>CM073764.1:29573381-30773381 GCA_037127475.1 Arma custos | reverse complement strand
TTTTAATTTAGATAAATACCCCTCCCTTCTCATGTGATATTAATTTTTAAAACAATCAACTTTTAGAACTTAATGCATACTAATGTACTTTAGTTATTCTTGATTTAATAACTGTTAATTTCTAACTAGGTACTATTAACTACAACGGATGGTTTTACTCTTTTCAGTGCAAGACTCAATATTTTGCCTTAAAAATATATTCCTTAAAATGTCTTTGTCAGAAAACATCTCTTTCATGAAATTTATATGAATATTAATCAAATTTATTATTATTTTGTTCCAATTTATACAATTATATTTCTTAATTTTAATTCAGTTAAAAGTAAAAAACACAGCATATATAGTTAGCAAATAAATTAGTTTTTAGAAATGTTTAGAGATAAAAATGTATATTTAGTTTTCACTTAATTTTATTACACTCTAGATTGCTACACAAATACCGTTGATGTAGCAACTTAGATTCAATGTTAGGGCACTGTTCTCGACTTGGTTATTATGTTTAAGGTGTATTCTTGTATACAAGCCATTAGTCATATGTGATGATAATTTTCCCTATTCAATAATTTTATCGCTGTATGATAAACTTAAGCTTGAAATCGGGACTTGGTAAATTTCTAAAAAAAATTACAACAATGGGTTGAATGCTATTTTTTTTGTAAATCGTTCATTAAAGTGAGTAAAGGTTTTTACTCACTTTAATGAAAGATTTACAAATATTTACTCCAGTAACATCCACAAGAAAAATTAAAATGCTATTTTTTTTGTGAAATAACCCCTGAAACGCCAATTTTTTTCAGCGTACAATGATAATTACTTGCCTTCAAAATAGTTTATTTGAATACTATTTCATAAGTCAAGTAATTGTTTTCACTTATAACTCAAATGGCTGAATTAACACAAGTTTATTTTTATACTATATTCCCATTTTGACAAATGGAAATATTATCAACAACCATATTATATCATTAGTGAAATAAAATTTAATGTTATGTTCTCTTGATCCCTGGTAAAGGTTTTGATCCGATATCCATTAATATGCAAAATAAAGTTTTAATTTCTACAGATCAACCGCTCATGTCATATGAACTCGCGTTTCATTATTTTGTTACAGTCAAAATCATTTGTTTTCCTTTTCTTGCAAATCATTAATTATTTAGTACAAAGCTTTTAATTAATAATAAAGTACATGAATATGTGATTATGCATTATATAATCACAATTAATTAATTCATTATATTAATTTTCATATGCAGTTAATGTAACCAATGTAAGGTTTTCATTTGAACATGCACAAAAAAGGTTGAATGGTACAAAAAAGGTTGGGAACCACTGGTCTAGATGATCAACAACACTGAGAACTGTAGCAAGAAACTTAGTTTAAAAAAAATTATGAAGAATAATTTTTTTAAAGTAATACAGTTTCATTAAAGACTCCTGGGCTGTTTTAGGGCTGCTTTCTAGATCAATGTTTTTTTGGCTAATGTTTAGCCACTACAATCATTAATAGACTTATTACAGCTTAATCATTTAAAGATGATCAAAATAATTTTGTAAAGTTTTTTTTTTGGTTAGTGATCAATAATGAAAAACGGCCTGTCCTTTTATATTATAGTATAATAAGACTTAGTAATTATTTATAAAATATGATATATATTAGAGGGCAGCAATCTGAACGTAAGCAATGACGAATTTAAAATTCAAATTCAAAATGCTCATTTTAAAATTTAATTAACGAAATATATGAATATAGAACAGATTAATAACAAGATAATAAGGGAAGCATTTCATTCTTGAGTAAAGGGAACATCTAATGGTTGGGAAAATATTTCTTTAGCCCATCAGTGTATAAATACGAGTGCGTATTCATATTCGTATTATATTTAGTATTTATTTTTTCACAATGGGATATTTAAAGGTTTCTGACAGCTGTAGTGTATTTTTTTTAGTTGTTCTTTCTGGGGCTGGTTCGTTGGTGGAAGGTTCGGAATGTTCGTAGTCAGTTTTAGATGTTGGAACAGCGCCAGTAACTGGAACTCTATTTAAGGAGGCAGATCTTTCCTTCCATTACTCTCCTCTAACAATTACGTCACTTATTCTATGAATCGAGTTTGCTTTGCATTCTTGTTAGCGGGATATTCCAATGAGAGAGATGCTAACATGTCTCTTGTGTATTTCAGTTCAAGATAAAACTGAAAATGAGGGATAATGGAAAGAAGATCGGACTTAGCTAATCGAAAGTTTAAATGAATTAAAAAGTTTGAATATGTGAAATAAGGCATTAACTTAGAGTATTGATAATTTACCATTAGGAATAACATACAAAAGCTGTAATTTTTAAAAATTATTGATTCTGGTGGTTCTAGCAATTTATTCTTGACCCTGTAATGTGAATTTGTTTACCAAATTTGTCTCAAAATATATCCTGTTATTAAAAATTATAAATATTTTATGAATAAACATTCAATAGGTGCTGAAATACTGACTTTTCAAGTGTGATCCGATTCTTTCAGATAAATTGTTTATCTTGCTAATCATTACGAATCGACTCTGTGGGATGTGGAGACCATCTTAAGGCTCACTCTGTATCTATAAAGCTGTAGACAATATGCACTGTTGTCTCTACCTTTTACTGAACCCAATATCCTCCATGAGCCCTAGGTTTTTTGAATGTGCTGATGTATGTATGTTGGTACAAGGAAAACTAGAGGTACTAGTTTATCTATGTACCTTTTGTTAATAATAATTTCCAAGTAAATGGCATGCAGGATAATTTTTATCAATATAGAAATAATTGGGAAAAACTTATAATATTTAGGTGAATGCATATTGAATGGAAAATATACAGATGCCGAAGAACATCTTAAAACGGTCAAGCCGAAATAATTTTACATACAAATGAAATTATTTTTGAAATTCGCAGACTACTTGTGTATCCTCATATGGAATTGAAAAGGCCGATCGTGTTGCTTATACTGAAGAGTGATAAGTCAACATCATTATCATATTCTGTCATCTTGAACTGCCTATGCAGTGTGAGGAGGAATTCTGTACAGCCTTCTCCAGCTCTGTCGGTCTTACACCAACTTTGCTCTTCTATTACACAGGAGTCTCCTCTTCTCAAAATCGTTCTTTACCTCTTCTTTCAGCTTCTTCCTAGGTCGTCCTCTCCCTCGTTTTCCCTCTCCTTTGGCTCGGTAGATCTCGCTAATAATTCTGTTAGGTTCCATCCGCAGGAAGTGAAGGAATACCATCTCAGTCGGTTTTCTTCTAATGCATTGTTTGCTGGCTTAACATTTAGCTTCGACCTGATAGTGGTGTTCCGGTTTCGGTCTCTTCTTGCTTTGCCTTCGATCTTCCTGAGAAATTTCTTTTCTGCTGGTTGTATTCTGGATTGGTGTTAACTCCCATTTTAAAACATTAGTGACTTTAACTACATGTCCGCAGCGTTTACGGGTTTTGCCTGATTCAGTAAGTGCAGTCCTGGTGCTCGAAACGATACCTTGGAAAAAATACATGTTGAGCATTTATTTAATATGAGTAATAACAAAATAAGAAAAATGGAGTACTTCGGTAAGACCTATTTCCATGCCGTTCCTATTTATAGGGCCTGACCTCTTGGCGTCTTGTCAGAAATCTTAATTGGAAACGTGAGGAGGAAGTGATCGGTTGCCAGGCTCATGATAAACTAGGAATTACCTTAGTATGTATATTTGTTAAATTCGAATAAAAGCTAGACTTCTAGGTATAAATTATCATTAAAAAATATAATAATTTTCATTTGTTTTAGATTTCCAGAATTCGTTTTAAACTATTTCCTGACCAAAATAATATATGAACTTTAAAGTAAATTCGTTTAATAAACAAATCTAGTTCTCCAAATACCGACAATATCCCCTTATTATATCCTCCCTCCATTTGATTGAGGTGACCTGTCTATATAACTCGGCAAAATCTCGAAGTATTTTGTCTCAATACAATCCTCCCGTCTATGATTCGGCCTATTTACTAACGATTTTTACGCATTAGTTTGAAATGTGAAAGAGTAACTTAAGCACTAAAAAAAGTGAAGATGTTTTATTTATTTCTGGAACGTTGTTTTTTTAGTTTATTCCACTTATTTTCACTTCTCTGGATTTTTTCTTACAAAGGAATTATGCAAAGCTAATAAAAAAAATAAATAATAATGAAATAAAAACAAATGGTAACAGATTAAATTTTCAAATGCTTTTTTCTAAAAAACAGGTTTATACCACGCTTTTATTAGCTTGGCCTGAATGCTCATATACATGTAACTCTGAATTCGATTTTCGGCTATTTCAAAACGTATAAAATTGAAACTTTGCACACTTCTCAAGGACCGATGATAATACAATAGTTTAATAAGCTTTTCAAATTATACTGACCAGGATCTTCATGATTAGCGATTTTTCATAAACATGGTGTCTTATGCCAAGCACTACGGCATACAAGGCTTAATCTTTGAGACAAGCATATGACTTCTGTCACAATCAACTGAGGAGTTTCGAATATTTTGAAACAAAAAAACAATTTTTAGAAAACTTAATAACACTTTTGTAGTTAGCCAAACCTAAGAGTAGAAAATATAATGGTTTAAAATACTAAAAAACAAGCTTTAATAGAAAACAAATATAAAAGTAGAACATAATTTTCAATAAGAATAGAATGATGAACAAAAACTTTTAATTCATCTTCAAAAAGCGTGAGGTGTTTTTTAAGATATATATTTTCAAAATGACTCAACTTTTACCAATATCAGTCAGTAAAGTATTTACAATTGACATCAAGAACCCTTTTTTTGCGATATGTACGATTACGATATCTTTAGGATAAAAGGAATTTTTTTAAAATTATTTTAAACTTATTGAAAATTATTTTCTACTTTTTAGATTTGTTTTCTATTAAATCGTATTTTGTAGTTTTTTAGCGACTATTTATTCTTACGTAACTTTTTTCCATCTTCTCCCTCCAATTATTGTTTAAATGATCTATGAAGTCGTACTGGTTAGGAATGGCTGAAAAAAAGTGTTTTTCTAACTGGTATTTTATCACCGTATTTAAATTTTACGTAATCAATATAAATAATTCGCTTTTACAAATGCTATTAATGATGTAAAGATGAAAAAGATTTTTGAGATTCCGAAACGTATAGGAAGAAAGAAGCGGAAGATTGAGAATGCAGGGGGAAAGGAAAGAGCTTCTATTTTTAAAGTTGGGGTCCCTTCCGGCTAATTGTGGGTATTTCTAAATATACTCAAAACTTTTTTTTTTTTAATCTTATGAAAAAGAAAGAAAATCTTAAAATATGTACTATTTTGATTAATTAATGGCAAATATACATTAAAATAAGTTTTAAGGCTTGTTCTTTCAATTATTCATTTTCACAAACATTAATTATGCAAAAAATAAAAAACACCATACATGTATTTTGAGTTTTTGTTTACGATACTTTCTTATAACATTATTTTTTAATAAAATGCATTCATAATTGTTCAAGTATATAGTCTTTATGAATGTTTCCAGCCATGGAAAGAGCTTTCCATAGAAATTAAATTTTTATTTATTAATTTTTTTAACAATAATTTTTTTAACTTAATGAACACCTAGAAATTTATAATTAAAAACTTTTTTAAGACGAATTATTCACAGATTGGCTAAGATAATCGAACAGTATAAATTATGCAAAATCGTATATATATACATTAGGATCAGGGAATATATATTTTTTTTTACTTTTAATTAAACATTCTAATATAATTTCTATTATAACATTCTAATATAATTTCTATTATAAAAAATAAAAAAGGTACCCCTTTATAAGACAGCCTGCAGAGACTATTACCAGCCCTTCCTAATAACCTGGACACTGATTAATAATTCTGTTATTGATAACACCTACGTTCTTATTCATATTAATGGCAATTGAAATATACAAAATGTAATAATAAAATGCTAATTCTGGATCCCTGTAGCCACGTTCCTCTTCTTATGTAAATGTTTTCTCTACACTTTAGACGATAACATCTCCATTTTTATCCTTGTCGAAATCCATTTGATGATCCTTTTCAAATAATTTTATCTTTGCAATTATTCCGAATTTCTGGAAGTATTTCACAGCTTCACCTTTAAAGATGACTATTACCAATCTCTTATTCTGCTCATTGCAATAACAAAATAAATTAGACAAAAACAAAAAATTAAATGTAATAAACATTACAGAAATTTAAATAGACAATAAACAATATTAGCAAGACAAAAAAGAATTCAGAAAACAATTCAATAATGCACACACAAATAACTTGAATGAGAAGTTGCACGAGATGAGGAGGCCGGCTAATACTCAAGTACCATAAAACTTCAGGTTGTCATTCATTAGAAATGTGTAATTACTTAGGACCTGGGAAGGCTATGAAATAAGGTGAAGGGAATGATCTAATAAGCATCTGTGAACGCCAAATTCATTTGACTGCACTATTTCAATTCGTCAGTTTATTTGTTTTTCGTTAATTGCTATTTTGTTCAATTTTATGATTTCATAAATACCATATATTTTCCTTACATTTAGGGAGGTATATATTCTTTTCCCTCCCTCCTTCTCCCAGCTATAAATGCCAAAGATATATCTTCCCCATCTGAATGCCACTGGAAATAATGTCAGGCGTTTATAGCAAGTTGTGGCAAACATGATGGGTCAGCAAGCTGAGCCAGATAGTTGATATTTCAAAACATTTATCATGAAAATTTATCTTGATTTCTAATATAATGTTCTGCGCAAGATCAATCCAGATCAGAATGTTCAAAGAAGCGTCGAAATGTTCAAACGTGGTGGATGGGGCAATTTATAAGCTCTACGCGTTTCGTAAACTTGGCCAATGCCCGTCCAACCTTTCAGTATTTTTAGGTGGCGCTTGGGATATTAGTTTACTCTGCTTGAACATAGTTGAGCTTTTAAGTTGTTTTTTTTTAAATCAAACATAGCCTTAAAAAACGTTAAAAAATGGGAGCACTAACATTTATTTTTCTGATATCTACGAACGGACCATGGCTATGCTTGGAAAATGGACTGAGCTTATGAATTCAAAATATCAGCATAAATACATAGCTTATATATTTCAACACTGTCACAAAACAATAATATAAGAAAATACACCATTTCTGACAGAAACTAAAACTTCTCTTCTAAACGCTATCATTAAATTGATTACAAATTTAACTTGAAAATGTTTTAACCGTTTAAAAATTCTTTTAATTTTCATCTGAAATAAATTACATTTATTGATTAAATTAATCAGTAGGTAATCTATCCAGAATCCTTATATAATTAATATATAAATCGCTTATCCAAAGAAACGTCAACAGTCAGAGTGATTTGAAATCCGCAATTGTGATAGAAATTAAGAGAAAAAAAACTAGAATTCTTGATTAGCTAGTATGCAAAATACCACTTTATAAAACTTAATAAAAAGAAAGAAACACAATAAATCGTAATTCGCGTGAGCAATAAAATAATTGAAAATATCTTGTGTTCTCTCTTGGAATCTTGAGTCTGAGCGAAAATCAAAAAAAGTTTTAATTGTAAATCTTCCCTAATATTAACCAATATTTCTTTGTTTAATATATTTTACAAATATAATAAGTTTCAGGATATTTAATTTATCTTTCAAATGAGAATCAAGAAATTTCAGGAGACTTTATGGTTTCGAATTATCGTAAAACTAAATAAAGCTGAACCGGCTTTTCGGAATGTATACCTACGGAATATTTTATAATTACTAATTATAAATAAGAAGAAGGGAATTTTATGCCGAATACTATATTAACTTTAGCGTTCAATGTAGCTTGGGAGAGTTCAGTAAATCTCGCGCATTTTTTGCGCATTATCCTTCATTTAATCAAATCATAAGTAATCCATATCAATGTAGCAAATATTAATTATAAATGAGAAGAAGGACCTTTTATGACTTATAGTATATTAACTTTAGCGTAAAATGTAGTTTGGTAGAGTTCAGTAAATCTTGCGCATATTTCGCATCACCCATTTTTTATTCAAATCATAAATATTCCTTATATATGTGGCAAATACTAATTATAAATAAGATGAAGGACCTCTTATGCCGAATACTATATTAACTATAGCGTGAAATGTAGTTTGGGAGAGTTCAGTAAATCTTGCGCATTTCTTGCACAATATTGCGCAATATCCTTTTTTTTCAAATCATAAATATTCCTTATTTATTTGGCAAATACTAAGTATAAGTGAGAAGAAGGACTTTTTATGCCAAATACTATATTAACTTGAGCGTTAAATGTAGTTCGGGAAAGTTCAGTAAATCTTGCGCATTTCTTGCGCAATATCATTATTGCGCATCACCCACTTTTTATTCAAATCATAAATATTCCTTATATATGTGGCAAATACTAATTATAAATAAGAAGAAGGACATTTTATGCCGACTACTATATTAACTTTAGCGTTAAATGTAGTTTGGGAGAGTTCACTAAATCTTGCGCACTTCTTGCGCATATTTCGCATTATCCATTTTTTTTTCAAATCATAAATATTCCTTATATATCATTCGTTATAAAGTTTAATACGGTCTATTATGGCTGATTTTGATTTGGACTAACATATATTATTTTTTCAATTTAATTAAAATGTATGGTAATATCATTTTAAACATTATTCCGTTTAAGTGTTTGTTACGTCTTCCTAAACTTTATAGTCTACAGATTTTTTTTATATATTTCTTCCCCATTATAAATGTTATCAAGATTTATTTTTCGTTTGTATGACATCTTCAAACTATATAATTATAAAATAAGTTTACGGATAATTAAATTATTTTATTTATGAAATATTAATAAGTTTTAGTCTGCCGTTAGTAGTTGCCAAACATTAAGATGTTCAAGTAGAGGAACGCATGATGTAAAAATACATTCATGGGCTAGATACTTTTGAAATGTCCTATGTATAAACATTCAGCTATGCCAAGGTAGTATTTGAAAAATAGATTCGTGGGCCAATTACTTTTGTAAATGTGTCTCTCAGGTTGAAAGACTTTTCACGAGGTCGTTCTTAAATGATTAAATTCATATTGTTCATTTTAAAATAACTTGTGAGTATTGTTAAAGACAGTAGTCCACCGTCAATGCTTGGTTAGGAAAAGAGTAATAATAACTTTAAAAAATGCAATAACTATAACATTATCATTTAGTAAAAAATTATTTAATTATGTTTCAGAAAGTAAAAAGAAAATAATAATATAAAAGCCCGAGCAATTTGAAAAAGCGCTTTAAGAATTATTTCTGAAATTCTAATTTTGTTTAATATTATTAGATATTCCAGCTCTATATATAGTCAGAGTGTGATTTTATGCAAAATTTTCCAAACTATCTTGTGGCTCTAAAAAGTCTTGATATAAATAAATATATTTATTTTAATGAGAAAAGATAGGCCCCGGCCGAGATTCTAATCCAGATCCTCTGTCTCTCCGTGACAGGGGTTCGAATCCCGACCGAGGGCCTACCTTTTCTCTTTAAAATAAAAATATTTAAAAATCAAAAGAATTGACCTATAATTATAAATAAATATAGCTCAAATTTATATGACTTAAACTTCAAGAAACATAAATTTATCCCAATTATTTGTACCAGTATATGATTAATTAATTTGAGATTACAATTATTTTTGTGATCTTGGTGACAGCAATTTTGTTTTTAATTTAATAATATTAGTTTTACTATAGTAACAATTTTGTTTACTACACTAGGTTACGTAACAAACGATTGGAAAGTAAATTATTTTATGTAATGAAGGTTATTTGTACTAAGGCAAACCTCTCTTTTTAATGTCATTTCTTTGAAAATCAATCATAAATTTAATGATAAGTAATTTATGGATTTTTTTGCGTAATAATTTTTTCATCAAAACATCAAAAAGTAATCAGAGCAGACCCAATGTAGAAGACGTTCATGGGAGTATTGTTTTACGTTTGAAAGTGTATATGGAGTTCGATGGGGAGTTTCAATCGTTGCTTGTATGGAGATAGATAATCAATGATGAACTAGAAGTGGAACTACACAATATTTGGAACTTATTTTATTTAAATTATTTCGCTCTATATTCTAGGCGTTCATCAGAGCTAAGTAAACAATAAAGCGTAAATAATAAGACTATAACAACTATTAAGGTATTATTTTTTTTAAGAAGAAAAACATATGAATAAAACTGGATAGAAATATCACTCCTTCATAAGATCCTTGTCTTAAATTGATTTTTCAATATTGTTATTTGAAAGTTCCATGTGAGTTAAACAATTAAAATTCTAGCCACTGACAAAGCGAAGCATTCCTATAGTAATGATGGCTTTAAAATTCTTTTATTATCCATTAGAACATTTTTAAAAGCTTGAAACTTTGGTAATTTTAACTTATGTAATTTTTCCCATAAAACTTTAAGTTCAAAGTATGACTTTATTAAAATATAAAAACCTTGGAATGGAGCTTCAGATATACCAATCCTGAATAGAAAAGCTTCAACCATTAGAATTGGTACGGAAGGCTTAGTACATCAAAGAATCAACAAACAACCAAAATTCTGTTGTTTCCAAGTTGTCCAAACGGGTATGTAATTGTGGTGTTTCATTCCCACATATTTTTTTTATTATATATAATATATATATATATATATATATATATATATATATATATATATATATATATATATGTATGTATATATAAACATGCTGCAAAAATACATTCATGGGCTTGATACTTTTGAAATGTCCTATGTATAAACATTCAGCTATGCCAAGGTAGTATTTGAAAAATAGATTCGTTTTGTAAATGTGTCTGAACTACGTCTGAGACTTGAGGTCACTAGATTTACTGCGGATTTTTTTTAGTAATTATTATTCTTTTACAATCTTAAACATTTCCTATGCCATGATTGTTCCTTTTATGTTTATTTTTTCTAATTAATCTGTTCTTTGCATGTTCGGTTCACTGTCGAATTTAAACTTGTTTAACATGGCTATGAATAGATGATAGAGAATAACCAGCTCGTGGAAAGGTTAAAATGCTTTCCTTTGATGTCTGGTGTTGATCCTTGCGTTGAGTTTGCTGATTCAGGGCACCAACATTCAGATCAGTTTCAGTTGAAGTCTCGCAAACTGCTGAGGCGTTTCCTTAATATCTTCTTACAATCTGTTTTTATTGATTAAATAATCTGAAAAAAAATAGGAAATCAGAACACACATATATTTAAATACATGCTTATAATTTTCAGTAAGAATAAAATGTAAATTGCTAATATTTCTTTACTTTATTTTTTATTCTGCCCAAAACAATACAAAGTGCTATTTTTTATTCTGAAAAAAAAATACAATATTGACGCTAACTAATTCGTTTCAAATACTAATTAATATATCAATGACCTCTATTGATCTTTTCTCACGAAATATTTCTAAAGCCGCTATTTTAAAATATTTTTGATCAATGATTAGTTAATTAACGAGTGAAAACTGTGTTAAAACTTAAAAAAATAATGAAATGAAAAATTTAAAGCTTACTTAAATTTCTTGATAGTATAAATCTAAGTAATTTTCTTATTTAGATGTGATTGATATCTTAATATTGAAAATTAAATACATTTTCATGCTTTATCGTCTAATTGATGATTCATTTAATCTGATATATTTTTAGAAGAAACAAATCTCTGATACAGTATTATTTCTATTTACATTCAGTGCCATTTGTAAATGACCTTAAGAATTTTCATCTGATTTCTTCGGTATAAAAAAAATGAATGCGAGCAAATTATGTGTTCTAGATCTGCAGAGTATATTATGATTTAAATATTCCAATTTATATATCCTTAGCATTCTCACATAAAAACACCCACTCCAACACATACATACAAATATATATGGGATATAGATCTTCCAACTATTTTCCTCTCAATACAAATAAATATTTTATTTCCAATATAAATTTGATATATTTTATTTTTATGATGTAGAATAACTGAAGATAAAATACGAGGGTAGACTAATAAAACATTATTAGCTCTGGTTATTTATTAGATAAGTTTTTTATTTCTCTTATTTTTTCAGATAAATATAATTTGTTGTGACTGTCTGTCCTCATTAATATTGCATAAGCGACAATGGCCATAAAAAGTAAAAAAAAATTCATTACTATTTCAAAACGGATTGATAAGTTTTATCTTTAAAATATTTCCTAAAAATAATTGTTTGCACTTACGCGACCGGAGATATTGCAAGATGTTGGCCGCTAGCTGTTGAACTTTGTTATCAGTTGTTTATTGTTTCCTTGAGTTGTTTTCAGTCCGGCTGAAGCAACATTTTCCTCTTTTGAATAAAATAACTTTCTTTATAATCGAGTCCAGAAATTAACAAGTTACTGCTTTTTCTAAAATATTATAATATACCTATCAATAATGTATGATACCTATTATTATTTTTTATGAAATATTGATATTAAGCATCTGGAAGTTATTCCTGATTTGAATCAATTATCAATGAAATCCATAGTCTTAGAGCATCATGATTTATTTTTTATTTGTTCTTTTTTCCACCCTTATTGATCTCATAATATTTTATTTTGATATTTCGAATACTTTTTGCGATATTAATTTTATTTTCGCACTATCCATAACTAGGAGTGGAAGCATAGTTATTGGGAAAAAAACATAACATAAAGAAAATTCAATGTACCGCAATCTATTACTGCCTATAATATTCAAAATTGGGTATTAAATAACATAATCAATTTATTTAGGCACCTATATATAAAATGGTGATCTCAATATCAGTGATATGATGAATATAATCATAGTTTGGAATTTTATAATTTTAATTTTATTTATTAGTTTTCTAATTTTAGTTTTACTATAAATAGTTTTATTTAAATCGTAACTTAAATATTATTTCAAAAGTTTGCGTATCCATGAATTTCTATTCCAAAATAATAGAACAATTTTGTGATATTTAAAAAAAAATATTTTATTTTTATTTAAGCTGGTATTTTCTTAATATCAAATATCCATACGTAAATAATTATCGCAAAACTATACGAAAATTTTGAATAAAATAAAAAGAAATGAGTCATGTGGGACACATTCACAAGTTTTGAGTAATATTTACTGTTCATGTTCACACTCTTTGAAGCAGCTAACTACTGGTATTAAAAATTTACTCCGATGGAGAAAATACAAAAAACAAAAAAGATATTAACTAGATTAAGAAGGATGTAAGTAAATAATAATAGAAATAATTTATAAATGCTATGTTTATTCGTATAGAAGAAAAAACTATATAACGTATGGATTCAGAATACGCCATATATTAAGTATACAAAATTGCATACTTAAAATTTGAGTAACATAAAAAGAAATAAGTCATATATGACACATCTTAAAGTTTTGAGTAATATTTACTGTTTGTGTTTACAATCTTTGAAGCAGTTAACAACAGCTATTAAAAAATTTACTCCATTGGAGAAACTATTAAAAAAATGGTAATAACTATATTAAAAATGATTTTTATGAATAATAAATAAACAATTTAAATAATGCTATGTTTATTCTCATACAAGACAAAAATATGGAATGTAAGGATTCAACTAGTACTTTCACTTGAATTATCAGTAATTGTACGATCGTATTATCCATAATTGGTTCATATTTTTAAATACTTAACTGTAAAATTAATTGTTAGGCTGACGGCATAAAAGAACTTTTGCTAGGAGAGTGCCGGATTTTCCAGTTAATTATTGGACGGTTCAGTGTGAACTTGCCAAAAAAATATACATATAGTGTGATATCACTAATTTAGGCGCAGTTTTTAAAAGTGGGACATCTCTGCAGGAACTTCAATCTAAACACACGCCCTAAATACTTTAAAATATTAAATTTGTTGAATCATTTAAAATCCTCATCAATTAATGTAAATTCAATGACTATATCGATAAAATTCCATCCTATATATGATATCTCTCCTTTGAATTTGTTGAATAATCGGAACGACACGTGAACTAGGATTCCGAAAGTTCGTGTGTGTTATATAATTGTTACGTATTGCAAGATGAGCTCCTAATCATAGATAAAGATTCATGGCATTTCCAAGGCCGGATTTATGTTTCGATAATATTCCGACAAAGAGGTTCATTAATCTATTTATATATACTATCTAAGCCTTTATATCATGTAAATGCGTTGTATTGAGAAATTTAAAAAAATATATTTTAAACATAGGCATAATTTTTGAAGACTATTTACTTAAAATCGTGTTTTAATTAACTAATTAGTTATTGGGATGTTTGATATTAAATGTCCGTTTTTATTATTTCTGCTACTCAAACTGATTCAACTTCTGTTGTTTACTATGTTTATGATTACAGATTGTAATGAGCTGTTATTAATCACTTCTATTTTGATAATATTTACTATTATTACGATTGAGGAAATTTTGTTTAGTATGCCATCAAATATTGCTATAGACATATATACACACGATTTACGTGTAATTTTTTTATGAGATCTCAACTTGGAAACACGGCAGCCCAAGCTAACATTCCTAACATTAGAACGGGGAATGTTATTGTCATGTTCAGAGAAGGGTTATATCGACAAAAGACCGGGGCACATGCTAAATTTGTAGCCAATATCCAGTTAATTTCGCGATTTCCTCTTTTAAACTCCATCGATCCAATCACTCCCTCCCATTCCGCGAGTGTTCGTTGGGGGGAAAATCTGAATGGACACAGACAGCCCTGATTGCTAAATTTTGCAAATAATCATTAGGTCATAAGCCTTTGTAAAGAACTTGGATTTTTAAAGAAGATCAATAGTTCTTAAATGTTGTCTGCTGAATTAGAGCTCGATTGAAATGGTCTTATTGGCGTTATAATTACAGAGGAAATGACGATAAAGAAATCTGTAAACAGTATTGATAAAAAGTTTATATTATTATTATTCAGTTTTAGTATTCAGTTTAATAAAGTTTATGTAAAACAATAAAGAAGTCTTCATTGTTTTCATGAATTTATTTCAACCATTTTGCTATTCTAACATACATTTACAATAATTATTTACTGTAGTCCACTCCACTCCTCACTTTTTTTATCTTGATGTAACATCAGTATTGACATCAGAACATCAATATTGGTCAATACTTATCTTGGATTCGTATTACGTTTATTACAAAAAATATTTATGTGCTGATTGGACGCAATCTCATTAAGAAATCTATAAAGTTTTGCAGTATTTTTGTGAAAGTGAAAGATTGATGATTTACAATCTATTACTTTTGACCTTCAATTTTTTTTTTAATTGCTATCTTTATTTCTAACTCCGAAGTATAGACTAGAGGAAATTCGTAATTTTATTGGCGTTTGAAAAAGCTTTAATGAAATATTAGATATTTTATTGGACTTTTAAATATCAATATCATAATTTAAGACTTAGTTGAACAATAAATTAAGAAAGGTCAGTATGTTATATAGATTTTGTGGAGTTTAAAGACTATAAAATCGGCAACAGATCCTTCAAGCAGTTAAAGGGATAATTTGGCTGTTAAGCATAAACGTAGACATATCACAAACTAGCATATCACATTCATTTTATAGTTATATTTATTTTTCTTTGGGTCAGTGACCAGGTCTCTGCTAATATTCAACTGATTTGTTACCGGCTGTGTATTTATTTTCAGTGGATCGAATAAAAAGTGCATAAAACACAATAATTAGGTGTACAAAAATATTAGTGTGAGCATATATATTCAGTTTAAAACTGTGTACAAAAAAGTATATTAAAAACTTTAAAATTTAATTTGACTGATGAAGAACACCAAGAACGCGTTTTGAGAAAGACAGATAATTATGTATACAGTATAACAATTATACAAGTGATTTGAATAATTACAACTGGTCCATTGGGGGCTGCTCCACCGCTAGGCGGAATGGTGGTACCCACTATTATAATCTACTAACAAAAAATAGTCTACGTGCACTCTTATCAATCATTAATCATTTCTTTTAATACATTGCATATTATTAACTCCAACTCATTTTAAAGCAATGTTGAATATTTATTTAAAAAAGAAGCGTTTGGTTCGGTGGATGCACTGTCGCTTATGCAATAAAAAATATTATATAAAACATTTTTGAAAAGCAAAGCAATAAATAATTTTGAGCTTGGTTTCATAAAGAGAGTCGCTTTCGCAATATTGTTTTAGCTATATTATCTTCCATATGAGCAAGGTTATTGACTCGGTAGAAATATTACAATAATCCCTTTATATAATTCTTCTGTTCATTTTATTTTACTGTATGGCCCCAATACTAATTTTCTGTAGCATTGTTTAGAAGGGCCTACACTTAAGAATAAATAGAGGATTGATTATTCAATCATTATTATGGGAGCAAAGCCCATTATTATATACCTTATACGTGGAGGCTCGAACCCACACATTTCCCAATAATTTTAAGGATATCGAGCCTTGATTAGTCAGGTGCCCCCAGCCCTGTACTGGGGTGTGGTCTCAGGTCTTCCGGGAACCGCGTGGGAAACATACTTCCGTCTATTCCTCATATTTCTTCTCAAAAAATTAAGAATTCATAATAAATAATATGCGTTTGCATTTTAATGTGAAATTGTACATGTCCTGTTGATGGGAACTATGTCGGATGTTCGTCACTGATAAGGTAACCAGAGTTAGCTCAGTTTAGGCTCAGATATTTGATCTGTTTCAAGGAAGACTTTATCTAACAAAAATATGATATAATTATGGTTAATTATTATATCTTCCTGCAAGATTAGCAACTTTTTTTTTACTTATATTTTACATCTAAATGTATGAAACATGCGTCCCAGGATTTCCTATCAATGGATCCTGGGAGAGAAAAAAAACTATTTTTTTATATCTAGGGTTTGACAGATTTCATCAACAAATTACATGCTGTTCGGATTATATCTGAGGAAGCAATAACAACTAATAGTTTTTATGTAACATCAATTGAAAATCATTTTTTTTTTCATAAAGTAGCCTTCGATACTTTACTCTAAAAGGCATCATAGCATTTTTGATCGGAGGAAAAAAAAATGAAAAATTTACAAAACACCTTAAATATTTTCATATCCGAAGATTCCTAAAATTGTAAACCACGAAATTTTAAAATTCGATAGTATGTTCTTATTTTGTTATTTATTATGATATACGTACTTTTGTTGGAAAAATGAAGTATCTTTTTGTTTAGAAAAAGCATAGGAACATTAGGGGTTTCATTAAAATATTTACGGGAAATTATAATTTATATTTATTCTTATGATTAATTAAACAGGCACTACAAACAATGTATTCAAATCACTAAAATAGAGCCAAAAACTCAAAAAGAAACACTATTATTAATTATAATGCAATTGGGAAAAACCACAATGCAAAGCCTTATGTTTCTTAACAATGTAAGAATTCACTGCCATAAATCAAGTGAACGAATACCGGAAACCATTAACTAATCGATTTGATTAATAGAGCAGATAATGAAAGTAGCGGGCGCGATTAGTATTGCTGATAAGAGTATATTCCCATTTTAAAAAAAATATATTATAGTCAAGGCAGGTTTAAACAGATATTCAACTGACAAATGGCAGATTGCGTGAACTTCACCTTGGTAAGTATAACTACTATAATATCGCGTTAGATGAAATGTGCATGTAATGTACTGCTTGCTATATTGGCTTATATACTCCCCAAGCAATGATCTCAGGGAATGATTCTCCAAAGTTTAACGTGGTTGACTGACCATGAGTTGTTAATTGAATAAGAATAATTATAGAATAACATTACATTTATTGGTGCTGATCATGGTTACAGACTTAATAAAACTTACAATGAAAAGGGGAAGCTATAGGTGACTTATTTGATACATGTGGTTTCATTCTTCCTTCTCCTCCTTGTGTCTTGACTTGACTGTTGCGTACCGACACCTCCCCCTCTCTTGAAAATAAAGTAATAAACCCTAAGGAACATTTTACTCTACCTGGCCTAGGCCCCTTACTGTCACCTATAGCAGTACCTACAAGAAAAGAAGTTTGACAAAGGTAGATATAATAGAAAGATATGATGCTGATGAGTCAGTCATACCGAGACGAAAGTGGGAGGAAAGGAGTGGTTTAGGCTGGATTTTAATTAAGCTTCAAAGGAGGAATCTGGGTGTTAAGCGATCGAATGGTAGCATCGAACCTTTGCGTTCCGAACTAGGTGTTACACTAAGTAAGTAAAGAGGTATATTTAAAACCTTATATTTAAATATATTTAAAGCCTACAATAAAGTTATTTAAATCCATGGTTACATATGATACAAAAAAATGGTTTCTTATGTTTTCTATTTCGAATGAATATAATAAAACTTTTCTTCTACGTGAATTAAAGGAATATCATATTATTAATATGAATTAAAGGAATATATTTTACAGCTATTATATATGTAGATTTTTTTTTTACTCGTATATACTTTTATATGTCACAATTCACTGTTATTTACATTTAACCAATAGTTATAACGACGTATTTAGTTAGGGGTGTCTATTGTATGAGACTATACCTCCCATAATCAATTGCTATCAACAATAAACGATAAATATTATAACAACCATGTAAGGCCCACCAGGTCGATCTGGTAAAAATAAATAAAATAAAATTATAAGGAATATCCCATACTTAAATAAATAATACATAAATGCACTAAGTTGATTACCCTGAAACATTACAACGCACAAATGAAAAACAGCGCCCAAGCAACATCGCAGTAACTCAAGTGAACAAAGCATACTAAAAAATTAATGTATATTTATGATATTTTTTAAAATATTCGAATTATAGGTATTTATATCATGTAATTATAACACTTATATACTATATTAAAACGATAGTAGTGCAATAGATACTATAAAAGTTGTGGGTGCGGAAAAAGAGAAAACAGATTTAAATTTTAGGCCATTTAATTTTTCGAGGGTAAGAAAAAACAAGTACGAAAAGTATATCGAGAAAAATATGATAAGCTAAGATATGATAGATGATTGCAAAACATTAATATGGATTATAATTTAAAAATAAGGAAAACAATTATGAATTATAAGTTAATTAGAAAGTACACTATAAGAATCAATTCATTCAATAAAACTTACTATTTAAATTGAATACATTATAATGCAATTGGGAAAAACCACAATGCAAAGCCTTATGTTTCAAAAAATACACCTACTTACCAGTCGACGTTTCGCCTATTCAGGCATTATCAAGACACCAAAATCAAAAAGGGGGTTATGTGAATCGCATCTCGAAGAAAAAGGTGCAAAACATCCCAACGATCAACAGCCCAAACAGGCTCCAAACATGAGACAGCACCCCGCCACCAAGACGTTCAACATACAACTGAACGAAAGTAATACGCAACCAGCTGGGAAGGTTATAGAATCAGCTGATCCACAAACCATATCAAGTAATATTAGCCTATAAAAATTTATACATATTAGCAAAGTTAGCCAAATTTTTCTTTTAAAATATTCAACGTTTCCGAATAATATTGGTTCAAATTTCTGCAATCTGTTTTATAATTTAATATTATAGATAAAACTATAAGGAGAGATTTGGAGGATTTTATAAGATTTAAAAACAGTAATCGTGATGTATATGTTGTTAAATCTGATAAATCGAAAAAAGTAGTTTTCTTCACTAAGGAAATGTAAATGACAAGATGCATGGGCTGCTCAATGATCCCGACACTTATAGAATGCTTAATAAAGACCCACTTGTTAATGTAACCAATAAAATTAATAAGTATGTTGATAAATTATACATAAATAAATATATTGATAGGATTTCAAAAACTAAATTAACTACTTATGCCCCGGAGCATCCTAGAATATATGGATTAATTAAGTTGCATAAAGAAAACAAACCTCTCAGACCGATTGTAAATAGCATTAAGGGACCTTCTTATAAACTGGAAAAATTCTTTAAACCGTTCTTAAATGGCCTGTACAATAATAACCCGTTCGATGTTAAAAATGCATTTGATGCTAAAAATAAGATTGATGATTTGAAAACTTTAGAAGAAAATGAACGACTTATAAGCTTTGATGTAGTCTCTCTGTTTACCTCGGTGCCACTTGAAATGGTATTTGAAATAATTTCGGAGCAATGGGAGCAAGTTGAGCCTTATACATGCATTAAAGATAAGGCTATGTTTATAGAAGGGCTGAAAATAATTTGCGAGAATGGTTTTGTGAAATATGATAATAAGATTTACCGACAATTAACAGGGTTGCCTATGGGTGGTGTATTGTCCGTTACGCTTAGTGGGATCCTTATGAACAAATTGCTGGATGATGTTATCAATACTACTAATATCAAACCTAGATTGATCATGAAATATGTGGATGACCTTTTGCTTGTGTTGAAAGAGGATGAGATTGACAGGTTTTATGAGGGTCTTAATGGTTTTCATAATAATATCAAATTCACTTATGAACTGGAAACTAATAATAGGATTAGATTCTTAGATATGTATGTCAACAACGATAGTGCAATTTTGAGAACCATGTGGACGAGAAATGAAAACAGTAGTCAACGTATATTGAGTTTTATATCTAATCACCCTAGACATATGTTAATAAATAATCTTAAAAACAGCATATTTAAAGCCATTAAACTGACTGATATAAAATATATAAGCTCCGTGAAAGTGACCATCTGCACGATGTTCGAAATTAACTTGTACCCTTCATTCCTCATTAAAAAATATTGGAATTTGAACTACAACAAGATTCACAATAATATGAACTGTACTTCTAGTGGTGAGGATCTTGCATTGTCGGATAGTGGTGGTGCCGAGAGAAATAATATGAATGGTGTCTTTTTTGCGTGCACTTATATTAAGGGCCTGTCAGAATGTGTTAGAGATATATTTAAAGAGTATGATGTTTACGAGATTATGCTTGCGAATAAGATTACAAACAAGATGAGTAAATTTTACACTCCATTGAAAGATAAAATACTTACACAGCAACAATCAGATGTAGTGTATGAGATTAGCTGTTTGCAATGCCCTAAAATATACATTGGTGAAACATCACAATTGTTGCACAAAAGAATGTATCAGCATCAATATGATTGTAAAAATATTGGTGGCAAGGAACCTAACACAGCATTGGCCCAGCATACCAAAACTTGTAAGCATCAATTTGATTTTGAGAATGCTAAAGTTATTTACAAAGAGAGTGATGGCTCTAGAAGGAAGTTGTTCGAGGCCATGCAGATTGCACAAAAGATTGATATTTCGGTAAATTATAAAACAGATTGCAGAAATTTGAACCAATATTATTCGGAAACGTTGAATATTTTAAAAGAAAAATTTGGCTAACTTTGCTAATATGTATAAATTTTTATAGGCTAATATTACTTGATATGGTTTGTGGATCAGCTGATTCTATAACCTTCCCAGCTGGTTGCGTATTACTTTCGTTCAGTTGTATGTTGAACGTCTTGGTGGCGGGGTGCTGTCTCATGTTTGGAGCCTGTTTGGGCTGTTGATCGTTGGGATGTTTTGCACCTTTTTCTTCGAGATGCGATTCACATAACCCCCTTTTTGATTTTGGTGTCTTGATAATGCCTGAATAGGCGAAACGTCGACTGGTAAGTAGGTGTATTTTTTGAAACATAAGGCTTTGCATTGTGGTTTTTCCCAATTGCATTATAATGTATTCAATTTAAATAGTAAGTTTTATTGAATGAATTGATTCTTATAGTGTACTTTCTAATTAACTTATAATTCATAATTGTTTTCCTTATTTTTAAATTATAATCCATATTAATGTTTTGCAATCATCTATCATATCTTAGCTTATCATATTTTTCTCGATATACTTTTCGTACTTGTTTTTTCTTACCCTCGAAAAATTAAATGGCCTAAAATTTAAATCTGTTTTCTCTTTTTCCGCACCCACAACTTTTATAGTATCTATTGCACTACTATCGTTTTAATATAGTATATAAGTGTTATAATTACATGATATAAATACCTATAATTCGAATATTTTAAAAAATATCATAAATATACATTAATTTTTTAGTATGCTTTGTTCACTTGAGTTACTGCGATGTTGCTTGGGCGCTGTTTTTCATTTGTGCGTTGTAATGTTTCAGGGTAATCAACTTAGTGCATTTATGTATTATTTATTTAAGTATGGGATATTCCTTATAATTTTATTTTATTTATTTTTACCAGATCGACCTGGTGGGCCTTACATGGTTGTTATAATATTTATCGTTTATTGTTGATAGCAATTGATTATGGGAGGTATAGTCTCATACAATAGACACCCCTAACTAAATACGTCGTTATAACTATTGGTTAAATGTAAATAACAGTGAATTGTGACATATAAAAGTATATACGAGTAAAAAAAAAATCTACATATATAATAGCTGTAAAATATATTCCTTTAATTCATATTAATAATATGATATTCCTTTAATTCACGTAGAAGAAAAGTTTTATTATATTCATTCGAAATAGAAAACATAAGAAACCATTTTTTTGTATCATATGTAACCATGGATTTAAATAACTTTATTGTAGGCTTTAAATATATTTAAATATAAGGTTTTAAATATACCTCTTTACTTACTTAGTGTAACACCTAGTTCGGAACGCAAAGGTTCGATGCTACCATTCGATCGCTTAACACCCAGATTCCTCCTTTGAAGCTTAATTAAAATCCAGCCTAAACCACTCCTTTCCTCCCACTTTCGTCTCGGTATGACTGACTCATCAGCATCATATCTTTCTATTATATCTACCTTTGTCAAACTTCTTTTCTTGTAGGTACTGCTATAGGTGACAGTAAGGGGCCTAGGCCAGGTAGAGTAAAATGTTCCTTAGGGTTTATTACTTTATTTTCAAGAGAGGGGGAGGTGTCGGTACGCAACAGTCAAGTCAAGACACAAGGAGGAGAAGGAAGAATGAAACCACATGTATCAAATAAGTCACCTATAGCTTCCCCTTTTCATTGTAAGTTTTATTAAGTCTGTAACCATGATCAGCACCAATAAATGTAATGTTATTCTATAATTATTCTTATTCAATTAACAACTCATGGTCAGTCAACCACGTTAAACTTTGGAGAAGACTATATATGTCTCTTATTCATTAATAACATAGAATTATTACATATTAAGTTTAACGATCTCAGGGTGGCATCTCATTTTAGTATTCAGATCGAAGGATCTGACTTTTCCCTGAGATCATTGCTTGGGGAGTATATAAGCCAATATAGCAAGCAGTACATCACATGCACATTTCATCTAACGCGATATTATAGTAGTTATACTTACCAAGGTGAAGTTCACGCAATCTGCCATTTGTCAGTTGAATATCTGTTTAAACCTGCCTTGACTATAATATATTTTTTTTAAAATGGGAATATACTCTTATCAGCAATACTAATCGCGCCCGCTACTTTCATTATCTGCTCTATTAATCAAATCGATTAGTTAATGGTTTCCGGTATTCGTTCACTTGATTTATGGCAGTGAATTCTTACATTGTTAAGAGCCTGGTACGATACCTTTGTTACAAACATTTATTAATCCATTTCTGAATCTTTTAAAAAATATATGAAATTACATTCTATTAAAAAATCAAGAACAAATATCACTCATTCAAAAGATCATATAACTCAAGAAACCTAATTTTTCAATTTAAGTAGTGGAAAGTTCTCTGATAGTTAAAAAAATAAAAATTTGGGTATTGAAAAAGTAAAGCATTCCTATTGTAATGATGGTATTGAAATTCTTTAATTAAACATTAGACATTTTTTAAGGCTTGAAACTCTTTTGATTCTAAAAAAAATACCTGTACCACTACAACCCTGCAACACTACAACCGTGAACGGGTCTGGGGTTCAGGACATGGTAGAGACTGAACTGTTTCACGGTTCTGCATGGAGGTGACTTGTTGTAGGTCACGCTCAACTGCCAGACTTTCCCCCCTTATTTTTGGTACCCTATTTTTATAATATTTTATAGAGGCTGGGTGAGCCCCAAAAGAGTCCTAGATCCCATATGATGCATCTCCCCTTGCAAACAGACTAAATAAAAGTACTGCCTGCAGCGTGATTTGAACGAGGATTTCATGGCATCTGAGGCATGGCAACTCAGTGCTTAACCACTGAGCCACTCCACTCCCTCTTTTGATTTGAACCTATGTCAATATTCATATAAAACTTCAAGTTCAAACATGATACAACTCAAAATATCACTTTATTAAAAAAAAAAGTTGGAAATGGAATATCGGATATGTCGTTCCTAAATTAAAAATCTTCAACAATAGATGCTTAATTCAAAAACGCCAATTGTTAAGTCATGTCGTTCTTTTGAAGGATCAATATGGCGAATGCTATGGATTCCATTTCCTTAACCTTTATCATAAAACGTTTTGCATGAATATTGCCTTATTATTATATAATTTTCACGGTTATATACGCCAATACTTTGTGACCGTTATACTTGTGGATGTGTTCAAGTTGATAAGGCTACATCGATGAATTTTTTAGAATATTTTTTTTTTTTTAGTTTCCTTCTATGTCCTTTTCATTTATGTACATCATTCTTACATTTCACACACACATGTACTTATATTTTTTGGTAAGGCCGTGGTTTTGTTCATATTCATCTGCTCTATGGTGTGCGCTAGGAGCTTTGCCAGGTGATGGTCACACACCCCTAAGGAAACCAGCCTATTCTGAGGGGATAATGTTTTCCTCTCTACAGTGGGTCAGCAAATGGTGGTTTAAAATTTAACTCATATGAGAGAGCAAGCTGATCGGCTGGTAGTGATCAGGTAGTTTACCAGACTTTCCCGGCTTAAGTAGCGGTACTACAACGGCTTTTTTCCATGCTTCAGGAAAGTATGAGATTCTCATACAGGTGTTGAAGATTTTCAATAGGAAGGCTTTACCTTTTCTAGGGAGCATCTTCAACATGACATAAGGGATGTTGTCTAGCCCAAAGGATCTTTTACCTTTAGTGCGCCGTAGTACCAATTCAAGACTTTTGAAGGTGGAAAAAATGGATTTCTCATTGGGGCAGGGAAGTGGTCCCTCAGGGATTGGTGGAGCATTTACCAGCCGAGCTGCATCGCTCGCCTCGTATGCCTTCGCCAAACGTTCAGCCTGTTCCCCCGGCGTCATCAGTTCGTCTCCGGAAGTCAGGTGCACTGTCCTCTTTTTAGTTACGTAGGTTTTGACGAGTCGCCAGAACTGGCGGTGGTCATCATGAGTCCTAAGTAACTTTTTGTGCCAGAGGGAAGTTTTCCAGACTCGCATGAGGCTGGCTATCTGCCGGGTCATCGCATTGATGGCCGGTTTTAACCCATAGTCATGAGAGCGCTGGAAAATGTTCCTCAGATGATTACGTTGGCCAATGAGGGCAAGAATGTGCTTTGGAGGTTTTCTGATGGCGTTGGGTTGCGGACTAAACTTTGGGATATGCTGGTTTACTGGGTCCAGTATGGTAGTGGTGATGACTTGCACCGCCCTATCCACCTCTTCCTCTGTACTCAGGCGATCGACCATGGGGAGATTTTCCTTAATGCTAGCCCTGAATCCTTTCCAGTCGGTCTTGTTTAAGACGTACTTGCTAGCAGGTGGGGTTGCGAGGGTACCTCCGAAAATTTATACAATCGGCCGATGATCTGATGGACCGAATCGGAGCGCTAAACAGCCCGTTATAGTGTGCAGATCTCTGGTTAAGAGGAGGTCTAGAGTTGAGGTATATCCGGGTAGGGAATCATGTCGGAAGGTATGAACCCCGAGGTGGTAAGCGACTAGTCCAGTCTTGGTAATGTACGTCCCCAGTTGGTCATGGTTGATACATAGCCAGGCAGGATGTTTGGCATTGAAGTCACGAAGGACTATATAGCGACTGACTGACTGGGCGTGTTGCAACAACAATCTCACAGCTTTATGAACAGCTCTCGGCCTCCTATAGACGCAGCTGAACGTGAAGCGGTTCTTGAACCGGACGTCAACATTGACTATATGAGTGCCGGCAGTTGAACACACTGGACTAGGAACCCTCCTAGACGGTACATTATTTCGGACGAGGATGGCGACGCCTGCCTTGGTCCCCAGTGCACAGGTCTCCCTCTACACTGTGTAACCATGGAAATTTATTCGAGCAGAGGAGGGTAGCATGGTGTCCGTCAGCGCCACCACCGATGGACGGTGCTGCTGTAGGTGCAACTTCGGCCAAC
Organism: Arma custos; assembly: GCA_037127475.1. Lineage (NCBI taxonomy): Eukaryota > Metazoa > Arthropoda > Insecta > Hemiptera > Pentatomidae > Arma > Arma custos. The sequence continues at coordinate 30,747,026 of CM073764.1, read as the reverse complement.
TTCGAGAGAAGGCCTCTGATGTTATAATTGATGACTAGATGTTCAGTCATGTCGCCTGGTATCCATCACCAAAGACATCATCTGTGTCATCATCTGCATCATTAAGTTGAACTTCTCGAAGAGGCAGGAGAGGGTGAGGTCTTTTCCTAGTGCCAGCTGGTAAGCTGATGGTACCGAGAGGAGCTGTGTCACCAGAGGTGGCTCAGGTCTGGGGTGGAGGTAAGCAAGGTGGTGGTGGATAGGAGAGGAGTGGGGAAGCGGTCCCTTACCTGATTGGCTCGGGTGCTGTGCAGGTGTTCCTCCAATGAGTTGAGAATAGCTGGTGTCCTTGGTGGCTAGGCGGCTAGGTTTCCTTCCTGATGTTGGTGTGGCTGCTACGGCGGATTCCTTCTTCTTCCCTTTGGATCGAAGGAGTACTTGTCTATTCGGGCATTCCTTCGAGAAGGCTGGGTGGGGGCTCTTGCAGTTCTGGCATGTGGCAGTTTCTCCGCGATTTTTACACTGGTTTAGCAGATGGTGCTCGCCGCACCAGGCACAGTGGCATGTTCGACCGCAGTATTGCTTGGTGTGGCCGTATTCCTGGTACTGGTAGCATTGTACAGGGCCACATTCTTCTTTAAAGGGAGTTGCGTCAAATTTAACACGACCTGCATACCTTAGCTTCTACAAGTCTTCTATTTTGACTGTGTGGTCAGTTATTACCAATATGCCCTCGGTGGGTCGTATGGTCCTTTCGCATCAACTTCTTAGCAGATTTGAACTCGGAAAGCCTATCATGAGGTCCTGAGTGATGGGTTCCATGTCTGCGTCGATATCGTAACCGTAAAGGACAAACTTTTTCGACCTCTTGGTACCTCTTGGGGCATAGGTGTGGTACTGCGTCGTGTCATCCGTATTTAATAGGTCTCTGGTGGCATTATGGTCTTTGTAGTTAAATAAATACACCCTCAGTTCTGCTTCAGATGAATTGGTGGCATAATTTGTGATATTTAGTTTGTCCATCCTTTCCGTGATCTCTCGCTGCGAGACCGGAGGAGGGATCCTCGTCTTAGTAGCCGTGGTGGTCGCCGATGTGCTTGGTTCGCTGATATTAGTTAAGGTACCAAATTTGTTCGCAACTTTAGTGGGTGCAGGTCCCTTGTAGACTGGGGGTCTGAAACTGAATTTCTTAGGTACCGGTTGGAAAACTTCCTCTTCGATGGGTCCTCCTGACCTCTTCTCTCCTCTGTTGTCGTCAGTTACTTCCATCGAGGTACTGGGTTCTTCAACAGGCAATGATCCGGTAGCCATGGCTGGGAACGACGTGACGGAACTAGATACGCCGAACCGGACGGGCGGGACGAGCAGTGGGGGAGGGCTCTTGCCAGCGCAAGGCTGCCCGTTTGGCTGTTGAGGTTTATTCCACTAGATATGTGTGGACCTCGTCAGCTTAAGGCGCAAGCTAAGCAAGATGAAAAGCGCACAATACACAACAAAGTGAATGGTAGGATAGGTGTTTTTAGTAAAGACACCTATGCAAAAAATTTTACTAATAATAATAATACTAATTTTACTAATAATTATAAAAATTTCATTATAAAGCTTAAACTTAAAATTTATGAAACTATAATTCTTCCAACTGTACGGGTGTGAAACGTTAGTTTATTAATTTAACGTCACTTTATAGTGCTATACCTATCCGACGATGCAACAATGGTATGTCTAATATGGTCTATTCAGGTATAATTAGGATAGGGATCTTTAACGAATGTGTGAAACAGAGTCATTTAAGGATGAATAACGTCTTAACGTATTAGAAAATAAAGGTTTCGAGTGGAATATTCGGTTCTGAAAAGGACGAGCGCTCTGGAGGGTATAGTGGATTGCAGAGTATTGTTACGGTCACAGAGAGAAAGACGGGCGGAAGGGATTAACGTCTTAAGCTCTCCGTTAGAAGAGATCAAGAAGAACCATCGCGAAGATACTAGAACGGCCTCCCCTACTCCCGTTCTGTCTGGCATGTTCGGCCTTGCCTATTGAAATACCCCCTCGGCGCGAGTCGATCAGTCAGAGAGAAAACCAGGCAGTGTGATGAACTAGTAATAAGTGTATCAGCTGTTAGTGCTATTTTAATCAAGCCTTTTTTTATTACTTCTGTGTATACACACATATATATCCTCCTTAGTTGGTTGGTAGTGCTAATCACATTGTATAGCCTTGTAGAAAAAAACGTGATCTGATCAGGACCATTTATACATAGTTTATAGACTAATTGATGATACCTTTGACAATCGCTCTTCGAACAACTTAAGAAGCCCTTATATATACTCACACCCCATTTACAGACTGACAGAGATCAGAAGAGCGAACGGGTGTGCTAGCGAAGGTTGAACAAGAACCAGCCTCCGATGTGAGTTATAACAGAGGCAGCTATCCTTTCGACAGATCGCTTTGCGACACTTTACCGTCCGACCTTTCGGAGCTTGTGTACACCATCTTGGAATTTAGTGTACGTTTAAAGTTTTTTATGCATTTGGTCTAATGCAGTTATTTATTGAGCATCAAGATATTTTAGTAACCTTGTTGTTTGTTTAATGGTGGTTAAAACACCTGTTACTTTTGTTTACCAACCTTTAATATGCTCCTGTCCAAATATTTTTCATTTGATTTAATAATGTTCTATGAGCTAATTATTTATTTTTATCCTTATGAAATAGGGCTGTTTAAATTGAAATAATAAAACGTAAGCATATCTGTTGATCCTCTTGTCCCAAGGGAGAATATTAAATAAATATTAGTTGATATTAAACATTACAAAACATTTTTTTGTTTTTTCAACAGCGGATTGCGGAATTCATAAAATGGAGATATATGTCTGTTTTATGAACAGTTGTTTTTTCCATGGGAAACCGACATTTCTCATGTGTTCATTTAAATGATAATTTGAATCACTATAGTTGCATTTCCAACAAAATTATAAACAAAGAGGAGGGAAATATATCCCCATTTCAGCTGTTTGGACCCTGAATGCGCCTAGACGTATTTCAACAGTTTGATATTGGTGATGTTCAGCAATAGCGAAAATTAAAATCACGATAACTGAAGGGAGAGAGCGAAAAGTTTGGTGAATATGCATCTTATATATATATATATATATATATATATATATATATATATATAATACGTCTCTATAACTTGCATAATTGTCTGTTACATGATATGAACATGGATACAAAACGCACGCCCCTCTTCTGTATTTTATTTTAGTGTATTCTGTATTCTATATTTTAAAAAAAGGAAAAATACTAACATCACTACTTACTATTCCAATTATCATTGGAACTAATATTCACAATCCTTTTTCGAAGAAACAAAAAGTGCGGGTAAGAAGTCGCTTCATTCTTTTTTTCAAAAACGTTACCCTCGCTTATCATTGAGGAAACTTCAACTCCTTTCTTATCGCTAATTAAGATGTTAAAAGTTCTATAATCTACCTAATCAATCGTTAGTAACATTTAAGTTAGCTTATTTTAACTCCAATTAGGTACTAAGTCCTTGATATTTGAAACATATAATGGGGAGTATTGGAAACTATTTATTTCTAAGTAGCACATATTTGGTAGTATTAAGAAAAAAATCTTCATTTTATTTATTCTTGCTTACAGATGAAAAATATATTAATGTTTGGTATGAATATGTTAATATATAATTATAATTGGTATAAGAGTTTTATAAATATATTAATATTTATAAAGCTCTTAATATCTCTTCTACTATCTGTGAGTGAAAAACCTGACTGCCAAACAATGCCCAATGCTTTTCGAAAATATGTTATTACATAGTATATTTGGTCGTATGTCCATTGAATAATTCAGGGGATTTTTGCGGAATATGCACCCAATTTATAAGGTGGGAGTAATAAACATATGACGTTGGTGGGTAAATATGTAACAATCAAGGGAATTTCGAAAAAAAAGATATTGTCTTAGGTTCATTGAAAATCCTCATATGTTGACCAAGATCTTCTGTACCCTATCCGATTTAAAATCAGACTATTAATAGAAATACACGCAATAATCGAGAACTAGAATTTTTTCTCAATTTCAGTTGTGACCATAAAGCTCACAATGTTGGTGCTTTTAGGTCATAGTTGTTGGCAGTAGGTTGTAAACCTAGGCTGGAATAGTAGGTTGGGACCTCTACATGATCTTTGGTCAGTTTTTGTTCTTTGATATTTGTATGTAACTAAAATTCTCAGTATTTTTGTGTTCATTTCATGAATAATATCATTACCAGTTGAATATATAATGTTTCATTTTGTTAGAATGAAAGGTATCTGGATTGATTCAACTGGCTGATATTGCATCTCTCTAAAGCAGGATCAACATTTCTCGCTTCCTTCAACTTTCATAGAGCTGGATCATTAGTGTATCAACTGTAAATCTTAAATATCCATTAAATCAGCGAAGGTCCTGAATCATAAATTTTCAATCGGTTCATTACAATAAGATATCTTTAGCTTATTATCACCATAAAGTGATTAGTAGGAAATGCTATTTTTTTTTTTTATGAACCACTGGAACAATACGAACGTGCCAATATCTTACAGTCCAGAAATGCAGCCTCTAATCGAACCATTTTCAGTGGAGGAGGAGATGCTTATGCTTTCCGCCTGTTTCGACACATCCTATTTGTTATGCACCCTTGAAACAGATTGCCGCTGATTGTAGAATATCACGGGCCATTCACGAATCGCTCTTGCCGAAGTATGATTGTCCCAGGGCACACGCCAGGTGGGATTTTAATGTTTCGTCATAGATCGCATTATTTATTACATTTCCGCATACTGAGAATAATGTACCCTTTATAAATTATTCATTCAGCAATTATAGTTTTGTGATTTGTTCCTTCTGAGTTGCACCGAATAATATAGTATAAGCGGTTCTTTGAATAATCCATAAATGATAATATGATTCGTCATTGTAATATTTTATATGAATTCATTAAGTTACAAGACATGTATTGTAATGTTCAAGGCTTCATTGAACTATCGAACTATTATTTCCAATTTATAATCAGAACTATTAGTTTGTCGTTAGTTCAATTAATCGTCGTTAATCAATTGACAATGCCAGTTGTTTGTTTATTCATTATTTTTCTTTGAATTTTTTTAAAATATTCATTTATAAAAATGCTTATAGGTATATAGGAAAGAGATCTACTGACTGCATACTGATATATAGCTTAGCGGCCTTTTATTTCTTATATTTTTTCTAGTATTTACACAATGATAAAAAGATATATAATTTTTTTGTTTTTAATCATGTCCAAATTTCTTTACTCAAAATTTAATATCGATATTACATAAACTTTGTCGGTTAAATTAAAAATCATACAATTTATCAATGTTCGAAAAAAAATCATAACCACTTACTGACTTAATGAATTGAAAAAGTTCCTGATGGATTTAATAAGAAGAGGTAAAGGCTTATTAAGGACTTAAAAAGTAGAACATAGAAGGTGAATATTAATGACCTCAGTTGGTCCCTTCAAAACCATCAGTTCTCGGAAGCTGCGGAGTGAAGAAAGGATATGAGGTCAGGCAGGGGATGACCGTACTGATAAAGAAATTTGAGAAGAGTACGAACGATCGGAATGTGTCACACATGGAGGATACGATAAACGAATACGCGCATGCATTATCAATGTGGCTTTAATATTACTGATAATGTCATTTTTCCATTATATGAATGTTTGATGAGAGTAGCTGTTTGGTAATCCTTAAATATTTTGCCCACTCGTTCCTAGTAATTGTAACTTTAGATATGCTTGGCCCTCAAGTGAAGAAATGAAAAATGGTCTAAATTAAAAAAAATATTTCATAGGTCTCACTTACAGATCCAGATTAAATTTCAATATTCAATATTTTCATGTTTTTAAGTATCGAAAGACTCCTCTTTGTGAACCAGATCAGTATTATTGTATGGTAAGGCGGCAAGTAAACACCGTAACAATCGGCCAAAACGTATAGAGAGGTTGGATGTTGCTTTCAGTTATGAACATAGATCTAACGAGCTCACTAAGACTTGTAATTTATTTATTTACAAATGTTTTTCGTAACATTAACAAATTGTTCAGTTACTATAAAACGGAAATACATGAAGCACTGAATAGTACGTATATATTTCTAATATGATGGTTATTCATTATGATTCAAAATTTATAATCTAATATAACAATCAATGGTTCATTTTGACGTCTGCCTTTCAATTTTATGGTGCTTACAAACGTGTTTGGCATTCAACTAGTGGATTAAATAGCATTATTTTTCAATAAATACATAAATCGAAGAATAAAATACAAACTGTATTTAAGATAACATTTCAATCTGAAATATCTGTTTTTGGATAATTTTTAATGTGCTATAGTTACTGTACTATTAAAGTAATTTTCAGTTTTTTTGATGCCATTTAATATTTGTAATTAAAACGGTATGTAAGAAGTAACATGAATTAATCTTCTCTTTTGGTCTCTTTTCAGAAGTCTTTTGGTGTCCGATACCATTAAAAATTGTCCAGCCATAATAAATAATGGCCGTCAGTTTTTTAGTTATTATATGTTCTATATACTTAGGATATTTAAAGTCGATTATTATATTAGTTTTCCAATTATATGCCATAGATGGCATTGCAATTTTTTGAAAATTGAAATCAACTTAGAGGAAATACTTTTTTTTTCTTATCCTTATACCCCAACCATCATTTACTAACTCTTTAAGTATAGTTATTCTATAGTTTGTATTTCTGGTAGTAGTTTTTTTTTAACCTGTAACTGTCAAAATATCAAAAAGGAAATATTGAAAGGAAATATATGACCGTTCATTCCAACGGATATACCGTGACTTGTGTCAGGATACTTATCAATTTCAGGCCAAATCTACAAAAAATGGAATATCGATATCTGTTTTAGGGCTTTTTTATTTTTGATACAATGAGGACCTATAATGTTTTTTTCGAAATATTTTTAATCATAAGGTTTGCATCCGGTGGAATTCTGATTCCGGATAAACTTAAAATTGCGAAAAAAAATAATAAAAAATTAACTGTTTTTCTTCTCCAAAGTAGAAGGGAAAAGTTGGACCGAACTGATTTACAGAAGTTGTAGTTATGATTTTTTCATTTTTTTAGCTAAAAACACGAGAGAAAGGCGGACTGGAGATTAGAAAGGAATACTTAGGAACACAAGATAACTAAATTGCTTGAACTGCCATTTTTGGTAAAGTAATCAATCAGTTTAACCTGGTATCTCTGAGGAAGAACTGCAGTGTAACCCGTTCCTAATACGAACTGCACAATGCCAGTACTTGTGGGATGTTCTTTAATGTAGCGAAAATGATCATACCAGCAAGTCATCTTTATTTTGACATGTATAAGATACTCGTGTGCAGGTGTTACTCCAAGCGTTATATCACTGGGACTTCAATCGACTCACTCTGATAGTAGTATTTTTAACCTGTTAACTGTAAAAATATCAAAAAGTAAATATTGAAAGGAAATATGTATATGATTGTTTATTCATCTCCTTTTGAAACAATTTTTGAAACTGTAAGCCAGATATTTTTTAGGTAGTCGAATAAAATAGAAAATCTGTTTTAAAAATTTGGAATAAAAGGAATCAAAATAGCTCTCACCCTAGTTGGATAATAAAGTATTAAGATTGACGGGAGTACGATATTTATTTATTTATTTATTTTTTTTTAAGAAATGTCTCTAATTTAGCAAAGTCAAGAATAAGGGCAATTAGATATAATAACATCTTCAATACCATAGACATATTGTTCTTCAATCCGTCTAGTCAATATAACCTTCAGTGGATTCTCCGAAATAAAAATTGATGGTCGTCACACTGTCCATTTTAGTATATCAACAAGTCTTTTATGTACTGTGTTTTCGAAAATTTTGAAGCACAGAGGGAGTATGGTGATTGATTGAACTCTTGGAATTCATTTGATTTATTAGTTATATTTAGAAATAAAATTAGTTATAAAAATTTCTATGTATTTAAGACACTTTATCGTTTCCTAGTTGCTTTTGTATCCATTATTTTTATCTCATTACTCTTTCACACAGCTTGGAAGCGTAAAAGAGTATTTTGGTTCTCATATTTTAAAACCAGTTTAATAAAGGAAACAATCAAACAAATGGTATGAACACCTCATACACAGGACAGGTTAGCTGTGCTGAAAGTCGAACTCTTATTCAAACAAGTCAAAGTTCTTTAATTAATACATTTCTAAACGGTTGGTCAATATTTGTAGAAATTAATAATGTAACAATGTTTTGAACAAAGAAAAACATGGAGCTTTAAGAAATGAAAAGATTCTGCATTTTCATTGGTTTGTAACGGATTTTTGTATCCTGAAATTCATACTATAATAGCCTGAAATTCCGAGTTTTTTTTGTTGGAAAACAAAGAAAGTGCATCATAAAAGTTATAGCTCTTAATAGTTAATGTTATTCAATATCCACTATTTGATTACTACAATAGTTTATTGATCATTTTGTTACTTTAGAAGTCATTATACTATTTATATACGTTACCAGATGACAAGAAATGTTGGTAAATGTATCATAAAGCAGTGATTATCTAAGTTGAATAATAATCTAAATTATACCATTGAATTAATAAAATATTGAATATTTGTAAAAATAAAATAAAATTTAATTGTAAAAATAAAACTTTCTCATCTGTTCATTATGCTTCCTCTTCTTTCCCTCAGACCACTTTGAACTTGTTTTTGTTATTATTCTGCCTTGGAGTCCTTCTATTTGCAATATCTTTTTCCAAAATGCTTCTCTGTCGTTTATTTGTTAATGTTAATTTTGTATGCTTTACGATGGTATTATTGGAACTCAATTGCCAAACATTTCTTCAGTGATTGCTTCATTATTACGAAAAAAATAAAATTGTCTCTCGTGTATGGAACCGGACCATGGTTAAAGTGAACTATTTTGTTGTTCCAGAGACGTTCCATCAAATGTTCAAGTATTTTCTGTCTCTTAAGGAGTGTCATAATTTGATTTACAGTAATTGTCCATGGTTGAGCCCAAATCGAGTTAGGTTCGAGTATAGTCATTTCTTTACTTAAATTGCATCCAGTAGTCAGATTTTGTCAACATTTTCTTCTCAGCAGCCCCTCTTTGTCTTAATTCAGGAAAGATCACTCACCCAGCTCCTTCTTAATCTCCTAAAATAGCCATGGCCGCTATTACCTTATTGTCTATAATTGTTCATCAAGTTAATTATGAAAGCATAAATAATGAGAACGTAGGTGTAGTTCGTTGTTGTGAGTTAGTTTGAAGAGTGTTGTAGTTTAAGCACCAGTTCTTAAAATTTCTGTTCGGAAAAATTACAATTTCTTCTTTTACTGAATCGTAAATCTGGGAAGCGAAAGTCGAAGTGGTTTTCAGTAGGTATGTGTATGTATTGAGATTTATCAAATTTTTAAATAAATAAAAAGGTGAACATGTGAAATGAAAATTATTGAATTATATATTAATAAAATTTAAAGCTACTCTTCCTCGTCTAGCAGCTGCCGTCAAGACATCTTATTCAGAAGGCCGATGGACCCTGAATCTACCTGAGTATAATTTTTGGCAGACTGCCCTTGCGAGTTTGATTTTACAATTTCAGCTTCGAAATACGAACCACGCCCAGGCTTACTCTTTCCGGGAATTCACCAACTGCGAAGTCTTTCTCAAAAAGGTTTTGGTATATTTCGATATATGATTGATATAAAGACATATATTTTGTATAGATTGCCCGAGGGAAAGGCTCCCGACAAGTTAAGTTGTGCAAGTATTAAGTTTGTGTAAGAGCTCTGTGCCAACAACTGACTTACCTTCTAGGCCTTCTTCTCTTCTTCTCACTTCTTACAAAATGCACAGCCCTTTAATTATACCTTGCACAACAGTTTAAAGTTTCATCTATAAACTCGAGTGTTTCTGTAACAGCTAAAGGTCAGGTGCCGTGTTTCCCCGGTGTGTTATATCGGCTGGGGTTAATAAATAATTATATCAAATAACATAAACCGGTTAGTTTTTTATTTCATTTTCAGGCTCTTCCAGTTTTTCCGTCTAAGCTCCCCGCGGTTACTGCAAAGTGTTTTAGAGATTCATATAATTATTAATTTGTTTACTTTCACGAAAACTATATTTTTCCTTATTGGACTTTTTACGAATTTCGTTCCGTAAATTACAACCACATTAAAACTGTTTTCATTACCAGTTATAATTTTTAAAAATAAAAGCAATTACAAGTATACCTGGTTTTAAATTGTTTAGAAGGTTCTTCTTCAATTCTGACCACGAGGCTTGAAATCAACCATAAATATGAATATATATCTTGGTAGGAACTGGATGATAAACAACCAAAAATACCACATATTAAATTAAACCAAAAAAAAAGTTACTTACGATTGAAATTGATTTTCTGGCCCTTATTTTCACGAAAGACTTTATATAATCAGTAGTGTGAATAGTGAAATTTATTAGCATTAAAGCATTACATTATAGGTGTTGGAGATAAAAATATAAGTAATAATGTAAAAATATATGTAAAACAATATTATTTATAACTTTTGTAATCCACAATATTACTTTAATTAATATTTGTTATATTTTATTTTTTAATAAATTTTCTAAATGATATATAAAAATTAAGATTTTCAGAATTTAAATTGTTCAAAAATTAATCAATTCTTTGAGTGACACATTTGTAGAACTTTTCTTTTAAAATAAAATAAAAAATTACTTTTCTACATTCCATACAAAAAAGTTTTTTTTTACTATTGAAGTTTATAGGTCAATTTCGTTGATGCTTTATTTTTTTTATTAATCTCTCTCATTTTTCCTAGCTAATGATCTAAGGACTAAATGATATCTAAGGGCTATTATTATGTTTTAATCTTTAATGGACCTTATAACTACGCAAGTATAAGCAAACGAAAACAATTTTTAAAAAGTATTGATAATTATTTAATAATTTAAAAAGGATATATGTTGGAAAAAGGGCCACTATAACGCCAAAACGTCACAAATTGTACCAAGCTGATTTTTAAATTAGATGCGAAAAGAAATCGTGCTATTAAAATTAGTTTTGGGGATTACAATAGGTAATGTCTATTATATAGATGTTTATTTACTTAAAATATTATATAATCCTACTTTTTATTATATTAAAAAATTGATAATCCAATAAATAATAAAAGATATAAATCGTTATTGCTGTATTTAAATTATACATAGAAGGGGAAGTATTGTACAATAAAAACATGGACATTGACTATTGACCACAAAACTGTTTGCAGTATTGACCCGTCTTCAATTATTTAGGATCTCAGTCATTTAAATATTGGTTTATTGTTAATTATCTACTATATTTAATTTTTTTAATAAACTGTTGGTAACTATATCAAAACTGAATATTTTCTTATATATCTAATATCTAATCTAATCTATAGACAAATATATTGGTTATTTTCTTAAAAAGAACATTAAAAGTAAGAATCTCTGACGGTCACCTGTGGTCTAGTGGTTAGCGTAACAAACTACTAAACCCAAGATCGCGGGTTCGTAGCCCGGCAGGTGGCCCTAGGATTTTTTTAAAGGAGTAAAAAATCCTTAGTTACGCCGTCCTTCGGAAGGGACGTTAAACGGGAGTCCCGAGCCTGTACGATGTCAGGTACTCGTCAAAAATCCCTATCCTAATTAAACCTGGATAGGCAAAATTTAGAACTCCCACTGTAGCATTGTCCGATTAGCCATAGCAGCATAAAGTGACGTTAAATGAATAAACAAACAGTATGAATCTTAGATTTCAATAATACGGTCACCTATTGTCTAGTGGTTAGCGTAACAAACTACTAAGCCCAAGATCGCGGGTTCGTAGCCCGGCAGGTGGCCCTAGGATTTTTTAAGGGAGTAAAAAATCCTTAGTTACGCCGTCCTTCGGAAGGGACGTTAATCGGGGATCCCGAGCCTGTACTGTGTCAGGTACTCGTTTAACATCCCTATCCTAATTAAACCTGGATAGGCAAAATTTAGAGCTCCCACTGTAGCATCGTCCGATTAGCCATAGCAGCATAATGTGACGTTAAATGAACGAACAACAAAGATTTCAATAACATATATTACTATTTCTTGTAAAATATTACTTAATATAAAATGTTATAATATATTATTCTGAAAATTATTTACTAGCATTGTTGTTGCCTCAATATTGTTACATCCTCATTTGATGTCAATTGCATTGGGTCCGGTTGGATTAAGGGTCAAGGATTTTATTTTGGCAATTTTCCTGTTAAACCGTTCTTGAGACCATTTACTGATTTTCGCTCACGGACAAGTTTGTTGGCGAGTTTTAGGCTGATGCCCTAGACCTGTGCAAGCTTCATTTAGAAATCTGACAAGGGTTTGGGCAAAGGCTGGAAGGTAATTTTGCGATTGGTCTGAGGAAGGATTTCGAATTATATAACCCCGTCATTCAAGCCTCGATTTATTCATTCCAGCAAAGAGCAGAATTATTGGGAAGAAAAATTGGGTCTTTACATCAATAATCTAAAACACAAATTTACTTTTCTGAAGTTCCATGTTCATTGTTTTTACTTTCATGAAGGGAAATAAGTACATTCATATATTCATATAAATATAATGGAAATGATTATTCAAATCTCTGTTAGTTATTTAACTTGAATATATAAGATTCACAAGATTTTACAGTAAATAAGTTATTGACCATGAAGTTCTTCTGTTGGTGCGTTCTTCTAGTGGGAGCAAGAGCATCTGGAGGGCATCACCCAATCTCACGTTCCTAGGACCTATGATTAATCTCCATGTTCGATTCGACTGCTCCTTCTTACTTATATACACTCGGGTTGAAGGTGAGATAAGAACGGCCTAGATCCATGGAATATGGCTGTTGTAGGTCATTATAGAATATTGGACAGGTTCATCACTCCCACGTCCGGGCATGCGTATATAAATATATTTGTATTTATTATAGGCAATGAAGATCTCGAAACTCCTTCAATCCTCTTATGGAAATGCAAGGTTTATTTATCATCCATCCTCAATATTTTTGTTTTGTATGGGAACATTCAATTTAAAGTTTAACATTATTTTACGGATTGAGGTAATCTACCAATAATAAGAAAAATGAAATTACCTAAGCATGAGATTGATTATGATTACTTTCATTTATTACAAATATTTACTACAAAAATAAGAAGTACAATGTACGTTTTGTGTTAGACACTATTCAGCTGAAACAAGTTAAGGTTTTAGTTTTAAAAAAGTACGACAAGATTTTACAAATATTATTTAAAATAAAGAATTATTAACTTCTGCTTTAAATTAGAACCTTTGACTTTAAATTTCTTGGAAAAAATCACAATTTTATAGCTTTATAGCTTCCAATTTTTTTTTAATTTTAACCTACCATAAAATTTGTATATCATAACGGTACTCGAGAGCTAGTTGAGTTCCGATATGCTTAAAGTATTTGTGTTGTTAGCTGTACACTTTGAATCAGGTATAACTTATGTGTCATAGAATTGTTGAGGCTCGAGTTGAGAAAACATATTAAGAAAACTTTTTGTAATCTTTATGATGGACAAAGGAATAACTTATTGATTGAGATCGAATAAAATTGATGATAAATAGGGAAATATTTCATATTATCTGCCTCAGCTTATATATCTGTGAGTAAATATATTTAATAATACGGGATTTTTTTTATAAAGGATTGTTAAATATTTTGTATTTGTTAAATTTATTGTAAGGATTGTTAAATATATTGTATGGTTAAATATTTAGATATTTTATTAAAGATTTCTTTATTTTTATGAAGGATTGTTTGTTTATTTTTATAAAGTTTTGTTTTTGAATTTCATATTTATCCAGCCACCTCTAAATTTTCTCGGGTTGTGCCTAGCCGTACTTCCTCAAAATTAAAGAAATAGTTTTATTTCCTATTGAAAAAACACAAGTGAAGAACAGCAAACTATCAGAATTAAGCACATCTAACCTAACTTGGATAACAAACAAGTAAGCCCAAGATCGCGGGTTTGTAGCTCAGCAGGTGGCCCTAGGATAGTTTAAAGGGAGTAAAACTCCTTGGTCAACCAGGGGTCCCGAGCCTGTTCGATGTCAGGTACTTGTTAAAAATTCCTATCCTAATTAAACCTGGATATGAGTAGTACAAATAGGCGGGTTGAGCCGGAGCCGTGACCTTGAGGTCATTGTCTGCTGTAGCAGGGTCGTGGGCGTGACCTTGAGATGACCTTGAGGGTGGGAGGGGTGTAAGGCAGGACGAGGGGGTGTTGACCTTGAGGTAGGTCCAGGTGTGCAAATTAAGATTTGGCAACGTCGCAGATGAGATGTGGCAACAGCGCAGTAGAAACTAGGTCGCGGTTTGTTCTGAATGGATGACGCATTTGACGTCATTTTATGAATGGAATAGTTGAATGGGCGTGTGACGTCATCTTATGAATGGTAGTGTGACGTAATTTGTCTTTATGAATGAGTTATGAATGGGATGCTTTTGAGATTATGACTGACACGGGAGTTGCTTTTATGAATGGGATTAGGCTTGCTTTTGAGATAGGCTATTGGATGACGTTTCATTGATTTAGATTATTTAGCTTTTATGAGCTTGGATGACGTATGTGTTCCTCCTGAACTTTAGTAATATATAGGAAATTTTTTTGAAGGAGCTGGAAAAGGATATATGAAAGAAAAAAAAATACAGTTGTACAAAACATTTATTTTATACATCATATTCTTAAACATGTTTTTTGTTACATTTCATGTACTCTAATTTTCTCATTTAAGTAAACAATAATAATACTACAAGTAGACATTCTTGAAATAAATCTAGTACTCTAATTACAGGTCTTTTCTAACTAAATATAAATTTAAGTAAACAATAATAATACTAGTATACAATCATTTATTGGTTCTTATACATTTACAATGTTAGATTCGTTGTTTCATTGAGGCTATAGTGGCCATAAGGGAGAGTGGTTTCATCGTGTAATGTATATCTTTTATTATCAAATGAGCATAATGACTTTTTATTTATCAGTGTGGTTTGAACGTTATGCTTTTTAGATTGAATTGTATAAAATGAAGAATATAGACTTTTGCTGTCTTTAAATGTGTTTAGGTAATCGCTAAAAGTAAAATCGTAAACTGCCGATTTTTTTATTCCCTTTGACTTTTTAACCGTTATATCATTCTTTGTTATGTACGAATACATTTTGGGCCTCAATCCGACAAACTCTACTATAGGATCTCCAAAAGTTTCATCTTTCAACAAACCTACGACTTTTTTATTTTTTTCAGAATAACAGAAATGAGAAATGGGAAAATTGCTTGTATCAAAATATTTATTTAACTCTCCAGAAATATCGGAATAAATATCTTCAGTCCTAATATTGTATAAAAATGAATCGGTGTCGGTATAACATAAAGTAACATTTTCTATGCCATATTTTTTCAAAAACACATTGTAGTGGTAATGATACATCAAAACTTTGCTCAAGTCCAACACTGCAAATCCCACGTACAAGGGTTTATCAAAAATAATGCTTTCTTTTTCCAGCTGAACCGCTGTAACATTATCTGCAAATATAATCCTGCCTTTAAAATTTGGTTTATTGACTTGACGAAATAATGATTTTTCATTTGTTACTATTTTTAAATCGATTCTGTTCCGCACGTTTTCCATAAATTTGCCGAAGCAGCTGTTATTCATCAATTTGTAAAAATCTGACTCGAATGTATTTTTTGCTGATGCTCTCATCATTGAATTAATTTCTATGTATGGAGCCAACCATTTTTTTTGTTTAAACTTCAACACTCTATGAATTTTTGAAATCTTTACCCCGAGTTGTAGAGCTTGTTTTAAATTCACATAATGTACTATGTAACGTGTTTTGGGCATCAAAGTCGTCAATAGTTTAACTGTTTTAGTATTAGGTGGATTATTTTTTTCGGGTAAAAAAGGTAATTGAGAAAGATTATCATGAATTTCTTTGGGGTATTCAACATCAACGTCTAGCACATAACCGGTTTCTGATTCATTTTCAAGATCTAATACATTTAATTTTTCATCAACCCACTCAAAATCTGTATACGGCAAGGGCAGGTTCATGGCATAACCGTAAAGATTGTTGACATCTACGTAAAGTAAATAATTACTGGGTTTAGTCGAGTCATATTCATTTAGATATTTATTGTTAGCTTTCGCATACCGAGAAACAACTTGGCAAATGCCTCCCCTTATTCCCTTTTCAAAAAACTGTACCATATCAATATCTTTTATTACATCTAATTTTATTTTCGTGTATTTCAACATTGCATTCCAAGATAACTGTGGCAAAGTAAAAAACCATGCAGGATCTAGTCGATAAATTTGTTGACAGAGAAGTCGAAAGGCTTCAAAAACTTCGCACAACAAAATTACATCTGTTTGTATATACAATTCCGCATAATCTTTTAGTGTTTGGATGTTGAAGACTTTCCAGACACTTTTCGCGTGCTCATAGTCCACGTCGCTAATTGATGTTTTTGTTAAATCATTAAAAAATGAATTTTTGGAAGATAGTCGAGTTTCGTTTAGACGATCAAAAGAATTAAAATAATTGTACGGAAATATGCCTTTCCTTGTCAATAATTTAATTTTGTTTTCATCATTAATAATATTTGCCATATGTGGAAATATATCATTTACTGATTTATTATTAGATTTATTTTGCAAATTGTTCACTAATGTTTCCAAACTTGATGATAGAAATTTAAACGAGTCAACAAATCGTATTTTTGTACTACATCCTTTAAATTTTATGCTGAAACTTATATATTTTTCAGAATTACTAGGAATTACGCTGATATTTTCACAACGGCCCAAGAAAGGGATTATAAAATGAGAATCGTAACCCTGTAAGTTGTGCATAAAAACAGGTATAAAATCGGGCTTTTTTGCTCTTAAATTACAAGCATTATGTGCTGCTCCAACAAATTTTCCTGATAAGTGACAGTGATGTCGTACTCGATCGTGTTCGTCTAAAGGGTATTGACATAAGATGCAATCTTTAGCAGAATAAAATATTTTATTTTCCCCTTTGCTCATTTCTTCCATTCGCATAGTATTACCGTATATTTTATCCGCTTCAACAACTATAGATTCGAGTTTTTCTAAAAACGCTAGCATACAGTTTTCTCCCGTATAAACAAACGGTTTACATTCAAACATTTTTGACTTGACCAGAAGTGAAACTGAAAAAGCACGATGCTCATGAACAGCTTTGTTCCAAGATGTTGACGGATTAGGAATAGGCCCCGAAATTGGTATCAAAAGAGATTCAATATCTGCATAAACTACGATTGGAATGGATTGTGTATATTCCACATGTTTAAATTCAATTTTTTCTTCTTTCGGAAAGTCAGATCGAATTGGTTTGTGATCACGGCAAAATAATTCGTGTTCGTCTTTTCGCTCATCGCCTTTTTTCCCATACTTGTTTACGTACGTCCTTGGAAATACGGTCAGACATCTACGACAGATTGAATAAGCGCGTTTTGACAAAGATATTTGAGAACTTACTAATCGTGAAAGATTTGTGATCAAACAATAGTGAAAATTTTCTCCATTTTGTAAATACAACAGATCAAACGTTTTATCATAATTATCCTTTTTACTGATTCTAATTGGATAAACATTATTTTTATCATCTAAGCCATAAACATTAATAGACAGGTTATTTAAATTTTCGAATCGATTGATATCGCTAATTGGAGTCGGGAACGATATAGAATCAAAAGAATATGGAGTATGAATATTTTTGTACGCGTTAAAGTCATTTGATCTAATATTATCACTAAGTAAAGCTAAACGAAAGCAATCGTTAGTATTATTTTTTACATTTATAACACAACGTTTGTCTCGTATTTTTCTAGGTAATTCAATATATTGAGACCCTCCGAAAGGCTTAAATTTAGTTAAATGTAGGCAGATATAGTTTGCAGAGGTATACATCCAACCGGAACCTTTTTTTTCAAACTCATCCTGTTCCTCTAAAATTTTATCAAAAATTGTTTCAATGTAATTTTCGAGGTTTATAGAAACATCTATCGTACTAACTTTCGATTTAAAATTAAAATCTGTTCTTTCACTAATAGTATTTTCGTTTTTCTTAATATATGTACATTCTAACATTATGTTTAATTTTAGATTTTTCCATTCATCTACATAACTATTTAGTAACTTTACTAAAACCTTTTTTTTCTTATTAAAAAATTCTGAAGGTAATAATTTTTTATTATCGTTAGGAATGTAAACATCTTCAACCGCATTTCCTAAGGAAGCTTTAATAATCCCATTTTCTTGAGCGACCGTCTTCCCTCGCATTTGTCTACTAAACATGTTATATTTCCTTTTTTTCATTGGTATCTCCATTGTGTTCACGTCGGGTGTATTATTACTACTAACCCCAAATTGACAAGTTAATTTATGCCGTTCAAAGTTAAACTTTTTGCTAAATTCTTTCCTACAGCCTCGACAATAGTAAAACAACGATTGACATCTATGTCGCCAGTTTGTAAGCAATAATCCACAATGAGCACATAAATAATTATTTCCGTTACTTTTATTATTCATTTTTAATCTAAAAACTTACTTAGTCAAACAAATACAAAAATATATATACACTACCCCCTAAAAGTAATATTAAAAAAAAAAACAATTGTAGCCTAACCTGATTCAACCTTTTTTATTTTTTTTACATAAACTTTATGTCATAAGCATTTTTCTTCTTTCCCATATATTGAATTTTTAGCTGTCCTAAAACAGAAAATAATCACTTGGCTAAGTAAAAAAAAAATATATATATAACTTTTTTTCTTTATATGTTTAAAATGTAAGAATGTACCTTCATAGTTGAATATTTCTTCTTCTGTAAATGCGTAGACATATCTTTTAGGTAGAAAGATTCTTATTTTTTCTTTTTCTCCTTCATCTAATAATATTGCTTCAATTGATGGGCCATACTCCGTCTCCTTCTTCGAAAGTTGTAGAATTTGATACGTCCGTCCTATAATTAATTCTCCAATATTTTTATATGCGGGTTTAATTTCATTTAATTTTTTCAGGAGTGACATCTAAAAAAAAAAAAATTAAAATCATATACTTAGTTAGTAAACAGATATTCGAGTAAAATTAAAAAAAAACTTACTTTACTGCAGTTGTAATGAAAACTGAAGACGTTGAGACTATGAACTTATACTAGCATAGTGGCTGACTGATGGACTGTGAGGAGATAGCCCCACGCCTTGGCTTATAAGTTGGATAAGGTGCTGCGTCAGATGCTGATCAGGTCAGTCGGTATTTGGGCTCGCTGAGTGAGTCAGTAGACTTATTCCAGACATGTCGTCAGCAGTTCTTGATTTACAGGCTTATCGTTTGGAGACGAACAAGCTGATAGTGAAAGAACTGTCAGTAGTTAGCTTAAATTACGAGCACTCTAGTCATTGGATTTTTAAACCGCCTCAAGAAGCCGAAAATGCTGATCGGCTAAAGACAAATCTCTGGGTAAAAAAACATCTTCATGGTCTGGAATGGGACTATGGTAATGTAAATTATGAATCTTTGAAAAATGTTTTACTATCCGTTGCAGAAAACTATGACGTATTATGGGGAAAAGGAATAGAAAAGTGTAAGTTTATAGAAGACCTTATTGATAAACTTGTTTATGATTTGCACGACTTTGGATGTCCCAATCTGAAACAGTTGGAATATGCTAAGATAGCATGTCATTATCATTTAGACACTTCATTCGTTTGCTCTTTAAATCAAGCTCATCGTCTGGCTGCATGGGTAAATAAAAATAGTGAGGCTGTAGATTTCACTAAAAAAGACGTTCGTAAACGAACGTACAGAGACAATTCTTCTTCTCCTCATCATATGCTGTCATTTGCTGGATTTATACGTGGAGTCGAAAATAGTGTTAAATGTGTATACTGTGGACTGTTGTATGACACCGATTCGTTAATAAACCCTCTCAATTACCATAGGGCGTGTAGCCCACATTGTTTATGGTTTGAGGAGGAGTCTTTTTAATTAAAATATGTTAAATATTGTATTTACTAAATCAGTATTTCATTTAGATTTATTTTGTAATATGTTTTTCTTATAATTGCTACATATTGATGTAGATGATTTTTAATTAAATTTTTCATTCATAAAGAAAAATAAATGTTTTCAGTTAATTTGTTTTTTTTCTTATTCCTCTTTTTTTCAAGGTACAAATAAAATACGTCGCACTTACTTAAATTAATAAATAGGTTAGAAAATTAGACCAGTGAACAGATTATTAGATTTTTATTTTTTCAAGAAAAGTAACAATAATTAACAAAACTTTTTAAGTATATGATATATGTATAAAAATAAATGTCTAGTACAAGAGTTTTTTTTCTTCTTCTTCAACATTATACGATATCCTTTTTATTAACCCAGCTGCGTTCATTAACACCGAACCACTTGACATATAATTGATTGCCTTTCCTTTTTAAAACCTTTTCTACCAGGTATATATTTGGATATTTAGGCTGTTGTAGCTCTTCTTCATAAAATGCACCACTGATCGGTTGCCCTTTTAGATCTTCTAGCAAATATGTGTACGGATATGTCTTCTGAATCTTGACTACCTTAAAAATTTCACTTGACCAATTAGGCTTATAGCCTTTTGAAAAACTTGTTTTTTGTTTAGATATTCTTACAAAATCGTCTTCTATAAATTTCTGCTTTCGTACTTTCGATTTAGTCACTGTAGAATACACATTTTTTAGCAAGTATCTCTCCATCTTTTTATGCCGAGCATCGATTGGTTTCATACCTATAGTCCTATGAAATGATGAATTATACTCTTGTAGAATTTGGGGTAATATATCTAAAAATTTACAATTTCCTCGCAGGCTGAATGCTCTCCAAATTTTTTCTTTTAATGTTCTATTGAACCTCTCTACAATGGAAGCTTTTATATTAGAAAAAGTTGAATAATGATTAACATTGTATTGTTTCATTAGAGAATTAAACTTTGAATTGTAAAATTCTTTTCCTTGATCACTTTGAATATGTTTTGGAGTTGATTTACTCGATAAAAACACACTCTCCATTGCTTTGCTCACGTTGTCCGCTGTTTTCTGTTTTAATGGCACAGCCCAAGCAAATTTCGAAAAGCAGTCTATGACCGTTAACAAATATTTATTTCCTTTATTTTCTCCAGAATAAGGTATCATTTCCACAAGGTCTATTTGCCATAAATCGTTAATTCCTTTCAAAACAGTTTTCCGACGTGGATATTTTCTTCGAGCTGGTTTGTGCAATTCATTTACGACAGCACTTTTTAACAACGATGCATTCATCTTTTAAGATAACCGAGCGTTATTAGCATCACCGAGATACACACACACAGTGAAAAGATATTCACTTAATATAATATATTTATTTCTCGTAGCTCTTCAATTATCGATTCTATTTCGTTTTCATGTCCTTCGTGACCTGCATTCGCCGAAGATATTAGCAGCCTCAGCCGATCAACTAGCTCATTAGGATCATCCCAATACTCATAAATGGGTTTATCGGCTCTCATGAGACCAGTGCCTTTGTGCGAACGAAGTGTGGCTATTTTACTAGGAGGGGTGGTGGTACGACGAGGTGTGAAAAGCATCGCTATAACTTTTCTATATTTTTCTGATCTGATTCCTTGTCTCCCTCGTTCTTCACTATAGCCTTTTTTGTGAGCATTGGTCGAGATTAAAATGTTTTTATACATTTCCAAGTCTTTTTTTTCATACTTTTCGGGATTTTTCAAGTAAAGTAACTGCAGCAATCCTTCTGTGCCTTCATAAGTTACCCCGTTAATTGTTATGTCATCGCTGTTTGTATGTAGTTGAATATCAGTTGAGTCACCTATTGCGAATCCTCCATCGGGCATGACTCTAATGCCATAACGTGAATCGAAGGTTTTATTATCGCCTCTCAACAATTTCTCCAAATATTTTCTTTGTTGGTTTCCAAACTGTTTAACTGTTTGTACTAGTGAATCTTCAGTTTCATGATGTTCATTTTCTACTTTAATTTCAGGAAACGCCGAACTAGATGATGAAAGTATTGGAGTTGTCGGATGAGTCGAATGGGCTAACTCTGGTGTCAATGTTGCTCTTTTGTAAATATCTTTTGTAAACTCAATCTCATCATTTTTGTTTCTAATCTTTTTACTTGACGGCTCCGATTTGGTTTCTTTTTGCAACTTTAACGACTCTTTAATATCTTCTAAAGGTTGTGATACAGGTGTAAAGAATGCTTGACGAACCTCATCTACATCCTGAAGACCGCGTTTCAATGTCCGAAATTTATTTTTTAAAATTTCGCTAGTTTTTATAATCTCACGGGTGACTTTAGGGTCCATGACTGAGCTCCGTCAACAACTGGAAACCCTTTATATATCTACAATAAATGTATCGATTCCTTTTCTAAAACGACCATTGTTTAAATCCCTACTTTTGTCAATAACGAGATAACCGAAAGGCTCTTTCCAACATAATGAACACATGTCTTTAAAAAGTTGGAAACCGATAGCAGGAGTGCTCACATGTTCATCGTAAATATGTTTTAAACTCAATTCGTCCTGAGGAAATATTATTAAAAAGTTAAAATTACACCTGATCAGATGTCTAGGAATGCAAACATAACTTTGTGTTAAGTAAAAACAATCTAGATTCATATGTCTTCCATAACTGAAATATCGTTTAATTATATCTTGATCCTCCATCGTAACATCATCGAATATACAGACTGAATTAGATTCAACTTGGTGAGGCATATCTTTTGCATCTTCAAAATCGTAAAATCCTATTTCAGGAACCATATTTAAAACATTTTTTAAATACTGGTATTTGAGCTGGTGTAAAGTTTTTCCGAATAGATATACATTTTTAAATTTTAAACCATTTGGATTTAATAAAAGTCCAATCATAATATTCGTCTTTCCACATCCGCTTGATCCGCATATCGACGCTCGTATGGTGTTTGCTAATAATGTGCTATGTTTCACCTCAGTAGATTCGTCAGGCAAACACATCAAAGTAGAAAAACGTTGTTCTTGTTGGACTAATTTCATTTTGAATGTAGACAAAATCATTCATTTCCTGTATATATATATATATATCGCCGATTGTCATTTTTCACTACAGTATGATTCGTAAGACTCACAAAGGAAGAGGCTTGATAAACAGTCTCATAAATAAGTTACCGTTTGAATTACACCTGCCAGGATACCAGTATTGTGGCCCCGGTACAAACCTTGAAAAACGACTAAATAGAGGAGATAGTGGAATAAACCAGCTTGATAAAGCTTGTAAAGAACACGATATTGCTTATAGCAAAGATATGCAAAGTCGTAGAAAAGCGGACAAGATTTTGGTTGAAAACGCTTGGAAACGAGTTAAAGCTTCGGATTCATCATTGGGAGAAAATGCTGCGGCTTGGTTAGTTACAAATACTATGAAAGTGAAAGGTAAAATTGGTGCCGGTATTAAGAAGAAGAAGAAAAATAAAAAGATTAGTTTCAAAAAATTAGTTAAATCGCTAAAGGTTGCTAACGTATCATCGATCCTCGAAGCTTCAAAAATGGCATACAAAAAGGCTAAAATGCATTTACGTGGTAAGACAAAACCTTTGCCTCCCAGAGTTCTTCCTTTGCCAAAAGAGGGAGGATTTCTTCCATTTCTTGTGCCGTTAATGGCGGGGCTTTCTGCAGTGGGATCTTTAGCGGGAGGAGCGTCGAGTGTGGCTAAAGCTATCTACGAGGCGAAAGAAGCTAAACATAAATTAGATGAGCAAAAGAGGCATAATTTAGCGATGGAAAGTCAGAAAATCGGAAATGGACTTTATTTGAAACCATATCGGAAAGGCTACGGCCTGTTCATAACTCGACAAAAAAACAAATCTGGAAAGATCTGACTACCGAATAAGCCATTGACGGATTTAGAATTAAATTATTTGGCCAAAGTTTTAAATATCCAACATTTTCGAGGAGTGTTTATGATTGATAAACTTCCTAGATATCCAAACAAACACGAGTCTGCTATTGTAAATTTAGAGCCGAGCTCAGAACTTGGTTCACATTGGGTCTGTTATGTAAAACAAAATAATTTTGTGAAATACTTTGATTCCTTTGGAAACTTAAAACCACCACCACAGTTGCTCGAGTACTTTAAGGGGCTAAAAATAACTTATAATAGAGAGCGTTATCAGGAGTGGAATACGTCGGTTTGTGGACATCTCTGCTTACAGTATTTAGTCGATGCTTCTCAAAGCGTTTGATTATTGTTAATCATGAGCTATACAGTAACGCTTACGGGCAACTCTAGCGTACTTTCCGCAAACTTTTTACCACCGTTAGAATTGGGGTCAATATATACTGTTGGGTTGTTATCATTTGAGACATATAATACTATTCCGAATATAAAAAAGGGCGCTAATGATATGTTTTATTTTGGTGATTTTTCGATCCAAATACCTGAAGGATCGTACGATATCGATGCTATAGCCTCCTTTTTACGTGAAAAAATTTCTCATCTTGACCCTACCGCTGTAGTGATAATAAGAGGAAATTCCAACACGCTAAAAACGGAAATTAAAACAACTCATGCAGTATACTTTAACTATTCCGAGAAGCCTCACTCTATTGGTCCTCTTTTGGGTTTTACACGATCCGATCATGTCATTCCTCCGAATCGCTCCTATACTGAATCAAATGACATTTGAATTGAATGAACATTTGTTAAAATTCTCAGCGTAAACATTATTTCAATTCAATGTAACATCGCATCGGGGTCTTATGTGAACGGAGAACCAGATCATAATATTCATCAATTCTTTCCGCGTGTAGACCCAGGATATAAAATAATAGAAATCACGAATCCGGTCATTTACTTTCCAACCAACGTGAGGACTGTAGACAATATCATCGTTCGATTAGTAGATCAGAACGGAGAGCTTATCGACTTTAGAGGAGAAACGGTTACATTGAGATTACATTTAAAAAAGAATGGGGATTGATTTTTCTTCTAGAGATAGTTGTTGCATCGATTATTATAAAAGGAGATGTCAAACAACGGTTAAAACCAGTAAACCTAAATCAACAAGAGCGCTAACAACTGCGAACGCTATATTTTTAAAACAGTGTGGTTTTCGGTTAAACAAACATTATGAATGACATACTAGACGTTACGACGGATATAAAATTCGTCGATTCTCTTACACAATTTGAATATCACTCGCACCAGCCTTATACGGGAAATACCTTTAACAAATCCGACGAGATTAGAATTCCTATTCATCAACAAGATATTTATACCTTTCCTTCTCAAAGTTTTATTTATCTCGAAGGGAGGATCTTAAAAAGTGATGGCACTATCGGTGCCACTCCAAAGTTGACTAATAACGCATTCGCGTTTTTGTTTGACGAAATTAGATATGAACTAAACGGTATAGAAGTCGATCGAGTACGAAATCCGGGGATAACTACTACTCTTAAAGGGCATGAATCATTTTCGCCTAATCGAGTAATGGGATTAGAAAATGCGGGGTGGACAATGCCCGGTAAAACTCTTTCTTTGGATAAAAACGGCGTTTTTAGCGTATGCCTACCACTTGATATTCTTTTTGGGATTTGCGAGGACTATCGTTAAATTTTAATCAATCTGAAGCAAGAGCTCGTTTTGATCAGATCAAGTACTGACCTAAACTGCGTGCTAGGTGACGATGATGTACAAATAAAACTTGACAAATTGGTGTGGAGAATGCCTCATGTTCGTGTTTCAGATTATGAACGTCTGAGGTTATTAAAACTAGTAGACAAGAACAAGGTCGTTTCTATTCCATTCAGATCATGGGATCTTTACGAATATCCCAATGTACCTGCGACGCAGCAGGAAAATTGGTCGGTCAAAACTTCAACAAATTTAGAAAAACCGCGCTATCTCATTTTTGCACTTCAAAGTGATCGAAATAGAACCTCTAACAAAGATAGCAGTCTGTTCGATAGTTGCAAATTAAAAAATTTGAAACTTTATTTGAATAGTGAACAATATCCGTACGATGACTTAAATTTAGATTTTGAGCAAGGAAAAGTAGCATTGTTGTATGAAATGTATAACGAATTTCAAACGAGTTATTATGGCGTTAGACATTCTCAGCCCCTGCTTTCAAGATCCGATTTCGAGAAACTAGCGCCTCTAGTGATTATAGATTGTTCTAAGCAATCTGAAGCAATCAAAAGTGCGACTATCGATATCAGAGTACTATTAGAGGCGAAAGAAAACTTTCCAGCCAATACTAAAGCTTACTGCCTCATTTTACATGATAAGGATATGAAACAGAATATGAAATGGGAACGGGTTTGGTCCGTAAATTGTACTGACTCTCTGTTTGTTTTTTTGTGGTTGTTAGAAGAAGAGTATACTATTTTTTTATTATTTTACATGTAGATGTAAAATGAACGCACAACCAAAAAAAAAAAAAAATAAACGAATTAGAACTCGATTCGGAAAATACAAAATATCGAGTAATAATATCTTTTATTTAGGTATCTTTCAAGCCTGATGTGGACCTTGTTGAAACTCGTACTCTTGTAACATGGAATTATGCTCATCGTGCAGCACGTATCAGTCCATGGGAAACACATGCGAGGGACAGGGTAAGATTCGAAAACAGGATTCATCACATTTCCAAGATACTGAGTCCTATCCTGGAATCAACCCACAGATCAGCTGTTTATCAGAAACATTACAAGATTGTGAATTGTTAAAAATTTTATATTTACCTTATCAGTATTTGATTCAGATTTATTAAATTTTTTTTAAATTAAATTTTATATTTACATAAAATAAAAATATTTGATTGCAGTAAATTTGTATTTGTTTTTTTTTCCTTCTTCCTATTTTATTTTTCAAGGGACAAATAAAAAATACAACATATTAAAGGAAACTTATTTTATTGATTATCATCACAATTCAATTCATTTAAGTTGTAAAACAGTGTATTTGTATTTATGCTAAAATCAATTGGTTCGGTAACTACACTTGCTTCATTCTTATTATAAAGTTCAACCATCTATGTTATCAATGCTAGTGAATCGTTGATTTTTTCTATATTTGTGCAAAGTTTGACCGTCTCGTTCCTGTTGAAACATGCAGATGCAGACGATGGTGGAAGGGTCTCATGATTAAACATTGCAAACCATTGCGTTACCTGCTCTATCCGCATCACCCTAGTGCGTCCTCTTATAGTAAGTTCACAAATCACGTTTTGACATCTTGATCGGTCTTTTTCATAGGATTTTTTTCGTTTCTGCAGCAATAACAAAATTTTCGGAGCTCGGGTGGTAATATATGTCCATTCCTCAACATTCATGTAAACGACAGTTTTCTTCTTTTCGCTAATGGCGATAGTCGGCACAAAGTTACACAAACCGATTCGAAAACATTTACTGTTGGTGAGTGGGTACTCGGTCACAAGGTCCATTCGACGATCCATCTCGCGTATCATCAACGACAAGACTGTGTGGTATAACGGAGAGGAGGGGAGAAAGCTGCAGCTGTTCTAGTTTTTTTATCACATCATTTATTTCCCTTCTTTTTAGTTCATACAAGGAAATGCATAATTGCAAATCTTTGAGTCGATGTAGAAAATTGTGAAGCCTTTTAACAACATACCGTCTCTTCACTATCATTCTCGTCAGACACTATGATTTGCAGCTCATTCAATTGTTCACAATACTCGATAAACGAACAGTTTTTAGACCATTTTTTATGGTCGGCAAAAGGGTCGTCATACTCCTTCCATTCATGCAAGATTACTCCGCAAAATGGACATCTTGTCCTATCAGACACTTTCAAGTAATACAACCCAGCAGCCGCTAGTTTCAATGGACTCACCGGTGACGACCAGCCGACGAATGTCGACAACCTTCCGTCTTCGTACCTCAGGTTCTTGCTCCTTAGCCGACCCATACTAAACTAACTGATTGAGGAAGCAACAACGTGCTTCATTCATAAGACAAAATGATGACACTCTCCCATTCGGAAAACAATATACTCTCTTTCATTATGCTGTGACCTAGTTTCTACTGCGGTGTTGCCACATCTCATCTGCGACGTTGCCAAATCTTACTTTGCACACCTGGACCTACCTCAAGGTCAACACCCCCTCGTCCTGCCTTACACCCCTCCCACCCTCAAGGTCATCTCAAGGTCACGCCCACGACCCTGCTACAGCAGACAATGACCTCAAGGTCACGGCTCCGGCTCAACCCGCCTATTTGTACTACTGATATGCTATATCCATTGTTCTATATCCATGCTATATTCATCTAAATTGATAAAAATTGAGAGCTCCTAATGTAGCATCGTCCGATTAGCTATAGCAGCATAAAGTGACTTAAAATGAACAAACAACAATAGAAGATCGAGATAAGCTTGTAAAGGTGGTGGGTTAAGGAGGGAAATGTTTTAAAAATATAAATATATACTTATATATATATATATATATATATATATATATATATATATAGCCGTCTAGTAAAATTGTGGAGTTGTGAACCAATGATTGCGTTGAGGGTGAGTTTAAGGCTTATGTTAAAAACCTAACATGATCAAACATGTAATTGAACTAGTCTTTCTTAGTATTAAAAATTATTAGCTCATATTTATTATTCACACCTTTCTCGATATAAAAGTCCTTTCGGGCTTGATTTTAGTTCATAAAGGAACCTGCATTGGGATGGGTGCAAATCAGAATAAAATATTTTATATCTTACTATCCCTCCCTTGTTGCTCTATCTCTTTACTATAGAGAGGTGGAGCCATCTATATCGCCTAGGCCTACAGCAACGCACAATATGGCCTACTTCTCCATCTAGAATAGTATGAGTAGAAGAACAAAACAGCAAGGACCAGGTGAATATGTGCTCCATAGATCACACCACAGTGAAGTAGAACCTCAAGCAGGCAGCCAGAAGGGTAGGGAGAAGCCAGCAACCACCAGAAAATACCATATGCCATTTACAAATGGGCAAATGAGAAAAATTATATTTCTTTTATTATTATACCCTGCTATCTTGAATACCTTTTATTGTATTCATATTTCCATTACCTACTCATAACCTTACCAGCGACAGTAGGTACCACATCCCATAAAAAGGGATGGTATTTTCTCTACCTTATACACAACCCTTGACAAAGGAACACAAACTTTGACTAAATTAAAATATACCCGCTAATTTTCTTTTGATGTTTGTTTTCAGTTTCGAGAAGAACTATTATACCATTCCTATTAAAGTTGGTAATCAACTATACCATGAATTTCTCAATTATTTTTAAAATATGACTTAAGTCAATAACATCAATATAAGTCAATAACAGAGCTGGTGTTATATAAGATGCTGCATTGAAAACCGTGTTTATCGGAAGAGATACGAGTTGTGGGAGGAAGCCACCGGGGTTATCACACGAAGTCAGTTGATCTGTCTATAATTGAGTCAGTGTAGTCTTTTTTGAATCTTTATCCACGCTTTTTATTTTTCATGTGATTTATAGAATATCATATCGTTATCAAAAAATTATATTAATTGATATTTTTTGTTTAATTTTTGAGAATTTTTTTAGATAAGATATTTATAAAAGCATGTATAGTATCTACGGAATGGTTTCTTTCAGATCATTATATTTTCTCAGATACAATCCCTTCAATGTGATGTCATCTGAATTTATTAGGCTCTATGATATTTTTTTTGTGACATGATCTGTCATTTGGTCATTGTGTTATCTGTTTAACGGATAAAAGTTCATATATCCAAAAATGGGTAACTGTTCCGCATGTTGTCGCTTCGAGGTGAATTACACCAAGTTTTAACTGTTTATTTTAAATATTTCACAAACCTACAAGCTACCATGAGCTTTATTAAGGAAAAAATAATACAATTATGGGAAATGTGTAGATATCGGTAATTATCACATCAAGAAACGAAAGTTTTAACTAACATGTTGAGGTGTATGTTATATATGTTTGTTGAAATGTTCATTTCTAACTGTAATGATAACCGAAGTATGCTCATTCTCCTAATTATATTTTCTTTTCCAAGTTAAAGCTCACTGTAACTTGTATTTTCGGGAGATATTAAAAGGGAAACGAATGAAAATTTATAACTTGTGACTCAACTCGAAGCGACAACCTGCAGAATGATTACCCAAACATGTTTTGGTGTAGCATGTTTAATAGTTATACTACACATAAAAAATTGGCTAAGTGACAAGGTTTGCTAGCATGGTGTAGTAAATCCTGAGTCATTTTTTTCAAGGAAATGAAAGCATTGCACTTGTTTAATAATTTTGAATTTCAATAATTTTATGTTATAGCACATACCTTTCGCTTCTTCGCAAATTTTATGGAATATTTTTTTTTCGAAGATGAAACCAATAAAGCTTCGCTAGTTGTTCGTTTACCCATTAAATGTCACTTTATGTCTCTGTGTCTAATCGGATGAGGCTTTAGGCATGAACTTTGTCTATCCAGGTATGATTAGGATAGGGATCTTTACCGAGTACCAGGTTTGGGAATATCATTTTAAGTCCTTCCAAAGGACGGCTTAACTTAAGATTTTTTAGCCCCTTTAAAAAATCCTACGGCTGAGAATCCGCGGTCTTGGGCATAGTAGGTTATTATGCTAAACAATAGACCAGAGGTGATCCCAGATAAGTTATTGATTTTAGGGGTTTCATTCCTTGTAGAAGCATAGCATTGATCTCTCAATTTTAAATTCAACGATTAGGTACAAGTTGTCTTTCTTCTATTTATAGTTAAATTCTCAAACTTTCACCAAAACCTTGTCTGTCATCCCAATCCCCTGGCTCATTATCCAGTTCCACACATCCATTCAATCCACCCCGCCGCCTAAACCGGCAATGGCCTCGAGACTTGTTATAATAATGCTATTTGGAGTACTGGCACTGGCCAGATTCTCCACTCACGACCTATGTGTGTGTGTGAAGCGCCCTTAACTAGCTTCCATTGGCGTTTAATGCCAGTGACGCGGCTGGGAAAGGGAGCTGGGGCCTCCCGGACTCCTGCTTTGCCCTCATTCATGAGGAAGAAGCTCAGTTCGGGGACCCCAGGCAAATTGTAAATAGAGTATGAATGTGTACAGTATATTTCTTTTATGTTTTATTTATTATTATTATATTTTTTTTATTATATATATATATATATTTTTTTTACTTTATTTTTGTATATATTTTTTCGCTTGTATATATTTATTTATGCATTTATTTTGTTTATATTATTGATTTTTTATGGAATGATTGTAGCTACATAGCACCATTACTTATTGCCCACAACAGGCAGATTGTAATGCTTCAATAAAGTGTTTTCTTCTCTCTCTCTCTATTTATAGTTATCACGAAATCTAATTTTGATTAGCTTAGACTCACGAGTGAGATAAATGTCCCGGTTTCCAATTATACCCGAACACTTCACACCATTTTAAATTCACCCTCTAGATATTCGAACTGTTCCATTCCTCTACAGCTCCCTCGGGTCCTTGCCGGAGTATAATCAATCGCACCTTCAAACACCCCGACGAGAAGATAATAGGATGTGTCCCTGAGGGAATTGACAGGGTTCTCACGGGATATAGATCCCGGGCCGAGGATATTGTGTAAACTGTTCCATATCTGAGATTGGGGTCAAGTTGATCGAGGCTTGACACATCCTTACCTCACCTCCATCGGTGCAATACCTTCCTATCTCCCGGCCCTCTTTGCTGCAGCCAGGGCTAAGTAATTTATTGTTTGAATACTAAGCAATAAGAAGATGTCCAGGAACATGGTAAGTTCATTAGGTGTGCAACACTGTAGGAATGTAAGACATAGCAAAAAAAAAACTAGCAAATAAAATAAACGTTATACTTTGAGGAAAACGTCACCAAAATGGAGAAATTAAGCTTCCCCACCAGTAATTTTTACAATAAGAATCTATCTATTAAAGCTAAGATACGACATTATAACACAGTCATCAAGCCGGTGATACTTTTTGGAACGGAAACCTCTTGTCTTCCCAGCCTAGAGAGGCTTCTGAAAATAGAAAGAAGAATTCTCAGAAGAATCTACGGACCTAGGAGAACACCTGAAGGATACAGGTTGACGCCCAATAAAAAAATCTATAAGAAAACAACAGACTTAAAAACTGACGTTAGGGTGGGAAGGCTAAGGTTTTATGGATACATGATGAGGATGAATCTTGAAAGACTGAGCCATACAATTTTTCAATTAATCCATAGCCACAAAAATTCAACAGGATATTTCAAACTCACAAAAAAACGTTATATATTATGGGAACATAACTTCTGCTAAATGACAATTACCTTGTTGAAATAAAACGTATTTTCTTTTTCTAAATAAAGTAAGGTTTTCAGGTATCTTAATTAAAACATAGTTTTGGAAAGCGCTGGGAATGAATTTTTGGACATCTTTAGGACTAAGAGATTTGCTGCTTTTGGAAAGGGGTGGTCGTACCGGCCATTTCCTCAAGAAATTATACCATGGAAATTTTAATTTTATCGCATGATAACATCATTTGACAGGATGGAGAAACTCTGAACTGTAAGATACATACTTTCTTTGTTTTTGGTCGTATTACTTTTTTTCAGATTTTAACACATGTTTTTGTGCACAAAAATTCAGTTCCTTATTCATATGAAATAATATTAAATTGTGCATTAGAACATTAAATTTCGCTCCGCGGTTTTTGACTGAAAGGCTTTAAGGCTCTCTGCAATTGCAACTCGAACGAGTATTAAAAATGAAAAAATGACAAAATATAATAAACTTAGACACAATAAACAACAATATTTAGTTTAATTGTAGAACTATATGTAAATTCACTATTTCTTGTATTATATTATCTTGATATTATGTATCAAATCTCTATCGTTATTGGCAAATATAACTATATAGCCTGCGAAGGCCATCAAGGAATAGACAACTTTATTAAAGTAAATAAACCCCATATGGAAAATTCCTATAGGGTTTTGGCTTGATAAAATACCAGCATAGACAGGAGAGGACTCAAGCTGCAACCAAATCATATCTCAAGATTGGTTCGGAACCCTTTGAAGGAACAATTGGATGCCCTTGCTACATTTAGTGTGTTCCTATTGAGGCTCGTTATTTTATTGCCTTCTGTGCACTAGCCCTTTCTTAATGTCTAATAGTTTGGACAATTCTTAAGAATAGAAAACAACAGGTTGGCCAAGACTATATACGAGGATGAGGGTGACGGAAAAAGGCCCAGAAACATACCAAGGAAGAAGGAGTTAAGAAGTGCTTCCTGAAGTAAAATCTAGGATTTGTCAGAAGTACGGAAATGGTGAAGTATCGTAAAGTGTGGACCAGGCTGTGCAGTGGAGCACCTGAATCTGGATCATCGGCTGAGAGGAATGATTGTGATTATTATTACTTAATTACAATAATTTTATTGTTCTACTTCTGTCCTTATGATGTTTGAATTGGCAAAATACTATTTTGCAGGTAGTAATAATCATAAGTAACAAGTAATTTTGCTCGTTACTTTAGAAACTTGAGGTTTTTTTTTTGGATTTCTTTCACACATATCTTAACAATTATTGTCTGCCTAAAGGGGCCCATACACGTTGAGACTTGTTGTACAAACAAGTTGGTACTTGGTTCGGTCGGATGTGATGTTGTATCGTGTGTGGACGAGTTGCAGTTCCATTTATATGTTGTACAACTAACAAGGTCGTACAACATACAAATAAGACTAAACGAAGTAGATATTTGTGGGCGTGGTTTCAATGTTGGCCAACATGGTTGGTCCGTGAAGGGGGATGTTGTACAACATCCAAACCAACTTCAGTTTGGATTCTATCTCTATAGTGAACACACTGATCAGTGCCCGCTTTTGAGAAAGGTTTATGTTATCTCCTTTATTTTTTTGTAGTGTTTAATCTGTTCAATTTTTAGTGTTTAATCTGTTTTTAATGTTTAATCTGTTCAATTTTTTGTTTCAATTTCACAGAATGGCAACAATAACCAATAATGAGCTGAGGCGCTCATTCATTGATAAGTATCGAAGCCTACCAGAATTGTGGAGAATTAAATGTAACAATTACAAAAACAAGAACTTGGAGAGAGCCAAGACTTAGGATTCACTTTTGGAAACCTTCCGGGAGATTGAGCCCAATGCCAGCTTCGATTCAATGAAAAAAAGAATAAACAACATGAGAGCGTGCTATCGGCGAGAGTTAGAAAATATCGGGATTTATATTTAAAATCAGCGGTTGAACATTTGGTGAAATTGAAAGAAGAGAATCATAAAGAAAAAGATGAGGCGGCTACGTATGCCGAATCATGGGCAATTTCGTATAGAAAATTGACTGAGGAACAAAAATTGTATGCAAAAAAAGCCATAGAAAAAATATTTTTATAATAATAATATTTGGACAATTGGACCAATTATCTTTAAACGCCGTAACCACGCCGACAAATACTCGGGTTACAACCCCACTATCCATTCAACCATGTGAGTCAACGTGAAAGGCGTTCATTAACTGTTATTGCACCCCTCATCACGGTATTTTGCTTTTTGATCAAAGGTGTAACGAGTTCCAGAAGTTCCTCGTAAATAAATAAAGAAATGTCAAATGCGTGGGAGTATTATGTATACTGAAAATATAGGATAACGATCGATTTGAATGGGTACATTGGTGAGAAGGGGGACGTTTAAAAAACTGTTTCAATGTTAATAAAATTCTTGTGATTTTTATTAGATTTATTTTTTTGGGGGGAGCGGAGTGGCTAAGTGGTAGAGCGCTAAATTGCGCTGCCGAAGGTCCTTCGCTTGCTGGCAGAATGTTACTTAATCTGTTACGGGTCGGGGATGGATCTTGAGGCATCTAAGACCCTCCTGAGGCTCGCCCTCTATAAAGTGGTTGATCAAAATAAAGGGAAAAGACGTGGCAGTTGAGCATAATCTAGGAAAAATCATTTCCCTGTACAACTGTTTTCCAAGAAACTGTACAGTCTCTACTACAAACTGAACCTAAGACCATCCAAAGGGTTTTAGTGGTACAGGTTTATTTTTTATTGCAACATTTCGTTATTGCATTGTTTACTACAAAAGAACAGTTAACAACTTATACTTGAATGTGTCTTAGTATCATGAACTCATTTTTAATTAAAAATGAATAGACAAATTTTTTACCTTGTCATTTCTTACAAATTAATCATGTTCTGGATAATAAATGTAACAGACGTGGTTATACAATGGTTGCCTGATTATGGGAGCTCTGCCGTAATAAAAACAACGTATTTTATTGCAAAATGTTGGTAATATCGGAAACATCCTTCAACTTTGATAAAAGACACTTTTCCTAAGGTCAATGATACCAGCTAAGTGTATCTCGAAAATATGAGGTCAAGAAACAAGTCAATGCTCATGGATTCCTTTCATGCCCTTTGCAAATTTAAATATCAATCAAATCGGTGAAAGGGTTATTTACCAGTAACCAGTAAATACGTGATTATAAATTGTTAGTTTGATAGTTTCTTAATTGTTTTTTTAGGCAGAGTTTTAAAAAATCTAATAATTATTATGACGACTTAAAAAGTGGAAATATCACTGTTTCAAAGTCGTAAACAATAATGTACAATGAAATAAAGAAGGAAAATCTTGCAAATAATTTAGTGCTAAAAACAAAAGGAAAAAATCTAAACAGTAGAATAGTAGGCAAATCCTTCCATTCCGTTAAATATATTGGTGTAAACTAAATAAAATCGTTTTGAAGTAGCCTGAGAATGAGATACTTTCTTCTTCTTCCTATCACCTAATCCCGTAAAGCGGTCTCTCCCTGCTTTGTATGTATAGAATCAGCGGCCTTGTGCCGGTTTAGAGAACCCGCCTTCAGCGGACTCATACTATGTATTTACTTAAAATACCTCCGGGCAGGAAAAGTATTATAATTATTTCCGTATATGTACATATATATATATATATATATATATATATATATATATATATATATATATATATATGTACATATATGTAATATATATAAGTAATAAAGTACATATATAATATATATATAGATATATATATATATATATATATATATATATATATATATATATATTTATGTATTGTATATATATATATATATATTGTAAATTTTTTTTTTATATAAATAAATGGAGATTTGAAACAAAACTGAGAATGAGAAATCAGACTTGCCTGTCGATTTTTGCATATGGTTTCTTCAATAAATCATATACTTATACTGAATTTGAAGCTATCGAGAAAGATAGCAATTAAAATTGCATTAAGCAACAGATTTGATTAAATTGAAGGAAAGCAATGACCAGAAACATTATTAATTACAGAGATTAAACCCATATATCCATCTTCAATGCGTACCTGCGGGTGTATTTTATATAAATATGCCTAAGGCCTTAAATTATAAAAAGAAATTCAACCAAATCGGGAGGCACTGGAATTTTTAGAATAAGCAATATGTCTATGGATACTAGTTAACAATATTTTAAACAATGGAATTTTACAGATGACATTTTTCGGTACTTTTCAGTAAAAATGTAATTCTGAAAAGAAACTTGGTAAGTCACTAAGTTGTTTGCATTAAATACTGATACTGAGCATAAGGCTAATGAATAAAGGGTGTACCCGTATTTTTTTCTTTCGGATCTAAAGACAATATAACCCATTCATATACATGTCCCATCAGTTTATATATTATCAATAGTATCTTATTGTTTTTTTCACTTTATAATTAATTATATGTAGTGCGATTAGTGCAATATTAATTTCAATGAGTACGTACTCTTATCCGGTAACATAACATTATGAGGATATCCTCCATTGTCCTTTTAAACTCAGCATTGTATGGGTGCTACGTGAATACACACTCATATAAAATAATGAATAAAAAATATAAGTATTATTTTTCTTTTTTATATTTTGGGAGGAAAATCCATCGTCGTCATCCAGTATTCTTAAATTTTTTATTCTTCAAAACGTTTCGACATGTCATAATAATAAAAATAAAAAGAGTTATAGTCCAGTTTACATTAATTTAAGTATTCTTTTTCATACTTCAAAGTAATAGATACATTTATGTATTGTATACATAGGTTAACAAATAGTTGTTGTTTTAATTTTGATGATCAAAATGACACGAACGTTACACTTCAAATATATCGATCAGTTTAAATGATTAAAATATGAATTAAGTAAAGGATATTATACAATGATAAGATTAGACGGATAGTGATAACATGATTGCAACCGACGGACCATAAAGCTCACTGCAATACAGAGATCAACCTCTAGTTCTTCGTTTTCAATATCCCAAAATCTATTAACTTTATATGAAGAAGAATGGTCCGGGTGGAGGTCAACAAATTTTCCTTAAGTAGGGAGAAATCTTTAAAAATTCCGTCGACCTTTAAAGCCCCCCATGATGTAATGCCTAACGGCCGTCCCGTGGAGGGTGAGAAACAGGTGTAGGGAGGTTGTTTTTAGTGGGTAAAAATCGCACAAACGGATGGGTACGGGCCTGTTCGCGTCTTGAAGATTTCCACCTACCCTCGTAAAAAAACCAAAAAAAAAACCACACACACACATATATATATATATATATATATATATATATATATATATATATATATATATATGTATATATAAGGTCAACCATTATTATTCAAGATGTATTAACTTTATAATTTATCATTTCAACTTCAAAAATAATATAACTGAATTTTCGACGGAGAAATTTTTTCTGAGAAAAGAATTTCTATTGTACAACACTTAAATTACCCATTTTATGTCTCTACCACGTACTGTACTCAAGATTTTTCAAGGGTTGTAGTGACACAGGATTTTTAAATTACCCTGCAAATGTAAAGGTGCTGTCAAGGCTTGTACATGCTGTAAGTAGCGTTAGTTGTCAACTCTGGTGTAATTAAAGCAGTAATAATTTTTATAATCCAAATGAATAATATTCTTTAACGTGTGCGCATAAATACAAAGTAATATTATTATTCCATTTCTCCTTGTAAAGTGAATTATAGACGGTAATAAAAGCAGCTGAAAAATCGTACGTACTTTATTAAACTTTAAATAATTAATTTTTCAAAGCTAGCTAGATCCTAGTTAATTTTAATTCCGAGCCGAATAAATTGTTTATTTAGAAAATAATTTAGAAAAGAAGAACAGATTTTGGGGAGCTTTTTGCTATTGCAGAAAAATTATTTATTCCCTGAATAGCTCCGCATCAACTCTGTGGGTTCGCAGATTTCCCCTAGGGCTCATTCAGCCATTATTAAAAAGAAAAACATGGAAGTTGTGTGTGATCTTGCACAACAGTTGGCTCCCTAACAATGCGGTTTCTACCGTACACTGAATCCAATACTATCTATGAGTTGTATTGGACACCATATACAGAAACTAACTTGTCTGCTATATTTAACTAATTCGATCTATTGAATTAATTTCGCTATCTGATAACTAAATTCACTAATTGACATATATAATAGGCTATCTAAACAAAGCGATGGGACCGCTTCGAACTAAGACAGTTGGCCAATGGCGTGGCAATGTGCTACTAACAGCCGTCTTGAGTAAGGGCAGTGCCTAACCTTCGTCAATCATCTCTAGCTCGGGCCTTTCTCTGTTACTGTTTGTATTGGATGGCTATTCTTATTTAATTACTGTTAAACAGATAATGAAGATGGAATAATATTTTCTATTATTTTATAAAGCAGAATATCAATATTATAAATCGAAAGAAATTTGACATGGCTAGGATAATTGTTTTTCGTTAATCTGTTGCTGTAATTGTGGTCTAGTGGTTACCGTAACAAACTACTAAGCCCAAAATCGCAGTTTCTTAGCCCGGCAGATGGCCCTAGGTTTTTTTTAAGGGAGTAAAAAATCGTTAGTTATGCCGTCCTTCGGAAGGGACGTCCCGAGCCTGTATGATGTCAGGTACTTGTTAAAAATCAGAATCCTAATTAAACCTGAATAGGCAAAATTTAGAGCCCCCACTGTAGCATCGTCCGATTAGCCATAGCAGCAAAAAGAGATTTTTTTTTCTCTTTATGTTTCCATCCACACCTGTCAAATACAAGTAATTGACAATCAGCAGATTGGCTGACTGGAGAAAAAAAAATACAAAATGACAGGGAAGGCATGACGAAGAAAAATACCAAGAACAATACCCAACACAACCTCTCCATTGGCTTGCTTTAATCTCCTACTGTAATAGATCCCTCATCCACGTCCTTTTTAGTGTCCTCCTAGTGTTCTCAGGCATGAGAGTAGTGGCCATTTGTTGTATCAATGGGTTTGGGTGTCCGTATAGTTTTTCTTGAAAGCGTTTGTAGTACGTTCGTATGTGTTCGTCAACCGTTTTTATTTTTAAGTCAGTATGCAGAGTTTGTTATTGGCGTACCATGGTGCATAAGTGATAAGTCTAAGTACTTTTGACTGAAAAGTATAGTCGTTTTCTGTGAGTCTGTTTAGTGATGCCGTAGATTTGTAAAGCATATGCCCAAACTGGTTTTAGTAAGTAAGTGTACGTATTTAATTTCTGTCTTAAATCTAATTTGGAGTTTTTCCTGAATAGCGAGTACATTAATTTGAGTTGGTGATTTAGTGATTGGCATTTCATCTTAACGTGAGGACCCTATGTCATTCTCCTATCAAATGTGAGTCCTAGGTATTGTACTTTGTCTCTCTGTGGGATGGGTGCGTTATTAAGGAAACTGGGAGGGCATTTTTCGCGTCTAAGAATAAAAGTGATGTGTTGTGACTTTTCGAGGTTCAGTCTGATTTTCCACAGGTGGCACCACTCATTAACCTTTTGTAAGTTGTGTTGTAAGTTTTGTGAGGCCTGTGTCGCGTCTTGATGTTTGGTGATCATGGCAGGTCGTCAGCGTAGGTTGCGATCAGTGTGTTAGGACTTTGTGGAATGTCGTATGTATATGTTATGTACAGTAGCGGTGCAAGTATTGATCCCTGAGGTACACCGGCTAAAATGGGTCTTATTGCAGATAGCTCTGAGCCCTGTCGGACTGAGAAAAATCTATCTTTCTGCAAGGAATGAGAGAAGAATCAGATAATAAGTGTGTGGTAGTTCAGTCTTGAGCTTAAAGAGAAGCCCCTTGTGCCAGACCTTGTCGAATGCTTGGGCGACATCCAGAAATACTCCAGTTGCATATAACTTCTGCTCTAGTGCTGTCGATATGTAGTCAGTTACTCTGTGTATTTGCTGAGTAGTCGAGTGTGATTTTCTAAAACCGAATTGATGGTGAGGGATTGTATTTTTGTCAGTCAGTAACTTTAATAAGCGGGGATAAAGTAATTTTTCAAAAATTTTAGAACCAATAAGGAGTAACCTAATAGGTCTGTAGGATGAAGGGTTGGTAATGTCTCCATCTTGTTTTTTGATCATTGAAACAATAGAGTATTTCCACTGTATAGGGAATTTCGTAGTCCTAAGTATTGAGTTGTAGATTGTCGTAAGAAGCACTAGAGCTTTCATAGACATTTGCTGGAGAACCTCGGCATTTATTAAGTCATAGCCCGGGACTTTTCTTTTTGGTAAATCTCTAATTAGTTCTGCTACTTCTGTTGGAGTGAATGAAGGCGGTGGTAGTGTTAGTTGTAATGGAGCGTCAAGTGTGTTATTTACAGTTATTTCGTGTTCTATGTTAGGGAAGTCAGAATGTGGTGTAAACACGGAAGAAAGATGGTCGGCAATAAGCTCAGATTTTTCCTCGTCCGGCACAGCCCAAGAGCCGTCTTCTTTTCTAAGAGGTGCCGACATCTCTCGGTGTTTTAAGAGTCTTTTGGTATGCTTCCATAAACTTCCATCGTCTGTCGAGAGGGATTTAATATAATTCTCATAGTTTGATCTGTTAAATTTGGTAATTTGACGTTTTAGTTCATTATTCAGTTTGTTAAATGTCCGTCTATCTGATGGTTGTCTGTTAGTTTGCCATATTTTACGAGCTCTTCTCTTGGCCGTGA
Source organism: Arma custos (assembly GCA_037127475.1). Lineage (NCBI taxonomy): Eukaryota > Metazoa > Arthropoda > Insecta > Hemiptera > Pentatomidae > Arma > Arma custos. The sequence continues at coordinate 30,705,806 of CM073764.1, read as the reverse complement.
TCAAATCTCTAATATACTGCGGGTAGCTTGGTGAACTATCCGCTTTTCTATCCCTGGGTTTTGATGATAACCACGCTGCGTCTTGAATACTTGTAGTGAACTTTTCCACTGCCTTCTCTAGTTCTTATTCATTCTTTATAGCAATAGGGATTGAGAGGTGAGAATTGAGATAACTTCTGTATAAATCCCAATCAATTATACCCTTTGTTAGGGAAGGTCTTTTTTGTGCCTCAGAAGGCTCTTCGCACAGGATCATGTGAACTACAGAATGATCAGAGCAAAGATCAGAGCTCGTATTTACAGTCTTGTTTCCTGTTCTTTAGCCTTTTGTAATAAAAAAGTCCAGTAAGTCCGGGGTTTTGCGTCTAGAAGTAGGCCAGTAAGTAGGAGAATTTGGAGTTGATGTGTCTAATGAAAGTTCATGAAGAGCATTGGTGTTTCGCGTTGAAATCCCCTCCTGCGATAAAACATCTACCTAACCGTTTAAAAAACTCAGAAAACATCGAAGATGTAAGCCTAGAGGAACAATAAACTGCAGCGAACGTGATATTTTTCTGTTTTGTATTTAATGTGATTCCAGTTGTCTGTGTGTGTGGTGTGATGGGTAAATGAATGGGACTGTGTTTTAATAACGATGTGATAATAATGGCGGTACCACCGTGTGCCTTTTTGTCAGGGAGATCAGTTCTGTAAATAATATAGTCTGAAATATAGATTTTTGATCGTGAGGTAAGATGTGTTTCAGTGATGAGTGCTATGTCTGTCCTTTTTTCATGTAAATATAAATCAAGTTCAGTCCTGTGTTGCATCAGTCCATTAGCATTTCATAGGAGAATTGACAAGGAGCCGGCTGTTGAAAAATTAGGGCTCCAGGCTTGTGTAACCTGAGTTAACTGTTGGAGAAGATTAAAAAGAGGGTGGATAAGGTTGTTAAGACCTGTTAGTGTTCAAACTAAGGTATTCCCTTTGAGATGGGGATATTACCATTAATTCTGTTAGCTGGTTTAAAGTGATGTTAAATGGATTGTATGAAATTAAACATAATTCTTTTTATTGAGGTAATTCACGGACAATGGTAACAAAAAATGAGAATTAAAATTACATTACATATTTAAGGTAGGTCTGTATTGTTCATAGTTTCCTTCTTTATCCGGCCTTCTTATCCCCTGCTCTCCATTTTTCGGTCTGGGTAGCCCTGGGCTTACTCACAATACATCATCATCATAACGTGTGTCGACCGACTCAGGGACTCTACGTGGGGTTGCCAGGTTCTCGACCCGAAATTTCCTTTCCCCAGCCTTCTAGATGTATTTCACGGCGTGCCGTGAACAGTTAGTATTTGAAATAGTTGGGGAGGGGCAGTATCATAAGGGGGCACCGGCTGGGTACTGTTATTCATCACACCTGTTTGAACATTATAGTGCTGAGGTGTTGACTTCGTTACTGGTGGACTTCTTGGCTTCTGCTGAGATTCCACGCTGTTCTCCGGATGTCCTGGAAGATGGTGCTGTACAGGTCTGAGATTTGGGAATTCTTGTGAATCTGGTGGCAACTGAAAAGGTATAGCTGGTGAAGGCCGCTGGTTGTAGTGTCTTGAGCTACGCTGAATGCTTAAGTTCCTCAGTGTTTGGCAGCCTTTGTACTATAGTTGGCAGGATGTTGGCCACCACAATTGGCACAAGTAGCAGGAGTTTCCCTTGTTTTACTGCAAGTTTTGCTGTCATGGTGCCCACCACACCTTACACACCTTGGTGGGTGGTTACAGTAGCCTCGAGTGTGACCATATTGTTAGCACCTTAAACACTGAGGAATGTCTTTTTTCTTCCGCGGTTCTTCGATGTTTACTTTTGTGTAATAGATATATTTTAAATCGTAGATGTATTCTTTAAAAGTTTCTTTTGTAATATCTACAAAGAACATTGGTAAGGGCTTCTTAAATCTTGAAATAACGTTGGTTACATTACAAGCTTCGTAACCTTTCTCTTTCAATTCCTCTTTTATAATACTAATCGATGTAGAGTGATGGAAGCCCTTAATCACTATCCTGGGGCATCTGTCCTGTGGGAGCTGAAAGGTGTGAAAATCTGCGCCTTCACTTCTTAGGCTCGCATTTAAATTTCTGTAAGTGTCAGGTGTATCAGGATAAACTGTTATACCTTTAAGTGTGGTTTTCACTGTAAATTTGTTTGGTCCGGCTTTTTCTTTTAGGAATGCAATTAATGCAGAGTAATTTCCTACTCCATTTATATAAAGTGGGGGTGGTTTTTGATTTAGCATGTGTCTCGTAGTATTTTCTAGTTGATCGTTTGGTATTAAGGTTACGTGTATTTGAAAGCTGTTGTGTGTTTGAATTGGCGCTTGTCGTTTCTGTCTAATGTGATCTTGTTCAATTAGTAAAGGTCGTTTACGACCAGTTACTAGCTCTCAGGAACATGTATTATTACTATTAGTACTTAAATTAATATTGTCCGCTTCCATATCACTTACCGCCTGCGAAGAAGTAGACGCTTCGGCCATGGCTGGTGGAAAAACCCGCACTTTTATTATTTAAGTCTTAAATCTAATCTATCTGATCAGAATAAAACACTTTTTAAAAAGAAAAACAGAACATTAAAACATTAACCGAAGTTATATTTACAACACATAAAACTAACCTATTTTCACTTTCACTTCGATCATATGTTTTTTTTTCATAAAGAGACGTTCATATCGGCGTATATTATCCGCACTTAACTCCAATCTGAGTATCAATAAAGTTTTTACAGGGGCAATACGAATCTTTGATGCTAACAGATTGGAAATATTTTCCTTTTCAATTGATTTTGATCGCAGGTAGATTGCTGCTGTATATCTGAGATCCGATATGTCTGCGAACCTCATAGTAAAGGGTTGATGAGTGTGAAATAGCATATTGATATGGATAATTAAGTCATTATTTTACCTTGATCAGAAATAGAGTTACATAATATAAGGTGTTTGACTTATGCTAACTTCCCTATTTTTGTTGCGGTTCCTAAAAGTTTTTCTGTTTGCACCTGATCTTTAACACAGTCATATATATATATATATATATATCTGAAAAGCTTGGGTAAAATCTTATAAGAAACATTTGGGAGCTTTGTAAGTATGTTCAGCATAATAAGTAAAGTAGATTGAGGAAAAAATTCTCGGACCAGCAATAGATGAAACAAACCAAATGGCTATATATTGTTACGGTCGCAGAGAGGAAGACGGAAGCAAGGGATTAGCGCTTCGAGCCGTCGGCGGGAGAAGTTAAAATAGGATTAGAACCTTCTTAATGCCTTCCGACAAAGGAGATGTTCCTCGACATTCCCGGAATATTCTTTCCCTACTACCGTGTTCTAGAATGTTCGGCCTTGCCTATTTAAATACCTCCCTCGCCTCGAGCGAGTCAGTCTTAGAGAAGACCAGGCACTGTGAAGATCTGTGATAAGTGAGTGTCAGTGTGATAAACTAGTCAGTGTTGAACCGGCCAGTGTAATAAGTGTATCAGTGAACTGTGACAGTCTCGCGAGTTTCTGTTTGTTACTGTGTATCAGTTTGTCATACTTGGAGAATCTTACGGTCGGTGGACTAGTGAACTGTAAGTGTTAATTATTAGTTATAAATTGTAGTATAGTAATAACTTACATTATTGTAATAATTAAATAGGCCTAGGTTATAATAAATATTTAGAATATTGCTATTTTAAATTTATATTAGTCTAATAATTTAATTGTTTGTAACTTAATTGTATTCTTTTTATCACAGTTATTAATAAATAGTAGTATCTTTAATTAAGGAGTAGTTTAATTCATTTTAACACCCAGTAGGCCGTAACAATATTGTGATGTGAAGATGGAAGACGGATAAGGCGCGGGCTGCTTCGGAGGTGAACCGCTCTTGCATTGGTCACCGGGTTGCGTGCATGGTGCTTCTGTCGCAATGTCTATTGCCAATAAATCATTGGAAAAAGTTCATTTCCAACCTGTCCTTAGCTAAATTCTGATTATACCTTTTATTATAACTTAAACAGTTTGAATTAGCAACTGCGCATATAGTACGTAGACATCTGTCGATTTGACGATATAGATAGAAAGTTCCAATCACCTAACAAAAATTTTCTAATAATTTCATAATAATAATAAAAAACATCTGTTGGCTTGCTTTTAATAATAATAATAAAAATATGTATTTAAGAAATTTAACAAATGCCATTTGGCACATATTGTATTTTCGACCTCTTTTTGAAAACCTCTCCTAAGAGATTCTCGTGGAAGCGTGTATGGAGAAATATCCCATTGAAGGCACTCCTAGCGTGATTCATCTTACTGTAGTAGATCCCTGCTCCACAGACGTTTCAGCTTTTATGAAGAAGTCAATTCGTGAATTCAACATTTTCAAAATTTGCGATCCGTTTGTATTACCTGCTCTAACAAGGTCGTTCGAAAGTAAATGATATTAAAACGATTTTCAAATTTAAGTTTTACGACACACTTCCCACCTGATGATAAATGTGCATTATCAATAAAAAATAATGCAGTTATTGCATCCCACATTCTTCAATCCCTTATCCCAGAACTTGAATAATGGTGTCAAAACTAGAATAACCCTGTCAAATAACCTTTACCCTTCTTCGTAAACCAAAAACTTTCTGCCTTCCAGTATCCTTTTAAAATATCCCACAAATTCCTGTAGAATCGATACTTAGGATTACATCTTGACAAGAGTTTGACGTGGAATCCTTAATACCAGATTGAAACGACAAAACACTGCCGCCGTTCCAACACTTACTAAACAAACGCTCTAAGCTCCCAACTAATTACAAAAGACATTTCGTCTATGATCTTAATATATAATAATCTCATGTCACGATGTTTGTCCGGTCTAATCTCCGAAACTACTGGACCGATTTTAACGAAATTTCGCAGAGATATGTAGCATTTCCAATACAACAGTTGTTGCCAGGTGATCCAATGTCCTTTAAATTAATCTGTACTATTGTTGATGAAAACCAAGCCGTAAATTTTCCAACTGAATTTTTAAATTCTCTCGATATATCAAGAATGCCACCACACAGTCTTAGTTTGAAGATCGGTTCACTTATTATTCTTCTGCGTAATTTGAATCCACCTAAATTATGCAATCGTACAGGTTCGGTCATCACCGGAATATCACCGGAAATGTTATTGAAGCAGACATGTTGACTGGAATCTTTAAAGGAGAAATCATCTTCTTGCCACGTATTCCAATGATACTATAAGAATCCATAATACCGTTCAAAAGACTTCAATTTGCTATACGCTAGGCTTTTGCTGTGACCGTCAACAAGTCTCCATGCCAGACAATGCCCATTTGCGGTTTGGACTTAGAAATTCCCTGTTTCTCCCATGGGCAATAATATGTTGTATGCTCACGTGTTGGTAAACCATCTAATCTATTTGTATTAGCAAAGGACAGATAAACAAAAAATATTTGGGCATCGATTAGCGCTCAATTAAATTGGAATAAATAGTTATAATTTAAAATGATATTATTAGCCATAATTAAACATTAGCCATGGTATACCTCATTCATTAAATAATGTTTATATTTCATCAGTTAAGAATTCTGTAGTTTATTTAATTTGAATACACTATACATAGATATAAGATGAATAAAATGTAAAATCAAAAATCTATTTAATTATTTTTTTCATTCATTCATTGTTTCTTTAAAATTCAAATTTTAACGTGATATTTTTTAAAACTATTATAACTGCCACAGAAACGCATGGCCGGGTCAGCTAGTAGTAACATTATAGATATTATGAAATTCTTCAAACCGAATAGAGTTTTAGGGATCCAGTAAGACATCTCGTATCCAATTCTTACTATTCAAAATACTTAGTAAAATCCTCAATGCTCCTTACCTAGTTAAGAATAAATACCCATTATGATAATGTCTCGTTTGTTGCTGATTCATGACAAACAAAATTACCTCTCAAACCCGCTAGTTTCAAACCTGGCTACTTCTTCAATTCCTGACAATCCTCCATAGTGTCTTAAATGAAGATTTCTTCGTGACCTTCTTTGAGTCGAATTTATTATTTCAGTACTGCCACTGCGTAGTTCTGTTTACATTCATTCTCTTTATTTGTTGTATTATAAGACAGTTGTACATTTCAATAAATCAATTTTAAATAATCCATTTTTAGTTGGATAATTGACCTTGATTACCACCCTCAAATAAAAATATCATCTTCACCTTCTTATTCCGAATGTGGTTAATATTGATATTATTGTCGTTCGGCCATTTTGAGGATTTATTAGTACCATCGAAGAGAGACAAGTGCAGTGGGTGGCCAGGGATTTGCTAATGTTAAATGGTTGCTGATGTTGATTATGCGAAGACTGTTGCGTACATACACCTCCTCTTTGGTTTCCCAATTTCATTGTAGCGAAGGGCAACTGAGCAATCACTAATATGGCAACCTTCGCCATCGTTTGAATTTCAAAAAGAAATTTAGTAACATTGTAACAGTCACCTTTGGAATACCTTGAAAGAGCATATAAATGGTTAACATTTGTAATTGAATATTTTTTTGTGTAATTCTGAGATCAAAATAATAGAATCTAAAAACTGTTTATTTAATTAATTTCAAGGTCGCATTTTTTTATTTGAAAAAAAATAAGGAGGTTATTGATAAGATAATTAAAAGGAAAATTACTGGGCCAATATGATTGAATAGTTTAATCATGGTCAGTTTCTTTTGAAAAAATCCTTAAATCAATAATTGTAATCTATTTATTCAATAACTATTGTACTTCAACGTCTATCCCTGTTATGGTAAACTTACAGGTTAAAGACCGACCTTTATAGATCAACTAGTATTTCATATCATTTTTACTTGAAAATAGATTTTCCTGGCGTATTTTAACAGTAAATATTGTTCATTACTTGATTTATTACTACTCATTCGTTTTACGAACAGGATGGCTCAGTGAGTATAGTGCTGAGTTGCTGTGCTCACGGCCCTGTCTCAAATCCAGCAGTGGCAGTTATATTATTCAATCTGCTAACAGCCATTGGTGGACCCTGTGGGATCTGGTGTCTGGTCTGGGCCTCCTGTGGCTCACCCAGTCTCAATTTGACGGTTTAGCTTCATTTCGGACAAATCACGTTCCTGCACAACCGTTGTCCAAGAAACAGTACAATATCTACATAGTTTCTAATGTTACTGGTTTAATTTATTAAAGTCGTTTCATACTCTTGTTGTTGGTCTTGCTAATAATTTTTAAAAAAGCTAAAACATTCAACATCTCACTTTGTGATCAAAGATAACGAATCAGGCTTTGTATTTAGGTTAGATTCAGAATAAAATATATCTAAAAATAGTTAATTTCGAAGCAAAATAGGAACTTTATACATAAATTTTTTTAGTATAAAAAAGCTAAACAATACCATATTTACTTAAATTACAATTATAAACTTCAAGTTTTTTATAATTAAATCATTAATAATTAAATGTTGGTAATGATATAATAATAGTAATAATATTGACAGCGTTATTAATCATATGATTTTTTTAATGAATCGGTTGAAAACGGGATTGGAAAGAGAATAGAATTGGCACTTCCCTCCCAGTCACTTTCGGCTTCCGCCCTTCTAAAGCTAACACCCTCCCTCCACTGGAATTTCTAAAAGTCAGGATTAACTAACGTTTTTTTTTTTGTTGTGATGTTATGAATTGGTTTTATGATGTACCTTGATTATTCCGACTGACATTCAAATTCAAAACATAATAATTTCAATCATTGTTTAACAGGAACGTGTTTATCACAACTAAATCTTGAGTCCACTAAATTTAATAATCCCTGCACTCACCTATTTGTTGACGTTATATATAGCTAGCTCATCTCTCAAAAAACCTGATGTATTCGTATATATATCTTCTGTATATAATAATAAATAATAAAATTGTGTATCTGAAAAGATTTTGAAAATAAACAGAATTTACCTAAATTATTGTTAAGGTCAGAGAGAGAGAAAGACGGCCAGAAGGGATTAACGTCTTAAGACCGTCGGCTGGAGAGATTAAGAAGGTTCTGAAAGATCCGAGAACGGCCTCCCCACTCCCGCACGTCTAGAACGTTCGACCATGCCTATTTAAGTAGTTTTCAGCGAAGTTGCTGCGAATGAGTCAGTCAGTAAAAACCAGGCAGTGTGATGAAATAGTAATAAGTGAATCAGTAATAAGTGTATCAGTGAACTGTGACCGCCCGTGAGTGTAATAAATTGTTTCTGTTTGCTACTGTGTATCAGTTTGTTATATTTGGAGATTCTTACGGTCGGTGGACTTTGATTAGTGAACTCTAAGTATTAATTGGTAGTTGTAAATTGTAGTGTAATTTTATTGGATTTATACAGATTTGTAAATAGTTAAGCTATTTAGTATCAGTAATATGTTATAATTTTTTAGTAATTAAATAGGAATTAGGCCTAGGTTATAATCTCCAGAATATTGTTATTGTAAATTTATATTAGTTTAATAATTTAATTGTTTGTAATTTCATTGAATTATTTTATTCACTTTGTTAATAAATATTAGTATCTCAAATTCAGGAGTAGTATAATTCATTTTCACACCCAGTAGCCCGTAGCATACTTAAATACTTGTTATTCTTCAAAACACAATTCTTCTACTGCATAACACCTATATTGTTATTACTGCTATAACACCTATAAACATTTATGTTTATTGTGGTCGTCATCATTTTATATTTGACTGATTGCTGAATAAAATTAAAATCAGCAATTTTGGATGTCCCTAGATATGCACATCATTTGAGCAATGACATTGATTGATTGTTGTAACGTATTAATAATTTTGTCAAATTCCTATAATATAATAATTGTTCAAACAAAGAATAAGACTCCTTTCCAGGGACCTTGATGTGCACACGGGCCCCGTTACTAAGGTTTTGCCAAAGCCAACTTTGTGCTTTCGAAACTGTGCTTTCATAGATGCTACAGCATTAGGACATCTTTATGAAAAAGTTAAGGCGAAATAACTTGATACTTGGCTCATTCACGATAACTCAAAACTGAAACATTCAATTCGAAACCTCTCTTTCACGGATATATTATGACTCGAAATAGTATTTTTATAAATATATCCAGAATAGAGAAGTATAGTTCTGATAAAATAATAATCACAACAACATTCTAATGAAAATTGAGTAATACCAAGTTTTGGAATCACATCACTCCAGAATTGAGTAATTATATTTTTAAAAAATTATCAAAAGTACCAGTGAAAGCCACTATTTCAATTAATAACTGTTTGAAACTTAAAATAGATTAGAAATTATAAGTTGGACGCTCAGCAATATGAAGAACCGATGGGAAAAGATTAAAAGCAATAGGTAAAAATCCTTGCATCATTAATTCACTATGTTCGTCATTTTGCCTTTTTATTTTTTTTTTTCAATGAAGTAAAAAAAAAACTGTTGAGCTAGGCTAAATGCCTATTTTTGTCAGAATCGTATTCACGAATTTAATTTGCAAGCGAAATAGCTAATTATTTTAAAACTTGACTATTTCGTTAGATTCCACATCTACGCTTCGGATTCGTATCATATAGGACTATTTACTTTCTAGTAACTATTTATAGACAGTTGCGAAAGACTCAACAGCATAAACAGCATATTTATATACGCTGATAAGGTTATCTTGTTAATGCACCGATGACCTTTTTTTTTTTTTATTTTTTTATCCCCCTTCCCTGCCTGTGAGGCATACAGGGTTCTCCAGTGGGGGTACACCACTGGAGGTACTATCCGGGATTTTTTGTACTGTTTGTTTCTTTATTAATAAAATAAAATCAACTGGAACTATAGTGTAGCCCGGTGCACGGTTGTACACCTTAGGGCTACACCTTATCCTTATCCTTGTCTTCTTCCTGCAGCTTGTCCTGTCAAGCTGTCAAGTGAGGGGTCACGTCCAAGTTGCTTCCTATCCTGACTCCAAGGTAAGTGACCACCTCACTTGCCCTGATTCTTTGTTGGTTTACATTGAATGTGATAGGGTGAACCCTGTCCGTTCTTCCTCGCAATAGAACGGCCTGTTTCTTGGCGGCTGCCATCCTTAGCGCCTTCCTCTCACACCATGCACTCACCAAGCTGGCACATCTCTCGGCCTCCACTGAGATCCCGGCTCTGCTATTCGAGTAGACAATCGCAGCGAGGTCATCCACATACGCCGTGGCAGGGAACCGCTCTTCCTCTTGGGCGCCGAGCACCTCGTGGAACACCAGCTTCCACATTGCCGGTCCTAAGACCGAACCCTGTGGGCATCCTCGCTCTACCCTGTCCTCGTGCCTGTGGTAGCTACTTCGGACCGTGACTCGTCTGTCCTCGAGGTAGCTCTTCACCAGGGCGAAGATATTGCTCGGCGCCTCGATGGACTGATGACCTACCGCTATATGAAAAATATTTACTGACACAATGATATTATTTCAGACATTCAATAAATGTCAACATAGATATCTAATCATCTTCCTGTAAAAAAAAATATGTTCAATATTCAGATCGGCTAGTTTCATCTTACTCGATTTATAGATTATTATTATGCCTCGCTATTTTACACTGGATTAATTTTTAATTTCTTAATTGATGTTCAAATGAAATGCAATAAGAAACTGCAACCCTAATTATGTATCGCCATTAAGATTTAGCTAGTATCATATTGAGAATGATAGTCGTTGGGTTCTTATGAAGGGATAGAGGCCTAATAGAAAAGCCTACCTTGAGGACATTGATTACCAATATATTTACTAATCTATAATTATCTATATATACTTTATTAATTTTTAGAGAAACTTATTTCAAATGAAAAAGAATTAAAATAATTTGGAAAATTATTCAGCTGCGTCACAATTTTTTAACGAGAATAATACCAGCTGGCTTCGAAGCCTAAATGATTGTGCATACATTTTCTAATAGATTATTTAACAGAATATTCGTTTTTAACCAAAATGGCCTGAAGTCCAATAGATATCCAATACTTCCAACGTTCAGGTGCTCTTATTAATAGATAAAACGTCATCGGTACCTTGAAATAAATACATAATCTGTCATGTAACTCTTATCCCACTCTCTTAAAAAACGATTTCAAAAACGTCTATTACTATTTGTTAACACTCTTATATTCTCTTATATACTCTCTTCCTATATTAATATCGACGATTACACAAGTTGACACTGGGACTAGCAATAATTATTGCTTTAATTGTAGCTTTCAAAAGATAAGCAAATAGTAAATACTGATATAATTAGATAAATGGTAGCCCTTCTATAACAAGCTGACTTGATCTCATCTTTATTAATTGATACTTTATTCATTCCCTTATGCTTAAAGGCTGCTCAAGTTCAACAATCGGGACGCTACAGGTCAGCTTCATCCTTGCCCAGTCAAGTTATTCTTTTCCACTTCTCACTGCACCGCGCCTCTCTCTTCCTATTGCGGACCCTTGAATTGAAATTCTAAGCCCTCAAAATTTAAGGTTTTAGATTTCAAAATATGTGCATTGAACATAACGAATAAAAAAAAGAAGGACCTTTTAGATTATGATGAATTGATAGCTAAATGAAATAAAAATTTGCAAAAATCGTTCCAGTAATAGCTACAGCGTATTGAACTTTTAAAATTTTCTGTTGCTATAAGTCTCCCTCACCTTCTGGGTCATCAATAATGGATTTTCATCACGCCTTTCTCCACTTATGCTATATTATACCTTATATTATGCCTACATGTTTTATCTGGCATAGGATCGCATCAATCCGTGCCGAGTTTTTGAGTTTATCTCGAACAGACCGACAGACGTGGCGGAAGACTTTATCCTATACTATGCATAGATAGATGGAAGGAATTAGGCAGCGTTTCGTTGAAAACTCCCAGGTGGTTTTACTTTTTCCTACACTTTCAACAATTATCGTTATATTCCAACCAATTTACATAAAACCTTGACAAATTGCATACCTAAACCTTCCTCGTGAATCACTCTATCTATTGGTCGCATCAAAATCCGTGCAGTAGTTTTTGAGTTTATCGCGAACAGACAATCAGATGCGGCCGAGGACTTTGTTTTATAATATGTATAGATTACTAAACTTTATAGGAGACTACTAGTTTTGTAAAGATTTGTAGAATATTATTATTTTTTCTTTCCACAGTAGAAGCTAGATTTTTCAGGTCAGGTTTCCATATTAATCTCTACAACCCATCATCGTTCGGCTTTTAATTTCTTTGCTGAACTTGAAAGAGAAAATTTCTGGAAACATTCTTGAATGATTCTTGATTATCTGACTTTAATCAAGAGGGTTCTTGTTCAAAGCTATAAGGAATCTCGTGAATGGAGACACCAGATCAGTATTTATTTATTTATTGTAATGGCAAGCGGTCCTCCATGAACTTGTTCCTCCTCCACCACAAACAACGCGGATATGGGATCCTGTCCTATTCTCCTCCATCTTCGTCCGCTACTTGGCATCCGGTTTCCCTTAAATCACCTTCTTTGGTATTCTATGGTTTAATATTTTCTCCACGTTTACCAGCCATCTTAGACCAGATATTCAACCCAGATATAAACCGTTATGTAATAAATTGATTCGAAATTAAGTGCAGAATGGCAGCAGGAACCAGATGTTAGTATACCCTGCAAAAAGCTCTCCGATACAAAAGTCTTTCCACGAAGGAAAAGCCTTATCATACAAAACTGTAGGTCGGCTAGTGATCGTGGACTCTGACCAAGAGAAACATAAAATCTCTTCTGGTTTGGGAGAGAAGAGTCCTGAGAAAAATCTTTGGACCTGTCAAAGAACATCACGGGTTGAGAATCAGAAGCAATGCCGAATTGATGGAACTATATGGCGAGCCCGTTATCTTCTTTGCAGGCTAAGGTGGTTAGGACATGTGGAAATATAGCCCTACAGACTGCTTAAAATGATGCTAAATGGTGCATCGAGAGAAAAAGAGAAAGAGGTAGACCCAGGCTTCGGTGGATGGATGGTTTGGAGGAAGATTTGAAAAGGATTGGGAAAAGAAATTGGAGGAGCCTCGCTGGAGACCGCGAGGAATGGAGAACAATGGCGGCAGAGACTCAGCTCCTGCAAGAACTGTAGCGCCCAATAGTATGTAAGTAAGTAAGTAATAAATTGCAAAATATTCTCTAGAAAATATCTGCATATCTCTTTTAAGTTTAATTTATGCTTAGAATCATAATTCATAGAAAGGATTCCAATGAAAGGGTCACGCCTACCTTATTACTTATGCTTAATAAGTAAACAGAAACATCCAAATATTATTTACTGAACATTTTTAGAAGGATTAATTAGTAATATACTCCATTTTTTTATAGATTTCTTATACATGTCAGTTCATTGGTGGGAAATGACGAGGAATACGGTAAAATTGTCTCTCTTTTTCATTACTCAATGAACTTCATTAAAAAACTCTTTACAAATCCACCGTCATTAAATTTAGATTATAAGTTACACTTTTGCAATATTAAACAAGCAACAAAAATTAATCAATTGAATGTAAATAACAAAACATTAAGACAAAGCGATTATATGTACTTGTAGGTTGATTACAACATTTATTTTATAAATTGAAAAAGAAATGAACCAGAATAAATGCCAAAATGAAATGCTTATTTAAACAGCTATTGAGAAGACGTATAAAAGAACAAAATGATGGTGTTTGAATATCTCGTACGTATGGAAACCTTTAAATTGTAAAATAATTATTTGCCCCCAATTATTTATATATTTCAATTTAAACAGGGACGAAAAAATACAGAGGAGATTACATTTTAAAATGTTATGCTAAATAGATAATTTAACGGCAGGTGTCTGTAACATTTCTATTTTAATTTTATAAATATGGCTTAAAGGAAATATGGAATTTATTTTTGAAGTCTTGAGGAAAGTTACCGCATTCTTTTTCCGCAAAGCCGTTACTGTTTATTGCCCGCTAAGCGGAAAGTGTTTCTTTTTAATTAAATAATTTCATTAAGAGGTTAATAGCACCGGCTTTCCTTATCAGTATTGCGAAACACTTATCTGCGGCTGATATCACTAAAGCCTGCAACCTCTCCAACCGAGCTGAGTTCATTCTGGGTATTTTGGGACGTTTCCATTTGGTCTATCTTATCAACTCACTGCGTCCATTCAACAAAAACTTGCATTGTTTTATTTTAATGACTTATTATTCTAGCATAATATTCTCTTCCTGAATTTAAAACCATTCCAAATAATATGTATTTTTTTATGCCTTCTAACATTTATATTTTTTAAATAGTTCGTAAGACATTGCAAAGGCATCTTTAATGGCACATCATCATGGCGTTCATTAACAGTGATTGTATGAATCCTACAAAGTACCTGAGCTAAAAAAGAAATCACGCTATCCAAAAACTAAAAAGAGATCATTCAATATTTTTGTTTTTTGGTGTTTAGTAGGGACTGCTGTACAACAGACTAATTTTCACATTATGAATTTTTTTAGTCAGTAATCCGCAAACTACAAAATTATGCTCAATAAGCATACAGCCGAAAAATGCTGGAGATAAGGTTTGGAAGTTCAACGTGATAATAGAAAGAAGAGAAAACAAGAAAGTAATAATAATCTGAAAGATGTGGATAAGTTTTGATCCGATATCGAAGCTAGAATATTCAATAATTTCCTAAAGAGCCAACACTATTAAGAAAAACACAATGACTGAGGATGGATGATAAAGTTTCCATAAGGGAATAAAGGCCTTGTTGATGAATTGTTCAACAAAGACACGTCACACCTCACAAACATGATGAGGAAGAAGTCAGCCCAATTAATTAGTCGAAGAATTATAATGATCCTGATATTAAAACATTACTATCATAATGGGACAAGTGAAGTAAAATAAAAATATAGAACAATGATGAATTAAAGTTTTATTATGAAACAAATAAAACGCGTCAAATTATTATCTATACTTTTCAGGTGTGGCCCAGTGGTAGAGCGCTGAGTTGCCGTAACGGAGATTCTGAGTTCGAATCCCCCTCGCCGGCTGATTTATTTATATTTAATCTATTACGAGTCGGAAATGGGTCATATAGGATCTAGGACCCTTCTGAGGCTCACCCAACCTCTATAAAGTGGGTACCCGAAATAAGAGGGGAATCTGGCACAACCGATGTTCAAGAAACAGTACAGTCCCTACCACAAACTATACCCAAGACCCACTATTGATTGTAGTGTACAGTTTTTTTTAATATTTCAAACATAGTTGTTGTACACATATATTTAAATATTTACATTTTATAACGGATAGTTTTATTATTTGTTATAAATGTTTTTATCCTTACGAACACATCATAAAAAGGATTTGCGGAGGTATACAAATGTTGCTGATATGTAAATGTGTTATAAAGAAAGGGCAAATTTACATTTATTGCACGCTATAAGTTAAGTAGTTTTCTCTTTACTAATGGGTCTGGTGAATAGATTCTAGTTTGACGTTTTTTTTCTGTTTTTCAACATTTAGCATTTCTTTCTTTATAGCATTTTTGTAAATGCTATTTCCCTTTAGTTGTAGACAAGCGTGTAATCGTGGTTAACTCATTGATAATTTATAAAAGTGATGTTGGTATATAGTTAGGGGGATAAATGGAAATGAGCTATATACTGCGAAATGTCAAGGGTGGTATTTGTTGCACAGATAGGTGGTGCAACAGGCCATCGCCGTCCTCGCAGTTCCCTTCCCACCTTCAATGTCTTCTAGTCCCGATCTGTCTATATCTTTATTCCATTTCCTATATAATTAGGTTCAAGGATAAGAAGAATTTTAATTACCAATGAGGAGTATGATAAATGAGGCGGAGGGAGAATAAATCAAAGAGACAGTCCATGAAACAACTGGCATTGTGAGATGCCAGCGTTTCTTCTGTTCTTCTCAATGAAATGTTTTCTTCTGAAGGAATAGGAAATGACATTTAATCATTATCCCGGCTTGAATAGGTTGCTAAACTGTTAGATTTAAATACAGTTTTAAACCTTATAAATAACATATTGGAGATGTCACAAAAATTCGACTCAGGATTAGGCCGTACAATTTTTCGTTTATTCATTATATTCTACCAATGAAAGCAATCCAAATAGGATATGTTTGGATTTTGATAGTCAAATACGGAGTAGAATCATGAGCTTATTGTATAAAGCTTCTTCTCGTAACTTAGTGCGACGATCACAATCCATAACTGACACCTGCCTTAAGAGGACTCTAGACTCCAGGGAATTTTTATGGGAATTCTTCATGACAGGCAAAGAATTATCCATTATCATTAATGCAAGAGACCAGCAATTTACGCATTAAATTTCAAATAAACAAACATTATTAATATGATGCCTAAATACTACAATTCAACTATAATGTATAAATTATTACAGAATTATTTTTTATTACAACTACATTCTGTATTCTTTATTATGTGTGTGGCTTAAATTGAAATAGATGGAATAATGTATTAATGTGTTATGATACATGGCTAACATCAGTTCTTTGCCCAAGTTGCCTCTCTTTTTTATCTTCTCTATCAAGTTTCGAACTTTTTGCTTCACTTTCACCACCCTCATCACCGAACTCCTCCAGGAATACTTGTGTTTTCCTCATTTGATAGCTTCTATAACCATTTATATATTTTTTATTTTGTAAAATGAATTCATTCTTAATATTATTATTATTTTAGCTCTACGGACCTGCAAGAACCCGGGCCTCCACCACAACAGCCAACCAATCTCTTAAGATCTATCTCCCCAATATCCTCCTCCAGTTTTTTACACCCAGCAGTTTCAAATCCTTTTCGACATCAACGAACCATATTATCTGAGGGCGTCCTCAGCTTCGTTTACCGTCCGGTTTCTCATTCAGCATTCTCTTTGGTATCCTGTGCTCTGGCATTCTTTCCACATGTCCCATCCATCTCATTCTGGCTTTCTTTATCAACGTCACCATGTCCGGCTCCCCATATAGCGCCATCAGCTCCTCATTCTTTCTTCTTCTCAACTCCCCCACTTCGCCCAGATTCTTCTTAATATTTTTCTTTACCATGAGTTAACCATAATTCTTAATATGCATTACCAAATTTTTTAACTTTTTAACCTACATGTTCATATTAATTAATGCTATAAGGAAGATTTGACATTTGTATTGTTAAATTAGATGCATTTTTAATTAATAAATTAATGTAAAACTGGACTATAAATCTTTTTGATTCTTATATTTTGGGAGAAAAAACCTTCATCCAGTCATCTAGTACTTCTAAATTGTTTATTTTTCAAAACGTTTCGAAATTTATGTCATTTTCAGTCATTTAAACAAATGTCTGCATCATTCCAATAATACATAACTTTAAAAAAGTTATGTGTCTTTTCATATGTAAAATTAACAATCATATTAAGATAAATAATTAAATTAAGATAAATAAACAATTTCGATAAAAATTGTCCCAATAATTAGTAAAATCTAGTATGGATACCTCATTTATGTGTATTTATCTCGCATTTACTTGGGGACATATCCATCCACCTTGGATATAGATGCATTAATAATATAGCCTAGTTTTAAATTTGGGAAGGACGCGCTGCCTGACTGCCTTCAAGGATCAGAAGCTTGGGCAACTATTGCCCCTAAAAACCACTTATAACGGGTACAACATATGTTGTATCCTAAATTGTTGTGTTGTATCCTAAATCTACTTTTGGTCATATCTATTCTCTTTCGAATCTATTCTCATTTTCTTGAGATATAATAGATCAGGATCGCATAGTAGATAATTACATATCGCTCATTCGATGAAGCGAAGAACAAACATAAAACAACATTTATGAATTAATACAAACCGAAAGATCATATACTATTCCAAATCTTATCATCGTTTCCAATAATTCATCAAGTCATGATCTTTTTGTTTTTGTTCAATGGTGATTCATGTTTTCAGCTGCATCTAAAACAGATGTGCATCATCCTCTCACAAACTTCCTTTTATATCAAAAGGCAAGGCAAAGTATCTTTTGTATCCTGCTGGTGGAGGTTACAGTGCTCCTGAATGGAAAGGGTTTCCTTGTAGTGGAGTGACTCGTTCAATTTGGGGCTATCCCCAAATGGAACTCCAATATTTTGCCAATTGCAGTTTTGCCCTTGATGGAAGGTCTCTGGCTTTATGGTTTCCCTTATAAAAGGAAAAAAATAAATCAAACTATTTGACCTTTACACCATCATTTGTATAGAAAGAGAAAAATAACAACTTCACTTACTAAGTTTTGGTGGAAATAAAATTTTTAATACTATAACTTTGTGCATATCTTTCCTTCAAAAGAACAATTTCATAATTCAAAAAACTAATTATTTAATAGATATATTTGAAAGTTCGCTATGAATTGAAAAAATAAAAATTTGGGGATTGGTAAAGCAAAGCATTCCTATTGTAATAATGGTATTGAAATTATTTTATTAACCATTTAGAAAAAAATTTAAAACCTTGAAACTTATCATTACCGCATAAAACTTCAAGTTCAAACATAACTCTGTATGACTTTATTTAAAAAAAATAATGATATGTCGTTCCTGCATTAAAAATTTTCAACCGTCCGGGTTGTTACTGAAGGCTTATTGGCATTTAAGAGTTATGTCGTTCTTCTTTTGAGGGGGCGATATGTGATTGTTAAAGTACATTCTGTCACCGGTTATTTTCTGTCAATGTTTCGATATATCTAAGTAACCAAAACTAATTTAATTTCAATGCATGGTTATCCATTACTTGTCGGTACCCATCGGCTAAAAGTATATCTTCGTAAGAGAAAGCTCCCTGTCTTAAATATGCCTACTGATAGTCGCCTCTATGCATATTGTGGGCGTTCCTGCAAGTCTTAATAAGATTTTATAACTATCTATCTATTTTATAACTATCGATGATATATAGTTATCTGAGAATAAGAAAGAGCTGCAATATCGCGTTAATAATAATAATAACCTTTATTTGTTCATAAAATATAATAAACACATACAAAAACATTCTATTTTTTCTATACATATTCACGTATGAACAAAATCAACCTTTAGTTGAGGTTTTAAGTTCGATTGTTTCTACCTGTCACTCTTGCAACCACACTAAATAATGTACCTGTCCCATCCGTTTCCACTCTCCCCTATCCAAAGCTGCTCTCTTCCAGGCTGCCCCTCCGCAGTTCTTCTTCATCTCCTTGTCCCAGTCTATCGGTGGACGTCCTCTCTTCCTTGCGTGCTTTCTTTGATACCAATCTATAAGATGCCTGGTCCATGTTACAGCATTCCTTCTGATGACATGTCCAATCCAGGTCCATTTCCTTAAATGGACTTTTTTCATAATATCTGGGAGGTCAATCCTTAATCTAATCTATTTATTTGGTTTTCGGCCTTTAAAGCTCTCTCGATTTTTTCTATCTTCTTTTTTCCTTAACAGTTCTCAATTTCTTTCCTAATTAATTTGTTGATTTGCCTTGTATCTTGTTCCTTTTTTTTTTTTCAATTTTTTTCTTTTGCCTAGAAGATTTTTTATCTTTTTTGGAAGGTTTCGGCAATTTCCATTTATCATTGAATTCTCTTCTTTAAAATATTCCTATATTTTTTTTAACGAACCCGTAATTTCTTTAATTTAGATTGAATGTGTCATTTCATGATTTAATATTAGCATAATTGATTTTAAGTGTTCCTCAAATTTCTATTTTATTAAGTTTTCTGATTTAGTTTTGTCGGTTTTCCTATTTGCATGTTTAGTTTTTAATGTGGTGAAGATCTATTTCATTTTTTTGTCTTTTTATCTGGACTCTGCCATGTCATTTGTTTTGGGGATTTTTTCAATGAAGCTGTTCATAATATAAAAACCATTTGCTTCAACAAACTCAATAAGCCTTTCACCTCTATCATTTATTTCTCCTATTCTGAATTTGCCTATGCATTACGATATAAAAAAAGATTAAAAAGGCATTGGCCAAGAGACCTACTCAAATAATGATATTTCATTAAAAAACTCGATGTTCCTGTACAATAGCAAAGAGAAAAACACCTGGATCAAATGAAAATTAAATAAATAAATAAATTTCCTATTGATATTGGTTGATTATTCTTTCCTTCATCCTTAGCTATTTGTAGGTTTAAATAAAATTCTTCAACCTCACTGTCTTCAGCATCAGTAGTAGGAGCATAAAGTGTAACAGAAAAAAACGAATTAACAATGAAGTATTAAAAATCGTTCAAAATGTTACTACCACATAATAATACGACTTCTTTGTATGAAAAATGTAAATTATGGGAAACGTTTGTAATTATTCGACCAGCTCTTAATTAAGAGCTATCTATTAATGTTATATCAACATCAATTCCCCCAATAGTTACAGGTGTATAATAAGAAGGACCCTGCACATGGACTGGCTGCTCCGACAGGTTAATCAATATGACGTTAAGGATGATGGCCTATTTTCTCCTCTTTTACAACTGGCTGTTATTATTATAGGCATTAGAAAACTAGTGGCCAGGCTTATATTGTTCAAGAGACCGCCACGAAATTAATGTTAATCCGCTCAGGCAGAACTCAATCGGGCAGTAGAAGGCACGAGGTGACTAAGATAACTCCTTAGCAGCCTCAGCTACTATTGAAAGTTAACCGGCTATAATAACCAAATCATTTACGATTTCGCTCTACTCGGAACCTATTTATTCACTCGTAGTAGATATCTAAGTCTGTACTCTACTTCCATAGTCATCAAACTAAATATTATACTGCCCTTTACAATCATTTATATACTTTCTTTTCCTATCACATTAGTTATAACTTTAGTACAACCATTCGAACCAACGGTAGCTCAACAAATTATACTTTTACATTTTAATCGTTTATTCTATGCCACCTCATGATATTACTTTTAAATGTATCCGTTTTGTTACGGGCTATTGGGTGTAGAATGAATTAAACTACTCCTAAATTCAAGATGCTAATATTTATTAACAAATTGATTAAAAGAATTCAATGAAATTACTAAAACAAATAAATTATTAAACTAATAAAATTTACAATAACAATATTCTAGAGATTATAACCTAACTCCTATCTAATTACTCAACTAATATAAGAAACTGCTAATACTAAATAACTGAACTATTTACATAAATTTGTACAAATACAATACAATTACGCTAGAGCTTATAACTACAAATTAACACTTACAGTCCTCTAATTATAAAGTCCACCGCCAGTAAGATCCAACAAATATTATAACTGACACACAGTATTAAACAGAAACAGTTTATTACACTCGCGGCAATAAACTTCATCACACTGACTTACTACTGACTCACTAGTTCGTCACACTGACTTACTAATGACTGACTATTTTAAGGAT
Source organism: Arma custos (assembly GCA_037127475.1). Taxonomy (NCBI): domain Eukaryota; kingdom Metazoa; phylum Arthropoda; class Insecta; order Hemiptera; family Pentatomidae; genus Arma; species Arma custos. The sequence continues at coordinate 30,684,350 of CM073764.1, read as the reverse complement.
CGGGCGGTATTAATATAGGCATGATCGAACGTTCTAGACGCGCGGGAGTGTGGGAGGCCGTTCTCGGATCTAATCTAATCCTTCTTAATCTCTCTAGCCAAAGGGGTTAAGACGTTAATCTTTAACCGCTTTCTCTCTCTGACCGTAACAGTTTGTTGTTGAAACTCGTTTTTCCATAAGACAAAACAGCGGGTAATATGTAATTGATGAGTTTCTGACCGAGTCTTCTACCTCTAGATATGAAGTGTACCATGTAAGGCTTACATCATTCTTAAATATTTTATTTTATTCTTCACCAGTCCATTACCATTTATGGTATACGTTTATGTTTATGTGTTTTACGAATTACACGTCGGATGATTTGTATTTTTACGTTTTCTCATTATTTTTCAAGTGACATTCTGAAATGTTTTTATTGTATTAAAAACCAGTGAGTAGAGCCATAATGTGACATTCAACCATCAAGATTGGAATAAATCTTACCATAATAAAAGAAAAAGTTAGATTTATTCAAAATGAAAAGCCTTGGAGGGTACACTAGACAGTTCAAAGACTACAAAAAAATTGTTTTTCTTTGAAGATAGACACTGCTTAGAAAGAGAAAAATTAAAAAAAAAAAAAAACATTACAATTTATTTCGAGTCTTCTATTAGTTGAAAATAGTTCTATTAGTTAAAGCACTGAAAGAAAATAAGGAAGTCTTTGATTTCTGAAAAACCTAGTTCGTTCAATATTAATTACCATTATTTGTTTCTTTGCCCAAACTACTATGTAATGAAATTTTTGTTTATGAAAAATAAGGACGTGGATATAATTATAAAAATTAGAGGAGAACCGTGATTAAGATGCCAACGTAGAAAGAGGCATTCACTAATGATTCACTGCTGGGTTGCGACAGAGACCCTGGGATCAGATATGACGATAAAGCGGAAACAATGCCGACTTAGTTCCGGCCCTGGCAAAAGGAAGCAAGGACCCAGCCTTATTTATATGGCTCTCCATCGCTTCTCTCTTCCTTTGTCTTATAGTAAAGAAATTTTATCCTCACTTATTCCCTTTTCTTCGGCTGATCATCACTTGTTTCGTTTGTTATGTCGCTCTGAAGCAAGGTTAACAAGTTATTAAGCGCATTATAATCAAAATGATTTGACAATAATTACCAGAGAAACACAAACAACGTAAATTATTCCTTTATCCCCGTTCAACTTGAATTAAAGTATTGGTATTGGACTTCATTTAAATGAATTTTGTTTAAAATCACATCCTGGAAGTAGAAGTAATTTTCCCTGAACATTAAAAAAAAATAAGGTGAAGTTATTGTTAAGCCTTATTCTTACCATGCTATATTTAAATATCTTAATATCACCAATAAATATTGCTAAAAATATGCAACTAAATTCATTCTCCTCTAAAAAATACCGTAGAGTGAAACAAAAGAAAATGAAAATATTAAAACGAAAATCCTCCCCCCAAAAATAGCTGCAGTAGTTCCGATTGCTTTAGGAAGCTGATAGAAGATGTGTGAGCTTTAACGTCAAATACTCAGAACTATGCCATTGCCAGTTTAGTAATAACTTTAAATATATTTTCTTAATTAAAGATCACCAGTTTCGATTCCGAGGATCCCACTCCTCTATTCAGCAATGTCATTGTGTGGTGGATGTAGCACTCTGCATAAGAACTTGGATCATGTTGTTCGGGCGTCTTTCTTGACGTGAAACAGACTTTTGACCGAGTCTGGCTTCCTTGATTGCTCTTCAAACTCCATAAATTCCTACCCCCTACATACTCTCACATCCTTCAATCCTATCTCACAAATAGAACTTTCCAAGTAAACCATAATAATATCTATTCATTCCTCCCAATCTGCTGGTGTTCTTCAAGGTAGTATCCTTGACCCAATCCTTTATACAGTTTATACAGTTGACATCCCGACTCATTCTAATCCCGACTCATACTATCCTTACCACGTATGCTGATGATACATATTTATTATCAGTCAACACCAATCCAGTTATTGCATCCCAAAGCCTCCAATCCCATATCATTGATCTTGAAGAATGGTGTGAAAACTGGAGAATTAAAATAAATTCTTAAAAATATCAGTTTTTCCTTACGTCGTAAACCAATGAATTCTTGCCCTTCAGTATCCTTTATTAATATCCCACTGATGCCTGTAGAACAGATGCGATACTTAGGATTGCATCTCGACCAACGATTAACCTAGAATCCTCAAACAAGACTGAAAAGACAAGAAACCGCTAGACGTTTCAGGCTTCTTCAACACTTACTAGACAAACGCTCTGAGCTCCAAATTAATTACAAAAGAGTCATCTACATGACCATTATATAACCTATTTAGACTTACGAAGTAGAACTTTGGGACTCCATTAAGCCATCGAATTCCTCTCGTATCCAATCCCTATAGTCCAAAATCCTTCGTAAAATCATCAATGCTCCTTATTTTGTTAAGAATAAATTCATCCATAACGACCTTAACATCCCATTTGTTGCTGATATGGCCCGAACCCGCTACCTATCCTTTCATAACAAACTTCATTACCACTCAAACCCTTTAGTTTCAAACCTAGCTTCCTCTTCAATTCCCGATAATCCTCCAAGGCGTCCGAAAATAAGATGACCACGTGACCTTCTTAGTTGAAATTGTGATTTGAGTACTACCAGTGGGTAGTTTCTCTACTTGCCATTATGTATCACTTAGCCTATTTACTTGTTGTATTATTGTAATACAGTTGTAAGTATCAATCAATAAATTAAATATATATATATATATATATATATATATATATATATATATATATATATATATATATATATATATATGAGTGAGATGAAAATAGTTGACTGGATGATCTTATGTAAAGGAAATAGTTGGGGGGTGCAGTCAATAAGAACACCGAATAAGTGAAGAACTTATATTATGTGCCGACGTTTCGACCTACAGTGTAGGTCATCTTCAGGGCTAACAGAGAAACAAACAGAACAAAAATGTAAAAACATAACAGTTGTACAGTAACAATAATTGTGACAAATAATGTAGAAAAATACAAAGTGGTAGATATGAAAATAGAAGATAAAGAATATTAAAAAGGAGCCAGATTATAATAAAATAAAGATATAGACAGATTTAAAAATTAATGATAATGAAAAGGCATTAAACTAGTGGCAGATATAATAAAATGAAGATAAAGACAAATAATTGAAAAACAACAAAATAATTGAAATAGTGACAGATATAATTATAGAAAATGTGATAGAATAAATAAAATTAAGATAAAGACAGATATAACAAAGATATTGATAATGAAAAGAAAATGAAAATAATGGCAGATATAATAAAGTAAAATAGATTTAATAAAATTAAAGAAAATGAGCAGAAATGATAAATAATAAATAACGCATATAAAATAAAAAATAGAAAATAAATGTACAGAATGGATAGTACAGTACAAATTAATAATATAAAGGAAAATCAAAAGGAGGAGTTAAACAAAAGAAACAAAAATTAGGATATTTACATATAAAGAAAGGTTGGAATATGAAGAATACAGAAAAACTAGTAAAATAAAGGTATAAAATGTATGGTAACGGTCTATATCTTTATTTTATTATAATCTGGCTCCTTTTTAATATTCTTTATCTTCTATTTTCATATCTACCACTTTGTATTTTTCTACATTATTTGTCACTATTATTGTTACTGTACAACTGTTATGTTTTTACATTTTTGTTCTGTTTGTTTCTCTGTTAGCCCTGAAGATGACCTACACTGTAGGTCGAAACGTCGGCACATAATATAAGTACTTCACTTATTCGGTGTTCTTATTGACTGCACCCCCCAACTATTTCCTTTACATATATATATATATATATATATATATATATATTTTTTTTTTTTAAATTTGTTCCCCCCATGGTAACCCCAAGGAGGGACCGTTTATTAATATTAGGACATGCTCCATACTTAAGTAAGCATATTAAATGTCATTACATGTGATGTTAATAATTACAGATCAATTTGGTATCATAATTACAGAATACATTTTAGTATAATTTAACAATACAAGAAATTCAACAAAATTTATAGTTTGACTAAATTGATAATTTCTGAGAATGAAATTAAAATTAAAGTTGTAATCCTAAATTATGTAATGAAAAAATAAATAAATTTAACAAATATACAAATAAACAAAAATGAAAGATTTTATGATATAAATGATGTAACTAAAAAAAAAAAAAATTAATTCATGAGTTATACATTACGATTAGCGACAGTAATTAATAATAATGTATACACATATATTTATACTCATAACAGTTACAATTAAAAATGAAAAACCAGGTATCTGGTGAATTGCCCTTCTTATGTCCTAGAGCTGATCAAAATTTATGTCTTTTATAAATGATAATAAGTCAGTTTTAAATTTAGAAAAAAATAAATGTTCTGTCTCAGGCCAAGTCCCTCGTTTGAGTATTATGTTTTTATCAATTTAATTCTTATTATATATATGTAATCTTCTGTAGCACTAGCATTCAAAGCATGTCCTATTCGTCCATGGTCTTCTCCTTTTTAATGAGAGTAATCAGCAATGAAATTTTAATAGTTAATAATAAGAAAGCAATGGACGGTGTTGACAAAAACTATGGAATGATAAGCTGAGCTGGATGGAAAAGGGAAATAACTTCCAATTTAAAGATGATCGATATTAATCGTGATTTGATGGTTCGTTGCAATGCAGAAATATTAGCAGCAGTACTACACTTAAAATAATAAGGACTTCAATTATCTTGGAATAGTTCTCAGCAATATTGGAAAAGATGGCCAAGAGCTTTTCAACAGAACTAAAAAAGCTTATGATACATATTTATTAGCTTTGCAACGCAATAGTGAGGAAAAGGCGGAAGGAAAAACTATTATTGAAGGCCGCCTACATACTTACCATTCTTTATCGAAGTAAAAGATATGTCCCACTGGGCAGGCGCTGAAGTAGAACAACAACTGCTAAATAAAGTCTCCGGAGAATGGCCTGCCGAACCAGGAAAACCTTTATCGAGGTACAGTGTCATGATAAGGCAGCTCATCGGTATATCTAAATAAATAAAAAATCATAAATAGAATATATTTATTAGAATACAATAGGAAAATCCATAAAACAAAGCCTTAAGTCCTTAAATTCTAGAGAATAGCAGCATCTCAGCAGCAATACGCTAAAAATATTTATATATTTCTCAAAGGTTATAGAAAGCTATATGAAATTCCGGCAATGCCTTTCCTCTTTCCTCGCTCTTTTAGGTCAATGATCCAAAGTTTAATTCCTTTCATGCCTGTTTCCAAGCCATATATTTTATTCCAAAATTATTTCAAATGCAATTGTTGAAATTAGCTTAGCCGTTCAGTTTACAAACATTCATACCCTCATGGTACAATACAGATCCTTTTTGTGCATGAGCACTTTTTGCATTGATTTTATATGTATAGTAGTAATACATTTGTACAGACCAGGGTCGATAATTTTTGAAACCAAAAATTAATAATAAGGAAAAATAATAGTAGGATGAAACCCATTGGAAAAGGAAGGGAATATATCAAAAATGAAAGGAAAAATAATTTACGGGCGATCTGGAAGATGGCGAGGTTTTAAGGGTAAAAAAGGTTTATCTCGATTCCCGGTGAAACTACAAGTCCTATGGAAAAAAGTTAAACGGCAAAGTTGTAGGTAATAAAAATATCTACAACTTTTGTATTTACAATTTTTTCACATAACCTAAAAATGTATGTGAAAAATTCAAATAACCAAGTTTTTGTTTTTTTATTTTTATGTTATACAAAAAAAATTTCACGAAATTTGGTGAAAACATACTTTTTACATGTCCCAAACACACTGTAATTTTTTAAATTTTAAATATTTATTTTTTCACCTTATTTTTACTTAACATCGAATATTATACAAAATATCTCTTTTTTTTAAAATTCGGTTGGCTTTTTGTTCATTGAAATCTCTACTTTCTGATGGTGTAAGAAATATATAAATTACTATGGTAAATGTTCTCAGAAAATGCAAAGAAACGAAAAAAGCTTGAGTCCCAAAATTTTTTAGAATCTTTACGTAAAATTTTGAGTTATTTATTTAAAATTAATTTCATCTGAATCATTAACTTCCTCTTCCACATTGGAGCTTTTTTCAGAACCATGATAATTTGAGCATAAATTTGTGCATTTTAAACCATGTTTTCGGCAGCCACATTTTAAACTGTTACATCGAGTTTCTCAGCTGCAGCAAATAGTTTTGAGCAATATTTCCGGAATTAATTTCTTTTCTGTAAATTTGGGCATAATGCCACGTTGATGTTGCTTCCAGCCCCAAGCTGTTGCTGTCAGTTCGTTACCCAGCCAAATTTGAAGCTGATAATTATGCCCTGTAAACATGTTATTCGGCTATATCTTCTGTGGGTGGGAGATTTGCCAATATGAAAGATGATTTAATTTTTGCCAATTGATATTTTCGAAATCTTAATTGATCCAGTGTTATATTACACAGGCCAACAAAAAAAACCTTTTTGAAAACTTTTTTAATTTTAATAGCTGATCTTGATAGATTTTTATGTGCTGAATCCAAATCTGCTCGTAGTTTTTATGTATCACCCTTAGTTTCCAAGCAAAATGTATTTTATTATATAGTCTAATACCCATTTACAGTATATAGGGAAATCAATGAAACACTGTAGAATCGTAAAAATGGTTTGTATTTACAGTAAAATACTTGGAATAGTAATTTTATGTGATGATACAAGGTTCACTTGTCAACTGGAATTGGTTTATATTTTCTTTCCCTTTTTTCCTTGAAGCTTCTTGTGTAGCTTTTCCTGCGATGAATAGCTTGCTGAACTTCCCGGTGAAGTGACCAACAGTAATCCCCCATCATGTTGGTATTCCAGCGGCCCTGGTAACGTTTTTCCATCACTTTAACGTCCTGGTGAAAACGCTCACCTTGCTCCTCACTAACATCTCCTAAATTTTCCGGGAAGTAATCGAGGTGGCTGCTCAAAAAGTGAACTTTCAGGCTCATCAAACATCCTAACTGTTCAAATTTTTTTAACATGTTAGCAACAATAGCCTTATATTCTGGGTCTTTTTCATTTCCCAAAAACTTGGTGACAACTTGCTTGAATGAAACCCATGCTTCCTTTTCATTTGAGGTCATTGTGGATTCAAAGTTAACGTCAAACATCATTTTTCTAATATCAGGCCCGGTAAAGACGCCTTCTTTCAGTTTAGCTTCTGAAAGGTGTGGAAACTTCTGACAGAGATATTTGAAACAAAGCCCATCTTTAGGCAAAGCCTTTACAAACTGTTTCATGAGACCTAACTTAATATGTAGTGGTGGTAGGAGCACGTTTTTTGGATCTACAAGGTTTTTGCGTAAAATGTTCTTCTCGCCAGGCTTTAAAGACTCCCTAGCAGGCCAGTTCTTTCTGCACCAATGTTGATTCCGAGCTCTACTGTCCCATTCACACAAGAAACATGGAAATTTGGTAAAACCCCCTTGCTGACCAAGGAGCATGCACGTAACTTTCAAATCACCACATATCATCCAACCGTGTGCAGAATAACCTATTTTATTTAACACTATTTCTAGATTTTCGTAACTCTCTTTCATATGTACAGAATGACCGACAGGTACAGAGGCATACATGTTACCGTTGTGTGCTAAAACTGCCTTCAAACTATTTTTGGATGAATCAATAAACAACCTCCAATCTTCTGTTTTGTATTCAATTCCAAACTCATTCATTAAACCATGAATGTCTGAGCAGTACACCAAATCACCCTCTTGTTCAAAATACTTCGAAAATTGTTGTTCTCTCTTCCTATACACATGAATGCTGGTTCCAGCCGCCAGCAAGTTCTTTTCTTTTAGCCTAGAGCCAAGCAGTTCAGCTTTTTCTTTTGTTAAGCCCAGATCCCTAACTAAGTCATTAAGCTCGACCTGAGTGAACAATTTAGGCTCTACATTTTCTGTAACACATTGGAATTCTTCATCGGGTTCATCTAACTCCGACTGTACATCAGAAAATACTTCTGTTTCAATAGAATTTAAGTCCTCTGGTGGTTCCGGGATTGGCAAATCTACACCGTGCCCTACTGGTCGGATGGCGGACGGAAGGTTAGGGTAGCTTATTACCTCCTTGTTCTTAGAGTTATGACCAGTAATATCTACACTGCAAAAGTAACAGTCATCGGAATGATTTTTTGGTTCCCTCCATATCATGGGAACAGCAAATTTAAAGTGTTTTTTCTCTTTTTTTGACCATTTCCTGAGGTCTTCAACACATACATAACATACCTTATGCGGTGCCCAAGGTTTATCCTGGTCTCCAAGTTTGGTTCCAAAGTATGCTAGATAAACCTTTTTCACAAAGTCTGTAATGTTTCTTTGGTGCTTTTTAATAACAAACTCACCACAAATATAACAAAAACTGTCAGCAGAGTTTTTACAGCCGCGATGAGACATTGCACTGAGCACATGTACAGGAAACGTAAAAGTGAGGTTATGTTGAAAATAAACAAAACATCAGCTGTTTAGCATGTGTTTCAGCAGTGCTGCCAACATCATCTTTGTTCATTAGACCTATTTTTTCATGTTATCTTAACTATGAAAAAGCTGTTAAATTCTAAAAATATTTCTTTATTTCATGAATTTAACTATAAAATGTGAATAAATGGTGGGTGATACAACTTTTTAAGCATCATATTTGGATTCAGCAACCTAAACAACATAAGAATAAGGTATTTTCATTAAAAAAGTTTTTTCATCGTTGGCCTGTGTTATCATTTTTATATTGAAAAGTAAAAAAGAGACCTTACATAAATGTTAAGACCGTGGAAAAATTCCAACGAAAAGCCTTAAGTCTCCAAACTAAAACAGAAATTGAAATTATCTGTCCAATATTTCGCCCATTCAGGCATCAGATTAGTTGCATTTGAGTCTTCGAGGTGGTGGGATGTTTCTTGGGTGCATTATTCATGTTTTGTGTTGCTGTTATTTTCTTTCTACCCTGAGGATGCATGAATGGGCGAAATATTGGACAGATAATTTCAATTTATGTTTTAGTTTGGAGACTTAAGGCTTTTCGTTGGAATTTTTCCACGGTCTTAACATTATCATTTTTACATTTGTAAACAGGTTTGATTAATTGTAATCCATTTTTTTCGATATTTTCTTTGTTTGCATCTTTTTCATAAAAAATATTGGATAAATTTGACAAATTTTTATCGTCTAATAATGAATTTACGATCCTTTTTTTTCCTTTTCCGGCAAATACAGATGTAATATCGCAACCAAAAAAACAATGCAGAAATGCAATATTGCGATATTTTTCTGGGATTCATATTTGAAACTATTAGACGTGAAAAATAGATCTTTTACATTTCCAGAACCTGGCTTGAGAAAATAAATGTCATGATTATTTGAATTTAATTGATTCAAAAGGACCAAAAGATCAATATCTTGACCCGCAGCAATGACAGTTTTATTAGTATTTCTAGCAATTTTTATCGAGGTCTTGTACATTGTACATAAGGATTAAAAAAAAAATGTTTGGATTAGGGATTTTTCCCCATTTTCTGAGAACATTTACCATTGTAACGTATATATTTTTTACACCATCAGAAAGTAGAGATTTCGATGAACGAATATCCACCGACTTTTTTAAAAAAAAACAGTTATTTTGACGTGAGAATTTTCGATTGAAAATTAGGGTGCTTTTTCGATAAAAAGTAAAAATAAGGTGAAAAAATAACTATTTTAAATAAAAAAAATTACAGTGCGTTTGGGACATAAATAGGCAAGTTTTCACCAAATTTCGTGAAATTTTTTTTTTTTAAAGGTGAAAATAAAAAAACAAAAACTTGGTTATTTGAATTTTTCACGTAGATTTTGAATAAAAAAGTTGTAGGTATTTTTTTTACCTACAAACTTTGCCATTTAATTGCTTTCCATAGGACTTGTAGTTTCGCCGGGAATCGAGATAAACCGTTTTTTACTCTTAAAACCTCGCCCTCTTCCAGTTCCCAACCTCAGATCCCTCGTAAATTATTTTTCCTTTCATTTTTGTTATATTCTCTTCCTTTACCAATGGGTTTCATCCTACTATTTTTTTTTCACTTTTTACCACTTTAAAGGCATCTGCACTGTTCTGTTAGAAGTATTTTATTATAAGATAAAGGTTCGAACAGAGGTTGTCAAGTGTGAAAATCAGTTCAAATAGCGTTTTGAGTAGCCATGCATTTTCATTAACCAAATTCTTCTGATTTTATTGTTCTACCTTAGATCAGATTGTTGTAAATCCCTTGCACGATCGTAGGTATAATAAAGTACTATGTAAATTAACTTCTCAACTCAGTATATTTCAGTTTACTGGGATGGTAGCGAAGTCTCGCGTGTTTGGGAGTCATCATTTAATGTGTGAAGTACGTTCCTATCACTGAATCACTAAATATTCCATGAATATACCTCCTAATTAATCTCACTGCAGTGTTTCCCAAGGCTAGTTCAAAGGTTTATCAGTTACGCAATGAAGTGAAATATTATTTATATAACTTTAATATTTCATAATACCTGAATCGATAGTTTTTCATTATATTTAAGAAGAGTTTAATTTTTTAGGGTAGTACTGTACTAGTACGGTTTTAGGGTAGTACTGCACTAGTACGGTTTTAGGGTAGTACTGCAGTAGTACGGTTTTAGGGTAGTACTGCTGCAGTACGATTTTAGGGTAGTACTGTACTAGTACGGTTTTATATTAGAGAAGAATTGGTTGACTGTAACTTCTAATATAAGGAAGAAATAGTTGGGGGTGCAGTCAATAAAAACACCTTAATAAGTGTAACTTATTTATTGTGTGCCGACATTTCGGCCTACAATGTAGGCCATCTTCAGGGCTAAGAGAGCGAAACAAACAGAAATATATAAAAAACGTTGCAGTAACAAGAATATTGTGACAAGTAATGTAGTAAAGTGGTACAAGTGTGGAAATTAAAATAGTGACTAGATATGATGAATAGTGAATAGATATGATAATTAAAGATAATGAATATAAAAGTGGTTACAGAATATAATAAAATTAAAATAGTGAAAGATAAAAATAAAATTATAGATGATGAACCGAAATTCAAATAGTGACAGATATAATAATTAAAGAATACGAATATAAAATACAGAAAATAAATGCCCAGAAAGGATAAAATGTAAACATAATATAAAGGGAAAGAAAAATGAGGAGGTAAACGGAAAGTTACAAAATGAGAAGATTAAAATATAGAAAAAGGGGTGGAATATGAAGGATTTAGAAAAAACTAGTTTAATTATAGATATGGATATGATAACATACATCTAGAGGTTACATAGGTAAAATGTAATAATACAAGCATATATAGAAAGAAAAGATTGATAAATTTCAAAAATTAAAACTTGAAGATAGTGTTTATAAATATGAACTCTAAAGTATGGTATCATCATGAAATCACTCTTATAGCAATATCCCCAACAATGCTTTGGTCTATCCCTCAGACTAGTAAGACTGAGTCCTAAAACTTTACTAGACCATATCAATCTTTGTAATGCTACTGCCATTTCAGTTGTATTAATCAAGTGCATTCCCTACAATTCGCGTTCAGTAATCTCCTAAGCCCTTCAAGCTGAAGGTATTCCAAAATGAGATATTGCGAAAAGTATTCGGTTCGAAAAAGGATCAGTAAGCTACTCATTCTTTTTCGAACCGAATGCTCTTCGTAACATCTCATTTTGGAACACCTTAAACAGTTGTTATATCGTTAACGGTGATGTTTTCAATTCTTGTTGAAAGGATGATAGTTTATAAGTTCTAATTTTTAAATTACCGAAAACTAAGTAATGTCGAGCATTCCCGCATCATCTTTATCCGGATATCGGCCTTTATTCGCATCATCAATTTCTCTTAAATTTCTACTGTTTCTAATTATTACAGAACATAAGTAATTAACCCTCTTGACATGGCCAACCTTATTTTCTCCTATCTGTATCGCCAAAATTTCTGCCGTTTCTGCAATAAACCATACACTCCATTTTATCCCAATTAAGCTTGGTTAGAGCTTGTGAAAATGATTAAACAAGTCTGAATTTCTATTTTTCAAGAAAAAATATACATATGTTTTTAAGAATTACATATTTGAAACAGTGTTGGATGGAAATAAATTGACACTAACTATAGGATGACGGATAGCGAGGAGCCACAAGGCGTTGAAGACCACAAACAAAAACAGGTGTTGGCCTGAGAAGGCGGGGAGGGGCCGTTCTGTTCCGGAATGGTAACCTTCACCGCCGTGAGAATTTGCGCAACTCAGGCTCACGTTTGTTCGGGGCCTCCGACCTCTGCGCAAGAAACATCGTGGCAACGGGAGGATCATCCGCGCTCTGGAGGACGCTGGGGTAACTGAAGATCTTTTGTTATTGGGCGGAAGGTGCTCAGCATCCAACTCCATACAGGGATCAGAAGCCTTTTAAATACATGTATTATATTTATGAGTTAATTATAATTAACAATAATTATTATTTTATTGAAAATTCGTAATCATAATTTCGTTGATAAACTTTATTAATATTCTGCCATAGTAGTTGTGATATCTCTCCTTCAAAAGAACAATGTCACAACTCATATTTGAAACTTACATGTCTTGTAAAAAATAAACCAGATGAGTTAAAAAAAAAGGGTATTGGTAAAAAAAAACATTCCTGCTGTAGTGTTGGTATTGAAATTCTTTTATATTATTTTTAGAAAAGTTTTAATCTTAAAACTTTTTTAATTTTAATTAATGTCATTATTCCTATACAACTTCAAACTTGGTATAACTCAAAATATGAGTATATATTAAAAAATAACGTCATCATATCATGGAAATACTATATCAGATATGTCGTTTCTGAATTGAAGAGGTTCAACCAATACATTGCTACAATGAGCTTTACTCAAAAATGTCTATTTTTATGTTTTTATTTTGAAGTAGCGATTTGTGAACAGCGTGATCAGTTTTATTTCCATCATTTGTTTATTAACTTGTGTTTTAGCTATCATACAATTAAGAAACTACTATTTTCCATTTTATTAGAAAAGGAGGAAAAGTCATATGAGAAGGAAAAAAAAATTGAGGGTTTCCTTGTTACATAAATGAACCATCAAATTTTATCTTTTAGGGATTCTCATAATGAAGATAAATTCAATTAATACATTATTTCATACTTATGAATCATCTTTCAATTATTATTTTCGTATTTTGCTCTATATGACCAGCCGAGCTTTAAGAGAATAATTCTAGATCTTCTACTATTTTCCACTATGTGATTTCGAACAGGAAGTCATTGGAAAATAATAAAATAAACAGCCAGAATAACAAAAAATTTATCGATTTTATTCATTATGATGCCACGACGATGTTGACGAAGTTTTTATCGTGTTTTCAAACCGTCTATTACTCTGTTCAGGAAGTAGCTGAAACTATTAGCTGCATATTCTATTATTATCACAAAAGTTATTATAATAGATAAGAGATACCTTCCGTGAACGTGTTTCTAACAGTAATTAATGTTCATGTTTTTCGACCATTATAATGGTGCATATAAAGCAATGGTGCTTAAGCTCGTTATTTGTTCATGAGGAGCTGATTCCTTGCCTCAACTAGTCTGAGTCAGTTGGAGGTTTTTGATTGCAACACAATCACTTCCAAGTACTTCCTATTTATAATTTGATAAATAATGCATTAGCTAAGGTTTGTTAGCTTATAAGCGCAATACTTTGCCTTTTATATTTGACTAAAATCACTGAATTTCTTATTTTATGAAGTTGTCTCCGTGGACTCTAGTTTTAGAGGTCTTCCCTAACCTTTTTCCAAATATATGTGGAATATTAGTGGTTGAGCTGAATGCATTAATATGTTTTCTCTGTCAAAATCACGAATCATTCTTTTCTTTATTTGTCTTCTATTTATATTGAATAATTTACTTATAATGGAAAAGGAATCGATTTAAATTGGATTAAATTTATTTAAAGCATTTTAAGAAGGTTGATTATTACTCGCAATTTACGCAGAAGAGGATAAATAAAAATTGATAAACTACGTCATATATTTAATAAATAATTTATTTATTTACTACGTGAAAATTAATGACAATTGCTCCGATTTTGGAATAAGTAAAAAGTTATAGGAGGAGTCTTTGGATTTTTATATCATTTGAAGCAATGAACTTAAGTTCTTTATAGAAATCCACTTTTTTTTTATTTTCATTCTAAGTAATACTAATTACAGGATCAATAATTTGATAATATTTTTTCTTTTTAAACTTGCTTAAATTAAGTGACCGAGAATGCGAATTCAGCCTTAACACCAACATCATAAATTTCTAAATTTCGAGAACAATAATTGCTTGTGCTTGGATAGGATTAGATGGATTGTTCAATCTATTCCATTTCAATGGTGTGGTCGTTAATAAAGAACAACTTCTGTACACGAAACTAAAAGAGTATAGTAAAATTAATTGCATGTTAACTTGCGTGTTTGCAAAAGTATCTACATCCTACTAATATTATAAATGCGAAAGTTTGTATGTTTGTCTCTCTTTCACGCAAAAGCTAATGAACGGATTTGGATGAAACTTTACAGTGACATAGGTTATACATCAGAAAAACACATAGGCTATAGCAAACGCGGATTTAGGGGGCGCACGGGGGCAAGTGCCCTCCCCCCCCCCCCCCCCCCCCGACAGTTGTTTAGGTACTGTGGAGAATCCATTATATTACATAATTAAAGGCAAATCACATGATCATAGTTGTTAAAATGACAAAAAGAACATGAGTGAAACTATTTGTTTTGGTATCCTACCAATCTTACTAATATTATAAATGTGAAAGTTTGTATATTTGTCTCTCTTTCACGCAAAAACTACTGAACGGATTTGGATGAAACTTTACAGTAATATAGGATAAACATCAGAACAACACATAGGCTATAGCAAGGGCGGATTTAGGGAGGGCATGGGGGCACATGCTCCAACATTAGGCGGTTTTTTAGGCACGGTGGAGAATCCATTATAGTACATAATCAAAGGCAAATCACATGATAATAGTTGTTAAAATAACAGAAAGAACATGTGTGAAATTATTTGTTTTGATATCCTACTTATCTCACTAATATGATAAATGCGTAGTTTGTATGTTTGTCTCTCTTTGACACAAAAACCAATGAATGGATTTGGATGAAACTTATTGAGTAAAATAGGTTATACATCATAGGCTACAGGAAGGGCTGATTTATGTGGGGGCAAGTGCCCCCCTCCCGTTATGGTACATAATTAAAGGCAAATCAGGAACTTTAGCATCTTGAAATTTGTAGATATGTTCTTTGTATAGTTTAAGAAAGAAATTTGGATAATTCCACCCCAATTGTTTCTCCTTTAATATAATAGGGGTTCAAAGATTGAATAGAATCCGTCAGTTTTGAAGTTATACATCTGAAATTTTTGATGTATGAGTAACTTATGTTTTAAAAAAATAATTAAATCATTTATTTAAAATGATCTTTCACGAAACTTTATGTGGCAGACCAAATTCCACGCTAGCAAAGCCGCAGGCATAAGCTAGTCTGTATATAAATAAAGACATTGCAATATAACTCAATACTGGGATTATATTTTTGTAGCAAGAAAACAATGAAATAATGATTAGTAATTAATTCGAGAGTTCGTTTTAGAATAATCCCTGATATCGCTCCATCAATGTCATAACTCAAAAAAAATTCTAGAGACTTAAGCAGAATACTACAGATGGGTAAAGTAAAAAATTATAAAAAAAGTGTTGGTATTTCAAAGCATTCCAATTGTATTAATGTATTGAAATAATAATATTGTATTGAAATTCATTAATTAGCCATTAGAAAATGTTTAAATGCTTGAAACTTTTGTTTTTTAGCTTCTTTCATTATTCCCATTAAATTTCAAGTTCAAAAATGGTACAACACAAAATATTACTTCATTAAAAAATCAAAAACAAATAGATAGGCCGTTCCTGAATTAAAATGCTTCGACCAATACAATTGAAGGAAGTTAAGCCTTTGAGTTAACAAAAATGCCAATTTTTGACTTATGTCGTTCTTTTGAAAGAGCGATACATCACTATCCACAAATTTTTTTTTACATAAATGCTCTACTAAATTATTTATATAATTTCGTATTCTTTTTATTATGCTTACATACTTTTAAGTATTTAGATACCATTACATATTCCTATCCTGGTCGATATAGTTTCATCTTATACAATTACGTCGGGATATTTCTACTTTTGAAGTGGTTTTCTCCCGTAAGGTTGGTGAAACTGCTCGCTCTCATTCTGCCCATATTTTTTCTCCTCACTTTCCCTGGGCCATCATCGACAGAAGCCGCCATTTCCAAAAGTTTCCCCTGACCCGGATGGCTGTGGCCTTGTTTCCGCTTTCCTGCACGCCAAAGTGGACCGGAAAAATCGCCGCGGCATCCTTCCGTCGATGACATCCATCAGTGGCCTTTGGATCTTGATGGTATCACTTGGGTGTCATAAGAAAGCATTTATACTTGCTTACCATAAATAAGTACTGGTAATCATATAAAATTTTAAACTAATATTTTTAATTTGAGTGGAAAATAGTTGACTGGGTAATTCTAGTAATGATTTGAATTGGCCAGGTGGTGCAGTCAATGATTACACAAAGTAAGCAAAACCTATTTTATGTGAGAGAAGAATTGGTTGACTGTAACTTCTAATATAAGAAAGAAATAGTTGGGGGTGCAGTCAATAAACCTATTTTAATATGTCTACGTTTCGACCTACATCTTGTTCATCTCCATGGAAGAAACATAAATTAACAAAAATAATGGAAAACAGTTAAATTGCAGGTAATGATATCATTTTTTTAAATAATAGAAACTTATAGTTGTCATATGCCATTTGTTGTATGATTGGGTTGGGAAATATAATGATTACCATATGATCAGTAAAATTACAATTATTAATGCGTATTGAAAAATTATATAAATTTGAATTAACACACACTATGATTTTTTATTTATAGAAGAATTAAGTCAACACCATGATATTGGCATCGATTAACTTTTTATCTTAACTTTCTATTCAATTCATCTTATAATTCATTATTAGTATTTGTAATACTATACCATGTCTTATTTTTTTTTTTATTGCCCATTTTTTCACTTAAATATTAGTTTATAATCAAATATCAATATAACACCGTTATTTGACAATGGCTTGAGCTCCAATAAAACGATGTTTACGTTTCAGTTTCGGAACTACACATCTACCGATTTCCTCTGAAGAGGCATTAGGAAAATATTTAAAGTCTATAAGGAAAAATAGATCTAAGAAACCAAAATAGGAATAACCAACTTGATTTAAAAAAAAGCTACCTTACTTCGGCGATGATAAATGAAACCTCCTCAGTTTCACAAATTTTAAATACGCCATTTTCCTTTTGGAACGATGGAATTATTGATTATTGGATATTTATTTAGTAATTATTCCGAAGGTTGTCGCTTTGGATTGAGTTACAACTTTAACTATTTATTCGTTTCATTTTCAATTTTCCAAAAATACAAGTTATCGTGAGATCTTGTGTGAAAATGAGAATGTAACTAATGTATGTAATGTAAAATTTGTATACTTCAGTAACCATTTCATCTAAAATGAACGTTTCAACAACACATATGTCATCTATCATATATTTCGAAATGATAGTTGAAACTTTTATTTCTTGATGAAATTATTACGGAAATCCATTAATAGGTACTATTTTTACGGAAATTTATTATTACTAATGGATTTTATTATTACTAATGGATTTTTAATTATTATCCATAATTACATTATCTTTTCCATTCCAGAGCTCAGGATAGTTTTTTGGAAGATATTAAAAATGAAAAGTATAGGCAGTTAAAACTTGTTATAATTCAACTCGAAGCGACAATCTGCGGGACATATACCATTTATTTCAATTCACAAACCTGTGAGGAAATAATTTTTAGAATACTGAGTTAGGTTAATTAAATATGTTCTTACTAATTAAGAAATAGGGCTGTATGTTTAGATTAAATGTTTAAGAAGCCTCCGTGGCGCAATCGGCTAGCGCGTTCGGCTGTTAACCGAAAGGTTGGTGGTTCGAGCCCACCCGGGGGCGTTAAATTTTTTATTATATAATTTATTTGGGTGATATGAAGATTAAGACTTTTAAAAATATCTATACAATTTATCTCCACATAGTAGCGTTTTCAATGCAGTATTCACGTTCCTGCGCCAATATATTATATACAGAAAGATGGAAAACTTGTATTTTTCACGAAATTGGCAATATATGCAAAACATTAAAAATAAATAATAACTATTGTGAAACTAATGACGTCACGTGTACAAATATTATTTGATTTTTTTCAGATTTTCGCTACCCTATCCTTATAACCAGATCAGATTTTACCTTATAACTATCCCAAATTTTCATACTTACTACTATGAAGGCGTTATTTATATTATTAATTATTTTCCAACATAAATTAAAAATATTAAATATGGAAGAGGTCAATAACTTGAATTTTTCCAAAAAGAACAATAATAACAACATACCAGAAAACCAAAATTATACCACCATTTTTTTTTTTCTTTCAGATTGATATCTCAACTATCCGAATACGCCCATGTGTTTGAGAGATTGTCATCAATGGTGGTTATTTCTCATTCAATATAACAGTTGTTACTCAGTGGACACATAATACGATGCTTTTTAAGTTTACTACATTATTCTATGCTACTCTTTATACCTACTTCTGGTACTCTCTCTCAATTTTGGACAAAATCTGAAAATTTGTTGTTTTCATGAATGTATATAATTTCGACTTATTATTATTATTATTTTGTGATCTATATTGAAAATTGCATTCACAGTTCTTTAATTCACATATAAAACTTTTCCGATCATAATTTTGAGCGAGTGGCTTTGTCTTATAGAGAAGTTACTATTAATAGCCGTATTAACCTTTCGCAGAGCTGGATTATGCCTTGTCCAGATGAGAGGCGACAACCAAACTACTTGAATTAGCTAGAATAGCCCATTGAATCGGCCGGTAGGTTCATTTCAGCGACTTAACTACTGTTAATAGTCACTTATCATAAGTATCACTTTATAACTTACCATAACTATCGCTTTTTAGGTGTACGGTGTATTATTCATTACCTCCAAATCTTGTAAAACCTTCTGTCATCTAGCACTTGGTCTTCGTTAACCTCTAAACTAAGTCCACTTGTCAAATTTAATAAATGCTTAAACGAATTATTGCTTTCTTTGAAATGATATGAGAAATGCAGTACTAAGTTATTCAAGTAATAAATAAAAATACACAGCAACTCAAATGAAATTATTTTTATTGTTGTAAATATTACAATTGAGTTCAATTTGCTTTAATAATTTATAGTTTTGCATTATTGATGGAATCTGGAATTATCATAGTAACGAAATAAAAACTTGATAAATTTATTTTGATGTATAATGTTGTACTTGAGTCTTTTGGTGTACTCCGCACCAGATCTTTATGTATATAGCTGAATTTTCTAATATTACTATGCGGCACTGTGTAGATGTAAGCTTAGAACTCCCATCAATATTTCCGACATATAGAAATATTACACATACAATATATAATTAAAATTATACCTGTACGATTCATCCACTGCTACAAGATATAATATAATGAATATACTGATGTTGGTGTCTGTATAGAAAAGATTAGTACTGTAATAAGTTGGGAATGAATTGAGTTAAATATTAATGGAGTTGAGGTGATAGCCTTGGATAGAAGAGGACCTGGGGTTGTGAAATCACAGTACATCCTTGTTATGCACTTCCTCTTGAAGACCCCCTCCGTATTTTCCTTTTTATGTCTTTGTTTCAGTGAACTTTTTTGTAATATATTCAAATGATGTACACGTATAGTGTTTTTGAATCATCAGCTGCCTTGTTTTTCTCCAATCATAGTTACAACACTGACGAATGAAGTAAGAATTACCTCATAAGAATCCCCTTCATGGAGCTTTAATAGAATCATGCTTACATTGATTAATTACTTCTCAACAAATCTTTAAGGATTAGTTTAAGTTATATTTATGAATAATCGTATGAACTGAACTATTATAGTCAGAATCTTTTTAATTTTGTTGTAGAGACCTGCCAAAGTTAGTAGCATTTATCAACATAATATCCATCATCTAGTTGTGCATCTTCAAATTTGATAAATCCCTGATCACACAAAGAGATACTTAACTTGATACTATACAGTATTATTTTTCGATAAATTACATCGAATAGTAATTGTAAGTGAAAACAAAATCTAAAAGTAAAAAAAGAGTTGTGTTTTTGTTTAGAATAGAATAGAAAAGTAACTTTAAACAGGGATTAAGTCCCTTTAGAATAACAAATATGAACAGAAAAAGAAGCATAATATTTATCTGGCCAAAAGGCTAAATGTTACAAATCATAAACCATGTAAAACGTGACAGAAAACAATTAAAAAAGAAATATTTAGACAAAAAATAATAATAAGTAAGAAAATAGTACAATTCTTGACAAGATATTAAGTAATTAAAGAGAATAGATAAATCAATAGTTTTTGTTAAATGCATGCGCAGAATGCAATAATTTTTTTACATGATGTACATCCTCTTAAAAAACAAAATTAAAAGAACTAAATAACACAATGAATTATTCAATACATTAAATTTTAAGCAAATGACTAACCTGCTTAGAGAGCATTTTTTTGGGAAGCTAAGAGATGTTGGAAAAGCAAGGATTTAAATGACGATAGTCCTTCGGATGACGAATATTAGGAGGGTTTGAGTTCCACACTGTGGTGGAGCGGGCGAGAAAGGAACGTTCGAATACTTTAGTTCTGTGGGAAGGTATATAGAGATCGGAAAGGCGAGATCTTGTTTTATGGTGTTGAACTGAGGATTTGAAGTGGAGGAGACTGTAGATATATGAGGGGTGTTGAGAGTAAACAGATTGGTATAGGAATGTACAGAAATATTGTCTTCGGAAGGAAGGGAAGTGCCACTTTAACTCATCATAAAGGTGGGACACGCGCGATCGCCTAGGAGTTCCAAGCACAAATCTTTGAGAGCAATTCATTATTCTCTTTAGTCTGTCTTCAAGCATTTTAGAAAGGCCTCCATATACCACGCTATAATAGTCAAAGTGGGGGAAAATGAGAGAAATATGAGAACCTTACGGGAAGATTGCGTGAGGAGATGTCTAGAACGATGGAATAACTTCAGGGAACTAATTGACCGTTGGGATATCTTGGCGATGTGGGGTTTCCAAGAAAGGTTTTGGTCAATGGTGATGCCTAGGTTTTTCACAGAGGAGTTGAACGAGATAGGATGATCGTTTAGGATTAATGTTGGAGGGATGTGGATGGATTTAAGGAGGGAATTGGAAACTAAAACAATGACCTGAGTTTTCATTGCGTTCAGTTCCTATTTGTTCAACTTTGCCCAGGCACTGATCCTATCTATGTCTTCCTGAATACTGACGAACGCAATTAACAGCTCTGAAAGAGGAAAAGACAAATAGATTTGGAAGTCGTCAGTGGTTGGTGGGAACAGTGGTGAACAGATTTAGGAAGATCATTGATATAGCAGGTGAACAGAAGAGGAGAGATGCTTGAGCCCTGTGCCACGCCTGAGGAAAGAGTGAGGAAAGTGGAAAGGGGATGATTAGGTATGGAAACTGCTTGAGATCTATCAGAGAGGAAAAATTGGAACCAACGGATAGAACTGTTAAAAAAAGGACAATGTTTTGAATTTACTGAAAAGGATAGAATGGTCCAAGGAATCAAAAGCTTTAGAAAAGTCAAGAAGGATAAGCACTGTTGGTTATTGGTCGTCCATAGCGGTATTTTTTTATTGTATGTCGTTGGCGATTTTGGTAAGTGCAGATTGTGCGGAGAAACCGGGAATGAAACCTGATTGAAGTGAGTCGATTTGAGGATTCAAACAATTCAAATTGAGGAGGTTGGACTGCTCGAGGAAATTTGACATCTGCCACTGGAGTATTCTTTCTAGAGGCTTGGAAAGGTTGGAGAGAAATGGAATTGGGCGGTAGTGTTTGAGTGAAACAGGGTTAGAGGATTTGTTGATAGGATGGACTATAGCTTTTTTCCAAGAGGTAGGGAATACTGCGTTTTGCAGTGAAAAATTGTATATAAAGAATAAGATAGGTATAATACCGATAAGGCAGGATTTTAGCAGTTAATCCAATTTTAGACAGGAATCGCATCAAAGCCTGCGGATTTAGAATGGGAATTCAGAACAGAGGAATTAATGTCGTTGAGTGAAATGTCAGCGAAGTAAAAGTTGTCAGGGTTGAAAGATGGCGTTAGGGAAAATACGGGAGAGGATGAATTTGAAGTATAAACTGAGCTGGACAAAAATTAGGAGTTTACTTCATCGGGAGAGGCTGGAAAGGGTCTAGCAAGCTTTCGAAGGAGATGCCATTTAGATTTAGAATCGGATCAGCAGCATGAAATCAGCAGAATGAAGCAGATGAAATGGCTTCGTTGAAGTATTTGGTTTTTGCCTGCCTGATTGTAGACTGTGCGTTTTCGGGCCGCATCACGCTTCCATTGAAGATCTATAATTTTTTGACACATCCAGGGAGCAGGCGAGCAGGTGACGGAAGGTTGATGTTTTCAGTGGGGCATAGATGTCAAGGATATATTTGAGATTGGAAGTAAGTATGTCAAACATGGAATCAATAGTGGCACAAGAATAAATCTCTCTCCAATCCAAGGTTTCAAGGGAGAGTGAGGTGTTCTCTAATGTTTAGCGATTTGTACTATAAAATGACCCAACCAAAAGTTCATATTAAACACAGAGGATGGACTTTATGTGGGAAGATGGCTAAAAATATTTCCTTAAATGTCACCAAATATTGGTACTTGATTCAAATATATATGCAATAGAATCCTCTATGCTCTTCCTTTATGTTTATGGCGACTACAATTTCAAGTCATAAGAGATACTATTAAAGGGATAGTTCCATTCTTTTTATACACTTGAAAAAATCATCCATAGTTTGGAAGCACCCAAATTCTTGGATTTAAAATATACAATAAATTGCGAAATGTATCTGTTAATAAACTACTAGAGTGAGGTTGAAGATTATAAAATGCATTACAACATTAATGAGTTGAAAATATTTAGTATACAAGTAATCATATATTAGCTAAATATTGAGAGGAAAATATTGAACTAATTTCAGTCCGGTGCACTTTAGAGGGACCTGGCGAATCGAAAAGAATAGGGAACTTGATAAACGCATAGAGAATGAGGATGTATTATTACTGTATTATATAGTTAGGTTTGTCAAGTCAAGATTAGGTTGGCTTAGATATATTGAAAATAGGGACGTATGACTAATCTATTTTATTAATGTTCATGTCATTAATGAAATATTAATTTTTTTACCTATTCAAACGTAAAATTAATTTTTTTTTATTCCGTCGTTTGATCAAAAAAGATATGTCTTAATTATTTATTTTAGTATATATTTTAAATAACAGTCATTCGGCTGCATGATTTTAATCTATAGGATATGGCTTATTTATGGTTTACTATGGTTGACCAAATGAATATGCTAGATCAATATAATTAACAGTAACGTTTTTAAACTTCAAAGAGCTGTAAGTTGCTAATATTTCGTTTATTCCTCTATGCTAGCCTCTATCGCCGTACCCAACTAACGTATTATCGAGATTAAAAAAACATGACTCCTTTCGCATAATTACTCGCACAAGGCTTGTTAATGGAAATGCCTTAAAGATCTTTGGATTATATGTCTAAAGGGTTTATTGCATCAGATAGTGCAGAGGAGTAAACAACATATAGAATCACATTCTATGCATCTATATACTGGTGTCGCAACACATTTTTTTATGGTTATAAATCCGTCTATTAACATGCGGTATGTCATTAAAATATGGTCGTTATTTATTAAATATATTGAATTAATATCCATGAGAGGAAATGTCGGGCTATTTATCATAATAAACCGCAAGATTAAGTCTATATTTTTTTTACTTACTAGTTAATCAATCTATACCTTCTTCTTCTTTCGCAACACCCTTTTGTGCCTCTCAGCGTAGGGGAGCGTTTAGCCATTTGGTGGCTATTCGCTGAGTTATCAATCTATACCAAAAAATAAAAATATTAAGATTCGAACCTCAGTATGTGTGATCCACAAGCTATTTTGAGGTGTCTAGGTGAATGCCATAGGGTTTGTTCAAATGTGCTAGTGCAGAGAAAGTCTGCTGCTTGTTATGAAGTACAGACCTTCTTGTTGTATCTTGTAATATGTTATGTTTCGCTACTTTTTTTTTTTTTTTTTTATTATTAAAACATTAAAATCTGCCACTTGTGGGCAATAAGTAATGGTGCTATGTAGCTTACAATCATTCCATAACAAAATAATGATATAAATAAAATAAAATAAATATATACATGCGGTAATAAAAGAACTTAATGCAGTAATGATAATAAAATAAAGTAAAAAAATAGAAGAAAAAATATAATAATAAATAAAAAAATATAATGTGCGGGATCTGGATGAGATGATAGGATGGCTGTGTCGTCTGCGAACGTTGCAAGGAAGGTTTCAGGAGTAGTTGGGATATCAGCGGCGTACAATATGCATAGGGTAGGACCCAAGACGCTTCCTTGGGGAACTCCAGCTTGAATTGGGTAAAGATTGGAGTATTCATTACCACAGCGTACTAGGAAGTAACGATAAAAGAAGTACGATCGAAGGAATAGGAATAAGGATTGAGGTAACTGGGTTTCGAGCTTGAACAGCAAACCGGCATGCCATACCCGGTCGAATTCATACCCTATTTACAATTTGCCTGGGGTCCCCGAACTGAGCTTCTTCCCCAGAAATGAGGGCAAAAACACGAGTCCGGGAGGCCACAGCCCCTTTTCCAGCCGCGTCACTGGCATTAAATGCCATTGGAAGCTGGTTAAGGGCGCTTCACACACACATGTCGTGAGTGGAGAATCCAGTGCCAGTACCCCAAATAACATTATTATATCAGGTCTTGGGGCCATTGCCGGTTTAGACGGCGGGGTGGGCTATATGGATGTGTGGAACTGGATAATGACTGAGCCAGGGAGTTAGGATGACAGGCAAGGTTTTGGTGAAAGTTTTAAAATTTAGTAGGGATGAGGTCGAGGACGAAAGGAATGTTGAGATCATTATGGAGGGTTTTGTTGGAGACATAATAAGGAGCATTGACAATAGTTCTCAGGACTTTGGATTGAAAGGATTGAATGCGTCTGATATTCGATTTTTTTTGCGGTCACCCACAGTTTTGTCCATAGGTCCAAATAGGTTTGATGATGGTCTTGTATATTAGTAGTTTTGTCTATTGAAAGATGGGAGTTCCTACATAGCAATCTGTTTAGTTGGCTGAATCGTTTGTTAAATTCTTGTCTTTTGAGTCTGGTAAGAGGATTCCATGTAAGTTTTTTGTCTAGAAGGAAGCCAAGGTATCGTACTGTGTCGGAAATAGGTAGGACGGTTTCATTGAATCGGACAGAAGGACATATTCTCCGGCGAAGTGTAAAAGTCACGTGTTTGCATTTTTCCTCGTTGACTTTGATCCGCCATTGGTTACACCAATTTTCAATGAGTGAAAGGTGCCTTTGGAGGTTCGAGGAAGCCATTTCGGGATCTGGATGAGATGATAGGATGGCTGTGTCGCAAGGAAGGTTTCAGGAGTAGTTGGGATATCAGCGGCGTACAATATGTATAGGGTAGGACCCATGACGCTTCCTTGGGGAACTCCAGCTTGAATTGGGTAAAGATTGGAGTATTCATTACCACAGCGTACTAGGAAGTAACGATAAAAGAAGTACGATCGAAGGAATAGGAATAAGGATTGAGGTAACTGGGTTTCGAGCTTGAACAGCAAACCGGCATGCCATACCCGGTCGAAAGCTTGTGCTACGTGCAGAAATGCACCTGTGCAGTATTGTTTGCTTTAGAGAGCAGAGCATATGTGATCTCGGAGACCCTGCTGGACCGTCAACTGCCTGGGACGGAATCCAAACTGATGTGAAGGAATATCATTGGATTCGATGATGGGTAGGATTCGTTTCAGGAGGATTTTTTTCAAAAAGTTTGGAAAGAATAGGAAGCAGGCTGATGGGTCGTTAAGATGAAGTGACATTGGGTGGTTTGCCAGGTTTAGGGAATAGGATGGTGACATGTTTCCACAGCATAGGGAAGTGAGTTGTACGAAGGATACAGTTGTATAGATAGTTAAGGAAAATAATTGCTTTTGGAGGAAGATGTTGAAGGATCTGGGTGGTTAGAAGGTCATGTCCAGGAGATTTGCGGACATTTAATTTTTGTAAGAGGAATTCGACCTCAGAGGGATTTGCAGCTTTAGGAGGGATTCACAGCTTTAGGAGGTAAGGATAGAGGAATGGGTGAAGAGAGGAATCAGGATGTAAAATAAATTTATTTGAAAGGTGTTTGGCAAATTCTTCGGCTTTGTCCTCATCTGATGCAGCTTAAGAACAGTCTTAACGTCGAAGGGGATGGGAAATAGAGTTGTATTTGAGGATTTTTTTGTGGCATTCCAAAGGGAATTATCTGAAGCAGATAGTGTGGAAAGGTAGGATTTGTAGGATTCGGATCTATAGGTTGTCAGGTTATTTTTGGCTAATTTGGTGAAGTAGTTTTACAGTCTCCGATCGTGAGGATGCCTGGTTCTTTGCCAAAGGGAGCTATATAGCGGTAACAGCATTTGATAAGGATTAGATCCCTAAGATTTTGCGGTAATGGATTTTTCTTGCGAATTTTTAAGGAAGGATGGGGCGAAGATGCAGTCCAAACTGCTTGCTGGATCAAATTGGTAAAGGAATTGACGGCGTCATCTAACTCCTGAGGTGTTTTTAGGGAAACTCTGAGGTCAATGGTGTCGGATACAAGCTGGTGAAATAGGTTCCAGTCAACTGGTCTCCTAATAAATGATGGCGGAGGAAGTTTGGATATTGGGACTATAGAAAGGGTAAGGATCAAAGGACTGTGATCTGAGGACAGGTCATCAAGGCGTTCTATGGAGTAGTTTATGGGACCTAAGCCAGCATGGATGAAAAAGTCAAGGAGATCAGGATTTCGGTTTGGGTCAGTGGGCCAATATGTAGGGGTGCCTGGAGAAATAAAACTGGAATAGTGGGAGTTAAGTGCAGAGAGGAGGATGTGACCTCGGGTGTTCTTGAGCCCCATTGTTCGTGTTTCGCATTAAAGTCTGCACCTAAAAGGAAATGAATCCCTAAGGAGTTTAGGAGAGAGCTGAATTGGGAATGGGAAATGGATTTATTAGGAGGGCAGTACACTGATGCTAATGTGAGGGGAAAGGAAAAGGATTTGATTGTAGCAGCTATAGCCTGAAGAATATTATTTGATTGGAGCGGAAATAAGTGTTGGGAGAGGGATTTATGTTAGTAATACATACGGTAAAGATGTTATGTGTTGTAAAGGTAAAGATGTTAGTTCGTCAGTGTGATTTCGAATACCATCCGCATTCCAAAGGAGAATGGATAAGGTGGATGTCATTTAAGGATTTTGTTGGACAAGAAAGAGATGGGAAACAAGATTTGTTAGGAGAGATATTAGTGGTGTGACCATGGATATGAACTCGGAGAGGAATGATGTGAGTAGTGTTGTGAAATTAGTAGCATTTGAAGGTGGGAGGATATGAGGGGGTTTTTCTTTTTTGAAGATTGACATGTCTAATTTGGTTTTTATTTTTCTATTATATTTCATTATTTTTGTTTAAATAAAACCAAAAATTTAACACTGTTAGTATAAAGAAAACCGTTAGTTTGAAGTTTAAAACGAACATGTTTTCTTTACAGCAGATTCCCTAACTGCTATGATTCCTTCACTCTGGCACGCGCCAATTACTGGGATGAGGAGTCAAGCACCATCCGTGGATATTTTATTATGGCTGTTCTTTCACTGTCTTCATTGTGTTTTTTTCTTTTCAAGCTTCTGAATACATCTTTGGAATTACCCATTTACAGCGCATTTAAGTTTACCCATTTAAGTGTACTTTCCATTATTTAATATCCAAATAAATTGCAATAGTTTTATCAAATTATAGTTCTGAACGATCTGGAAGTTGTATTGCTTGGTTAATTGGTACATTTATATTGTGAAATAAAATAAAAAAAATCGGAACAGAAGAATACATTGATTTGATAAAGAATCTAAACATACTCTAAAGAATTGTTATCCATGTTATTGACAGCATTACGATAAGTGAACTATTCTGATCTTAAAACCATTGGCCGTGGCTCTCATGAATATCATTTCCATGCATTAGCCTTCTCCCGATCGGAACGGAGCAAAGTAAAAGAAATAAAAGATCGTAGACAAAGAAAGGAGACGTTGGCTAACCAGGGCTGTCCGGAGCTGTTCACCTTCTCTCAAGATATTTACATAGGCGTGGTGGAGTCACCTGCCATGGCGGGCCCTGACGTCACCTAACGGATTCGCACCTCTTTGTCATGTAAGGATCCTTTGTCTTTCCACTCTTCCGTCTGGAGAGCGGGTCTCTGCATTTCAATCGTAGCTCTTCCTTCATTGAAGAAAAACTGTTGTAACTTAATGATAGATCTTTCAATTGATTCATGAACGGATGGATCATCTCTAAAAGCAGACGACACAAGGACTTAATGAGTTTTTAATGAAACCAGTTCCAATTAAATCCATTTATATTCATGAAAAATTCTACCCAACATTTAAAATCCGTCCTTTCTTGGCGTCCAAATAGACTATAAGGGAAATTCCAGTACAATATTCAAGGAAATGGCATGACAATGGTCTTTATTTGTGCATGGAGAAAATGAATTCATGCATGCAATAAATAAATTGCTAGTAAGGCTAAGAACATTAAACATCAATGTTACCAATACGTTTATTGTATCTAAAATAACGTTTCGTCATTAATTGATTTTTAAAATCTAAAAAACCGGTTCATTTTAACTATATGTTATAAAAATACAGTTCATTAAACAGTGTATACACTTTTTTTCTTATGTTTTCACTACTTTTTTTAAAATTTATTGGTCTTTTTGTCTTATACAACAGTTTCTTTTTTTGAAATTTATAGTATTGAAAGTTATAATTATATTATAATTATACAAGTAATTTTGTTATGAATGAAATATGACGATATGGAAAAAAAAGGCAATTATAGAAACTATTCAATTTTAGTGCTTAAATCTGTTATTAAAGCACTAAAAGTTCGGTGTCTTGAGGCTATCATCATTTCTGATGCCTTCGATGATCATGTAGAATCGGTGGGGAACTTAGGTTTTAATCTGATGGGTTTGAATGAGAGTAAAGTATGTAATGGAAGGATTAAGTTCCGGCCAAATCAGCAACAAATATAACATTAAAGTCATCATGAATGATGTTATTCGTAACAAAGTAAGGAGGTGGTTGTACTGATTGAGAGTAATTCAATGGTTTAGTGGTTCCCTAAAACTCAATTCTGCAGATCCAAACAGGTCTCATAACTGTCATGTTATACTATCTATCAAAAAATAAATACTAGTGCCATTCATGAACAGAAGGAGGTTATTGAAACTTTAGCTTTCCGAATTGAGTACTCAAAACTGATTTTTAAGAATCATTCTCTAAGAGTTTCGATATTTTAACACTCGATTAGGATGTGAACGACTGTCATAAGTATTCTTCAGGTGACGGACTCTGCTGAAGATCTTTTACTCATCAGGTATTCGCAAGTTCATTGTAACACAGTGGGAGAACGTAGCACTAGATTCTTTAGCTGAACGTATGGGATGGTAAACGTTAATTTGTTATCTTTTTTTATGTTTTTTAGTATTTTGCGACGCATCCCATGCATTTTCTTTGATTATATGATAATGGACTAGCCCTTTCTGATAGCTTTTTTATTTGTATCTCTTTAAGGAAAAAGTGAGGACACAGAGTTGAATAATTTATTTATTTATTTTTTTATGGTTCCTCAATACTATTTTTTTTTTATATATACATTTAATCATGGGATATTATCAGATTAACTGTACTCTCCTATTATACGCTTTTAGATAAAGGATATAAATTAAAAAAAAGTTATATTATGGTGATCAATTAGATTGAAATCAAACAAAAAGAAATGGGGCTATGCGAAAAGTTAAATTTTTAAGAATCATTCACGAAATAATGGTTAAAATTAGAAAGTGTGTTTCTTTAGTTGGTGGTTATTTTACTTCATCCTATCATAGATTGTTGTTCATGATGTACATATGCATACTTACATCCTCATAAATACTGCTTTTTATGATCATATTCGATGATTGCTGTTTTTATAGGAATTTTGTTTTTTGAGCGTTTTCGGATAGTTACAAGAACCAATCACGAAACCACAGTTGCGTGCATTCTCTATTGCTACATACACAATGCGTATTTACAACTTATTGAATGATTCAGAAGCATAAATACAACGTGACGTTACCGCATATCTTTCAGACTTACGACAGATGCCTGAATAAACCAGAAAACAAGTTACAAAACCGCACGTTTGGCACAGCGTTGTTGTGTTGCAATATTGACGAAAATAAAATTTTTATCCGTTACCAACAAGAAAATGGGTTTATCTTCATGATGATGGAGTGCTCTATTATAATATTTAGTTGTGGCATAATATTTTGGCTTTTGGGCATTCGTTTAAAAAAAAGCTTCAGAGAGAAGGTATCTTAAGTAATATCTGATTGAACAAAGACAAGCATGGTTTACTGCTACGAAGCATTGTGTTTTAACTGTCGAATTTGCAAAACATTTTTCTCCAATGCATTTCATTTATTTGGAATAGTTAACCACCTTTCATTATTCTTCGTATTATAAATAGATAAATATGGACTGTAGAAGCAGCCGAAACTTAACTAAAGCATAAGAAAGGAGACCTTTTTAAAGTTTGGTAAAGTCCTTGGGTATGAGCAATACTATATTCTTACATATTACTATATTTTATTATACAGTATATTTTGTGTAGAGTATATTATTTATATTTCATTGCCCTTTGATAGCTAACATTTTTTGAAAGAATATTATTCTATGTCTGAAGTCGTAGAAGGTCCGAAAAATGTACTAAATTAAAGTTGAAATTGGGAACTGGTTTGTATTGAAGAGCGAAATTCTGAAGTAGAGAACCATTATTTGATCGATTTATGACGCCATAAAATTAAAAAAATAGATTGATCCATTATTAATTCATGGAAAATACAAACATTGTCTAAAAGCAATGAGACTCAATGACAATAGGTTGGATTGTTTTATGCTGCGCGTCAAATTTATTTGTTTACGCTTGCCAGATTTACGACTCCTCTAGAGAGATTGCAACCAAGCTCTTCAACAGCTATTCAATAAATGCAATTTTACAATCCAATAAAGTAAAGATCGTTTCCTTTCTGTGGACTAGAAATGATTCGGTTGATTTTTTAAAATTTTTATTCCTAAGCGAATTTTCTTCAATGAAATTAAAATATTATTATGGTAAAAATAGAATATAAAATCGAGGTCCTTGAGTATCTATAATTTTTATTATTTCAATGCTTAAGAGATGCAATTTATCAGTATTCCCTAATGCCTCTGCCTAATTCAATAATGCAAAAGGATAAACATTACCAAATCTAAAAACAATTATTATTTAAAAATTTCTTTTATCTCCGTTAAATATTATTCATTCATCTACGTCATTGAGTAAATTCATGTAATTTTGTTTATTCACTACTGACTAATATGCATGGTTTAGACATGTGATACAATTGCTGCCAATACCTTTTGTACGTGATCAAAAGAATATTTTAGATAACATTGAAGAGTTCCTAGGACTGTAAATAGTTGTTTTCCTTATGAAAAATCATAATTTAAATTACAATAAATGTATATTAATTTTCGAATGTTTTAAAAATCGCTGAGGCTACAAGAAGATTATAATTAGAATAAAGAAATGAATCTTTGTAATGCATGAACAGTACTTGATCCATGCAGTAGAAGAGTATCTGAGCCTTAAAACAGACAAAAATAATTTATTTATTTTTGTCAATTTTAATATTGAAGTACAGTTACAAATTTAAACATTTCAACCTTAAAACCACCAACATTTTCAACAAAAATTTGTCAGGCACTCTATTTAAATCTTCAAACTGTAAAAAAAAATTAACCATTCTTTTTTACTTTTAGCTGTCACAAAAAAAAGGAGTATTTGAACCTTAAAAACGGGCAAAATTATTTTAAACTTTTTTTACATGTGTGCTATCACAAATAGAACTATTTGAAATAGAAAACCGGAAAAAAAATTATGAAATTTGTGGATACTCGATTAAAACCATCACTCTTAAAAAATGGATAGCCGATCTTTATCCCTCTGAATTCTTAAAGATTTCGCAGTATTCTTTCGGGATTAGATACTAACAATTTTAACGGAATGCAGTGGGAAATACCTGCAAAAAATACTGAATTAAAATAATTATATTTTCAAAACATTAAATTGGAATTAATTAAAAACTCTAATGACTGTAGTTTATATTTTTTTTCTCAATATTTTTTAATGAAATTTCCATAGAGGAATAGGTTAGATCAAATCCGTCTTCGATCATCATAAGACGGAAATTTGGATGGAGGGAGAATATGCCTTCACCATTAAGATACGATGTTACATGGAATAAACACTGGTATCTATTACTATAAGACTAGAACGAGATACATGGATGGTTTGCCCCTTAACTAGAAGAGCCTTTTGCACTGAAGAGCAGTTTTGCACTGAATCGATTACTAGTGTAATCTGTTTTTTATTATTGAAAAGATAAAGTTTGAATACTAAAATGAGAAGATTTCAAATCGACTAGCGATACCTAAGACTTCATAGGTTCGAGGTAATGGCTTATGCTAATGACATGGTGGTTTTGGGAAAAGAACTCAGGGATCTCAATCCAAATACACGTACGACTGACTGATCTATGAATTCATTCTAGATGAATAACGGCAAAGAACAATCTAATTGAAAAAAAAAACATAACTGAAATATCATTGTCACAGAGACACTTAAGGAACGCCTCACACTTCCTCACGAGGAAGACATTACGCATCAAGTTAGTATGCAATCATAGCTACTAATGATTCTATGGCAAGGAATATAGCCTTTTTGCAAGGCTTCTGGAACGTGATTGTATAAGTGATGTAATTTTTATACATACATTTATACTTAACATACAATTATCATAAAGATCCGAGAAAAAAAATTATATATATATATATATATATATATATATATATATATATATATATATATATCTATATATATATATATATATATATATATATATATATATATATATATATATATAATATATATGTGTGTGCAAAAAGTGATTCTTTTGTTATTCAATTTTTTGTAATATTAATTTCATCAGGATCTTTAATAAAAATAAAAAACATTTTTTTCGGGGACGATTTAATAGTAAAAAACATATTCATATAATATTGTTATTTTAATTAATGTAGTGTATAAGAGCATATTTCTTCACCGATCTGTAAGTACAATTATGTATTTACACTGTCAAATTTACCTATTATTTGTATGAATGGTGTTAATTAATTTGTAATAAAATTTTTCAATAGCTTTTTTACTTTTTTTTGTTCACTATTAGAACATGAATATAGGGAAACTGTGATTATTTCACTGCTTTTTATTTCTTTTTACCACCTTAACTCTATAAAATGTTTACATTTTACCTTAAGTTTGGCATAGTGAATTATGAGCAGCTTATTTCGGGACCCGGTTAAAAATTTAAACTTAGCTGAAATCATCGACTTTTGTGTTATACACCTTTCTCCTTGTAAATAAAAAAAAAGGAAAAAAGAAATTAAAACTTCTCAAGCAAACCCATAAACTTTCTCTAAAGAAAATTGTATTAAAATGTGATACAATGGATTGTTAAAAGGTACACTTGTTTCTGGCGCCTGTGCCCTCATTTGATAGCAGATGTTACGCGGTCGTAAAATTTTCTGTGATAAAATTTAGATTATTATAAGTACACAGAAGTTAAAACATATCAGTATATGTCATATAAATGATATTTAGAACTTATGTGCAAGTTATTTTCTGTCGTCTATCTACACCTACAGCATATAATGTTTATATCTTAGCTGAAATCATCTACTTTTGTGATATACACCTTTCTCCTTGTAAATTGCTTTCGATTCCTTGGACCATTCTATCCTTTTCTCCAAACTAAAGTCATTGTCTTTTTCCTACAGTTCTATTCTATGGTTCCAATCCTTCCTCTCTGATAGGTCCCAAGCGGTCTCTATGCCCAACCAACCCCTCTCCTGTTTCCGTACTCTATCCTCAGGTGTGGCTCAGGGCTCAAGCATCTCTCCTCTCCTTTTCAACTGTTACATCAATGATCTTCCTAAATCTGTTCACCACTGTTCCTACCATCTATATGCTGACGACTTCCAAATCTATTTATCCTTTCCTCCATCCGGGCTTTCATATGCGTTCGCCAGTATTCAGCAAGACCTAGATCGAATCAGTACCTGGGCAAAGCTGAACAAACTGGAATTGAACGCAATGAAAACCCAGGCCATCGTTCTAGGTTCCAACTCTCTCCTTGCAACTATCCCCACCCTTCCAACATTAATCCTAAACGACCACCCCATCAGTTTCAGCTCCTCCGTTAAAAACCTAGGCATTACCATCGACCAAAACCTTTCCTGGAAACCACATGTCACCCAAATATCCCGACGAATAATTAGTTCCCTAAAATTATTCCATCGTTCTCGGCATCTCCTTACTCAACCTACTCGGAAGCTGCTCGTATCATCCCTCATCTTCCCCCACTTCGACTACTGTAGTGTGGTATACGGGAGCCTCTCGAAAATGCTTGAGAGCCGCTTAAAAAGAATAATGAACTGCGCTTTAAGATTTGTCCTTGGTACTCCGAGGCGATCCCGGGTGTCACATCACTATGATGAGTTAAAGTGGCTCTTCCCTCCCATCCGTAGACAATATTTCCTTAGCGTTTTTCTATACCAATCCATCAACTCGCAACACCCTTCATATATCTATAGTCTCCTCCCATTCAAATCCTCTGTCCAGGTGCACAAAACAAGATCTCGCCTTTCCGATTTCTACATTCCTTCCCACAGAACTAAGGCATTCGAGCGCTCCTTCCCCGCCCGCTCCACCACTGTGTGGAATTCAATCCCTCCTTTCATCCGCCATTCCTCTTCACTAGCTTCATTTAAATCCCTGCTTTTCCATCATCTCTTGGCATCTCAAAAAGTCGCTCTCCAAGCAGGTCAAAGGTATGCTTGAATATAACAGTATTGTAAACTCGATCCCGCTACCCTTGTTTTGTTTATTTTTCCTACATCAACGATGATACCGACTTTTTAAATATATTATCGCATACTATGCCAATCAATTATTTTAGTTAGTAATTTCGTCATCAACTACTGTATTAATATTATTAATCATTATTTTGGTAATATAAATATATTTATTTTTTACAATTAGTTAAAAAGCAGTCAAGTTCGTTGTATTTTACTTATTTTTTTTTCTTATCTATTTCTATTTTTACAATGTTTTTGTTCTCACTTGATTATTTCATGATTTGTGTTATTATGTAGCCTTCTGGCCAGATGAATGTTATGTTTTTTTAATCTGTCCATTATTGTTATTCTAAAGGGACTTGGTCCCAGAATAAAGTTTATTTTCTATTCTATTCTATTCTATTCTAAATAAAAAAAAAGGGAAAAAAGAAATTGATGAGATAAAAGATCACATCACTGTCTAAAAGCAATTAAAACTTCTCATGCAAACCCATAAACTTTCTCTAAGTGAAGTTATTTAATTTTTATTTGTATTATTAAATTTCATTATGTGATGATTTAACCCAATTATTTGAAACGTTTTGAAAAGTCATATACAAATCTAGTTTATCAAGAATTAATATGTCATTAACTATCTGCCAATTTGTAGCTGAATGAGTGCAGTATTTATGAATGCGGTATTTTATTTTCAAACCAATCCTCAGATAACTTATTATTTAAATGTTAAACAGAATTGATATAGATTAAGAAATAAATCAATATAATGAACCCGGAATTTCCAAAACGATAATATCAATGTATTAGCGATAGTTCCAGTAGCTATCCTGGTCAGCATATCTCACTCTTAATACATAAAAATTCAAAACCTCTTGACCAGATTTAGTACAATCCAATTATCTATATTTCAGTAAAACCCTGGGACCATTCCTGATTATCATGTTGATAATTCGTTAGTATACCACAAATCCAACAAATGCACCTCGTAGGTATCAACCTATTAGAGATGTAGAGATAGAATAAAAAAATAATTTTATTTTGGGACCAGATCTCTCAAGATAACAGATGTGTACAAAAATAACAGAAATGTTTTGGTTCTGTGGAAACGGGTGTAAAGATCGGAAAGGTAAAATCTTGTCCCCGAGGATTGGATAGAGGATTTGAATTGTAGGAGACTGTAGATGTATGAGGGATGTTATCATTGAATGGTTTGATATAAGAATGAATCAGGGACATATTTTCTACGGATCGAGGGAAGAGCCACTTTAACTCGTCAAAGAGATGGGACATATGCCACCTCCCTGGGGTATTGATTTATTATGGTTTATGACTACGGTTTTAGTGCGGATCTTTGGAGTCTGGATATTGTATGGAATAGGGATTAAGTCGCGAGAAGACAGTAACGGGGCTGGGAATTGATAGGAGGAAAGAAGTTTCTGGGGAGAATCAATGACGTACTGATTTAACTAGGTATCTGATCGATGAGTATAATGAGTGACAGAAAATGGAACAAGAAAAAGGTTTAGGGAGTGAAAGAAATTTACCAGGTGTAGGCTGTTGTTGGATTTAGCAAGGAGGTTAGGAATGAAATCGCTGGAAATTGGGATAAAATTAAAGAGGATGGAATCAAGAAAGAATCAAAAGTCACCACTATACCATTGTACTAGCAGGTACAGTATTCGTACAGATATCCGTAGAGCATTCTTCTTAATTCTCTATGGAGGAAATTCTTTTCGGTCTAAATATATTAGTTTGATTCTTTATTTACATGAGCCTAGGATAGTAGGAATTAAAGTTTTATGTATTCTTTTAAGAACGCGAGTCACGTTATCTTGGAAATGCTAAGTACCAAGCATTTTTAATACTTTATTCGATATTTATTTTAAATGCAATCTTAGTTAGTTAAACCTGAAACCAAATACGTTTTTGTTGCACTACTAACGACTTATTATTTCTGCCTCTACCTAACAACCTCACAATGATGCAAGCATTATTATTTTAATGCGATTGACTTATCGTAATTAAACGATTAGTCTTTGAACTCCAATTAAGGATAATCGCTGTTTGATGGTTTTATGAAATTCATCTTCGCCAGCTCTGCTTTGAGTCAATCATTAGTGTTCCATCTGAACTCTGATACTCACCCGATACTCACTCACTCCATACCAACACACAAAGGGGGGAAAATAAAAACTAACGATATTTGGATTATTTATATTAAACTTGTTATAACATAACAAGTTAAACATATTTCGTGTAAATTTTTTTACATGCAACCTTCCCCCCGTCCATCCCCCTCCACATCAATCTTCGTTCTAGTTTCATTTGCATTAAATTTATTTGTTTACAGTATTATAAGGTTTAATTTCGAAACAAAACACCTCCATGTGTTGGGTTACTGTGCTAGTAATCCCTGGTTTATCTGGCTCTTACAGATAAATTATTTCTTCCAATTATACTATATAGATTTACAATTAAATTATATTATATATTAAACACCCAACTATCTCCATCCTCCATTATATCATCCAGTCAACTATTTTCCTCTCTAAATTATATTATAGTTTTAATTCAAAAAATTGTTTTTTTCTTGCTTCGATCAAAATAAGTGTAGCTCTATAACACGTGTTTTCTGTGCCGCCGCCATAAAAAGCAGTATTGAGGAATTCGGTAGAAAAAAACTTGGAAACAAAAGCTCGGAGTGTAGAGAACAAAGAAACATGTTTTCAGTTCAAGCCTTCATGTATAGCTTTACGTGAAATTCGAACTGGGTTCTTAGGTTTCTACGAACAGATTTTCGTTAACATTTCCCAAAACTAAAAATATCAGGCTATACAAATAATTAAGAGATAAATAATGAAGTGTGTTTACTATTATTATAAATGTGATTAACATGAATAAATAACAATAAAACTTGTAATGCGACATCAGTGATTAACTAACACATTCTTTCCCCACTGTTTTCCTTTATGCTAAACTATAAAATGTTCTCATTCCAACAGTTAACAGACAATAATTTCAAGGTCGCTCGCTATGTAGATGTGTCGCCAGCTTGATGGCGCAATCAGCTAGGGCGCGTTCGGTTATTAACCGTAAGGTTGCTGTTTCAAGACAGAATTGGAATGTTAATGATATTACGGTCTTAAATATTTATTTCCCATTAATTGGAATAGTTTAATTTTGTCTATATATTTAATTTAATTAAAGAAAATATTTATTAATTTTATTTATCGCAATTAATTGTTATTTTTGTTTTGTTGTTAAATAAGGTTCAAAACTCAGTCTGATCGTATATTGTTAGATCGTCATTAACAATATGTAAAAACAGATGGTGAGTGATGGCTGACTTGTTTGCATGTAGAGCTGCTTTAATTAAGTATATAACGAGCATTTGTGCATTGTTGAAATTAATGCAATGAAAGTCCTTGGTTTTGCCAGGATTATAGAACAAGAGAGGATAAGGAATAATCATCAAGTATTTCTCCGAGCTTGGGTAAGATATTGATTTTATTTAAGTGATTATTTTATTCCTTTATAATTATTTTTAATATCGTATGTATGCTTACAGTTCATATCATATTCACCTTTAAACGATTCCTGGCCCATTCCACCAAGTCGGTTCAGGGAATCGAAATTAACCACCTGTAAAGAAGCTGCGCTATTCCTCAGAATGTGATAGATGTGGGCAAAGGGGAACTCTCCAGCATATTATTATAGAATGCCCCGCATACAGGAACCAAAGAGAAATATATTTAAGTTTTTTAAAGCCATTATCTAACAATGAAACCCATGATAAACAATTACTGACATCAAACAAGCCAGAGGAAATCATCCGTGTCACAGAATACTTACGTTCAATAAATAAATATATATAACATAGTATAAAGTAGTGCTCATACTTAATAAAATCAGAATTGGCTGTATGGAAAATTCCAATGCCAAAAAAAAAAAAAGCTGCGTTCAAATAATCAATTCAGAATCAATATTCTTTTGTAGGATTTTTGTTCTGTTTATACGTTTGTTAGATTTTATTTATAGAAATATTTACAAATCAACTAACGTTGAAAATTGATAAATGTTATCACCAGTATAGTATATAAAAATATCTAAGAAGAAAATCGATTTACTTGTTTCTCCATCAAATAATAATCTTACAGAATACTGTTTTTTTTTATGCAACTGTTAGCTCGAATTTTAATTCTGGCAGTAGTTGGGTAATCTGGCTTATATTATGATTTTGGATGATTTTCTGATTATTTATTGTGTAAAAAAGTCGGAAATATATTTTATTATATATTTGTCACGTTGGCATTCGTAGAATTCTGCCTTAAATCGTTAGATATATTACATATAATATAACAGTGTAGTTAACTATAAGATATATAGATACATTAAATATTGATTTTTTATTAATAAATTAAATTAATATAGAACCAACTGCACACTACTTTTTTCTTTTCTACAATCAACTGACCAAATTTAATTCTGTTCAACATTGGTAGAAATCGGGTGAATCGTTTTGAAATATTTGTGTCTTAAGAGAACATATGTTCCTTGATACTGTTCTACATCAAATAAAATGAGTAGCACAGATATGGGAAACTCGATATCCAATCCCGCACTAAGTCCCAAAAATATCGAAATCATATTTTCATATTACATATTATAATAATTAATTTAATATGGTATTAATATTAATATTATATTATATCGTGCATATGATATTAGAATAATTTATTGTATTATTTAGTGGTTTTAATTTTGTTTTTAAGAAGATGTACATCATGCAAAGAAATTATTGTATGCTTATTCATGTATTTAACAATAATTTTTACGGATTTATCAATTCTCTTTAATTGCTTAATATCTGGTCAGGATTCACACTGTTTTTTTACTTATAATTATTTTTTGTTTAATTGTTTCTTTTTAAATTGTTTTCTGTCACTTTTTACACGCTTTATGATTTGTATCATGTAGCCTTCTGGCCAGATATATATATATATATATATATATATATATATATATATATATATATATATATATATACATATATATATATATATATATCATGTTTCTTTTTCTGTTCTGTTTTGTTATTCTAAAGGGACATAGTCCCAGAATAAAGTTACTTTACTATTCTATGCTATTCTAAATAAAAATGTTAAATCAAATGGATTATATTCGGAAAAGTAACGAGTAACAGTATGTTTATTATTATCCCAATTCTTCTATTTCATTAAATGTAATAATAATAACGCCATTTATATTAGTGTTATAGTTTGAATGACAGGTTTATTACAAGAAAGACTGACGTTGACGCTTTTATTACATTTATCTAGGTGTGTGTATTTATTTATACGAATATAAATATTATGTGGGAACATAATACTGACGTGTTTAGTAAACATATACTATCGATACGTGATGACGATAAACTGGAAGAAAGTGTTGATTAATAGCTTTCCATGTACCCTCGTCACTGCCTGTCGTGTAATATATGTAAACCTGTAAAAGCATTGCGGTGTCAACGTGTTGCATATGGTAGCCATGTAGGAACCAGCTCCTAAGGACAAGTTGGGAACCTTGACACCCTAACACACAATAATATCATGGGTCAGATCAGGTTTCAGCTCTTCACAAAGCTACTGTCTAGCCTTCGGCACTGTCTTTGCTGGCCTTCGATCGTTCTAGAGGATTGGAACATCCTTAGGGGACAGTTATCATGGATCACTGGTGTATCCAACGGGGAGGAAGAAGTTTATGAAAAGGATATGACAACGAAAATTAAATCAATAAACTAGTAGCCAGTCAGTTTGCTTTAATTAGTTGTTCTAAACTTCGCAAAAATGAATAGAGATACCACTAATTTTGTTGTATTTAATTGGCCTAGCATTTTTATATTATTTTTATTATAAAAAGAAATAATATTTATTAGAATTATACTACATTAAATAAATAAATAAATGTAAAGTGTAAACATTTCCTTAATAATATAAATGGTAGTTAAAGTAAATACTACAAAATTAGCAATGTCTCTATTCATTTCTGCGCAGTATAGATTTGGCCCCTGATTTACAAAAATTGACTGGAGGAATAAGGTTTTCCAGACGTAGAGGTGTTTTCAGAATGAAATTTATTTTATATTCACCTTATTTCTGGTCAATAAAGTAACGTTACCATAAAGGAATATGGAGGTGTGAAGTAAAATATAAAATAAAGAAAAAGTGCTTAAAATAAATGCTCTTTACCTTATATATATATATATATATATATATATATATATATATATATATATATATATATATATATATATATATATATATATATATATATTTAGTAAGGAAAAATAAACATATTCTATAAAAATAAAGGATGTGACCACTGGAGAATTTAGGAAGTTACACAGTGCTGAATTATGGAGTATGTACCCGATTAATTTATTGAAGTAAGATTAAGATTAAGATGGGCTTATAAAATTGTTGTGTTAGGTAACGAACGAATTCCTAAAAGTTAATAAGTGAGGACACGACTGAGGTGTAGACCGAGGCTGAGTGATCTGCCGGATTTGGGATGTGGTCCGTAGACGGAGGATTGTAAGCAGAGTGGGTAATATCGAGCTTTCGAGTTCGTCAAGCCTAGTTATTATCACTATTAAACATATTCTATAAATTTAAAAAAAGTTTAAACGTAGTTGAAGAATACCTTTCAATACTTCCTGGTTGATAAATACCATCACCTATTGGGCAATCAATCAGAGAATAAAAGAAGACCTACTGGATATATTTAGAGTGTCTAACTTTCAAAGAAATGTTAGAGCAGAGTGCAATAAATATATAAAGAGTATAAAAAACAAGACAATATAGCCATTGTAGCAGCAGTGAGTGTTATTGAAGCAAATAGTGACAAACATGAGGAGACCTACTTTCTTATCAGGCATTTTGCAATAGTTGTTTTCATATTAAGTCACGTTGCCTTCGGATCTGGGAAATGATGAGTAACATTTCTGACAATAGAACCATTCTGTTGGTCGGATCAAGAATCTTTTTGAATGGCTTTTATGAGGCTTAGTTTAATTAGCTTTACAATTACAGTTATTACACATTTACTTTGATGAAAATGGAAAATTCCGAATTCCACTTTTTATCGTTAAACAAATGACTAAAAACTGAAGATATTCAATAAAACAATAATATTTATAACTTTTAATGTAAGGAAGAAATATTTGGGGGTGCAGTCAATTAAATCACCATAATAAGTGCATACCTACTTATTTATTGTGTACCGACGTTATAACTTGATCCTTTTTCAATCTTCTCTTTCATATCGCTGTGTCAGTGCCATGATAATTTCTTGAACTTGTGTAACGGTTCGGTTGCTTTTTGTACTTGTTAGTTTCTGTCTGTAATGCATATGTACTAAATTGAAAATCCTGTGCGCTCCAGTGGCTGCGAAATATCCAAAAGCCTATTTTTTTAATACTGTGGCATGAAATTTTTTTTTTAGATTTTTGGTGAAACTTGCCAAAAGTTTTCTATTTATTACTATATATATATATATATATATATATATATATATATATATATATATATATATATATATATATTCTCTTCAAAATAAAAAAAATAAAAATTAAAATAATTAAAAAAGAACCATAAATAAAATGTATATATATATATATATATATATATATATATATATATATATATATATATCCATTATCCATCCAATTAAAAAATCACTACTTAGCAAGTAATTTTTAGTGCATTTTTTGCTGTTAATTTATTGCTAATTACTGATGGGATCTTCATTTTAGTCTCCTTTCCTCCAGCCGCTATTCACGAACGTGAGTGCTTGTTAAATTAATCGTAATGAGGTGTCTAAACCAGGATAGTATCTCCACTAGCCTGGTAATAATGCGTCCATTGGCAGAGCCTTTTAGCAGCTGGATATTTAAAAACGAAATTAAGATTTGCTAAATTTTTCTCCAAAAACTAAGAGCAAGTTTCTCGCGAATTGTTATCGAAAGAATTGTTATTATGTGCGAATCAGAAGTTTTTCTTGGAACTGTAGTTAAGTGCAAGTACAGGCTGATGGTATAGTGATGTAGTTACTTGGATTATTCAACGATGGCAATTTTCGATTATTAATATGAAGGCAATTTGCTATGGTGATTATAGTTATGGCTTAGCAATATGTATGAGTACCTTGGTTGGGGGTGACGAAGGTCCAACGTTTCGGCATAACTATTTTGCTATCATCTGGGATAAAGTAAATAGGTAACAACAGCGTTAACTACAATAATGATAGTGATAGCAACAAAGAAATGTATTATAATGCGA
The DNA here is from genome assembly GCA_037127475.1 of Arma custos. Lineage (NCBI taxonomy): Eukaryota > Metazoa > Arthropoda > Insecta > Hemiptera > Pentatomidae > Arma > Arma custos. The sequence goes on along the minus strand of CM073764.1, from coordinate 30,640,445 downwards.
TAAAACCAAGTACATTAATTTTTAATGTAAATAGTTATGCATAATGAAACCTCATGAAACGTCAACTTTCGATAAAATAGATTGAGAGGAAAATAGTTGACTGCAAGATCTAATATGGGATATAGATGGTCTGTGGGTGCAGTAAAAACAACAACACTAAATAAGACAAACTTACAAGATACATTACAAGACAAAATAAGACAATAAATAAGTTTGTCTTCTTTAGTGTTTTTTTTTACTGCACCCCCAGACTATCTATATCTCACATCGATAAAATAAGTTTTCCTATTTGTGCGATTTTTAAATCACATACGACTGTACTTTAAGTAGAAGTGTGATAGTTTAGAAGTTTATAGGGTTAGAAGATCCGTTGATATTAGTGTAGCACTTCCGCCATTAACTAATAAAATCTCAAGATTGCGTTAGCATTTACTCAAGCAGTACACAAATGGATTGATTAATAAGGACAACAATAAGGGATGTCTATTTTATTTTAATTCATCAGTGCATATAATAAATAGAAAATATTTGTCTTAAGTATCCCAAAAACTAGACGAAAGAACTAAATAAAAATACTGTGTAATTAACTAACCAGGCAACCTTTCGCATCAGACAGATCACCAAGATATTCACTGAAAATTCACATTAATGATTATTACATATAGTACATCTCACCAGCTATCTCCAAGACTTGGCGTGATGTTTCTTCCTTTGATTCATACGTCTTTTCGAATTGTTGGTGAGCTTAATTTGCTTTTCAATGATGTGATATTTTGCGTTGTATGTCCAGAGGACGACCATTTAGAGTCTTAAGGCTTTATATTTTTTTTATTTCCAATTGCATTATAGTAATAATTTTTGCTAATTTGTACTGATGTCTCCTCAATTTTATTGAGATCGGAATGCTTATTTTAAAGATAAATGCGTAATCTATTACTCAGAAAGTGTGTTTTAATGCTTTTCGAAAAAAGCTCATGGGCATAAAAATCGTGCTTTACAGGTCTGTATGTGCTTGCATTTCCCGGAACCATGGAATAGATTGCGTGCCTTTATACTCTAGATGAAATAGTTCAGTGACCTACAGCAGTTCTTCCTCTTTTTGTTACCAGCAGTAGTGGATCCACAGGGGAACACTTCTATACATATATCTTTTTTTTCTTTTGGATTATTTAAATCAATATAGGATTAGTGAAGAGAATGGATTTGTCTGGCTTGGATGCGACCCTTGGTAGCTCAGTGGTTAGGGCACCGCGCTAGAGATGCGAGGGAAGACAGTCGGAAACGGAGGAGGCCGTAGCCCATTGACGGGCTGTAGAGCCACAAAAGAAGAAATAGAAGATCTTGATTTTTTGAAGAAGGTTTTTTTTTTAATTAGTAGTATTTAATTTTCATTGAGTGCTCTAATAACTAACTGTACTTAAAATGATTTATTGCTAGGACACTAACGATCAAAGATGTTTTGCGCCCAAATGATCAAAACAACCAACAAAAATTCATTGTTCAATCTGATACCTATGATATTTTTTTAATTGTCAATTGTGATTGAGGGTCCTCACTTAAAAGAGTTGTGAAGATCAGGCGTTTATTACTTTGTAGGAACACATTAATTTTCCAGTTAATTAAGATTTGTAATTGGAATATCAGCCAGTTCGAGATCATAGTGTTGGTTACACAAAAGAACACGTGTAGAGTACAGGCGGCAGGAAAAAGGAAATTATTAATTATTCAAGAAATGATTCTAGTAAATAGAAAATGATTATAGATTTTTAATTGCAAAAATGCCTTTAAGTGTCTTTTTTCACGTAAAAAAATATCACAATTGTAAACATTAGTTATATTTTTCAAAGCTGATTGCATGTAGATATAAACATATAGATACTTCGTTAATCCGAGTAACGAAAATTTGGCCTGAATACTAGAACTTACTTAGTACCGTTGATGTATGAAAAAATAAATCAAACACAATATTAGGAGTGTAATTATAAATATAAAAAGAAGGATGTATCAATTACATATGTTGTGACCTTTAAGCAAATTTTCAGAAAAAATAAAATAACTGTAAGTGCAACTAATCCTCAAACAGAGACAGGAGTTCCAAACATTTATTCCGTAACGTTAGCCATTTCAGTATCATGTTACGTTATTGGAGTTTTTGTTTTTTTAATTTCCCATATACAGTTAGGCTCCTGTTATTTAATGTATATCGAATGTATTTGTAGTTCGATTAAGCGAAAGCATTCCATCATTGAGGGGAACAATACGAAGTAATAATGTCTGAATTATTTTGCACATATTGCTCCGTTAAAAGAACAATCATTGTATCTGAACAATCTCTATTAGAAGATCATGTTCAGATACAGGCTAAGCTTTCCCTCTTAGTATTATGGAAATGATTATTTCGTTCGCCATTTATACCACACGTTTATATGTACCACCGTTTATACATAATAAATCGCTCACCGTTTATACCACCTTTGTAAAGGTTTGAAATGTTCCTACTTTCACTTCTACTGATTTTATTACAACGTTTACAATTTGATTTTAATATTTTTGTTCTAATTATTGTTATGGAAAATTGTTTTAGAAAAATACTTATTCTCCCTCTCTTGTTTGGATGGTCTCCAGAATAATCAGTAGAATCTTAAGTTCCACAAGGCTTCAATAGGGATACTAACCGCATTATAAACATATTTATTTTCAAGATTGCTCCAGATCTTCCTGCTGTTAGTAGTAGAGTTAGGGAGTATTTAGTAGAGAAATCAAACAATGTTGAAACAGCTTTATGTGAGGTCTCCTGTTCGTGGATATTCCAGGAATAAAAAAAAAAAAATACAAAACCGCTGCATAGAGTTGAATAAAAAAGTATTAGTAATTCCTGAAAAAATCGAATCATCCATTTCCTGCGACTCGATGCTGATGAGATGTGATATACGGAAGAGCGAGTGATCTAGTAAGGAGCGGCAGGACCTCCTCCCCCAGAGCTAACGGTACGTGGGTGGCTCCTGGAGATATTGCGTAACTGTAACAATATCCTCCGGAGGCTATCGAAACATCCACGTTATGAAATGTCTTGTGGAGATTACAATACGTCCTTGCTCTGGGTTGCAAGGCCAGGCAGTCGGTACTTCAGGTATGGAGCCGGTCTATCTCTTCCTAGTGTTGCACACAGCGGCCTGGGCGGGGTCCGTCTGAACCCAGAGGCCTTACCATCCGCATTTTATTATTTAATCTTTTTTCCCTTCTCCCTAGGCACATACGGTCTCATGAGAGCTGGTGGGTGTGGAACAATATCCATTCAAACGGCTCAATATTACAAGGTTGGTTAATATCAGGGTCGTATTCTCTTTCTTCATTTTTTAAATTTGTACCTACATGATAAAGTAATGGGTGCGGTCGCTAATATTATTCAAAAACAGTTATTTCGAAATATAAATAAGCAGTTTTCCCCTCAACAGTAGGACTCTTTGTAAGGACCAAATAAATTATTGTTCAATAGTATATCTGACTAAACATTTCTATAGAGAGAAGACGGTGACTTCACTGTTAGTGGTCTATTATAGCTTTTGGAAAACATGAATTCATTGCTATCTTGTTGTGAGATAATTTATGGGTGAAAAAGGACTGAGCAGAGCGAGCAGAGTTAAGTGATTGCGTTGTTTTAATCAGCCAGGTTCTGGAGGGACTGGCAGAATGTATCAACAATTAACATCTCTCTGGTCTAAGATATTGTTTGGACCAATTTTAATCAGTTTCGAGCTTGATTAAAATTCTGTTTATACGAGTACAACATTTCAATTACCTGACCATATTATAGTTTAATGTACACGTACTTATCTTATTTAAAGATGAAATGAAATCAATTGACGATTATAGGATTTCCATTGACAAATTCAACAGGATAGACACAATAATAAATGGGAGAATAAGAGAAGTTATCAAGGTTGACTTGATAACCGCTGAAATGCCGCCTTAAAATGCCGCCAACTTCGATATTAGGAAACAAGAGAAGACCCTGGTTCAGCTGAAGGAACTGGCGATAGGCTAGGATATCTGGATGAAGTGGCTGGAGGCTCCTCCAAGCTGAAAGTCACAAAAGGTGGGAGGGAAAGAAGAAGAGCCAATTTTGATTTATTTATTGATTATAAGAGCATTGTTATTAATTTTATAATGTTTCTCAAATATTATTTTGGTTGACTAAAGCCTTTCCTCACCCTTCCTGAGACTCTGTCTACAACTCTTAACTCATGATGCAATTTTTTAACTTCAATAGTGTTTCTGTTATAACTGAAACACTATTGAAAGTATAATATAGCATGAAAAAAATCGTACACCAGATCGGGATCTAAAAAAAAAATCAGTTTTCATGGGCAAAAATATAAATATTAAAATAGAAATGTGCATTTTATTACTAATTTCGACACACTGGCCCTGGCCTAGGAATGCCAATTTTCTAATATTAGCTTTTTAATTTCTATTACGCTATTAATTTAATTATTTTTTTTACGAAATTGGAAAAAAATTAAAATAAATATCCTAAAAAAAAAATCATTGTGAAAAAAATACGTCTCAAATGCATTTATATTAATTATAGTAATTAAAAAATAATAAAAACCTTGAAAATTTTACTCCGTCATATATTTATCTTTTTCATACCCTCATTCCTTCATATTAACACTTGAAAAACCATAATTAAAATGCTTATGCGTGAAAAATTAAGGTAGCAAGAGCCACTAGGTGGGTATGAATTTTTGCGGCTCTCGATTATAAATATTTATTTTTGAGAATTTAGCATCTAAAATCTTCAGAGAGTAACCCCATATATTTATTATATATTTTCATTGTCGGTAATACTGGTTGTATTCAAATCTAGTTTATATCAATATTTTACCTCAAAACATCGATAGTGTACAGTCCTTGCTTTTTTCATTTTTTTTTTTGGTCTTTTGCTACAACTATTCCTGCAAATTACGGTTATTTTTTGTTTAAATTAACAACATATTAGCACTTTATATATATTATCATTTTGAGTTTTTTTTTTCCCTGCTGACTAAAATAAGTCCATTTGCGAGGAGCAATCTGTTAGTTATTGAGCGTCACTACGGCGCAGTCGTTGAGTTACCCAATCAGTCTCTTCCATTCTTATTGAATCATGTATCAGGTGAGCCTCCTCTTGTTGCCAATTATTTAGTATACATTTTACAATTCAATAGAATTTAACCCATGATATGTTGAGATTCATTAATTTATAATTTTAAATCTCAGGTCGACATACATACGTTACATAGTTTCAATAAAGTAATTAAAAATTTTACAACGAAAACAAAAATAATATGAAGTAATAAATGAGTGATTATAAAAATAGAAATAATTAATGAAAAAATGATTCTAAAAAAATTAAGCTAGTGTACCTTCACAAAAATCTGAAACAAACATAAGTGATGGAGAAAAAGTAATGAATGATATTTAAATGCGATTTATAACTGCAAATGAACCACGAATCCACACAGTGTAGTAAAGGAAATTTCCAAACATGAATTATCCTGAATGTTACAAGCTTTTTGGAAATTTGAATTTCAAGTAATTTTTAGTATAAATTTCAATTAATTGACCCAAAGTAAGTATCAGAAATCACTTCAAATATAATTTCAATATAACAATCTTTGATAAATTTGATACTATTATTGATTTTGAATCAGATTTTATTTAATTATTTTATAACAGTTCAGGATTGGTAATGAGATTTACTATAGTAAAACTAATACAGATATTTCAAAAACAAAAAGACCATTTTCGGTTTTCATAATAAATTTTTTATTTATTTATATTACAATCAAGCTCTTTACGAGCTTATTAGCATTTTTTTCTGAAAATAATAATAATAACAAAACACTTAAAACATATATACCTAATATAGTTTTATTTTTTACGATTAAGGAGCTTCAAATGAACATAATAATATAATAAAAAAATATAAATTAGTTTTAAGAACTTCATAGCAATGTATTATGAGGAAAATTCCGGAATGTAAGTCGTAGCAATAAAAATACTATCTGAAAATACGTTGGTTTTATTCGGCTGCTGTTGCTAAAATGAAAGACAGGCAACGTGTCGTGGGAACAACTTCTGATTGTGCCATCATTGCTATCATTCCACACCGTATTAGTTTCTGAATAATTATTATAACATTATAATAGTTAAATACTCTTTCAGGTTTCCACGGCCATTATTTATACACAAAACTTCACTTGTTTCTGGTTTAGACCATGTTGTTAAATTTTCCTTCGCCAACGTTTCGCCAGATATACTGCTAGCTTCTTCAAGGCTGGATCGAGAATGAATGAAAGGATTCATTCTCGATCCAGCCTTGAAGAAGCTAGCAGTATGTCTGGCGAAAAGTTGGCGAAGGAAAATTTAACATGGTCTAAACCAGAAACCAGTGAAGTTTTGATTATAATAGTTATTTAGCATTGCAAACACAGAGATTTACAAACCCTATCTTACTTTCTTCGAAACATATGTTATATAAGTATATATTTGTATGAGTTGATAAATCAAATTGATATGGCAAAAGGGGTAAAGCAGGGTGGCAGTTTAAGCCCGTTGCTATTTATACTTTATTTGGATGAAATAGCAGCAATATGCAAAAGACGAACTAAAAGGACGTTCCTGGGCCGAAGAAACCTCCTGCCTGTAGTGATTCAGCTTCTGCTTTATGCGGATGATATTGTCCTCATTGCAGACTCCACAGAAAAGTTGCAGCAAGCCGTGAATGAATGGGATGAAGAGCTCCGTAGGAAAGGCATACAGATCAATACCGGCAAGAGCAAGATCTTGCATGTAGGAAGGGTACAGGAAGAAATCCATATATACTGCAACGGAGGAGAGATGGAAGCAGTCACGGACTTCACCTACCTCGGAGCAGTAATGAACGGTACTGGGGAATTGTACTTTGAAATCTCAAATAGGATAAAAAAAGCAACGAAGGAGATGCACGAGGCCCGCCAATTAAAATGGTTTGGGCATGTTCTGAGGATGGAGGACTGCAGGGACCTATTGAAGACGATGGACTACATCCCTGAAGGTAGAAGACCTCGAGGACGCCCCAGAATGTCCTATCTGGAATATGTCGAGCGGTTGTGCAGAAAAAGAGGCAAAAATATCCGCCAGGCGAGGAACCTAGATAGGAATAGGGAAGAGTGGCAGTCCTGGTTAAACGCTCCCCTACGCTGAAAGGCACCATAAGGGTGATGCGAAAGAAGAAGAAGAAGATAAATCAAATTAGACAATAGCCTAATATATTATATATTATATATAAAGTAATATATAATATAAGTAATATATTTTCAATTAGCAAATTAAAAGTAAAATGAGTGTTACTTTATTTGTATCCTATAGCTGTATTCATTATTTACGTTTCTTTAGTACAGTAGCGACAATATACGCAATTTACCAGGTCAAGTTATGATAACTATCTCATATCGCTATCACATTAGATATTTTAATGATTTTTTTTACATATATTTTCATCGAAACGGTCATTGATCACTATCTATTTAAAAAAAGTATAATCTTAGGATTTAAATGCTTGAACCGGACAATGTCTTTCGGGTCAGTTAATATATTTTGTATTTAATAATATATAAGTTATTTGATATATATATATATATATTATATCCTAGATACCTGTTCTTAAATATTAACATTTATCGCTGAAGCTTGCGGAACTATTGCAATTAACATATATATGCATTTATAATGACATTGTATATATATATATATATATATATATATATATATATATATATATATATATATATATATGTTATATTACCTTCCATACTGAATATAATACTTAAACTAAATTCGTCCACAGACTGTAAGATATATGTCCGTTGATGAGATTACGTAGTGCATCACAAAAAAGTGATCTGCATTCTGATTTATCATCCCTTGTTATCTCGTAGACAATCTAAATAATATACTCAATGAAGACTCGAAAGCACAGTATAAATGCATTTACTCACCGTTTAGAATAATTTTTATAAAGTCACTGAATAATTATTATATCTTCGTTTAAAATAATTAGAACTTAAGAACGGTTTTAGAATATGTTTCTAAAGTAAGGTGATAAATCACAACCTTAAATCGATCCTATTTCGAATCCTTTATTCGTGACGTCTCTTATTTATTCAACTAATTATGATGGGAGTAAAGAGGTATCTGTAAATGTTATATAACACGACATGAAACTGTCATATATATATATATATATATATATATATATATATATATATATATATATATATACACATACATACATACATATATGTACATTTAAAATTTAAATACATCGTCTTTTAATTTTTTTTCAATTTAAAACTCAACCGTTATAACTCATAATATGACGTGCATACTGTCAGTATGTGTGACTGCATCTTATTCTCTGAAATCGTCAAGAATAACTTCCGCACGCTTCAGCAGAGTACGATTCAGAGCGTTTGTTAATTATTCAAAGGAACAAAATACTAAATAAATCAATATATTGTCATCGCCTTAATATAATTAATAAGTCGTTTTCTTGAAAATTACGCCTCTGATCAAAAATATCTATTGAATAATGTAGGCACTTTCTTTATTTTTAATGGAGTCATTTATTTAGCAATGCAGTATCCCATTTAATAATTTATAAAAACATTATTATTTCGCTGTATACAACAAATTGGGCCAGCTCTATGATTGTACTACACCAACAACACAACTAGTTCAGAAAAACAACTGTTGAGTTTGAACGATGGCGATAAAACTAATTGTACCTCTACTGACACTGAATACTAATCGAACTGACTCCAGCACTCTAGATTGAAATTTAATAAAAATCAAGTTCTAGTCAATCTATAAAGTAGAAATTAATATATTTCAGACATAAATCGTTCTTCAGGAACTAGTTTAATATGCAATCTATCTAAAAAATTATATTATCTCAAGTATTTGATAGATTACCCAATTTATTAAAAAAATATTTATTTCTTGTATAATTTGCTACATTTCACAAAATAAAAATGCTGTACCAATAGACCAGTCTCAAATTAAAAACAATTGTACAAATTTAAATATATCTGTGGAGAATAATAATTTACAATGAAAGAAAAATGTATAAAAAACATCCACCAGAGAGAAAAAAAAGAATAATAATAAAATAAACAAAAATTATAACTATACATTCTTAGTAACTTATATACCTATTTATATAGTATTATATATATATATATATATATATATATATATATATATATATATATATATATATATATATATATATTTATATATAACTATATCAATGTAATGAAAAAATTTGGTATCCTACAATAATTAATGATCGGTTGGTTTATGTACAAATCACTTTGTACTATTTTTTGTATAGTTCCTAACATTTTTTATAATTGGGTTTTATTGTTTTTACACTTAAAAAAAAAAGAAGTTTACATAGTTGTTGATAAATATATTAATGTAAGGTATACTTAATTCTTTATGCATAATTTTACCTTTAGTGTCATATGCATAATTTCCAGCAATTCTAAGACATTTGGTTTGGAATATTTGTAATTAGTTTTAGACATGTAACTAAATATTGGGCACGCGTATGTTAGTATAGGATCTAAGCAGGCTTTATATAATAATAACTTGTTATTAGTGCTTAATTTGGAATTTCTGTTAAAGTAAGGATATATAGTACACAGAGCTCTGTTAGCTTTATTGCACACATAATCAGTGTGGAAAGTAAAAGTTAACTTTTTGTCCATGTTAAGCCCTAAGTAATTAATATGCGTTGTTAGATGGATTACCCAAAGTTTAGAAATAGAAATAGAAATAGAATAGTAACTTTATTCTGGGACAAAGTCCCTTTAGAATAACAAATATGAACAGGAATAAAAACATAATGTTTATCTGGCCAGAAGGCTAAATGTTACAAATCATAAAGCGTGAAAACATGACAGAAAACAATTTAAAAAGAAATATATAAACAAAAATAATAGTAAGTAAATAAATAGTACAGATCTTGACAGGATATTAAGCAATTACAGAGAATAGATAAATCCAAAGCTTTTGAAATTGAATGCATGAGCTAACATTCAATAATTTGTTTACATGATGTACAGCTTTTCAAAGAGCAGAATTAAAAGAACTAGATAACACAGTTTGTTATTATATACATTGTATTCTAAGCAAATGACTAACCTACCTAGAGACTATCCTTCTGGGAAGCTAATAGATGTTGAAACAGCCAGGATTTGAATAATGATAGAGAGGGAGTATGACGGATATTAGGAGGGATTGAGTTCCACATTGTGGTGGAGCGGGCGAGAAAGGAACGTTCAAATGCTTTAGTTCTGTGTGAACGTATATAGAGATCAGAAAGGCGGGATCTTGTTTTATGGTGTTGCACTGATGATTTGAATTGGAGGAGACTGTAGATATATGAAGGGTGTTGAGAGTGAATGGATTGGTATAAGAATGAACAGAGGAAATATTGTCTTCGGAAGGGAGGGAAGAGCCACTTTAACCCATCATAGAGGTGGGAGACGCGCGATCGCTTCGGAGTACCAAGCACAAATCTTAGAGAGCAATTCATTATTCTCTTTAATCTGTCTTCAAGCATTTTAGAGAGGCCTCCATATACCACGCTACAATAGTCAAAGTGGGGGAAGATGAGAGAAGATACGAGAAGCTTACGGGAAGATTGTGTAAGGAGATGACGAGAACGATGGAACAACTTCAGGGAACTAATTGTCCGTCGGGATATTTGGGCGATGTGGGATTTCCAGGAAAGGTTTTGGTCGATGGTGATGCCTAGGTTTTTCACCGAGGAGGTAAACGTGATAGGGTTATCGTTTAGGAGTAATGTTGGGAGGGTGTGGATGGATGTAAGGAGGGAATTGGAACCTAAAACAATGGCCTGAGTTTTCAATGCGTTCAATTCCAGTTTGTTCAGCTTTGCCCAGGCACAGATCCTATCCAGGTCTTCCTGAATACTAGCGAACGCAAAAAATAGCTCGGAAGGGGGAAAGGACAGATATATTTGGAAATCGTCAGCATATAGATGATGGGAACAGTGGTGAACAGATTTAGGGAGATCATTGATATAGCAGTTGAAAAGAAGAGGAGAGATACTTGAGCCCTGTGCCACGCCTGAGGAAAGAGTGAGGAAAGAGGAAAGGGGATGATTAGGTATAGAAACTGCTTGAGATCTATCAGAGAGGAAGGATTGGAACCATCGGATGGAACTGTTAGAAAAGGACATTGATTTGAGTTTGCTAAAAAGGATAGAATGGTCCAAGGAATCAAAAGCTTTAGTAAAATCAAGAAGGATAAGCACAGTTAGTTTTTTGTCGTCCATAGCGGTATGTATGTCATTGGTGATTTTGGTAAGTGCCGATTGTGTGGAGAAACCGGGACGGAAACCAGATTGAAGTGGGTCAAGGAGGTTGGACTGTTCGAGGAAATTTGACATTTGTGACTGGACTATTCTTTCTAGAGGCTTGGAAAGGTTTGAGAGGATTGAGATTGGGCGGTAGTCTTTGAGTGAGACCGGGTTAGAGGATTTATTAATAGGATGGACTATGGCTTTTTTCCAGGAGGCTGGGAATACTCCGTTTTGCAGTGAAAAATTGTATATAAAGAGTAGGACAGGTATGATATCGATAAGGCAGGATTTTAGCAGTTTGACAGGAATCCCATCGAAGCCTGTGGAGATGGAGTGGGATTTCAGAACAGAGGAAATAATGTCGTTGGGTGAAATGTCAGCGAAGTAAAAGTTGTCAGGGTTGAAAGATGGTGGTAGGGAAAATACGGGAGAGGATGATTTAGAGGTATTAACTGAGGTGGACAAAAAATATGAGTTTATTTCATTGGGAGAGGCTGGAAAGGGCCTAGAACAAGATGAATTAAGAAGAGTAAGCTTTCGAAGGAGATGCCATTTGGATTTAGAATCGGGAGCAGATGAAAGGGCTTCGTGGAAGTATTTGGTTTTTGCCTGCCTGATTGCCGACTGTGTCAGATTGCGGAGGGCCCTAAACGCTTGATAGTCGTCAGTTAACCTTGTCCGTCTAAAGCGTCTTCGGGCCGCATCACGCTTCCTTTGAAGATCTTTAATTTTTTGACACAACCAGGGAGCAGGCTGGTGACGGAAGGTTGAGGTTTTCAGTGGGGCATGGGTGTCAAGGATATATTTGAGATTGGAAGTAAGTATGTCAACCATCGAATCAATAGAGGCACAAGAATAAATCTCTCTCCAATCCAAGGCTTCAAGAGAGGGTGAGATGTTCTCTGGGGTGAGAGCATCTAAGTTGCGAAAGGTTACGGTTTTAGGTAGTATAATAGGAGTTTGGATATTGTATGAAATATGGATGAGATCATGAGAGGACAGAAATGGAACGGGTAATTGAGAGGAAGAAAGGAGGTTCTGCCGTGAATCAATGACAAACAGGTCTAACCATGTGTCGGATTGAAAGGTGTGATGGGTGGGAGAAAATGGGACAATGGAAAGGTGTAGAGAGTAAAAGAGATTTTCCAGGTATAGTTGATCGTAGGATTGGACAAGGAGATTGGCATTAAAATCACCGGAGATAATGATATGGTTATAGAGAGGAATGTAGTCGTAAAGGGTAGATTCAAAAATTGAATCAAGAGGGGCCAAAGGAGGGCGATATACTACGACATAAAGGAGAGGGTTTGGGTTAAAAGAGATTTCAACCAGAAGGAATTCTGTGTGAGGATAACCAGTTGCGGGTGAGGAATCAAGGATACGTGATTTTAGGGAGTTGTGTACGTAAAGACCTACTCCTCCACCAGTCCGGTCTACCCGGTCGTGGCGAAGGAATGAATAGTCTGGTAAGGATATTGCAGAGGAGGGGATGTGGGGTTTTAGCCATGTTTCGGAAATTCCAATGGTATGATAAAAGTTTTGGGTAAAATATTGAAGGAATTCGTCATAATGGGCAGATAAGGATTGGGTGTTGACGTGACAGGATGTCAGGATACTGGACATGATGGTGAGGTAGGAGAGAAGATCCCCGTATAAGAGGAGAAGATGCTGTGTGCAAATAATTTTAGCAGGTAGATTAGGTAAAAAGCTATGAAATGTTTCAGATAGTTGAAGACATGCAAGATAAAACAAAAAACATATAAGAATATTAATAGTATAGAAATGATAATACTGTTAAAATATGTAAAAAGAGAAAATAATGAATTAATAATGAGAGAAGCAAAGTAATAGAATATATATAGCTGCTTGAACATGAACAAACTTAAAAGTATAGAACAAAAGATCCTAAGAACTAAAAATATGGACCAATAAAAAGAAATTAACTGTATAGAGAGGGCGTGGGCAAAATCCAAAATTCCGTGGTGAGCGCCATAGGTTGTCATAGAGCTAGCGGGGAAACAAAACTTTAGTAGTCACCCGAAGACGTCTAGATCTTGGGCCTGATCTATGAAGACCACCTGGTGACCATCTTCTTTTCTACAGCGCACTCTGCCCCCAGAGAACCACACATACTTTATCTTTCCCGCTGCCTTCTTCTGACGGGCTAACCAGTAGAGGTGCTTGTTACCTTTTGTCATCTCCTCGCTCAGATAGATACGGTGGCAGTCATTTTCCTGCCAACCTAAATCTCGCGTAGAGAAATCTCTTTTGACTTTTCTTTTATGTAACAAGTCATCCCTCACTGATTTCCTCACGAAGCGTGCTATGATAGGTGGGGGTCGCGGGTCATCATTTCTTGCTCTCCGTCGTTGCACTGTGTCCAGATCCTCTAGATTTAACTTTATGCCTAGGCCCGCACCGATACTAGTTAATAGGCCGGAAGGGGTCTCACCGGCTCGGACTGGGATCCCCCGGATCTCCAGGGAGTTAGATAACATGCCCTGCTCACTTTTGTTTACCCGCACTTCGAGATCTCCTACCCGGGCCTTTAAAGCTTTATTTTCCGCCAATATCTCTTCTATGAATCTTGATTGGCCCTCTAGATGTTTTTCTATTGTGGTTAGTTTATCACTAAACTCAAAGGTGATGTCCCCTTGTTTATCAATGGCTGTTTTGATATTTTTAATCTCATCTTTAATACTGGTGTCAATTTGTTTCACTGCCGTTAGAACATCTGATAAAGAGAGTTCAGCTTTAAGTTTTTCTCCCGTCGCCGTATTCTTTTTCGCCTGGTCACACTGAGAGCATAACCATAGATTTTTTTTGACAGATTTAAGGGCCTCTAAATCAGTTTGATACGAAACCAGTTTTTTCGTGTGATAATTCTAAGAATTATCAAGATGCGTTCATTCTCTATGAACTACGATTATTATAAATGATAATGATCATTAAAAGATTTTTTTGTTGGGGAGTAATAAATCTGTTACAGAACTTTAATAAACAATACAGTTATGTGATTAGGTTTGACAACAAGTTAATATTAGTCTGGGAGAATGTTTCCAACTTTTGACCAATTTTATCCACATTTTGATTAATCGTGTCATTGGACTAATTCGTTCATTTATTCAACCGTAGAAAATTTCTGCTTAGTAATTAACTAAGTAGTAAATAGATAGTGGCAGGACGTTTCAGGGCAAAAAGAAAAGAAGAAGCTTTCAAATCGGTCCTAACTTTCAACACATATATACGATAGAACGGAAACAGGAACACATTTACAAACACTTTGCAACAATTCATTGAAAACTTGAAACACAAAGTTCGCCCCTATTACAATGCTTTTCTTACCTAATACCGCCAGAACAGTGAAAATGCCATTAAAATGAAAACTATTGGTAATACCTAAAGGTACTGGGTCTTTTGCGGTTCCAGACTGTACTTACAAGAGCCTTCAATTGATGTGTTCCTGTTCTATAAACATTTTTAACTTCCCTGTTTTCTACATCCAGGAAAGCCAAAAGTCAATAAACCTTATTGTTTTACTATTTTAAAGTAAAAATTAAAAAAGGGATATTTAAATATTTCAAACAATTCGGACGAAAGGTACAACATGTAATAATAATTGCTCAACCTATTCAATGCAAATTATGTTTGCAATGTACGTAAGGCTATTACTCAATATTAAATTTACAAACAGTCGACTGAAAACTATATATCTAAAAAATATATAGTCATACGTTATTGAGAGATTTACTTTAATGAATTAATAGAACGAGGTGAGAGAATGGTAATGGGACAGCAAAAGAAGAATATTTCTGGAAAATGTGAAAAAAGGCGAACAAGAATGTTACAAGAATTATATTTGAGCTAAGGGTAAATTCCACCGTAGGCTGCTAATTAAACATGGATAACTCTTGGCTTCTACGTCAGGCGACTGGAATGTCAGACACTCCAAGTAGTTCTCTTCAGCTATCAACCATCCTGGGTACTCTTTTGTAGGAAAATGTAAATTGAAGGAATAGTCTCAAGCATCTTATCACATATGTAAGTAATATCATGTGTCGAATCTAATCGAATTTGGTTTTGAATACTTTAGTAACGAAGTATGCGTTATGACAGAAAAAAAACTGTGGCTAAAACCAAAGGCGGATCCAGGATTTTTTTCTGAGGGGGCATAACGGGCAGACGGGAATAAAAATCAACAATAACTTACAAATAAACTTGTAGTATCAACAGAAAGATTTCAAAGGTTTATTAAAATATCAAAACAACAGTTTCACTCAAGTTCTTTCTGTTAGTTATTTTAACAACTATGATCATATGACTTGCCTATTTATGTACTATAATGGATTCTCCACAGTTCCCCAAATCTGTCTGGGGGCACGTGCCCCTGTGCCAACCCTCCTGGTTCCACCCTTGATTACAAGTCTGGAAGTAGCTCCAGATTAATTTTGAAAATCATTTTGAACAATTTTTTTTTTTTTATCATGAAAGAATATACTAGCCTTGTAATAAAATAAACATCCACACTGATTAAACAATAGTGATGAAACCACAAACGCCACTTCCATCATCTGATCGAACTGTATAAGAGCGATGTAATATGTTTGTAGTCCATTGAACTACTAAAGTGGAATGTACTCTCAACACTTACAATTAATTTTTATTGTATGGTTTGTATTACTGGGATACCTAAGTTGACTAAACGTTGGCTGTTTGAGGTGCACTGGGCTTCCATTTTGACAATAAAATGAAAATTCCTAAATATTTCCTTTTAATTTCTAGCTGATATTAAGAATTTAAAAAATGCATATTGATATAACGAGTTTCATTTAAATAGTTTGAGTTATTTTCAATACAAATAATAATTGTTACACCTTATGAACAAAATGATACATCATCCATTTATACCTACCTCAAATAGGCAGATTTGTTTTTGAGCTAGACATTACTTTTTACTTTTAGAATCGCAAACACACATAAATAGAAATACTTACACACATATGTATACGTCCATTTTAAGACTTGATAATTTGGGCCCATGAAACCTTAGAACATGTATTTCTGATGAAAACCTGGGTTCGAAATTTCTTAAGATTGTGATTCTTTCCCTTACAATATACTTCATAAACAGATAAGAGAAAGTAAAAAATATTATTGTCAATTATAATTTTTATTTATAATATAATAAAAAATCTGTTATGAGAATGTGTTTTAATACAGGAAATTTTAGGAAAATCGTAAATCATACATATGTAGTGTCATATTTTTGTTTTTTGTATTTTCCGAATTATTTTTTGTTTATGATCCTAACCCTAATAAATCCTCTAAATTGGATTAACATGTTTTTTATATGATATCAATAATTTAACCAGCTTCATACAACAAACAATATTTTAAAACGGTTTTACTATTTAGTTGATTCAATGAACTTAATGATTTACTCTGTTTCTGTAAGAGTCTTTGTTTCTCTAACTAGAATCCTGTTATGAGTAATTTTTTGGCTTTGAGAATAATATATGTACAGTTTGATATCGATATTAAAAATAGGATAACTGCAGTGAAACAGGTCTACTATAGATTTCACTGTCATTACAAAAGAAAATACAAAATGAAATGGAATACAAAAGTTGCTTAGCCAAATACAAAAGTTAATAGAAAAATGGTGGAAGCATCGATTTTTCGTGCAAATTGTAATGCTGATTTTTCTCATTTATTCCAGTTTCTCAATAATAACCCGTTCATAAAAAATGTTCCTTCAAAAACAAAACAAAAGGGAAGGCAAACAAATGTTTGATTTGGAAGAAAAGATGTAGGAAATAGGAAAGTTTCCTGAACTAGAAAATTTTAAAACTAGTGATGAATAGAAACAATGTACAGTTGTATCAAGTCAAACGGTGTTTCGCTTGCTTTCATTATTAATATTTCTTAAAAATTCATAAGTTAATAATCTTGTCTTAAAGAATTCAGCAGAAGTTTATTTTTTTTTTATCGGATAACAGTTATTCTGGTATTTCAAATACATTTACTTCAAACAAATCATTTAGTAAATTTTGAATATTACCGTAATCTTATGGGAGATGCAGCCTGGGAAGTAATTTTTAAATGGCAGAATAATAATTTATTTTTATTGAAATCGGTTGTTATTCAAATGTTAATATAAAAGTTCTTAGAATTGATGTGCGATCGTGCCCGTCGTTCAGACATGTTGAGCCCTCACAGCCGTTCAGTCTTGCGGAAGTGTAGAATCTGCCCCTTGCCATGGTTATATCAATTGATTTAAGACTATACTCTGTTATTGAATAGATAGAATACTTGTAGATAAATGATCAATTAAAACTAATTTAATCGATGTTATTTATTTTTTCTATTTGCAATGATTTAAACCGTTCTAGGGACTTTTATAAGCACGAAAAAATATTAATGATAGACAATAATAGGGGCAAACTAATGGCCCTTTAAATGTTGTTTGTATTGAAAATCCTTTTTGCTACCATCAGCATCCGTAATGAATATTAATATCCGTATATCTTTATTATATACCTGAAATCCTTTCCCTTTTTTTTCTTTCCATCTGCTTATTATACATGATTACATTGATAACTGCAGCACTTCCTAATTCCTTTTATCAATGGGCTTAGGGAAATACTACGGTATAAGTGCACGGATAGATTTTTATAACTTAAGAAATGGAATGGATAGTAAAAAATTTACTGCAAATTCATTAGTTCAATTAATGCGTGATTATTTAGTTTAAACTAATATCAAATTTATTTTCTCACAATGAGATTTGATTAATAGTACTAAAGTTTTATTAAGTTGAAAAATCTAATGTTTTAAATTTGAAACTTGGCCACGTATTCTAATAAGTAGTAATTTAGCCGCAAAATTATACAATATTAAGTTAGAAATAACCGGAACGACATGCGATCATACTGATGGAAATTACCTGTTGCACTTTAAAGTGGAGAGGTAGTCAATATTGCTCTCCCTAATTCAAGGATAAAACAAGAGTTCAATTTAAAATTTATGCAGGTCGCTGCATAGCAAGACTCTCAGGGAATTAAGGTCGATCATAGATAGGGACGTGAACACATTAACTTATTGCTCAATGGAGTCACCAGTAGACCTTCGATTGTCCGGCTTCGTTGTACAAGATCGAAACATGGCGTGGAACAATGAAATAATGTGGATAAGTAGCATGGAATCACAAGGCGGGTAACAATGTATAACCGGTCCTACAACATTCATTGTGTTATTTTGTCGTAAATATGGTTTACAATATAAATATATTCCATTATTGAACAAAAGAACCATGATTATAACCATGACAACTGATTCTTAGAACATTCAATCACAACAATTCGTATCTATTACATGTAACTAATTTTTAAGAAATCTACTATTTTTGGTATCTACAATCAAGAATCGTTAATGTATGAAATAGTGATGAATCTGATTTGGACTATATCTTTAAAAATTAGATGTAACACTTAGATATATTTATAATCAGAGATACATACTGAGCTGTAAATTGACTCGGTGGGTTCTGGAGATTCTCTCCTCTATGAATTAATTGCCTGTAATTGGAAGAAAAGCCTAGCGGTTTAGCGTTGCCTCGGTCAGATCTCCTTGCACATTCGTTGGCTTGGATTTAGTACAGTCCTTACAATGTACTGATCTCAATATCCTTCTTCCTGTTTTATAAATATCTGATATGAACATAGAGAATGCCTGTATATACAGAGTAAACAACATTATTGTGGGAGAATAATCAAGCTGTAAGGAAAATAAAATACATTAAAATTTATATTATATCATTACCGACTTATTGAACCAATTATTTCATTAAATACTTATAAGTAGCTACTATAATAAGCAAGACATTTTCATTTGCCGCTTTCAAACATTCATATCACTAACTGCCTTAATAGAAATCACAATTAATAAATTAATTGATTAATATAAAACACCATTTAAATATGCTTGCATTACTCACTACGTAGAAGCAGCATGCCAAGGGACTGCTACATCCTCTTTAGCAGCGAGGCATTATTCCGGATGACTCACCACTTGATGGAGTTAAGACCACCAAAATGTTCTCTCCATGATATCATAGACCAGTTTACTTTTCCATAACTTCCCTTTACGGGAAGTTATTGTCAATTTCCCAAGAAGTTATTGTTTGCTCAAACGAAAAAAAAAAATTGTCTTCATATAAAAAAAAAATAGTTTTCATATGCTTGTGTATTTTAACATATTAAAAAAATATGCAATTTAGTGTTGCGTTGTGTTCTCAATTCTTGTTAAAATGTAGGAAGTATAATATCGGGAAGAATAGAGGTCGTTGACTTGGGCTTTGCGCAAGAGCTCGTCAATACTTTTTTCATTTTTTTTTCTGCTGTTTTAAAACTTATGACTCCAATTCAACTTTTATTCCAACATTAAAAAATATACATTTTTACATATATTATTACTGTTAGCTAATAATTGTAAACTGAACGTAACCTTTAAGATCTCGAGTCATCATAGGCGTTTTAAAAATTATTTGTGTAATTGCATAATTTAAACTAAAAGTAAATTGTACTTTACTATTAAAACTGATTAATAAATTATATATATAATAAATTTAACATTTCTTCCGTTAATTATAATAAGATTTATAGATTAAAACAATCGATAAGTAATACGAACATACCATATTCTTTTTTCCTTCATCTTAAGATACTGCATAAATAGAATTTTATTCTGTTCTATCCAAATCTAGGTTTATTACAACCTATAGACCTATTTAAATAATTATAAGTACCAAAAGAAATATCGTATTTTGTTCAAATAATTGATTGTAAATGCAATGAAACAAGCATTTCTCTAGAAGAAATAGTGATGCATTTTCATTACTTGAATAAAAGACACCATCCAGATTTTTAAATTATTCTTCATCATTACAGTCGATTTTATTGTTTAAAATGATAGCTTAATTATTGATTTTGATGAAGCATTTAGTCACAACAGTAGCAGTCGAGAATTCAAGAAGAAACTACTGAATCCATAACAGGATTGTGCAAAAAAGAAATGGCATAACTCCCGGTTATAATACAATGAATTATTAGTACATATCCAGGATCGATAAGGCAGAGAGTTATATAACGGATTTTTTCTCAAACCAAAGTCGCTGGTCCAGATTATTGTTACATGAAAATTGTCCTGAGAAATGCTTAAATTACTCAACGTTGGATTGCATAGAAGAAAATTTTGAAATAGAAAGCAAATCCACCGAAACAACCGGGAAGTAAGTAAGAAAGTTTTTCTGAGTATTCAACTTAAAAGTATATTTTCATAAATGTTCGTTCAAAAAAACTTTGAATTACATTTTTTTGTCTTATTAGTATTGGTAAACGTATTTTTTTTCGTGAAACACATTTGTAGTATCCGTTCATGTAGTATAAACTATTCAATGAACATCATCATCATCAAGTATGTTTTTTTGAGTGAACCAATTTTTTATCTTGCTAAATAAAAATATACTAGTTTTTATAATTATAATTATACAACACCGGAATAGAAAAATACTGCAATCAATATGAAAACTATTTAACGAAACTTCAAACCTGGTAATTTAAAGTATGCAGTTCTTATGCATACTTGGCATTCTTATACATTTCTTCGACCTAGATATAACTTTTCGTTAAATAACTCTTGAATCAGACAACCAAGGAACAACAAACTTCTCTCTTTACATTACAAATGTAGTTCCAGTTGTAGTTCTTGTCAACTGAATTATCAATTATTGACTTTGGTTTATTACCAATTATTTGACTCCTCTTTGGCATTTCACCCATCATCTCCTGCCACCTGTTGTCCTACTTTTTTTTTTAGTCTTCACAACGTTGAAGTCCGTTTTTAATAAAACAAAACAAAACTATCCCCTAGGTTTAATGTTGTACATTTAATTCAACCTTAAATATATCAATTCACAAAGAGCAATAACTTGTTACTCCCTAAAAAAATTAACAACATAGAGGCGAAAGAATTGAAGTGGTGTGAAGAAAGATCTTGGTGACTTTTTTCGGAAAAACAACCTGCCCTAAATAGCTTTTCCATGCTGTGTTTAAATCATTCCGCACGACATATACAAATGTATTACAAAGGAAATTTTTTCTATAAATTAGAGAAATAGCCTGACAATTATTATCAATTTATACCCCCGATCATTAAGTCGAAATTTGTCCGGAGTGAATTAATTGTATTGAAGGAAGAGGAATCGTGCCATTCCAATAGTTTTTGGCTCCTTAGCAAGCCAAAGCCTGACTTACTTTCTTAATCGCTACGAAAATAAAACGATCTCGCTTTTTTAAATATAAGAAACTTAGGAGAAAGTTTAAATAAACCACTTATTCACCGATGTAAAAGTATGTAGGGAGACTGCTGTACCTTGATGTAGGGTTCCTTTGATCAGCCATAAGTTTAATTTTGATTGAGGATGTTATATACGAGGCTTAGCTGTGATATAACAAAGCTAAGCCTCGTATCAAAGCATTTTAATCACAGCTTAATAATGACAGATTTACTATTTAAGTTTTAAACATATTCTAGATTCTTTAGGAGATGAAGTTTGGAAATGAGCAACTTCATACAGCTTAAGTCACATTATAGATAGGAGTCCTCATTTGAATTATATCACATACATATATAAAGAGTTAGAGAAGAAGTATATGGGGTATATTGCAGTGACCCTGTACCGGCCAAGGTGATCCCATTGGGCCGGCGACCCAGATACCCGTTTCCATCCTCACAATCTGTGTCAGTCCTTGGCACAGTCCTCTGGGCCTTCTTCTTCCGCTACTGGTTATCGGGTAGAGGTCTCTCGTCTCGAAGGAGAGGAATGTTAAATCAATTATCGGCGAGGTTAACTTAATGAGGACATGCTATATTTAATAGTCGAGTTACACTTGCTACTGTTACCTTAAGGATAAACCTAACACAATTCGTGACTGCTAACGGCCTTAAAATAACAAAGCCACTTTCAATATATTCGTACTTTGTGTATCGAGAACAATGCTATGTAATCAGTACGAATAGTTGATTTAATTTCTTCTTAGATATCAAATTTATTAAACGAAATAAATAAAAATTAACTGTTTTTTTTCAATATTTGGCATATTGATAAAGAATAGATAACTAAACAGGGCAACTGCAATTAAAATCGTTTATGTTTAATTTAGATGGATTGAGTACATATTATAGGAAAATATATTAAAAAAATCTTGTAATATATTTTTTATTATTCCAAAAACCGAAAATTATTATGTAGTAGCTATAAATCCTAACTGGCGCATATTCAAAGTTTGTTGATTTTGACTTTCTTTTTTAATTCCAATTTATAGTGTGTAAGTACAATAAAGTTAATTACTAAATGAAGGAGCGAATGACTCACTTAACGATTGAATGTCTGAACAAAGGAGTGAATGACTAAATAAATGAGTGAATGGCTAAATAAATGATTAAAGGACTAAATGAATGAGTGAATGAGTTAATAAATTAATTAATGAGTTAATAAATAAATGAATGAGTTAATCCGTAAAAGAATGAGTGAATGAGTTAAAGAATAAATGCATAAGTAAATGAATGAATACACACCATTTTATTACTTTTTGCGAATATATGATAGTTTTTTTTATTTATTTGTCCTTTTGAATGTATTCTTTTACTTGAAAAGTATATAAATGTATAAAATTAGTTGACCTGATGACTGTACTGTTATTATTATTATTATTACACGTTTTATTCCATTTTATTTTACCAAGTTGTATATTAAATTTAAATTTACGCTTAAAATTCTACTAAGTTGGAAAACTATTCCCTTGCACTAAGCACACCCCGCGCCTCGAAATTCATCTTTTCCGAAGCCACTTTCCCGATCTCGGCACTGCGGTATTAATACTTCCAGATGTATAGCGGGCTTTAGAAACTTTTTGAATGAAATAACAATGAATGTTTTAAACAAAGTGGAATAATAATAACTTGGCTAAGAACGTGCTCCTGTAGATATATTATGATAAATATTCAGCTGTTTCCTGCCTGCCCATTTAAAGAACTGGGACCTTGAATACGTCAACACACGGTTTCTTCATCGTCCAATTTACATCTGAATAGCTCCATATTGAGACTATGTTCAATTGAAAACTATCCACCGCCACATTCTGTCATCCTCTAAAAGAGTAAGTTAGTTATCAACAAATGTCGATATCATACATTGAATACTTGAAACTACGATTTCATTTTAGTTTATTATTATAAAAGTCCTGTTAGAAGAAAGATTTTTTATTTCAATTTATCTATCCGAATCCTTTGGTACAAAGGTGGAATGTGCTCATACTAAAATAAATGACTATAAAAATCAAAAAAGTTCCAAATTTCAAATTTTGTCAGAACAAGAATTAAAACAATCAAATTATAATTATAATTTCAATATCTAATTATATTGTTTGCCAGAAAACCGAATAATTTAGCTGAATTCACTGATTTAAATGTACGGTCAGAGATAATTTTATCCCTGGAGAAATTTTCATTATTGACTATATTGGCAAATCATTTCAGTTAAGAGCACAAAGAAACGTATTAAACAAAGAAGAGGATAAAGAATACTGTTCGTTTTAAACAGAATGAAAATTTTCTGAAGTTGGCCGATCCAAATAAATTTTAAAGACTAACTGAGAATGAATTTCTTGCAGCCTAAAATAAAATGATGTTCTTGGTTGAAAATGATCACAGAGTAGATTAATTAGCAAAATACTCATGGAGGTGGAATTGGACATTGCCAGGATATCAATAGCATATCTCCAAAATGTCCGAGTCAATGCCGGTTGGCGTTGTTAATAAGGTTCTTGTGAACATTTGAAAATCTAGATACGTTCACGATATCATGATGAAACTTTTTTGGCTGTCATTCAAAATACCTTAGGCCGAAAGGATTGGATATATTAGATGCTCAAAAATTTTGATGTGCTCCACATTTCAGTTTGGTATATCCATTAAGTTTCATGGTTGCTTTTATAAATCAATAGTTTGTTGTCACTTAAAAGATGAAATGTTCACTTCAGTAAACCCATACAGCTATTTTGTTAAGCTCATGTCTTTTAAATTTAGTATACTAAAAAATAGTCTTAGAATATTGCTGCAGATCTTCCTTTTTACATTATACTGTTACCTTTTAATAATGTGTTGGTAGAAATTTTCATTATTTAATTATTTTTTATTCTACAATGGGAATAAACATATATTTTAATCCACGTAGGATCATTTCTTTAAGAAAGAAGACAGTAGTCAAGAACACTAACATTGCCTTACCAAGTATGTTAAGGATTTCTGAGGATAAGGAGGTAAATTACTAATTTTAGATGGATTAGTAATAAAATACATATGATATTGAAACTTCAAGTCACTAATATTTTTATTACACCCACATTGAAATCAAATTTTACTGGGAGCCTTTTTTGCATAATTCGTTCCTAAATGATTTTGCTGTATTGTAATTTATGCTATTGGGTACTAAAAGATACTTTTTCATGTTTATGTGGCTATTCATGTTTATCAGTCCATGCCTGCTTTAATTCGTTAAAAAATAATAAAACTACCTAATGTCTCATTTTCTGTCAATGATCACGAATACTCAAAGCTATAAAACACATGCCACAGTCGTCCTGCTATTGTGGTCGTTACGCCGTTTCAAAGCCCTATGGAAAATTCATTGATTTGGGTCAAAAA
This sequence comes from Arma custos, assembly GCA_037127475.1. Classification (NCBI taxonomy): domain Eukaryota; kingdom Metazoa; phylum Arthropoda; class Insecta; order Hemiptera; family Pentatomidae; genus Arma; species Arma custos. The sequence continues at coordinate 30,615,259 of CM073764.1, read as the reverse complement.
TATTGCAGCGAATTTAGTAAATCGGGACTTAGAAAAAAATGGCTGCAAAATGTACGGATTGCATACCATCTCGTTGTGACCTATGGGTCTAATTTCGGATCGTTGCTACAGAATCGTGACTGTACAAACAGCTCCGGTGAGGAGTCTGTTTTAATTGAGTAGAGGTAATGTGAAATCCGGGGAAAGTGTGGATCCCTAGAAAGCGACTTATCCAACTGAGGATTGAGAAAGGGAAAAGGAGAAATTAAAGGATACTTCGGATGGAACCCGTCTTCTCTCAACAAACCGTCACTTTCTCTAGGTGCACTCTCCTATAATCGGTTACATCTTCAACCATCTTGGGGTGTCAACAGATCTTCTTACTGTAAACTACTGTCTGGGCAACTTTATAATAAACTATGGATGAGACAAGAAAGTATTTATAAAATATAAAACGCATGGACTAATTTTAAATTAAAAAAAAAAAAATTGGAGGATCAATTTATGCCTTTATCAGGTGTAAACACCGAAATTTAAAAAAAATAATCATCCTGGAACAAACTTGTCGATGACCAGTTATGTCTTATAGAAGAAAGATGTAGTTCTATAGAACTAAAAGTAAAAACTTCTAGATTTTATTGTACCCAAATATTTCCTTAGTAGTAGGATAGGCGTTGATTTCTTTCAGAATGGCCGGTGTTCATGCCACCTGCATGTTCATTAGATCCCCGGTGTGTGGTCTGTAGGAGAGTCCGATAGTCCCCCATATTTTTTTTTTATTTTGTTAGAACTTGTTAGAAATATTATATTGCTTACATTGGAAGTTCAAAATGTACCTTTAAGCCAAAATTCAAGTCAAGTGGGTCACAGTAGGCATGTGGTTCAATTAAGGCTGATTGATCCGCAAACCTTGATGGGTTGATTACTACCGCCATAGAAAAAGAATACATTACCTTTGAATAAATGACTTTGTTTAAGTAACTAATATCCAAAAGAAAAAAATTAACTCAGGATTTAAAGCATGGCCAAAGATAAAATATGATTTTTATATTAGTTATTTGAAGCAACATTTTTGTTTAGATATTGCTTAAATACTAGTCTGTCAGCTTATCCTTGTATATAAGTATCGCTAGTTGGCTTACCTGAACTTGCCTCCTGATTCGTTCCTTAATGATCACTACGGTCCATACATTGTTTTTTTTTTTAAAGAATCAAGGTAACTAAAACTATACCGATCTTTGAATTTGTAGATTCAGCTCCATTTATAAAATAGATTAAAATACATCCCGAATGTTGGAACGACAGTGTGTATTATGATAAGCCTCGTCAATCAGTTATCAGAACTTTTGCGTTCCAATGCAGCTTTTGACGTGGCGATTAAAAGTCCAAAAAAGTCACACCCAACACGAATCTCAACTTTAGTGTTTATAAGTCAGTTTTTATATTATCATTTCTTTTAGTTTGAATTTTCTCTAATTTTCTTATTCCGTTCTTTATCGATCTAAATTATCATAGTTACTGCTAATTGTTCAAGTGCGATAGTTTAATGTTTAATAACACGAATCGAAACCTAGACCATTTTTTGGAAAATTCAAATTCATTGTTTACCTTCTTAGTCATTTTTCATACTTCATTTTTTTTTATCATACCAACATAGTAAACATAAAAGAAACAAAGAACCTTCAGGTGAAAATACTTAATCCCTGGAGTCAGACCTCCTTTCACACGCGACCACGTACTTTCTTTTCTCACCTTTTCCGAAGAAACAATCCCCAGGAACTTTTACGAATCATGGAAAAGAACCAGGTGGGATATTAATCCATCTTATTCTTGGGAAACGGACCTTCCGGAGAGTGCGCACTATTTCGGCGATCGGTGGCCATTGCGCTACCCGAAATGATCCCACCACCACCGCGGTGTGCAAAGGTCACGCGGACCCAAGGGTACGTTGCCGTTGCGTCTCCTACATTTTCATAACACAAGGCCACGAGCTTTTTTTTTTTTTTACCACCGGGTCACGGTTACAATGTTGCAAGGAGCACTTTCCGATTCCATTTTACATTCTTCCTAATCCCCACTCCCTCAGCGATGGTAATTAGCCTACATTCTCCTCCGATTACAGTAGTCATTGCCGATGTACCGAGTACCGTTAAGTCCTAGAGCCAGTGTACCCACACCTCACCCTCTCACCGTGCCAATGCCACTCATAGTCCTAACTACTTGCAAAGCCTTATTAACAATCATTTTCGGCTAATCGCTGTATATTTTGCATTTACGGCTTTGTCTCCTGTTAATTAGACCTTCATGGCGCCATTATAATTTAGATTAGAAGCGTATGAGAATGCGACCAGCTTACTCATGAAAATAAGTAAATAACATTTGAATGATCTTTACTTTAAAAAAAATTATTATAAGAAATTAAATTAAATTAATTAAAAATTAAACATAAGAACCATACTAGGCTTCCTGATTTTGGTTTGGTTTTACTGTAATTATTCAACTGACGATCAATTAATTAAACTGCAACACTGCAAAGAGTAAATCGATCCCTAAAAAGTGCAACTACAAATATATAACATAGAACTATAAACTACAGGAATATAAAAAAAGAAAGATAACCCATAGAAAGACCGGTGACATGTATGGGTGCGAGGTCTTCTTAGACCAAAAATCATTACTTTGGTCAATTTCTGGGAAAGAAAAATATTAAAAAGACTTTGGGGTGGAGTGGCCGATAATGGGTTATGGAGTTGATGAAGCCTGACATGGTGGCATTAATGAAGGGAGCCAGAATAAGAAGGATGTGGCATGTGGAAAGAATATCAGAGCACAGGATACCAAAGAAGATACTCTATGAGAAACCAGACCACAAATGTAGAAGAGGGCGTCTTTGAATCGGATGGCTGGACGATGTGGAGGGAACTTACAGCTGCTGACTGTACATGATTAGAGGGGAATAGCGCCAGGATCGTTGATATTGGTTGACTGTAGTGGAGGAGACTCGGTTTTTAGCAAGACCGGAGCGACAGTATAATAATAATCATTTGATAAGTAAGTAGAAATCTGAATGTGCCTGCGTCGTATATACGATGATGTAGATGGTAGGCATTGCTGCGCGAAGTAAGCAAAGGATTCCCAAATGGAGTCGTGAAAAAGGTATTTATTATCGAGAAAAATATTATATTATTATGGAACTGCTCAATGTGCATATAAAGATTGAAGAAAGCACAAAGGGAAAAGAACCCATAGGGCAGGTTTGTATAATAACAAGAATAGTTCAATTTGAAGAATATACAAGAAATATTATTATTATCCCGGCCGGGGGGGCATACCTTTTCTCTTTAAAATAAGAAATATTATTGCATGTTCATACTTTCTACTTTTCTTTCATATACGGTACCAGCGTTCATGATTTCCAAAATGGCTACAGTATGCATAGATGTTTATGCAAACATCATTTATAATTATATCGTCAGGATGCATTAAAATTAGGCTAGAAAGAAGCGAAATGAGAATCTGAAGATCTTTTTTTAATATTATTTTCCATTACGGGTTAAAGATTTGGAGTTCATATCGGTTAATTATCGGATGTTATCTCTGCGCACGTATCTTTTTCCTCTGATATTTATCTTCTAAGGAAAATAGATAAGAATTTGTTTAAGCGATTGGAGTAGGTTATTTCAATTGAATACAATAATATTTTATTAGAATTGAGCCGCTTATAGCGGCGATATGTAACGGATACCTTGGCCCAACTACGATTTGAGAAGGAGCACACCCGTTATAAGCATTGTGGCAGTCCCGTTGGTCAGGAAGACCCGTTCCTCCTCTGCACGATGGAGAAAGGTTTTCGAGTTAGAAAGGCTACTAACACTTCTATTTCCCCGGCATTCATTCACTAAAAATTAATTAAGATTTATAACTAGTTTTTTTATCATTCATTAGTTTTATCAAATAAATTAATGTATCCCTGATATCTCTTAATATATCTACATCAGAGCAAATACAACTCGTCACACCTGGATATCAGTCCCAAGTGCGAAAGACCTCTTGTCTTCTGTTGTCCCTCGTACATTCTTGTATTTATTTATGTATTTCTATTCATATGTTTGTATGGTCTGTTCCTGGATCATGATATTCGTATCCAAATAGACTATAAAATTGTTCATGATAAATAAATCATAAAGTTGTAAAAATATAATTTAATAAGTTTAGTATAAATAATATAAGATGAATTAGTTATTAAGTAAATAGAGACGAAATTATAAAATGCTATTTTTGTGCCATAAACATTATAATAATAATATTTTTTTCACAGACTTACAAAAATAATAGTAAAATACTTTGAATCCATTGTTAATGCAGGGGAATGGGTCCAAAATATTAAGAAAGACTTGGAATTAGCCAATATTAGTAATGAAGACTTGAAAAACAAGAAACAATTTTAAACTTAGAGTTGAAAAACGAGAGGCTAAGCCAGAGAAAAGAGCGCCAAGAACTGGAACAAGGTGGGGCGAAGAAAGAAAAGCTCAATTCTCGCCAAGAATTTCTTCATTCATTCCTGGAATAAGAAGAAAAGGAAGCCCGAAACCTGAGGCATCTTTACTTAGCGGCTTCCACTTGGGGAGCTTTGAGAATAATAATATTTTATGTATTACATGAGATCTATGACACTTTTAATCATTTGTAATATCGAAACTAATAGCAATGTTGAGTTCTCAGGGTCATTATTATAAGAAGGGCATTTTTTAAAATTATTTTATTATTATATTCATTTCTTTAATTATAAGAGTTTCGAAAAAATTCGAAGTGAACATGTCTCAACAGTACAAAACAAACCCGATATAATTCTCAACACGTCAACTCAACAAGTCACTATGCCATCGCTTTACTGTCTGAAAGACTTTGCAATATCCATAAACCAGAACTTTAAAATATCAGGAAATATAATGAATAGTGCAAAGTGCTTTATCAAGTTTATAAACTGCAAGATATATCATTGTTAGAACTCTGGCCTTCACAAAACCCCAGGCATTTTAGAGAACATCCATATAAGGAAATTAAGAAGAATATTTATTTTTTTTCGTTCTTTTCTTTGTTTGTTGTGTTTTATAATAAATATTCTTTTATATATTTCATCATGTTTGTATGTTATTTTTCTGCAACTTTCCGTTATTTTTTTGTTAATAAGATGATCCAGACTGCAAATACTCTCACTGCTTAGAAATGTTGGTGTCATATTTATCTTAATTAGACCAAAAAAAGAAAAAATTTGAACCAAGAAAACTGCCTGAAAAGATAAAGAAAAAAGGACCTAAAAAAAAAATGTCTAGCCTCATTAATATTCCATATTGTGTGATTCATTTGAGAATTTAGGAAAATGGCTTGGAGGAACCTGACGCATAGAACATCTGGTTACTTATAGAAAGAGAAAACAATTGATTGAAAAAGTATATCTGTTCTTAATGTTAAGTAATAGTGAACGTAGAGGTGCTATTAATGAGACAACTGTATATTTTTATATCTTCTAAATAAATTTTTTAGTGTACCAGTTTGGTGGAATGGTCTTGCAATTAAACGAGCATTCTTTTCCATTGTTCACTGATTTTTTTTAAAATAATATAATATACAGCTTTCAAATTAGTAATTTTTAAATAGGGATCTCAGGATTAATAATTTAAAAAAAGAAGTAAAATTTCATACAACAGTTAATTTCTTTATCATATGTATTTTTTGTAAACAAAATTACATTTGTAGATTGCGGAATGAATAATCCTTCTATCTTGCTGTTTTTAACTAATGGAGTAATTTTATAATCTCGTGTCGTGCATGTTTGACTAATTGAAATTGTGTAAAAGTTCTCCATTGCAGTACAGTTCTCAGTAACGCGATAGGTTTTGCGGTTTGACAATTCCTGGGAGCACACCTACAGGAAATATTACTGACTCAGTTACGATTTATAAAAATAAAAAAAGATAGTAACGTTTGAATGCGAAATGAGTTAGTCAGAAAACTAATTAAAGTGTTACTTAATCATTTATAAACACATTCTGTAACTAATAGAAGTTCGTCATTAGACAGAGTACATAGTCAACCGAATTTTTTTTTTTAATGATCATATTAAGTTTCGGTACAATCGACAATACTTCTGCATAGGTCTTACACTTTAATGCAGGGTCGTGAAAGTGTTTGTAATTTGATTGCGATTTAAAATTTGTAAGTCACCCTTTGACTTATTGAGATATGAGTCTGCTATGGCAATTATAGAAATTGGTTGGGATTTTTATATATGATAAGGATATGTAATGCTACTTTTCATTTTTGATCGAAATTCGTATCTCCTGTTGAAATCAGATTGTTAAGCTCACACTAAATCCACCTCCCCGTCCAGTCAGGTTAAATCCGATAAGTTGACTGATTAGACTTGACGAAGTTGAAAAAAAACTATTCATTTCCAGTGGAAATTAAAATTCTGAAATATTCGTGATCGTAATATTTTCCCATACTATATATTTTATACAGAATGAACCTCCCGATCAGACTTATTAGGTCGTTGAACAAAAAAAAAAAATTATAATAATACAAAGATCAGGAAGGTTGTACATGAGCGAATTTACCTCAAAATGGCTTCATAAAATATTACATTACATAATCCACCTTTTATTCTATAGATTTCCTAAAATTAATAATATAATAAACAATGAAATTTTCTTTGTTAAAGTAAATATTTATAATTTTGAATTTCTCTAGTATTTGGATGAAACACTGCTTGATGTAACTGTTAACATTTTTCAAAAAATCCTATATCATCATAGATGTTCAGGGAGTGAAAAAAGAATTTTATATAATTTACGAAATACATCATTTTAATATCAAAACTATTATGATATAATATAAATTTCTAAACATTTTTTTTATAACATATTAACATGATATTTTTTGGAAATACTAAAATACTAAAAATCACTTTATTATACAAGAATTACGATAATGGTCAACTGGTTCAATGTACTATTACTTAATACATATATTTATAATAAATCTGCAAGATAAGAAAATTTATCAATCAACTGCTCAGTATTAATTCTGTAATATATTTTGTATATTAAATCAATTTATGTTTGATAAATAATCAAAGAAGCGATATAGGAAAGGAATGCAATGAATTTACATGACTTATAATTGAACTGCTTTCAAATGGTTACATTACTCATTAAATGAACTTTTTTAAAAAGAGAAACCAATTATAGATTATGGATTAAAGCAATATATTTATAAAAATAAATGTATGCATAGATTCATAAGTAGAAATTTTTCAATAGTTAAATAACAGTTAATAATGGTATATGGAATAGGGGGTGAGGAGTTAGTAACTTCTGCAGTTAATTTGTAAAATTATGATTTTCATATTAATCAACATAATTAAGTATTTATGCTGATAACTAACTTAACTTTGTTGTTTTTATTTTATCTAATATCAATTCTATTAATAACAAATAACGGAAATCGAAGTAATCAATTGAATCAAAATAACAAATCATTAAAAAATATTTGGCTGTTTATGATGATATATCACAAATGATAATGTGCGTTTTTCTTCTTAGCGATCATTCTCCCTGTCCCTCAAAAACAATTATACACATGAAAAGATCGTTTCCTAGTGAAAACATTTCTACCCTTCAGAGTATAAGTGAACAGTTTAGAATTATTTTAAAAAAGGAATGCTATTGTCTCATTGTTTATGTGCGTTGTAGCAATTCATTAAGAACTAAAGTAAAACCTTTTTTTATTACCAGAGACATAATGACTCATTGGTAGAGTTACCGTGCCACAGATCCTGAGCTCAAATCCGCTGCAGGCAGACATTTATTTAATATGTTAGCGGTCGGAGATAGGTCCTATCCTCCTGTAGTATCCTCCTGGAGCTTACCCAGCCTCTATAAAGTCGGTACCAAAACAGGAGAAATCAGGCGGTTGAGCGTGATCTAGGACAAATCACCTACCTGCACAACCGTTGTCCAAGAAACATTAGAATCTCCACCACATACTGAGCCAAAGACCCTTCATGGGTTGTAGTGTTACAGGTTTTTTTTTTATTTATATATTTTTTAATATTTATTTCAAATGGAATAACTATGTTATCAATTAAATACACACGATCCAGGATTCCTTAATTTCTAGTGGTTGTACATTTTATTTTTCTTTCTGATTTTTCCAAATATCTAAAATACATTATTTCCTCTTTTTCCCCTTACCTCTCGGTAAACCTTTCTCTTGTTGGCTCATTGTTCTTTCTGATTTCTTCCACAGGATAAGGAAGGCCTGGCGCACTTGTCGATCTTCTTCCCCTTCCGCTGCCTAGGTCCGCTACCGGCTTTCTCCTCTTATCTTCATTAGAGGTCTTCAAGAACCACTTTCTTCCATCTGCATTACGTCAAAGTTATCTATGTAAAAATATACTTATTTATTAAATATTAATGAGTATGATCTACCAAATTTACTAATCAAGGAACAAAAATTAAATATATGTAAATAAAAAAGAAACAACTTTTAATAGTTAGAAAAAAATCATTATTGATGTAATGATGATATTTTATTACATGATGACCTACTTCCATTAAACAAAAAAAAAATGATTTAACCATTTTTCATTCAAATTAATTCAATTCATTCAAGAAAATATTTATAATTATTATCCGATTTCTGACTAGAAGAAAATTATCAACACTTGAAAAATAATGAATTAATGTTTGAAAGTATGGGAATAAAGACATTTTTATTTTTGAGTGGAAAACAGTTGAAAGGATGATTCTAATGATGGTATGCTATCTTCTGGGCTAGGGAAGAAATTATTATTATTATTCCTAATAATAGATGATGACCTACTTCTTAGGCCGCAACATCGGCACAGTAATATAAAATCATTGACTTCACCCCCTGACTGATTCAATCCATCAGGAGTCCTAAGGCAGTCTGACGGGCTACGAATCCTCCAACTTTGGCATAGGAGGTTGTTACCATTACACCACAGGAGACCGCCTTCTATTAACAGTTACCATTATATCAAATAAATAAATTAAAATAATAGTAATTTATAGTCTAGGGTGAAATATTAATTTTGGAAAAATTATCTCAGACATTCTTTCATTACTTTGGAGCGACAATACTAAAATAAAAACTTTTATTTTTAAAGGGAACACAGACAGAGGTTCCGGGTTCGAATCCCGACCGAGGGCTTATCTTTTCTCTTTAAAAATAAAAATATTTAAAAATCAAAGAATTGACCAATAATTATAAAAACTAAAATAAAAACCGTTCCGGTAGTTTCTGTTTACACTTTGAAGCTATTAAAGAAGTATTCTAAGCACATTGTTTCCAACTACAGTACAGCCTTTTAATTTGTGTGGCTATTCCTTTTCTTAATGACTCCATCGTAGATATATCATTTTATTTTATATTATAAAAAAAAGTTATAAATAATTAAAAAATACATTTAAACAAATATTGATGCTAGAGGTACTTTTAAGCTGCAAACTTGTCAGAAAGACATCGTTGGAATGGATGTAGTTCGAGCCATCTAACATGGTTTACTGATGTAACGTTGATGTTAAAATATCTGATGAGATAAACAGTTTGAGATCAATATCTTTGCATTATCGCTTAGTACAAAACGATATTGGCTATCAACTGATAGATCTACGAACGTTGAGCTCTCGGATCGGCTTCCAGCGATCTGATACAACTAACTGCTTCTCATTTACAAAAATACACAGCGTTCCCTCTCATTTCCTCGCTGCTAGCTCGTAATCATATTACCCTACCTCCTCTATCATCATGCAATAAAATGAGTTATTTCTCTATAATTTTTCAATCAAATTCCTTTCTATTGCTTGGCCTATAAAGCATTTTACGACTGTAACGAGCCGGCTATTAAACTAATAGAGCAGAGCAGTTAGTTGAATGGCATTAGCATATTGTAGTTACTTGAGTGCGATCACTTGTTCCTTATCTAAAGCTATACAACTTTTATTCTTATCGTTAAATAGAATACTTTATCAGTATGATGGAGCGCTAGTAAAAGGCGTTTTTTTATTCAATTATTTTTTTTAATTAAAAAGTCAATAAAACTAAGTTTGTATATTTAGTCATGAATGATGCCATATATTCATGTTCATTAATGATTTCGGTATCCTAAATTTTTATAAAATTTAATTAATGGCATTTAAAGGTTTGAGAATACCCACGAAGATGCTATCAGGGAAACCGACAGCAAACAAATTTGAAGACGTCCTCGAATCAGATGGCTGATGTGGAGGGGGAACTAATTAGGCTGGGTGTTTGAAGATGGAAAGAGGGTGGTAAGGGAGGCCAGGGTTTTTGCTGGACCATAATAATGACATTAATAAGGTTTTACAGTTCAATGGAAATTTTAAAAAAGGAAACTTTGTACCAATGTTGTTCCTGAAACTGTACCTTGAGGACTGTTTCTGACACAGTTACGCTAAGTGACACCAGCAAAGATTTTCCTCTAAAACCTGGCTAAGCTACATGATGAATCATGAATCGATTCAAAAGAATTATTATTTGACTAACCCGGTTGGGTCACATCAAGAGCTATGGGCACATACCTTGCCCATTGAGCTACCCATATTCTTTCTTCTTTAGAAAATGTACGAGAAGAAATCTTTAAATGAAGGCTGTAATTCGAAACTAGAATGATAGTCATACTATATTATACCAAAATTACAGAATTTTGTTTCGGTATTTTGGTTAAAATATAAATGTGAATTAAAGTCTTGTTAGTTTAAATTTGGGGTCCCTTATGTGTAGAAATGACTAAATACTGCCGAATTTTTTGTGTTACTACCATCTGCTAAAGCGAAACTAGAATGATAGTCATACTATACTATACCAAAATTGCAGAATTTTGTTTCGGTATTTTGGTTAAAATATAAATGTGAATTAAAGTCTTGTTAGTTTATATTTGGGGTCCCTTATGTGTAGAAATGACTAAATACTGCCGATTTTTTTGTGTTACTACCATCTGCTAAAGCAGCATTAAATCAATATTTGCCTGAGCGGAGTCGGGTTGTTTCACATGTCAATTACCCTGTGGAAGAGGTAATTGATGATTGAAATTTGGGTATTTTCAACTTTGATTTATTTCATTGATTGATGTGGGTGTTGAATTTAGTTATTACTAGGCTTGCTTAGTACTAAATATCCTTTGTTCAAACTGAAGAAGAAGGACTCGATTTCATTGGAATATCCTTATAGTGCTTATAAATTCAGACATTTATTTCATTCTTTGTATTTATTGGTGACAATTTTTGAAGAAAATTTTAGTGATTAAATACTTCTATTAAATAAATAAAAGAAGAATGGGTGTAATAACATGATTAATAATTTTAATAGTTATTATCGCAATGTATTATAAATAGTCTTAAACTTTATAGTAGCACTTGGGTCTAAAGCCATAGAAAGGGAATGTATCAAGAACTCCTTCAACAATCTATCCCCTTAGGTAGCAATCACGATTGAAATATTTACGCAATCGTCTTACTTTAAAGGAAATAAGCACTGCAGAGTTCCATTTCACCATTTCAATGCCAAAGTCGTAGCAATGCATTTATTGCGAAATGGAAATATTGGCTAAACGTTTGCTTGTATCCTGTCGTGTTACTGCACTTCTAACATGGCTCTATGAAAGTTATATCGGCAATTCCTTACATTAATATGTATTATATAACCATAATTAGTTATCAACACAAACCTGATGTAAATTTTGTCACATATATTACATCGGTACATGAATATTTCACATACATGTATTACGTATTTTGGAGTTTATGTTCTTTGTTAAATTAGGAATCGATGATAATTCGATGAACTGGTCGTATTTCATCACAAGAATAATAACTTCGAAACTAAACGTGTTTCAAACGAAACTCTAACGACTTTCTATTGGGGTAAGAACATGTTACAAGCACAGAAACCTATTAAATAACTTACAAATTGTTAAAATCATGATTCACTGAAAAGTAATATAACTATTTTCGTTGTCACAATTGATCGTTCATTCTATAACATGTTATTCATTCTATAAGATGTTAGTGTAAAGGAGATAGTTGGGGGGTGCAGTAAAAAAAAACACTGAATAAGTAATAAACTTATAATTATGTGCCGACGTTTCAACCTACAGTGTAGGTCATCTTCAGGGCTATGAGAGAGAAACAAACAGAACAAAAAATATAAAAATGTACAGTAATAATAATATGGTGACGAGTAATGTAGAAAATTAAAATAGTGGCAGATATGAAGATGAAAGATAACGAATATTAAAAAAGTGACAGAATATAATAAAATTAAGATATAGACAGATTTAAAAAAATTAATGATAATGAAAAGAAATTAAAATAGGTACAGATATAATAAAATTAAGATAAAGACAGATATAACAAAATTAATGATAATGAAAAGAAAATGAAAATAATGACAGATATGATAAAATAAGACAGATTTAATAAAATTAAAGAAAATGAGGAGAAATTATAAGTACAGGTTGGAACATGAAGAATTAAGAAAAACTAGTAAAATAAAGATATAAAATGTATGATAGCGGACTTAAAGAGGTTACATGTTACAGAAAAGTATGGAACTGTATGTACAATAACTAATGTGAATAATAGAAATACTATTGTACAGTTACAATAGTGTACAATGACTGTTCAAAAAAAAGTTTATAGGATTAATGAATTTGAAAAATTAAAATTAGTGCTTAAAAATATGAACTCTTGATTACCAACATATGATGGATGCCAAAATGATAAGGGGGAAAATAGGAAAATAGGTAGTGTGAAGAATGGAGAAAGGATAAAGAGAAAAGGATATAATAAATAAAATATAAAGAAAAGACGTACTGATTTGGAGAGCGAAGTCGTTGCGTGTAACGGCTGGCTAGCAATGAAAAAAACCGTTAAGGAGCAAGGCGGAAGAGTTAGCAGCGACCTCTAGCGGCCAAAAAGGTAACTATAGAAGGTAACCATACTGGAGTATAGGAAAAAAGAGGGAAAGTGGATAAATGGATAAAATTAATAAAAGTAATACAAAAAAATATAAATGTCAATAGTGTGATAACAAAAGAAATATCAGTGACGAAGTAACAGAATTTAAGGTTTTTTGAGTAAATTAAAAATTTGGGAGTAGGTAGAGGAAAGGTGATGTGAGTCAGTCTTAAGATTGATAGTGGAGGAATCTAAATTTATGTGGATAGTTTCAGAGAGGATGCGTTTATCATGGTTAGGAACAGTAGCTAGGATAGACGTATTATCAAAATCAAAAGTGTGGTTTAAAGAAAGGGCATGTTCGGAAAGTTTAGAGGAGGTATGGTTATGGGAGGAAATGGCATATTTGTGTTGGGTAATACGGTCTTTAAGGAAGTTTTTGGTTTCATCTATATAGGAAGAGTTACAATTAGTAGTAGAGCAGGGGATACGATAAACGACATGGGAACGTAGTTTGAGGGGAATAGGATCTTTGATACGGGTATAAATATGGGAAAGTTTTTTTATGGGATTTAAAGGCAATACGTAAATTGGGGATAAAGGAACGTAAGTATTTTTGAATGTTTTAGAGAGGGAGGGTATATATGGCAAGGATCTGTATATAGGGATAGATGGTGGATGTGGCGATCGGGTGGGGGTGGGGGGGTTATAGTAGTCATGGATTAGTTTATTAACAATATAGGGAGGAAAATAGTTCTTTAAAAGGATTTCTTTGATACGGTGGGTGTTGGTTTTATGGAAGCAGGCGTCAGAGAGGGATAGGCCCCGGTGAATGATATTTTTAGCGACGTTAATTTTAAGGTGGTGCGGATGTTGGGAGTAATAATTAAGAAGTCTGCCAGAGTAAGTGGGCTAGTATACCAATCTGTGGATAAGGTGTGGTCAGGATTTTTAATGATAAGGAGGTCAAGAAAAGGTAGTGCCTTATTGGATTCGACTTCAACGGTGAAATGGAGGCGGGGATGGTATGAATTGAAGGAAGATGATAAATCAGTAATGATGTTGGGATTTATGACAAGGAGGAGGTCGTCTACATATTTTTTGATGAAACAAATATCGTCAAGGAACTGAGGTAGAATGGAGTCCAGAAGGTCATTTAGGACAATATTAGAGAGGTCAGGAGCTAGGGGATTTCCCATGGCAAGTCCAGAAATTTGGGAAAAGAACTGTCCATGGAAGGTAAGGTAGCCGGATTCACAACATAGTTGTAAGGATTGAAGGAATGAGGACCGGTTAAGAGAGGTATGGGGTTCTATTAGTGATCAGTTGTTATCTATTATGACAAGGGCTTATCTAAGGGTATGTTGGTAAAAAGACTTTCGATATCGAAGGAAGTGAGGATGTAATGGTCAGGAATGGTGAGGGATGTTAAAAGATCACGTAGGTGAAAGGAGTTTTGGATATCATATGGGTTGTTACGGCTGAGGACTTGTAAGGATGGAAGTAAGAAATTGCTAAGTTTTGTAGATGGTGAATTGACGTTAGCTGTAATGGGACGGAGGGGGTTGTTGGGTTTGTGGATTTTGGGAAGACCATAAAAGTGGGGGGCTAAGGAATTATAGGAAATGAGGTTTCTGTAAACCGGATAAGTAATTAATTTAAAATTGACAAGGCTTTTTAGGCGAAGGTTGAATTGTTTTTGGAGAGATGTAGTAGGATCACGAGGTATGGGTTTATAGGTGGAAGTGTCAGAAAGTAGGGAATTAATTTTGAGGTTGTAATCAGAAAGGTCCATAATTACAGTAGAGTTACCTTTGTCAGCTTTAGTGACAATTAAGTCGTCATGAGATTGAAGAAAAGAACGTGTGAACGAAAGGTCTTTGAAAAACTGTGGGGAGAAATTAGAAGGGGTGGAATGGGGGTGCTGAAGGAAATTGGAAATGATACTTCCTCTTTTTTGATTTTCCTTTATATTATTTTTACTTTACTATCCTTTCTGTACATTTATTTTCTGTAGTTTATTTTATATGCGTTATTTATATATTTATAATTTCTGCTCATTTTCTTTAATTTTATTAAATCTGTCTTATTTTATTATATCTGTCATTATTTTCATTTTCTTTTCATTATCATTAATTTTGTTATATCTGTCTTTATCTTAATTTTATTATATCTGTAACTATTTTAATTTCTTTTCATTATCATTAATTTTTTTAAATCTGTCTATATCTTAATTTTATTATATTCTGTCACTTCTTTAATATTCGTTATCTTTCATCTTCATATCTGCCACTATTTTAATTTTCTACATTACTTGTCACCATATTATTGTTACTGTACATTTTTATATTTTTTGTTCTGTTTGTTTCTCTCTCATAGCCCTGAAGATGACCTACACTGTAGGTCGAAACGTCGGCACATAATTATAAGTTTATTACTTATTCAGTGTTTTTTTTTACTGCACCCCCCCCAACTATCTCCTTTACATTAGATCATCCAGTCAACTATTTTCATCTCATATAAGATGTTAGCTTTATCGATCAGTTGAAGACCAATCATTCTAAGCAACTCTCATGCTTACCGCCAGATCAACAAAAAATAAGATAAACTAAATGATTATAACTTTTTAAAATATTTATAAGGAAATGTATAAATTATATTTACGTATAAAACCGGTGTAATATCCGAAAAAACCGTGTATAACTTTATAAAAAGTATCGCTTATTACATCTTTCCTTCATGCATAACCTATTATTTTTACTTTAAAACGTTCAATATGGAGGCCATGTTTCCGACCTTGCATAGAATAATACGCAATAAACGGAAAACTCTCGGCTATGTTACTGTTATTACCTATGGTCGGCTCAATGCCTAATATAGGTTGAAAATATTACAAAATTTCTTTGGCGTTTTCCACTTAAATTAATTAATTGAGTTTTTTTATTACTAATAAAATTACAACTTCACAACGATTAAAAAAATATTTCATTTTTATATTTATGAAAACTGTTCATCTATTTTTGTTTCTTTGAACTATACCAAGTATAGTAAAAAATAATTCTCCCCTGGATATAATACTGGCCTAAACTTTATAATTATATTCGTAATTGCATCCGCCATGATCCCACGCATAAACAAAGTCGCCATTAACGTTAAGTAAACAACAATAATATTCTCTAAGCAAGCGGGCGATGTGATAGCACCAATTAAGTGCTAATGATGTGATTGAACTCTTCAACGAACTAACAAACAAAAATCAAAACAAGACAAATAAACTAAATATGTGATCATATATCGTATGTAAGTTATGAATAATAATAAAATTAGTTTTCAATATTGATAGTGTACTAATAAACCAAATATATTTTACGATAATATATTTTATGAGACAATAATCTTTAGGTCAGACCATGTGAACTTTAAATACCCGGACAATGAATGCCCTTCATATAAAGGGAATCGAAACTTCCTGACCTTTCATGTTTCTGTGAAGGCTCGAGTAAAAATTAGCCAATATGGTTCTTATTAACGATTTCGCAAATATTTCTATGACCTATAGATCACAAAGTGTACGAGGCTAAATCTTTTAACATAGGCATTATAATTCTATCTTCAACGTACACGTATGTGTGTTCATACAAGTATATGTTCAACAAGGATTGATTTCAACGGTTGGCTTGTTTATAATTCTCGATTATTGTTTCAGGTTTATTAATAAATACGAAATTAGGTGGTTCACAATTTAGGTGATACAAAATTTATTTCTGGAATTTGATTGTAAATGATATATTTCTTGAAACTGTAAACTACTGTTTACATTTCGTCACATAGTTCTTTATTAGTTGTATCTATTGTTTTTTTTGTTGTAAGTTTTCCTTTATTATTTAATTAGTAATAAATGCTAAATGGTATCAATGAAAATAAGCAAAAATTAAAAAAAATATGTATATAAGTTATAAATTTGAATAGAATTGGAATAATGCCATGTAGCAAAGCCTTTTGTCTCTAAAATACTCGAAAAAACAAATCAGGTGTTTCGCGAATTTCGGCATCATTAGGATTGACAACAAAAGAAAAATTACATCTAAGAAGACAAACTGCAGCAAATCTCACATCTACAAACCAAACAGGCTCATCAAATAGAGACCACTACCTTGCTCCAAGAATTTCAACAATAAACCACTTTTATTTATTTTAGTTTTATTAATTTTGAACATTAAACCACCGAGTCATAGTTTAAATGATAGCCATTTGGTGTCGAGATCTGATATACTGATATACTTAAAATACCTTCGGCTAGTACAATAATTGTAATTATCGCTGTGTATATATATATATATATATAAAGTTATTTTTATTTATTCTAAAAAGAAACTCCTATTATAAATGACCTAGTGTTTAGCAAAGTTTTGCACTAACTCGTTGCAAAGCAAATTGCAGTATCAAAAGCCATCAATTACAAAAAACATTACAATCTACATCAAATTTGTTCCTTATACTAAGTAACACCCAAATATGAATTCGAAGAAGGAAGAGGGAATACCCATAGCACCTTCTTTTAAGAGTTCTGTGGTGCTCTTTGTTTGTGATAGAATAATTCATCACTTAATAATTAAAATCATTTGATCTTGTAGATTTCTGAGTATCCATAAGTAAATGATAGGTCTCATGGGTTTCATAAGCAAAGTGCTTATGTTGAATTTTATCTTAGTGTTTCATTTCTATAAGGAAAAGTGGAAGAACCGTAAACACATAAGCAACGAATTTAATACATCGCAATTTGTATATAAAAGCTAATATAAATTACTACACGTTTTTCATATTAGGTCGAGTTAATTTTAAAAAATTATCAAGATGTGCTATAAAGTCATTACATTCATAACAGCTATTATTATTATATTATTACAAGTATCTACAAAATAAGTTTGATCGCGGTTTTTAATGGTGGAGTAATCAGGGGCTTGGGATGGATTAATTACAATTGACAGGTACAATTCTGTTAAAAATGAAGATATGCTATTATTTTAAATTGGTATTAAATTGATTGCTACTGCGAAAGTCTTGCAAACTCTCAGCAACAAAGAATACCACGTATTTTGTAAATAATAAAAGCATATAGGAGGGAGTTTGGTAGCTAAGCTGATGTATCGAGATACCTACATATTGTATAAAAAAAAAAAATTATGACACTGTAGAAACAGGCAGAGATTAAGTTGCTGTTCAAGAAACGTGGGAATGTAAGCGATGCAGATCCGCGACACGTGATGTAGATAATTAAATATTGTGAAATGTTTGCAAAATTACGAAATTAATGCAGTGGTTGTTCAAAGACGAGTCACAAGAAGATTAAGTGTTAATGATTTGCTTCATTTTTTTGTCTTCCTCTATATCAATTGTGTGTGTTTATTTACGTTCATAAAACTCATTGCCTTTTAATTCAGTAGCGTATGTTATGTACTTAAGAAAAAGGAATTAATTTTATAATGAGCCTCATTATTAAGGTAATAATTAAATTAATAATAAGGCTTTGTGAAATAAATTTCGCCTAGTAGGGTAGATAAATACAGCATATTGATAAATAAAATAATGCAATCATGATTTGCACGAGTCTGTTAGGCCATTCATAGTGGTTTTTGATCTTCCCCCAAATAATTATTTAAATTTTTTTTTAAAGTTCTACAGAGCGATGGAGGGTTATTCGAGTCTTTGTCATACTAGGCCCCGCACATTATGTTCGCTTATATCTTAATTCGGCCCTGAACCATTGAATTTTAAGCTTGAATTGTATTCCCTATATATGTAAGTAGAATTACAATAGAGGCGTTAGTCAAAATCAATTTTCAACTTTCTTTTTCCTAAACACTCACTGAAAGCAGAATTCTGGAGCAGCGGGAGTTATTCCCTAAAATTGGAATTGTTCAGCAGAAACACATGGAGACCCCAGAATTCACAAGTTTGAGTAAAAATCATTCCATCCTATTCTCTATGGAGGAGGGAAAAGAAAAAAACACCTTATATTGTAGAACTCATTGGAATCAATCCTCCAGTAAGCTATATCATAATTTACTTCGCTCTATCATTTGTTGTAGATCTCCACAGAAATGTTTACAAGATAGCTTTTCAACCTAACAATTAATAATACATTTGATATAATGAGAATTGTAGAGATTCTAGGATATAATGTCGGGTTTGTAAGATAGGGGTTTCACTTCCTTATAATAAATAAATAAATAATTTTCTCACCAAACAAATTAAGGTTTGTATTCTGAGTAATATTTATAATATAACAAGATACAAAAGACTAATCAAGGTTAAGAAGACGTTAAACATAGGTGATTATAAACAGTGGTAATTGCTTCCCTTCTTCTTGAAGATTAAACATTTTTTTTATGTCATTTTTATATGTTCTTAATATTGCATTTTTATGTTTGTTAGAAACTATGAATTGATATTTTATTACCAATCAATAAAGTTCCGCAATGCAGTACTATGGCCAAGGTTTCAATGTAAATTTGTTTCATGTTTAATGATAAGAATAACCTAGGAGCGATCTGTAGTTAGTATAACAAACTACTAAACCCAAGATCGCGGATTCGAAGCCCGGCAGGTGGCCTTAGGATTTTTTTAAGAGAGTAAAGCTTCGGAAGGGACGTTAAACGGGGGTCCCGAGCCTGTACGATGTCAGGTACTCGTTAAAAATCCTTGTCCTAATAAAACGTAGATAGGCAAAATTTAGAGCTCCCACTGTAGCATCGTCCGATTAGCCATAGCTGCATAAAGTGACGTTAAATGAACAAACAAGAATAACCTAACAAACTTTGCAAACGTAAGGTAGTGTTTTCTAGAGGGGTGTGTTTTATAAGAGACTGAGAAGAAGATGGATGACCATCCTTAGAAGAGCCACAGTTTGATGACTCTACTTCGAATTATCTTATTCAAAATTAGGTGCAGAAGGTTATAGTATGCCATAGGAAACATTGAATTGTATTCTCAAAGCCTGCTTCGACATGCAATTAAATTAAGAAATGATAACTTGTACAGAATGATAACTCCAACCTCATTCTCCTAGAGGACAATAGAGAGAGACAGATCAATTTGTAGGGAAGGAATATTAGAGGCGAAGAACAATCATGCAGCAGATGTGCCGAACGACACATGGACGCGGGTCCATTGTTGAAGAGGAAGTCGCGGCGTTACCCAATACTTGCGCAATCTTCTTCCTCTCTGCTGGCGTCTGCTGCCTTGTTTACATCCACGTCAAGGTTAATATAAATTCGTTTGCAGGAATAATATTATCATATGTTTATAATTTTATACAATATTATAGCTCTTATTATATAATAACCAGCTTTTGCCCACGACTTCGCATGGAATTTGGTATGCTGCATAACGTTTCGTGAAAGATCATTCTAAATAAATAAATTATTTTTTTGTAACTATAAGTTGCTCGTACATCCGAAATTTCAAACTAACTTCAAAACTGATGGATTCCATATTTGAACCCCTATTATATTAAGGACGAAACCCTTGGGGGTGGAATTATCTAAATTATCTAAATTTCTTATTGCTCATTTAAGCTATACAAAGAATCCATCTGCGAATTTCAAGATGCTAAGTTCGGTGGTTTCTGCTGTGCGTTAACCGCTGGGTGTTTTAGTCAATCTGGTTACATTTTTATATAAACTTCGCCTATGTAGTGTGTTGACAAAAAGTAGCCTATGTCCTGCCCCAGGCTTCAAATTATCCATATCAAATTTCATCACAGACGGATCAGCACAGCCGTGAAACATACGTTGACACTGACTGATTAACAAACGGGACGAAAAGAAGTTACTTTCGTTTACTGTTGTTCGGGTCAGTAAAGGATTAGTCAGTAATGTTATTGAATTTATTATTACTATACTTAGAATAACGGTTTCACTTGCCGTGCGGAAGCAGCGAGAAATTAAAACTGAAAGGATTAGAATAACATACATATGTAGGTAATTTATCGATGTGTGGTAATTTAGCGGTATAACCGATATTAGTGTAAAGTTTCATCCAAATCTGTTCAGTAGTTTTTACGTAAAGGAGTAACAAACATACATCCATCCTCACAAACTTTTGCATTTATAATATTAGTAGTAAAAATATGTAGATTCGCTAGTAAGAAACGCGTGAGGAAGTTACTTAGGAGGGAGCCCTGTAGCGATGCTAGCAATATTTGAAATATTTAACAATTAAATTAAATAACCGCTATTACCTACTGACCATATGTTGGATGTAATATTGAGAATGTGTTATAACCTCGTAGTTTGATATTCAAGCTTCCACAAAAACATGCTACTGAAGGCTTGCCCATTTTGACCCTCTACACACCTCTGCTCTACAGGAGCTTTATTCAGCTTGAGTATAGTTATTAGTATAGAGTGCTTTATTTAGCTTAAGTATAGTTATTATATCGTGACACTTTATTTTTTATTATTACTTTTCTACTTTTTTACAAGAATCTTTTGCCCCTATAAATGTATTTGAATTTTAACAATTATGATTTAATTTTCAATGCTACATTAGATTATCCAGTATTTTATTTCATTATTTTCTTACTCTCATCTGTCTTATTGCCTCAACGGTAATATTTAATGCATTAACCCTACTGCTAATGAACTATACCCACACATAGCAGATTTTTTAATATACCTCTAAGCTCCTTTAAAGATACAGAAGATGGCCTTATTATGCATAAGCAACAATAGGATCCCAGGAGGATATGAAAGAAGAGGGGAGGGCGTGGTGCCAAAGAGGCTGAAATAACCCAGAGGGAGATGTGGATTGCTACAGAGCAGCTCCTATTCCTGGACCCAGCGTCCAGCAAAGTGACCTAGCGTTCTGGCAAGGCGACTCGTGTCCAGTCACGTCCAGTCACATCAAGCTTGTCTGTAACTGTATCATTCATTATTAAAATTACCTGTCTTGGCAGGAGGGTTTATGTATTTTATCGAGTCTCCATACTTCCTTGTTAAAATTCAGATTTCAGTTTCGATTCTTTTCACAGAGGGTTGAAAAGAGAGTGGAGTTGTGCCTAACAAGCAACTGGCAGGTTAGGTTAGCCGAATATGAACAATATACCTTACTGGTTTGACATTTGTAAATGAATATAAAGATTACCGGATAAACCGTGGTAACTCGCATTTTCCTAAACGTCCCGCGAATTTACTACGGTATCGGTACCATTGTTTATAAAATCATTTAAGTCCAGGCGAATTCCTGGTCCTATCAATCTGACAATGAAGAAAATGTTTGAGAGACCCGATGCCCAACTCGGACAGTCACCTCGATCTTTCCCAGGCACCGTTCGGATGAACTAGGTTTTTCTATTCACAAATTTTTTTACTAATTATGTGCACTGATTGAGGAATATTGATTCAAGTCGATTAAGAACGATAATTAGCTTCAATAGAAACACGTGAGTACATCCAATGCAGTTGTCAAACAAACAGCAATACAAAAGAACCTCATTCAAGTTCTTTATGTTCCTAATCCTGAGGTCTTTGTAATAACATTAATTGATATGGCAGAACTTGGATATTATGCGGTTATAAATTGATTTTATCGCGAAAAAGAGTGTGTTAATGTTATTACCTAATTGGTTGTTACATAAATACATAAAATTAATCTATATCATTATATAGAATTATATGGAAGTATTGGGATTATGATAAATGTCGCATTTCATCTGTCAACGAATTCATCCATGTTGGCTTGTTTCGTATTGGCGTCGATACGTCTCTTGAATAACTCAAAAACGCTTAGTCACAGAAATCTGCGATTTGCCAATTTTCTGATTTTGCACAATACTTGACAAAAAGTTATGCTTTCTCGAAAGATGAAATATTTCTGACTTTAATATTCATATGTTTTATATTAACTCCAAGGAGAGAGGTAGCTAAGGGCGTATATCACTGAGTTGCTGTTCCAATAGTCCAATAGTTCAAATCTGTATGTAGCAAATAAGTTATTTAATCTGTTAAGAGCTAATAGATACAGGGATCTGGAGATTCTTAGTACTTTGGAGCACAAGACCCTACATGGATTACGAATCATGGTGTTTTTTTTAAATAAACCGAAACATATTGAATTTTAGATTTAGTTGATAATTCGGAAGTAATAGGTACATGAAAACCTTAACTCCCAATTACCTACCACCAAATGTTAGGGAAGGGCTAAAAATCAAGATAAAAATATCTATCCATGTTTTTACTTGTAGTTAGTAACCATAAATCAAATTATCAATTTTGATTTGTCTCTAGTAGTTCCTACTAACCTTATTTATATAATGTATTTCGTATTATCATGAATAATTATAATGAACAACACAGCTAATGTTGCCTCTGTGTAGATTATGAATATAATTATGAATATAATTGAAACTGTTCTATTAAAGATATACGATTCTGTTTTGTAAATGTAGTCGAAAGGAAGGCTTTATGGGCATATTGAGTGATTTGATAGGCAAATTTCATGAAAGGTGCACGAAAATAAAATTAGTGGCTTCAAGGAAAGTTCAAGGAGGGGGCCGCTGCTAATGGTATCGCTTGACATAAATACATGATTTCTTGACCCAGAAACGTGGTTAAGGCCTTACGTAACCCGATACCATTAATCATAATAGGTCTCTCTTCTTCTCTTTATCTGTAGAAAAATAAGTTTATTAATAGTGAAACATATATACTATATATAACAATCAATTGACCTGATTCTTCTTTCACTTTTGCTTTTTAAATTCTATTTCTAAAGTAATGGTTTCGGTGGCTCATAATACATATTTTTTTATTCTTCATTCATTACATCTTACATTTTAAGATTGATAGGAAGATATGGAATTGGAACTGTATTGGGGGAAATGGAATCTTGCGCCATTTTCGTAGTTTGTGGATTGAAATGGAGCAGTAATATAAACAATAACTCCTTTTTAGAATAGAATAGAATAGAAAATAAACTTTATTCTGGGACCAAGTCCCTTTAGAATAACAATAATGAACAAATAAAAAAAACATAAAATTCATCTGGCCAGAAGGCTACATAATAACACAAATCATGAAATAATCAAGTGTGAACAAAACATTGTAAAAATAGAAATAGATAAGAAAATAAATAAATAAAATACAAAGAACTTGTCTGCTTTTTAACTAATTGTAGAAAATAAATATATTTATATTAACAAAATAATGATTAATAATATTAATACAGCAGTTGATGACGAAATTGCTAACTAAAATAATTGATTAGCATAGTATGCGATAATATATTTAAAAAGTCGGTATCATCATTGTTGTTGGAAAAATAAACAAAACAAAGGGTAGCGGGATCGAGTTTACAATACTGATATATTCAAGCAGACATTTGACCTGTTTGGAGAGCGACTTTTTGAGATGCCAAGAGATGATGGAAAAGCAGGGATTTAAATGAAGCTAGTGAAGAGGAATGGCGAATGAAAGGAGGGATTGAATTCCACACAGTGGTGGAGCGGGCGAGGAAGGAGCGCTCGAATGCCTTAGTTCTGTGGGAAGGAATGTAGAAATCGGAAAGGCGAGATCTTGTTTTGTGCTGCTGGACAGAGGATTTGAATGGGAGGAGACTATAGATATATGAAGGGTGTTGCGAGTTGATGGATTGGTATAGAAAAACGCTAAGGCAATATTGTCTACGGATGGGAGGGAAGAGCCACTTTAACTCATCATAGTGATGTGACACCCGGGATCGCCTCGGAGTACCAAGGACAAATCTTAAAGCGCAGTTCATTATTCTTTTTAAGCGGCTCTCAAGCATTTTCGAGAGGCCCCTGTATACCACACTACAGTAGTCGAAGTGGGGGAAGATGAGGGATGATACGAGCAGCTTCCGAGTAGGTTGTGTAAGGAGATGCCGAGAACGATGGAATAATTTTAGGGAACTAATTATGCGTCGGGATATTTGGGTGACATGTGGTTTCCAGGAAAGGTTTTGGTCAATGGTAATGCCTAGGTTTTTAACGGAGGAGCTGAAACTGATGGGGTGGTCGTTTAGGATTAATGTTGGAAGGGTGGGGATAGCTGTAAGGAGGGAGTTGGAACCTAGAACAATGGCCTGGGTTTTCATTGCGTTCAATTCCAGTTTGTTCAGCTTTGCCCAGGCACTGATTCTATCTAGGTCTTGCTGAATACTGGCGAACGCATATGAAAGCTCAGATGGAGGAAAGGATAAATAGATTTGGAAGTCGTCAGCATATAGATGGTAGGAACAGTGGTGAACAGATTTAGGAAGATCATTGATGTAACAGTTGAAAAGGAGAGGAGAGATGCTTGAGCCCTGAGCGACACCTGAGGATAGAGTACGGAAACAGGAAAGGGGTTGGTTGGGCATAGAGACCGCTTGGGACCTATCAGAGAGGAAGGATTGGAACCATAGAATAGAGCTGTAGGAAAAAGACAATGACTTTAGTTTGGAGAAAAGGATAGAATGGTCCAAGGAATCGAAAGCTTTAGAAAAGTCTAGGAGGATTAGCACGGTTAGTTGTCTGTTGTCCATGGCTTTATATATGTCATTGGTGATTTTGGTAAGGGCAGATTGAGTGGAAAAACCTGGGCGAAAGCCTGATTGAAGCGGAACAAGGAGTTTGGACTGTTCGGGAAAATTTGGTATTTGGGACTGGACTATTTTTTCGAGAGGTTTGGAAAGGTTGGAAAGTATGGAGATTGGCCGGTAGTCCTTGGGAGATAATGGGGTTGGGATTTTATTTATAGGATGGACTAGGGATTTTTTCCAGGAAGTCGGGAATACTGCTTTTTGTAGTGAGAAGTTATAAATGAAAAGTAGGACAGGTAGGATATCGATGAGGCATAGTTTGACGGGTATCTCGTCTAATCCGGTAGAACTGGTGCGGGATTTAAGAACGGAGGAAATAATGTCTATAGGTGATATGTCTAAGAAATAGAAATTGTCGGGGTTGAAAGATGGCGTTGATGAAAAGACGGAGGAGGAAGATTTTGATGTGTTAATTGAGGCAGACAAAAAATATGAGTTCATTTCGTCGGAAGAAGCAGGGAAGGCTCTGGAGGATGTTGGATTGCAGAGGGCGAGCTTTCATAGGAGTTGCCATTTAGATTTAGGATCGGGAGCAGTGGAAAGGGCTTCGTGGAAGTATTTGGATTTTGTTTGTCTGATTGTAGATTGTGTCAAATTGCGAAGAGCCCTGAACGCTTGGTAGTCATCGGTAAGCCTAGTGCGTCTAAAGCGTCTACGAGCAGCATCACGTTTCCTTTGCAGGTCTTTAATTTTTTTACACATCCAAGGAGCAGGATGGTGGCGGAAGGTTAAGGATTTGAGAGGGGCGTGGGTATCCAGGATGCTTTTAAGATTGGCAGTGAGTATGTCGACCATTGAATCGACGGTGGTACAGGAATAAATTTTGTTCCAATTCAGGGTTTCGAGGGAAGGAGATATATTTTCAGAAGTGAGTCCATCTAGGTTGCGAAATGTTATAGTTTTCGGTAGGATTTCTGGGGTTTGGATATTATATGAGATTTGGATTAAATCGTGAGAGGACAGAAAAGGGACAGGTAATTGTGAGGAAGAAAGGAGTCTCTGGGATGAGTCAATGATGAACAGGTCTAACCAGGTGTCAGATCGGAGAGTGTGATGGGTAGGAGAGAAAGAGACAATGGAGAGGTGCAGAGAGTAAAAAAGGTTTTCAAGATACATTTTATCATTTGATTGGACCAGAAGATTGGTATTAAAGTCACCGGAGATTATTATGAGGTCGTAGAGAGGAACATAGTTGTAAAGGACCGACTCAAAGATAGGATCAAAAGGGACCAAAGGAGGGCGATACACTACAACGTATAGGAGAGGATTGGGTTTGCATGAAATTTCGACACCAAGGAATTCTATGTGAGGGAAATTGGACACTGGTAAAGAAAACAGGATGCGTGATTTTAGGGAATTATGGACGTAAAGACCTACCCCTCCTCCAGTCCGGTCAACTCGGTCGTGGCGGAGGAAGGAATAGTCAGGTAAGGAAACAGTGAAGGACGGGATATATGGTTTTAGCCATGTTTCTGAGATTCCAATGGTGTGGACAAAATTTTGGGTAAAATATTGCTGAAATTCGTCAAAGTGAGCGGGCAAGGATTGGGAGTTAATGTGACAGGAGGTTAGGACATTAGACATGATGGGGAAGCAGAAGAGAAGCTCTCAGTATTTGAGGAGAGGAAGCTATGAGGAGTGAATTTTATTGGCAGAGCTAATTGAAGAGATTGAAAATGCGGAGAGAAGATTATCCGAGGCGAGTTATTACTAGAATCCGCTATAAATCTTGATGCTAATGAAGGGATATTGAAATTAAAGAATATCGAAAGGAAAAATGATACATAGATAAAAAAATAAATTAAACAACAGACAAAAAAAAAAGATATAAGATAAAAGAAAGAATGAAAATTAGTTTTATGCCAGGAAAAAAAGTTAATTTCGCAATATAATACTTTGGAAGAAATAAAATTTTTATAGAACATTTGAGTTTGTGGGGGTAATTCAAGATGAACCCGTGAGCGCCGTTGTGAGAGTCATGGTTGTTCGTGAGGCTTGAAGGCATACCGGTCTTCAGTAGTCATTCGAAAATATCCAGGTCTTGAGCTTGATCGATGTAGACCACTCGGTGTCCATCTTCTTTTCTACATCGCACTCTACCCCCAGAGAACCAGACATATTTTATTTTCCCCGCTGCCCTCTTCTGACGTGCAAGCCAGTAGAGGTGCCTATTAGTTACTGTCATTTCCTCGCTTAAATAGATGCGGTGGCAGTCGTTTTCCTGCCAACCTATATCTCGGGTGGAGAAATCTCGCTTGACTTTTCTTTTTTGTATTAGGTCGTCCCTCACTGATTGCCGTGTGAAGCGTGCGATGATTGGTGGGGGTCGGGGGTCGTCATTCTTCGCCCTACGACGCTGTACCGTGTCCAGGTCCTCGATATTTAGTTTTAATCCCAGGCCTGCTCCGATGCTTGCGACTAGACCAGAAGGAGTCTCTCCGGCTCGTATGGGGATCCCACATATCTCAAGGCACTTGGACAATATGCCCTGTTCGCTTTTGTTTAAGCGTATATCCAAATCCCCCACTCGTGCCTTGAGCGCTTTATTTTCCGCTAAGATCTCCTCGATATATTTTTTTTGTCCCTCTAGGTGTTTTTCGATAGATGTAAGTCTCTCATTCATTTCAACCTTGATCTTTTTTATCTCCCCCTGGACATTATGATCGGAATGTTTTATTGCTGATAATATTTCCATGAGTGAGGGTTGTATTGATTTACCGGAAATTTGTTTTTCCTCGGCATCTGAGTTTTTATTGGCCTGCTCACACTTAGCGCACAGCCATTGTGTTTTTGACAATTTTAGGCCCTTTATCTCCTTATCGCTGAGACTGCAGCACCGCCCATAGAAAATTAAATTGCATTTTGAGCAACATATATTATTTTTATCGTCACGAGCAATGATGTTATTGCACTTGGAGCAAACAGCCATTGTGCCTAAATAAATAAATAGATAGTAACTTACGGAAAGAGTTGTTGTTACGGCACCTGGTTTTAATTCTGTTGGGCTTAAGAGATAACCCAATGTTGTGGCTCGAACCGTTTATACGTGGAATCGCAATAATTTCCAATGTTCCTTCACTACACTTTACCGCCTGTATAAATATATATATGTATATATTCACGTATATATGATATATATATGTAAATATATAGTATGGTTATCCTGATATTAATGATTGAAAACTGAATTAATGACACTGCACTAACGTGAAAGAATTAATTATAACGTGAAAGAATTAAAGAAAGCGATGTACCCTGGTTGGTGTCCCTGGCCAGGTCCTTTTCAAGCCAATACCTGACTTAGACTGCCTCATTTCGAAGAAAATTTGTATTTATACAATTATTCATCGTGATTTGCGAAGTTGCCATTTTTTCATAATATAGTTTTTAGGGGGCTCTTCAGGTTCATATAATAAATATAAAACTATATTTTGTTTTACGACTTTTTGAGACAGATAAAAATATATTCTCCATGGAAAACAAAAACTTGTTCCACTAGAACAAATGGCGGATATAGGGTGGTTCTAGGATAGTTATAGGTTCAGTATATAGTAGAGACTATTTTTTGAAAAGCGATTGTGTAGGAAGGTAATTTGTCCTAGATCACCTTTAACCGTTAGATTTTCCCTCATATTTTGGGTACACACTTTATAGAAGCCGAGTGAGCCAGAGAAGGGCCCTAGATTCCATAGGATCCATTTCCTGTCACTACATATTAAATAAAAGTCCGAACCCAGGACCTTCGGCGCGGCAACTCAGCCCTCTACCACTGAGGCACTATGCTCTCTTATATTATATTATATGTAATAATAATTATATAATAAAATCAAAATTATATAGTAATAAATACAGCGGATGCAAGGAGCTTGGGAGTCTGCAACTGGATGGCAGCAGCTCGGGACAGATACTTATGGCGGCTGCTGGTTGAGGAGGCCTGGACGCGTCACGTGTTGTAGCGCCAGACTAATAATATATAGTAATGAAAAATATGATAAAATAAAACAACATAATAAAAAATATTTGTATGTTATGTAAAACTCAATTTTTTTATTATCTATGCGTGTGGAATACCCTCTGCCGTAATTAATATTATATACATATTAGTATGTTGGGGGGAGGCAATCAATATTATGTCATACAAACTCGCTCACACACTCATATGACTATTTTGTATACATATGAACAATGAAGTTAATATGAAGAATAGATATCGATGCAATAACGAATATAGAAATTGGAGAAGACATTGCTAGAGTGCTGTAGGTTGGCTCATGGCAGGTCCTGACATTGGAGAGATTTGTCAGCCTCTACCCAACCTCCTTGGCACCCTTTGCTCCACCTGGGACTGCTTCCACCTCCTTCGTCTTCAGGGTCTTGTCCCAACTCCTTTATCCTTCCTTTTTAGCAGATCCGGAGCTAGGCATTTAGTAATCATCAATCTCCATCAAGTTATTTCATATATATTAATAAAGCTGATCAATATTTTGTTGAATAGCCAAGTATACGCAAATATTTACTAAGTCACAATTATGTTTACTTATAGGTAAAAGAAAATTATCGTTTATATTTTGTCGATGATTTAAAAATTAACAAAATTAAATTTAATCGAAAGCTAATATTCAGCATACATTCAGTTATTTATTATTTTACCGGAGACTTTGCAATCCCCTGAATTCCACTGAAGAATTTTGGTATAGAAGAAGGAACGAAAATTTGTTTTTTATTTTAGCTGGCTATGCAATTTTTACCTTAGTGTTCTAATCCAGAGGTAACTTTTTTGTGAACAAAAAAATTCAATTAATTCTCCCATTTTTTGTGTAAAATCATTACTATTATTCTAGCTATTAATGCAGCTTCAGAATTTTCAAGTATGTGTAGAAGAGAACGTCTATTCCTGTTAATACAATCTCCCTAGAAATTGTGGAGTGGATTCCAATTGAGTTGAAATGAGTAGAAAAGAATACATATACCAAACTGCATAATACAACAAATTTATGGGCATGAAACAGAAACTAAAATTTACCTTTGATGATAATAATCGTAATAATAAATTGTTCTTTTTTAAAGTCCTTTAGAATAATAATAAATAGATAGAATTTATATAGTTTATTAGAAGTTTGTAAGAAGAAAGAGTTTTTATAACATATAAATGTATATAAAATTGACGTGTCACAGTGTTTGTAACAGAACTTCTCCGAAACCACTTGACCGATTCGTATGAAATTTTTGGTCTATATTCAGTAGTTCTGAGAATATGATGTAAACTATTTTTCATACCCCTAAGTGATATGTGTCGGCCATTATTCTTGATTATATATTTGATTGTGCAATGTGAATCCACCAATTATGGAATCTTATACGTTTGTTCAACAAAAATATCACCGGGAATGTCGACTGGAATACCATAATACAGCAATGTTGACTGCAATCTTTAAAGGAGAAGTCGTCCTGTAGCCACGTATTCCAATGATATCATCAGAATCCATAATACCGTTCAAAAGACTTCAATCTGGTATAAGCTTGGCTTTTGCTATGACCATCAACAAGTCTCAAGGCCATACAATGTCCATTTAGGTTGCGGACCTAGAACATCCATGTTTCTCCCCTGGACAATCATACGTTGCATGCTCACGTGTTAGTAAACCACCTAATCTGTTTGTATTTGCAAAGGACAGATTAAAAAAAAAAGTATTGTGTATCGCTTAATTGAATTGAAATAAATAGTTATAATATAAAAAAATATTACTAGCCATAATTAAAAATCAACCATGATATACCTCATTCATTAATCTAATGTTTATATTTTATCAGTTAAGAATTTTGTTTATTGATTATTTATTATATACTGTACTTAAATATAAGATGAATAACATGTAAAATCATAAACCTATTTAATTCATTTATTCCATTCATTCATTGTTTCTTTAAAATTCAAATTTTAACCTAATATTTTTTAAAACTATTACCACAGCAACGCGTGGCCAGGTCAGCTAGTAACATATAAATGTAAAATGCTCTTGCAATTTAATAATTTGAATTCCACTTCTCTCCTTCCTTCTATCTTTCCTCCTTTTCCCCATTCTTTCCTTCTCTCCTCGGTTCGTTTTCTCGCATCTCTCTTTCCCACAAGGACCTTAAATTCTTTTAATCTTTTCCCATAGTCATCCCTATCGAAACTGTCTTGGTCTGTCATTTTCAGTCTCTCAATTTTTTCCTTCATCTGTTTGATACAAGGGTATAGTGCTCTTGTATCCTCTCATTTTATAGAATATTTCTCTATTCAATCTTTTTGGATGCATCTTCACCATATGTCCGTAGATTAATCTTCTTATTCTTATATCCGTTTCCAAATCATTTATTTCTTTGTATATTCCCTTATTAGGTCTCAGCCTATAGCCTTTCTGTGTCTTCTTTTGGCCGTAGATTCTTCTTAGTATTCTTCTTTCTATCTCTAACATTTTCCTTAGGCTGGGGAGGGAAGCGGATTCCGTTCCGTACAGTATCACCGGTTTGACGACCGTATTGTTGTGCCTTATCTTCGCGTTAACAGGCTCCTTTTATATATTTTAGAATATATATAAATATAAGATTATATAAATTATATTTATAATTAATGAAATGATGATATAGCACGAGTGTGTTTCAGGGTATCCTGAAACAATTGGAAAATATTAAATAAAATCGTAACAAACATTAAGGAACCTAGGAATGATGGTAGTTTGTCTCATAGCCATTTTTTGACTTTGTACATCCGAAATTGATATAGTCATCTAATTATGTTCGATCATTATTTTGTTATTATATTAGGTTATTATGATCAAATCATTGTATCCTCACTAGTCTTAAAAAGAAGAGTAAAATGTAAGTTTAGAGACAAATAAATTAAACAAAAAACAGCAACGACTTTTTTATAATTTTTATCTTCAAGGAAAATTTCCCATCGCTAATTCACAAATTTAAATTACTGAAACGATTTCAGGGCATTCATAACATATGTTTTGATCTTGATGGTGATCCGAACGAACGATCTAAAACTGTTTGTCATTCAAAGCTATGTACACCTAAAGCCAAGAAAACCTGAATGAGAATAAAAGCGGAATCTCGGGTTAATCTTCTTTTCGTTTGTTTAATGTAACATTGGATTCAAACGTTCAATATATA
Organism: Arma custos; assembly: GCA_037127475.1. Lineage (NCBI taxonomy): Eukaryota > Metazoa > Arthropoda > Insecta > Hemiptera > Pentatomidae > Arma > Arma custos. The sequence goes on along the minus strand of CM073764.1, from coordinate 30,582,512 downwards.
GTTAATTAATTATTATTATTATTGATAACAACAGCAACAAAAAATCTATAATTTTATATTTTAATAAAGATTAAGAGATCTAAAAAGTTATATCGTTTTAAATAATTCTTCCTGACTTTCCAATAATCAATACCCCAAGAATTTCAATATACGTTCTTAAGCCAAAGCACTTGGAATTATTTTGTTAATGAACGAAAATAACAACTATCTGATGTTGTTCCCTATTAGAATTTAATTAGAAACAACTTATCGACAATTTTAAAAGAATAGTCCCTCAAATTGTTTAGTTATACTAAACAATGCTTTATTTTTACCTTTCCCAAAAGTGATATAAAAATTAATGGGTTAATGAATATTATTATATTTAGGTGTTGCTTTGATAAAATGGGGAGATTACTTTAATATAGTTTGTAATATATATAATACAAAATAATACATAAAGAAACAGTTACTCTAAAGCAGCTATGCAGTTAGTTAATGGTAGGACATCGGCTGCGCCTGAAGAAGTTGCTACCTGACCCGCAATACACTAAGACCAAAAATTCCACTCCTGGGCGTTGAGAGTTTTTATTCATTTTTTTCTTTTAAGACTTTTAAGTACTCATTATAATCAACTTTTATTTTTAAATGGTATTTGGTATACTCCATCTAAAACTCTAATTTTATTTTAAATCAATTGTTGAAAGAATGCTTAAAGAAGTAATACATTTGTAAATTAATAGCACCAGTTTTGTGACAAGGCAATGAATTGACAAATCAGGGCGAAGGAAATATATCAATGTATCCTTTGTATATCAAATATTTGTGTCATTCAATGTAGCAGATTATATTAATATTTTATTAACTTATAATACTCGAATTGCAATTAATAAAACGTTTCACGATTTATTGGCATCAGTTAATATTTTATATTTTGATTTAATTAGATTTAATATGTTAATAAACTTGATGTTTAGTCCATGTAATTTAACTTATAAATTTCTATTTAATTTGTCTATTAATTGATAGCACAATTCTATGATTGAAAAATCCTGACGCATATATTAAAAAGAAATATATTTTAATTACAAATCCCATATTTAATTTTTTTAAATTATTAGAGTACACCATTGAATTTTGGGCGAACTTTAGGATAATTTAATCAGAACAATTAATTATTCCACAGTGTTAGTGCGAGAAAAGGGTAGACAAAAATATTTCTTGATTGACCTTGATTGGCCCTCAGAAAAGAGTCTTATGATAGTTAACTAAAACAGATCTCGAATTTTAAAATCCAGAAAATTTGTATTAAATGTTTAAGTTGAAGGGTTCCTTAAGGAAAAGGGAAGATCCCTCGTCCAGCATATTTTTAGTGGCTCAAAAAGAGCCAGTTTTCTTTTTATCATTGAATTGTCAGACGATCATTTAAAAGGAAATAAAACTTGATCACTGTCTGTGCTGTAATAAAAACTATTATTTAAATAAATATAACGTATATAAATATAACGTGGGCTTTATTTTCTTCTAGTTAAGTCTTCTTAATCATAAGGCACGGTATACTTTTTTTATTCAATAAATTGATCCAAAATCTACTTACTTAATTATTTAATTATTTTTTCGCAATGTGTGTAGCCGTGATGTCGTATGTAGCCGCTTGGATTGCCTCCCGCAAATATATCGAATGCGGACTTACAGATAACTAAAAGTCAAAGTTGTATGGTAAAGCAGACTTGATGATAAGCAACCTGCTCGTAGTTTTAGAAGCACTCGGAACCTAAACCGCTATCTTGGCCGGAAGAGTGGTGATAACCTGGAGATAACCCGCAAGAAAGGAAACCTCATTAAATATAACCACAAGTGAAACTTCCGGAGATAACTTACTATTCTAATTAGCGTTCCAGCTCCTGAATTAAGTATTGTGAGAACTTCGATAGCAACGGTATCGCTCCTGTCAAAGATAAGATAAAAACGATATTAAGTTTTCCCACTACATTAATTTTACATTGATGTTTTACTCTCATTTGCACAACTGTTTTTATTATTATATTCCTTATGGAACAGTTTACCTCCTTAAAATATATATATATCTATATATGAATATATCTACCGGTGGGCTGAAAGTTCGTAGGCTACCATAGTAATAGTTTTTTATGCACCTAGGGACTAAAGAAGATCATTATTCCCTCAGCTGTAAGTTCGCGTACGCTCGGGAATAATTATCTTTACTCACGAGACCAAACCGAGGGAGTAAAGAATTGCTGGGAATAATGATCAATTTAGTCCCGAGGGGCATAGAAGATTTTATCTCCAGGTGGGATGTAAAAAGGAAAACTATACGCTATAATATTTTATATTATGTCATGTTTTACAATAAATTCAAAAACATTTGAAATAACATTATTTGCTTCTTGTACAATATACATACAATTACACAACCTTAACACAAATGAACTTCAGTTTATCAGTTTTAGTGTTTTGAAACGACAGCTGATTTTAATGGCCGATGTGACAGGTATACCAACCTAACCCACAACTTTTTCAGTACAAAACCTACATTATTTAGACGAATTAGGTTGTCATCTTTTTACTTTATTCCCTAGGGAATAAAGTTAACTTTTTGACTAAATTTCTAATGCACAGGGAGAAAAGACGTACTTTATTCCTAATCAATTGAGCCCAAAACCCATGTTTTTGTACCAGCTGGAGATAAAACATATTTTTTTGGTAAAATTCAATTTTATTATTCAACATTTTTCCCTTCGAGAAGGACACAATGATTATACCGATCATGCTATTTTTCGAAACCACTTTTATAGCACCATTTCTCGATACCCTCAAAATGGGCCTCATATCAGCGATTACTTCTTCATTAGTGCTGAATACCTTTCCAGTCAGCATTATTTTGAGATTTACAAATAGGAAAGAGTACCTGGTGGCCAGATTTGGTGGAAGGTAAAGGAACTTGTATCCTAATTCTTCCAATATTGCCATAGTTTTCATTGACATGTCACATGCTACATTTTTCTTGATGAAACAACAAGTTTTCTTCTTCAAATGGAGCCGTTTTTTTTTTCAAACACCCCTACAACACAATGTAGTAATCGCTTTTGACGGTGAGGCCCTTTTACTGATGTCATAACCTTGCCAGCTGACCGTTGCATCTTTCCACGCATTGAATTCGGTTTATCGCGTGCAGTCAGTTCGGCTGATCGTCGATTGGACTCTGAAGTGTAGTGATGAATCCATCGTCACATATCGGTGGAATATTTTTTTTTTCTATTACGGTGAATATCGCTAAACATCGCTTTGAGTAAACGACAGGTTGAAACTTTAGCATGTCAATATATTCAAGCATAATATGTTCAAAACGCTCTTTTAACATCTTCAGAGTCTCGGATATCTCGATCAACTTCAATTTACGGTCATTCGTAATTATTTAGTGAACTTTTTTTATATTTTTGTCAATTACAGCCTCTTTCAACCGTCCAGTGCATTTATCGTCTTCGGTGCTGTTTTAATTTAACAAACTACTTTTTAACAGTTGATTTTCATGATGCAGACTCTAAATCATATTTATCAACCCAAAAACTGGCTTTAACAGTATTTTTTCATGATAAAGCAAAGCTTTATTGGTAAATTCGAAATTCATTTATTTCAGTTTAACAAATTTTGCTTCACTCACAATGCTATACCTCATGAACCAATTGTCTGACAGGTATTAAATTAATACGCGTATCCTTTGAAGGCTAGTACCAACAAAAGTTATATAGATTTAACTTTAGTAACACCAATTATATACATATACTATTCTTAAGAAATCACAAAGTGGCTGGAAATTAAAATAATTTATTTCTAGACTTTTATATCATTATCACTTTTGTATCGTGCTAAACTTTTTTTATCAGAAATAAAGGTTTGGCTAACACATACATAAAAGATACATATACAGAACACTCTTAATGTATAACCTACAAAATTTACTAGTGATCGATTTCTTGTTGGTAATGGTTTTATTATCCCAGAAGAAAGTAATTTTGTTTCTTGAAATTTCTCTTGGAGTTATGTTAACTTGTTGAGTGGCAATGTGGAAGCACATACGAACCACATACCACATGGATCGATTATTCATACGACTGATAGTTTCCATGTTTAGCAGCCTGAATATAGATGGCACTGTGAAATGTCGAAGAGGAAAAAAAAGAGAAATTCTTCTCAGAACTTGTTTGTCACATTCGGGTTCCTTTGTCTTCAAGCTATCTGGTTGACATTGACGCAACACATCCTTAAAAGACAGGCAGCATGTATTTCTAAATTGTTTATTAAGGAAGCGTGTATCTGATTAAATTTTCTTTTTTATTGTTCAGGTTTAATGTAAAAACATGTATACAATATTTTGCTTTACGTCGTCACATAACAAAAAAAATTTATGGATATAACAAATTCATACTTTATGTTTTATGAGAAATAATCTAACAATATGTTAATCTACGACGTATCCAAATCTAAACAGAAACCCCTGGTATCTTAAGAGGAGGTAAGAAACAATGAAGAAATATGGGATGAAGAGGAAGATAAAACAAGCTGAGAAAAGACTGATTCATCGCAAGAATGAAAAAAAAATAACTGTTTGATGTTTCTCCCTATTCTATTATTTCTGGGATTCTTTTTTTTTTTTTTTAATTTCACCCAGCTTTGAGGTAATTGGAATTAATCATAAGTGAATTTTCTGTGTATGTGCCTTTTTCTCCGCCAAGTATAGCTTTATCCTCTCCCATCTCCTACCCTTCCTTGGAAATTTCGATATTAAATATTAAATATATAAAGATATTCGATAAAGGAGTTATGTAACTACTGGAATTTTATTATAAAAAATGTATTAACAATTTTCAAGGATAATTCATTAAACCATAATTTAATGGGTATAAAGTATGAAGAGGTTTTATTAGTTACTCCATAAATTCCAAAGAGTGTGAAACCGAAAAAAGAAAAAGAAAATGTGATCTAAATCTTGAATTCAATTAAAGTTTGAGATCAAAATTTTCTAATTGATGAAGGAATGATGTGTTTTGATGAATATATGTGCATTTTAATTTACTGTGAAATACGTAACTTGGAAATAGAAATGAGGGTAAGAATAAGATTTTATGGCCACGTGATGAGGATGAAAGAGGATTCACCGAACAAACGAATTTTCACCAAAATTATAGGCTACAAATTCAAACAAGTATACGCTCAACAAATAAAACAAGAAACACAGAAACACTGAAACACAAGATTTATTATTTTATTATTTTAATTGAAGATTATCTTATTATTTATTATTTTATTTATTCTAATAAACACAAGATTTATTAGAAAACAGAACGGAATATCCAAAAAAATCCTTAAAAATGCGGTGTTATTGGCAGACAAAAAATATTCCGGAAGAAAGAAGAATAAAAACCTTCAGTGAAATAATGAGGCAAAGATGGGCCGAGAAAAACTGAAAAAAAAGGAAAAAAAGCTGCATCATAGTCGCGTAGTCCTTCAGGGCTGTTTCGCGTCAAATAAATATATATACACATTTTTAAATAAACTGTTTACTCGTCCAGTTAGATATTTAAAAAAAAAAGTTTTCTTAATATTGTTTGTTTTTCTTCCATTGTTCTTTTTCTGTGTTTACTTAGCATAAAGTTTGTATTTATATGTATCAATTAATTGTTTCTCTCTCAATAGTTATTTTTATCTTATTTATATTTTATTTTTATTTATTTTGCTTTTTTTTTAAATATGGGAGGTAATTCGCAATGTTTTAATATCTTTTTTTAAAATTTGTTCTCACTTGTTAATTTAATTGTGTTAATTAAATAATTAATAATTACATTATACTTTAAGACATAATAGCTTATATAATAATTCTTGTATTGTTATTCTAGAGGGACTTGTCCCAGTATAAATAAAGACTCTATTATTGTTAAATCCTTTCTGCAATAACAATTTGAAAAACTAATCAAACAGTGCAGACGTAAATCGCTCTTAATAATAAAGCGTTCATAAACAGTCGTAAATTAATAAATTTTTATTTTAGTGTATGTTTGCTTTAGTGTGATTTATTTGCTACTTTTGTCAGGTGAATTTTGAAAACCGGATTGTTCCGAGTGGTACCTGTACCTGCCCCACTGTTAAATATACTTGCATAGTTCCTTGTTGATTTATTCGTTAATTAATGTAAAAACTGTTTCTGCGAATTATATCAAGCATCTCTCTTCTCATTATTATACAGTTTTTGTTAGAAGTGGGAAATTACTGGGGGAAATGGCATTCAACGATGTTACGGTTGTTTAGTTACGAATTTTTGCAGTGAGAAGCCTGGTATTGTTGTGACTTTATGATGCAAGGATTACAATAAGATGGATGTTTTTTCTTTGATATTGTAATAACTTGAACGTCATTTTGCCGTAAAGCAATAACTAAAGCGGAAGTAGGGACGAGAGTGAACGAACCCTAGACGTCAGCGCGACTATCCTTTCACCCCGCCTATTTCCGTATCCACAGCTCATTTAAAGTTATATTTAGCGCCTCTTCCTCCATCCCGAGGGACTTATAAATACTGCTATTAGAAAGAGGGGTTGAATTTCGTCAATACCGTCTCTGTGTTATAAATAATTCGCCTGGTATAAATAATCTTTTTTTTTCTTCTTACCTTACCTTAAGAAAACACGTGGACCTTGGCCAGAAATACTCCTAATTCAAGAGGGTTAACAAACAATTGCTGAGGTATTAATAGGATGTTAATCTCAGTACAAGGGGGCGTATACCCAAATCTATTCTTGCTTTTATAATAAAACAATAAGAAGCAGAAAACAAAAAAATATTATTTGATAAAAAAAATTATTGAACGAATTCTCAACAGGGAGAAATGCTTTATTTTCAGCAGTGCTGTCCAATTATATTGGATTGCCTTAATACACAGCATACTGATCAATCCAATCGGACATAATGTACATTAAAATTTGTTAGTTTAAAATGCATACTTAAAAACTACAGTACAATTCTTAATTTTGTTTCTACTTTTTTTTCCCTCTTTTCTTTTTCTTTTTTTTTCATATACAAGAAAATAAAGAAAATACAAACCAGATAAACCAAGCACACATACAGTACCATACAATTTATGAAAATATATAAATTAAAAAAAAAAAAAATCAGCGTGTGGGGTATCAGCTACTATATACATGATGGCGAATTATCCCCAGGGAGTCAAGAGTAATATTCTCGGCGAGCACCATCACATCCCTGCCATTGACACCCAGGTCATCGAGGAAGCTCCATGTTCTTTTCGGAATCGTTCCGCGAGACCCAAACCAGAGGCCTCTCACGGTGAACTCTCTCTCTCCGAAGGTCTCGCAGAATTTCTCCTTTAGGAAAGGGATGCATTTGTCATATATTACCTTCTTTTCCCTTTCCACTCCACCCGCCTGGTCAAGGTCATTATTTTCAAATCTCACCGTCGGACCCAACACCCAGGCTACCTTTCCGGTCTTTGGAAATGCGACAATATCTGCATATCTTGTGGATCCCTCCGTGTCGATACAATAGACCTCGTCAAAGCAGGCGAAGTCTTTTTCCTTTAGGAGCCTCATTACTTCGTGTTGACCCTGTGGTGTCGGCGTGTTATGAGGAGGGAGTTGATGGGGCATTTTCCCAGCACATGGGCTGGTGTTTCTGACTCTCTGCCGCATTTGCGACAGAGGGACCCAACTTCTCTCGCCTGACCGCCGGCTCCTTGGACTCCACGCAGAGGCGCATAATTGATGTTCAGTTTTAGGGCGTTGGTCCACTCCGACCCCGAAAGTACCTGTTTCTCGCATATAAACCTATTGGCTTTCGGTGTCTCCTTGAAATGATGCATTCCAGCGCCCTGCCACCTACAATTAGCCCATTCTTCGAAAGAATTTTCACGCAGCGACTGTCGTAGAGCTCTCACGCTTCGGAAGCCCTGATCAACTCCCAGCCTTTCTAGACATTGAGCTGCTTCCGTTTCATAATTAAATGTAGACTGGAACAGGGCATCCGGGACATTAGACAGTCGCGGGGCAATTGACCAATGCTGAAGTGGAGCCTCCCATTGACAGCGGATCAGTCCCAGGCCTCGATACCTCCTTGGTGCGTACATCATGGCCGTAGAGGTGTTCGCAGGTAGCCCGATAATGGCCTTGATACTTCTGCGGTTTGGAGAGGATAGGTCAGTCCCGGGAACAGGTACTGATTGACAACGTTGATCTTTTGTTCCGGCTTGAGTAGACAAGAGCTCACAAATTTGTCTAAATTATCACTTAATTTAGTCACCGCCTCCTCATCAAATATAAGCTCTCCCATAAATGTGCATCCTAAATATTTTATTCGCTCTTCAGCCTTACATGTATGGATGACATCTCCATTCTCTAAAGAGAGCGAAGTGGTCCGCAGCTCTCCCTTTTCAATCAAGATACCCACACTCTTGCTTGGGTTGACCGCCAAACCAATCTCTGCAAGCATCCTTTGAACGCCGTTAATGATTCTTTCTGCAGCACCCGTGTTACGTGCCGAAACAGCCTGGTCGTCCGCAAATCCGGTGAGGACCACAGATTCTTGGTCACCCGTAAGTTTGTAACCAAACATCTCGGACATATTTTCGTCACACAGGTCGCGGCATGAGTGGTCAATGGCCAGGTTGAAAAGCGATGGCGACAAGGGCCCGCCTTGAGGCACTCCTCGGAGGACATTGATTTGGCTTGTCAAGTGGGCTCCAACGCATATCTTAATCGTGTTCGTTCCAAGGAGAGCCGCTATCACGTTCTTGTATATAATCCTTCATTTAAAAAAAAATACAGTTGTACCTATAAATTAGCGGTATGAGGGCGTTGGTAACTTTCAAAGTGTATAGACGTTGGATTTATTTTATGTGATCATAACGTTAAAATTTAAAAATTACAAAAGTGCTAAGTTCGTATATCAACCATATCAGTCATTCAAAAGAACAATGTCATGACTCAAAAAAACTAATTTTTCAATACAGGAATTTGAAAGTTCCATGTGAGTTAAAAATTAAAAATATGACTGTTGGTAAAGCAAATCATTCGTTTTCCTATGATGAAAATCTCAAATAGGTGCATACATTTTTAAAAATTATAATATTAACACAGTCTATCTCTATTCGAAAAGCTTTGAAGCTCAGAAATTTTCATAAATAAACGGTTTGTTGTATCTTATTTTCAGGTATAAATTTCATGTTTGACATCGATCTAAAAGTTAACCTAATTATACCTAAAACTATTAGAAATTAGAATAAATGATATCTTGTATTTTTTAGGCACAACAATTATCGTTTCAGTTACACATTATATCAATTCAGAGGCTGTAATTTTATCACAAGGTACTTGCTAATAACTGTCAGTAATCACAGTGTTTTGTTTCACACCGTTGTTTGTTATTATTTTAATATCAAAAACATTAAAACATATATAAAAATGTCTTCTTCTTCATAGGCACGACAGACGCACAAGGCGGTCCTTGGCCTGCTCAATCACTCTTGCCCAGTCTTGTCTGTCTGTAGCAAGCAAGCCTCAAAGACGCGTTGAGATTTCGGAGGTCCTCTGAGATGCTGTCCTTCCATCTGCCTCGTGTCCTCCCTCGAGCTCTCACTCCTTCTGGACAATCCTTGTGTAGCCCTTTGACGGTTCTGCCATCATCCATTCTATGGAGGTGACCCAACTACTTTAGACGTATTCTGACATAGTCGGAAAGCTTCACATTGTCATATAGGGAATATACTTCTCTATTCTTTCTAAGACCCCCATACCCCATTTTCTTTCACAGGTCCTAGAATACGCCTTAATATTTTGCGTTCAAAGATTTCCATCTTTTCAGCTGCTGATTTTTTTAAGTTTCCTTGTCTCAAAAGCATATGCATTGCATTGCATATAAAAATGCATTTTATTAAAACCAAAAACGTATTTACGCTGTATACTTTTTTAAGATAACAGCTGAAGTTTTGATTTTTAGTTTTGAATTCTTTAAAGAATACAATTTCAGTGAAATCCTATTGCTGAAATACATGAATTATTAGATATGGAATCATTGATCATTATTTAAATACATTATCTTTAATATTGCATTTTATATATATATATATATATGAAAATGGAAGTTGTCGCATTTCTAGAATTGAGCGAGTGAAAAACTGTGTCATAAGACATATAGTTAAAACGGTAACGATAATGCACAAAATTGAAACCAAGCAGTGGTATGGTCATCTGAGAAGAATGGACCCCAAGAAATGGGCGAAAATGATATTGGACTTTATCCCAAAGGAGAGCCGAAAAAGAGGCCGCCCAAGGAAAATTTGGCTGCAAAGAGTTGAAGAAGCGATGACAGCAAGAGGATTGGCGGAGGGAGATTGGGAAGACCGAGAGTATTGGCAACAAAATGTTCTGGGTTTCGGCATATGACCAAAGGTTGTAAAAGCCCGGAAAAAAAGATATATATATATATATATATATATATATATATATATATATATATATATAAAGTTCATTTAATAACCGTTATCTATAATAACATCATGTATCATAATTCTATCACTCCCCTCCCTAAACAAGAGGAAACGTAGGTTTCCGATTATGACTGATATATTAGAATTCATTATGAATCATACTATATACTATTCTTCATACTCTGCCAACAATCTTCGAGGTTAATGATATGTGACGATATAGGGAGGTGAGAAAATAATGAATTTACTACATTAAAAATGGTTGTTATCAACAATAGATAGTATTATTCATTCATTCATTCAAATATCAATTAAAATTAATAAATATCAGTTAAAAATATGCATATATACTGTTAATCATGTTAAAAATTTCAAGGTTCTATTTTGTACCAGACATCTAATACAGATAATATAGTTGTGACTTAAATAACCTAAATGGCTCTCCAATACATCAAATTCGAGTTTGTTTGTAACAATTAACAAATTAATATGGAGTAACTAACTTCTAGTCCTTAATAAATTGTAATAAAAAATAACTGAATTTTTGGAGTTAATTTCTTTTAATTTTTTTTAAACAGACATTTTACATTACATTTTATATTTCAGTATTATTATGTTATAGTATATCAATTTCTGGAGGTTAGTAGGATGTAGAATCTATAATACGGAACAAAGCAGCGGTTGTTGTCTGTTATTAGCGATAGATAACTGTCTAGTCTAGTTTATCCTGAGAATAACTAAAGACCAAAATTTTAATTTATTGGCATTGTGTCTAGGAAGAGAAAACTTTGCCTTCTTTATTATAGCTTAAATTGTGTATAATCACCTTGATATTTACTATCATACTTAAATAAAAATTAAAACTTGAACAAAGAAGAGACAAAAAAACTATGGCCCAAGTTCAAATGTCGGAAAAGAATATGAATGCGAGGCAGTTGTGTTGTATATTTGGCTTAGATCCAATGGGACCGCTTGTCTTTCGAAATCTGAGGAAACTGTTGAAATAATTATTCTAAACTTTGGATTTCCTAATGCCAAATTTTATATTTAGAATGATTTCCTAATCATCAAAAACATTAATAGATGTAAAACTAACTCTTAAAAGTCAAAATACTTTGAGAATTCTTATATTGATATTTTTATTTTTAACAGAAAAATATTTAGTAACCAAAATAATGATCTATATAGTTAATGAGTGTCAATAATATATCTGTACATTTGTCTCTCTTCACAATCTGCAATTTTTTTTTTTTATGTATCTGTTTTCTATCATAATAATAAATTCAATAAAACGTGTGAAAAATTCATTTATGAATTACTATTTTACTTCATATCTATATCTGTTTCCTAGGCCTTGTGGTAATAAACTCGTAATTAATGATTAGTTGTTAATTATTTACCTTTAATTTTCACGATATAAACATTTATTTGATATGTTCCATTTTTCTAGTATAAATAAATTAATTATTATTTCGATCAAGTATAAGTTTTATTCCATAAATAAGAGGCTTTGTGTTGTTTTCTGTACTTTACGTTTTGCCGTTTGGTGCTAGGTACCGAGCCAACCCTCCTCCTTTATCCGGGCTTGGGACCAAGGATTTAGTCCCTGACCAAAAAATCAGAAGTTATAGTCAAAATATTAAGAAGAATCTAGGGTGGATTGGCCGTAAATGGTGTATGGTGAAGAAGAAAGAATGAGGAGCTGATGAAGCTATATAAAGGGAGCCGGACGGTAAAGGAAGCAGAGGACGCCCTCGTATCAGATGGCTGGGTGATGTCGAAGAGGCCTTGAAACTGCTGGGTGTACAAAACTGGATAAGGAGAGCGAAGGATCGCAGAGATTGGTTGGATGGGCTTCCACCACCAGGGTTCTTGCAGGACAAATCGAGCCAAAATAATAACAAGGTGTATTACAGACAAAAGCCTCACTATTTTCAGAAGAGGCTATAATAAAAGGTACAAGATAGATTGAATGTCTTATTTTAACCATTAATGTTTGATTGAATCTTTATTTATTAAATAAGGTTCATTTTTGGAAGGATTAAACAAAATTATAAACAACGTTTTAACTATGACGCTTGCTAAAAAATGCATATTCTGGATCATGTAAATCCCGACTATAATCCAAGATATCCTTTTATAGTGCTATCTGGATTCTTCGATTGACGCTTTAAATTTGGATGCTGAAGGGAAGCAAGTTATTTCGAGCACTATTACTCACAAGTTGAATATGCGAAACGATATAATTATAGATAGTATGGCGAAAACCAGTTTTCATCTGCTTTACTTTTACGTCAGCGAGACTTCCTCCTCTAGTCCGAGATTATTTCTAGAAGTCTGGCTATAAAGGTTTAATGTCGATCTCTGAGAAATTCATATGACCCAACATCAGTAAGTCTGGATTTAATTGATCTAATTTATATCCAACAAAAATTGTTATTTATAAATATCTGAAACCCAGTCCAAAATAATAAATTATATATTTTTTATCAGGTTATATTTTGGAAAAAACAACTTTTTTACGGTTTTGGCCAACTATGGATCGCAAGGAAGAACCTAAGTCCTACTGGTAAATTTGTCTTCTTGATTTGATCCCAGAATCTTTTAAATTCTTACACTTATAATGTTTCTCTGCTCCCCAGATATAACCAATTCGGGGCTAGATTTTGGTGGTTTCTCCTGGAATGTTTTGATGCTATAAACTCGGCTTCAAAACACCTTTCAGAAGTTCTAGCTTCAACTGCATCTCACTTGACTTCTTTCGCCCACTTTGTTGTTGACATTGTTTATGAAGATTGAGTAGGAATTCTTTCTTTGGGCTCATCACAGTTCAACAGCCCTTTGTAATAATCGACAGTTTTTTTCATGTTGTTCGTTAAAACACTACAATCTTCTCGCTTAAGCACAGGTTAGGTGGCTGATACAGAGGTATTTCTTCTATGAAGATTCTATAGAACATTATGCAGTTGAAAGAAACTAAGATGATCGCCAAGAACACTTTTTGAGGAAGAAAGAAAATGATTCAATTCTATAACGATGGGAGTCCGATTGAATTAAATGATTAGAGGTAGTTAGATAATATTCTTGTAATTAATGCGTTTGCCATAATTTCCTTCCATGAATTCTCTATTCCTACCCCCTGACAGTACCTACTCAGTACATAATGAATATTGAATAAAGAAATTCCCCTTCAAGGTGAATACCACCACAATGGCTAAACATGGCGATATGTGCCTAGGGTTGTACACGTTACCAAATCATCCATAAAGACAATCGACAAAGCTGAAGGCTGTGATTGGTGAGATGTGGCTCAGCCTTGACGTGACCCCATTAATGAGTTGGTTTACAGTTTTAAAAAAAGAACTGAAGACGGTATACTAATTAGAACTGTTGGGGAGGAGGGGATGTGTTGCAAGAGATACACGCTTTAAGTATCCCTGACACGATTACAATTTTAAAACGGCCACTACCACAACCTTTAGCCTTCGTCGCTCCTCAATTCACTATTTTTTATAATTATATTTTATTAAATTTATTTTTTCCTCGTTTTTTTCCCTGTCAAAACATATGCTTTACAGTGAAATATGTTGTAATTTGTACTGTGTCTATCCCTTTAAGTAAATTGGTCTAATCTCATTTATTTTTTGATGTAATAAATAATGTTATCGAATGATTAATATATAAATTCTTTAATAATTTTATTAATATTTAATTAAGTGATTTACGAATTTATGGCATCGCTAAATACTCACAGAAAACGACTACATTCAATCAAAATTCTTCACTAATCACAAAAGCACCATGATATACCATACAAAACTTTTCAGGGAGCGACCTGTGGTGTAATGATTTTAAAAGGGAGTAAAAAATCTTTCGTTATATCTTTCGTTAGGGACGTAAAACGGAGCTATACAAATTGCTTTCAAGAAAAACTAAATGGACACCCAAACCCATTGATATAACAAATAGTCACCAATCTCATACCTGAGAACACTATGAGGAAATAATGATTAAAGAAAGAAATAAATAAATTATATTAGAGATTATTATATGAGAGATCTGTTAACATAGGGAATTAAATCAAACCAGGGGAGAGTTACCACTGGATTCTGTTTTTCTTCATGCGTCTCATATCATTTAATTTTATATTATTGAGAGCCAATCTGCTCACTGTTCATTTAATTTTATATTACTGACAGCCATTCTGCTCACTCTCAATCGTTCATACTTGAACAGTGCGGATGCAAATATAAATAGAGACAAAATTGAGGTGATTTTCAGGATCTAATGCGAATAATTCCTAATCTGAAAATAAATAAACAAAAGTTGATTTTTTGACCTTTTTCGCTAGTTTAGACAAACAATTTGGACAAACACGACACGCCTCATATAGAAACCACAGAAAAGCAGAGGTTAATGAAATCTTATGAGATCATATTTATTTATAATTTTTATAACATTTTTTACACCGTGGTATTTGTTTTTATCGTCATCTCATGGGTTGGGATGAACCCATTGTCTCGTTTTAGCATAGAGGGCAAACAATCTGCCAAATGTGTAAGCACATATGGTATTTGGCATTTACTTGAAATAACGTTCCATACATTTTTAGCATTACGTTTATTTTTATCAGACTACTGAAAATATAAGAATATTGTTAGTTCTTCCCAGTAGTGTTCTTCCCATTGTCTTTTAAAGTTTTCCCACTTTATCTGATCTACTTGTTCATTTAGCTTTTATGATTTTAATTATTATAATTTATAAGGTTTACATAAATGTGTTGAATGACGACATTTCATTTTTTAAACACCGGTACTTATTTTCTGTTATATCTGTAAACCCGATGAATAAGCGGCTAAGTCGAATTTTCTCCAAAATGAGTTTCTTGTACTTAACGGAATCGTATCATTTTCGTAGTGAATAAGGAATTAAATCAAGTATTGGTTTTAAGTGGAGTTATTACATATATTACCACTTAAATTTCAATTTTTAAAATTCAATTTTTTAAATTTCAATATACTTATATTTCAAGCTAGAAACTTCAAGAATGTCACGATGCCGCTTCCCTCAATATAAATAACTCCCTGTGTTTATATTTGAATGTTCTGCTATACTCCATAAATATTGTCCTTCGCATGCATCTATCAGGTTCTTTCTATAACATCTAAGTACTTATTCAATGTTGTATACTGACCCAAATAATCCCGTTATGCCACTGATTTTTAGTTATATCAATTTAGAATTTATCTTGAGATAGAATTTAGCCATTTTAAAGTTTCATATATCAGTTCATGTTTTTCGAATTAAAGTAAATCGATTGTCACATTTTGTTGCAAACGATCGAAAGTCTCTTCATTCAGTAATCTGGATAAAGAAAGGCCTTATTCCACTTTTAAAGACAACAATAACATTATTATTTTGAATAGTTCCTTTGGAATAGTTTACAAGTGCTTCGGCATAGACTAAACCAGTGTGGCCCTAAAACGACAAGATATAATTTATAGAAATATCTAAATACAACAGATAAAAATAGAAAAGATAAAACATGAAAAAACAATAAGGGAACCAACGTGAGGCACTAATACAAACAAATAGAGGATGACATTTAAGCTGGCAAAAAAAATATGATAATTATTCTTGCTGAACGAGGAAAGGAGATACAAATATGTGTTGTTGGCCTTATTTTTATACATGACAGATTAATCGATGATAAATTTATACAGGAGGTCATATATTTTGAAGTAAATTGTATCATTATTTATATATGAATTTAAAAGTCAAAGTATAATAATCTAATCTTCCAAATTAAAAAAAAAAAAAGTGTACTGCTTGAGGAGTTGAGTATTTTTGGAAATGAGTGAGTGTACTTGACATTAATACTTATCCCTACGGCGTCTTTTTCAAGATAGCTTATTTATATAAGATGTTTTCTTGATGAAGGTATTTGATCAAATGATCTGAATGAGATAAGAACGTTCCATTATTTAATTGAAGCTAAATATAATGTCCATACAAATATATTCAAGTATGCATACACTTATGTATTATTATTATATTATGAATTTTATTATGGATATTATTTTTCTCTCCTCGGTCCATTTTGTTCTTTGTTTCTTTAACGGTTCCTTCTCTGGCATTATGTCCATTTTTCAACTTTTATTCCAATTTTTTTCAGTCTATTACTTTTCTTGATTCTATAATTTTTATAAATCTATTTTAACTGAGCTAATGGTGTAGTTGGTATTATTTAGTATATAAGCAAGAATTCTATTGGGCGAATCATGTTGGGGAAGTCTCCTAACATGTTAAAAAAAATATATGTATATATATATATATATATATGCATTATTGAGAGAGAGAGAGAGAGAGCGAGAGAGAGAGAGAGAGAGAGAGAGAGAGAGAGAGAGAGAGAGAGAGACAGAGAGAGCGAGAGAGAGAGAGAGAGAGAGAGCGAGAGAGAGAGGGGGGGGGTTGAAGGAGGGCAGTTATCCGCAGTTGTTCTATTACATAAACGGTATTATATTAAATATTGAAAAATAAAAAGAAACCTTACATAAATGTTGAGACCGTGGAAAAAATTCCAACGAAAAGCCCTTAAGTCTCAAAAACTAAAATTTCAATTTCTGTTTTAGTTTTTGAGACTTAAGGGCTTTTCGTTGGAATTTTTTTCACGGTCTTAATAGATATTATATTAATTTATATTATATAAATAATTTTTGAAAAGTCATATTACAGGACGGTATGACATGGTTCTGTTATTATTATTGATTCTGTTGAAATTTATTTGCTATGATATTATCAAATTTGCTTTTAATATCAATATTTGTTTCATATAAAATTCGGAAGAACTTTCTTGTTCTTAGGTGAACATTATTTATAACAACAATCTACTCCGACCTTTTTATATATAAATACGTTTGTTCTATGGAGCATATATGTAATAAATGTTTTATGATTTATCCTAATTAATTATCAGGAATATATTATGTACAATTATTATAATAGCATTTTCTTGTTTTAAAGAATTGATGTGCGATAGGTTTTTTACAAAATTATACTCAGTATTTGTTATAGTGTTATTACGATATATTCTTGAGTTTCGATATTTTTTTTTGTCAATAAAATCTTTTTTATTAGATATAAATAACTACAATCTACCAGACTTAGGAGCAATAAGTATTAGTGATATATAAGCACATAAACTGTACACAAAAGTTTCGATATAGAGCTTACTGAATAAGGGTTGAAAAGTATTTTTTTTTAAATATGAGAATAAGTTATTAATCAAATAGAAGAGTTTAGTATTATAGTAATTTTAGAAGTAGCTCTTATACATTATTCATCAATTTTTGTGGGAATTATGATCAAGTTGGGACATAGCCGATCGGCGCAAACGGTCCCTAAGACACCGTTACAAGGTTCAGTGTACCCCGTACCCCCTTTAAATGTTAAAGCCCCCAGATGATGCAGTGAGGGGGTCCCCCAGGGCTACTCCTCCTTCCTTTGTCCTTGCGGTGTCGAAACGTCAACTCTCCTCGATGACCGTTGGTAGGGGGAAGAGATCTTAACCGGCAAAAAAGTTGGAGATTTCTTGTGTTGGTAAGAAGAGACAATGTGTGGGACCTGTTGAATGGCATAAGGTCTAGTGATTGCCTGTTGATTGGGGGTCCGTTTTTATAAACCTTATTTTCTCATGTGACCATCGCTACAGCAACAACAGCATTGGTTGTATATGATCCGGCACTGGATCATCTCTTTTTCTAGTAGGTTTTTTTTAACGTCGCTTCTACTTCTAGGGCCATTATCGACGACTTCTCATCGTAAATTTCTTGAAATAACATCCTAGCTTTTAAATACATTAGCGTCTTATGTATTTTATTATTTTCTTTGAACAATAGACATATTTCGATATTCAAACATATTCTTTCTATTTGATGTTTATTACTTTCAAATAGATGATTCGCTGTAAGTTTTTATTATCACAGCTTTGGCAAGTTGATACAACCTTAAAAGTAGACAGAGATGTTAGCATAGCCTGCTTATAATGCTTATAGCCTGCTTATAATGTCAATCATAATAATAGTCATTTTTCAACTATTAATTTTTACGTTGCTTAAATCTTTTACCGCTTAAGCGTGGAAGAAATAATAGTTTTTACTGATCATGAATAAAAGTTGGCTCGTAAAGAAATATCCGTTAATGTTTTACTTTCGTATTTCTTAAAGATTTGAATTCACTAGAAGTAACTAAGTTTACACCAAACCTATGAGTTTTGACGAAGAAGAAGCCTTGACTAAAAAATGTCAATTTATGACTTATGTCGTCCTTTTGAGGGAGCGGTATTGAAGGGAAGCTAAATCTAAAATTTCAAAACATTTCAAATAGGAAGGTGAGTTAAATAAAAATGAGAACGCTGTATATTTGTAATGTTTACTTCAATGAGTATTTTTGAGAATTTTCATTGCTATAATAAGGAAACGAAGCTCAATTTACTGTTTACTTCTTAAGTTGAATTTTTTTGTAATGAAATATAGTATTACAATAAGGAAATTTCTGTAAAATAACTTTAGAATTAGACAAAACAAATGACTGCCTTAGATAAAGGAGATCACCTTACGACAAAGAGGCTAGGGTCAGCGCACTCGAGAATCGCGGCGCTACGCTGCGGGCGTTGACCCGTTCCTCGACGGTAACCACTTCTTTTACCACCTCCTGCTGTTCTTTGTCTAGTCAGCCAGCTATTGACTCCGGCAATACTTCCGGCTCTCTTGTCCAAAAGCTAAGAGCTACGGGGGTAGCAGAGTACGTTAGCTATAATTACTACAAAAGGGCCCGACAACCGTTACTTTATCGTATGGGAACGCGTGTGTTAGTGTGTACGTTGACAGTTTACTTGTTCTTTTCAAGGTTTCCTCTATCAAACCTAGGTTTGTTATATAATAGTTACTTCTAACGAATTCAAGTCATTAAGAAATTTGAAAGTACCACATTAACAGGTTACTCCTTTAAGAGGATCCTCCCGGCTTTTATTCATGGTGACTATAAACGTAAAATTTATTTATTTCTTCTTCGTTTTTTTAAACATACGTCATAATTCTCAAAAGCTTAATATTTAACATTGAAGATCTAAAAATATAACTATATTTAAAAATATCTTGAAAATGGAATATTAGATATTTGCCTATGAGCGATATGTCATAAAAAAAAAAACTAAATGATATACTTACAGCATACAATTTTTTTTTTAATTCAGTCTGAATAATTATAAATGTATGCAGTAATAAAGCTGTCAAATCATTATGAAGTTAAATAATATTATTTCAATTTACGAATAGCTGAACAACATAACGTACGTACATTATATAGACAAACATTACCAGATAATAACTTACAAATGCTCACCAGTCTATAATACTTAACAGACTTATAATCAAACCGAACAGTTATTCATACTTTATAGGTATTAATCATTTATTATTGTTTTAAATTTATATTTCGATTCAGTCTTTACGTAGATTAAGGTTTTTTTACTTTCGTAAAAAAGTAAATTTAATATTAATAAAATCTTTTAAATATATAAAAGTTATAAAACTTCTCTTTTGTTATTACGACGTTGTTCATACATCCAAACATCTTTGAATTTTTGCGGAAATCCATAACATATTTTTCCTAGAATTTTAACTTTTTCGGAAGAATCCGGTGTTTAACAACTATATCATAAAGCTACTATTTATAGTATGCTAATTGTCTTCAGCGAATTTCACTCATTCTTATCATGAGATTCTCTTGTTCGAATTTCCTTGTTTCGAGTGTGTCTTTTTACTATAAAATATTTGTAAATACCTTTTTTGAAGAAAAAAAAAATCGTATCAGTATCCTTTCAAATTTAAGTCTAAAGTAGAAAATCAAGAATATATTTTATTCAATTATATGCTAAAAAAAAATAATTAAGAAAACAAAAAACTACCTTGTAATGCTTAATTTTCGGAATCTTACTATTTTCTTATTCTTTATTAGTACATTTCTAATAATTTGAAGTGATTAAAACTGTTTTATGCACTTTTGAGGCGCCATCCGAATCACTTGAAGGTCGACAAAGAGTATTTTTTAAATGATGATTTACCGCTTTCACAATCACTGACGCACGATTAGTTAGTAATTACCAGTGAATCTATTATCAGATGTGTATCGCAATACCTGACAGCAGTCATCTCTTGTTGTAATCCAAACTTAGAAACAGAATTAAATAACATCTTCCAATAATGAATTAATTTAATGATAATAGTCTGCTCCAACCTGGCAATTTGGAAAAGAATAGAGGATCCTCCACCGAAACTTAAGATTTAAACACCCAACTTGGAAATAAAAAAAATATCTTGAATGATAATAGTTGACCTTGATAATATATGTGGAAGAAAATGGCCTGAGCAGAGGTCAATAAATTTCTATTAGAATTGGAGAAAAGTTTATTAAGTAGCCTAGGTTTTGACCTACTTTGCAAGTCCTCTTCAGGGCTAAATATGCAAAGTACAGACAATTGAGAATTAAAAAATAGTAAAAATTGCAAAGCATGGTAAATACAGACCACTGAAAATTAAAAAATGGTAAACAAATTGCTAAGCATTGTAAATATAAAGATTAAAGTGTATGAGTGTATGGTGTTAATAACCAAGTGACAGGAAGGTAGTAAAATGCATAATAAAGAATAAAACAGAAAGTGATTAAAATTAAAAAATTAGGTAATAAAGATAAAAATTAAATATTAAGATGGGTAAATATTAAAGTTAAAATGCATAATTATCAGGTATCTGAATATACGCGCGTGTGTGTGTATGAATAAATACGCATATATCCGTTCTCTTAAACTGGATATCAGATTATGCAATGTTAACTTTTATATTTAAAGCACTTAAACATCTTGCAGCCTCCCCTGCCAAATGATTATGGAACCATTTAATAACCGTTGTGCAATTTTTCAGGGTTAAACAGAATGTGGAAATCAACTCGAAGGCGTCACTAGGAATTCCTATTTCACAGTATTGTCTTATCAAGAAACTATTTTTTTCCAATATCCTTCTATTACCCTTATTAGTGTAAAAATTATTTGTTGTGGGCGTAGGGTCCTTGTGACGGCAGATTTCAGCGATCTTTTTTTAGACTATGAAAAATATTTATTGCTGAGTTTTTATTATTTAAATTGAACGTCGACTGGTATTTGACGATCTATAACTCTTTAAAAAAGGCTGTTCATGCCAGCCCATATTTGCATTTTGATTTCGAAATATTCTGGCTCCTACGTTTGAGAACTTTATAGATATTCGAAATGAAGAAATTGATTTCCTTGTTGACAGTCCTCATTAATTATTTTTGTAACAATCTTTAAATAATAAATTGACTACTGAGGAATAAAAGCAGGGGTTCAACACCCTAGGTATTAGTCAGATTCCAGTAGATCTCCACCAACGCCAATTCTCAGATATCTCCCGAAGCTGTATATGAAGTCATAAAACCCTCTGGTTTCACTCCCGATGTTCTTTCAATGTACCAATTTCAAATCAAGCAAAATCAGTTTCAATGCAGCAAATCCCAAGAACTTGATTTATTTAAATATTTGTTGTAAAGTAAAGATTTACACAGTGAAGAGAGAAACTTCACTTCTCATATTTTTTGGATGACGTTTGTTTTTATTTTATTTTTTCTAGTTTGTTATCGATAGTAATAAAAGAGCAATTAGATAATTTCCGTACAATTTTGTACAAAAATATTTGTAACAAACGTGAAACTGAAGGTGAACATACATTGAAATTAAATGTATATATATGCTATAAGTAAAAGGTGTTTTTTTAAGGTAGATAGAACTTTAAATTGTAAAAAGTAACACAAAAAATTAAATTTTGATGAAACATTTTTTTTTATTTGTTTCAGTGTACTCTGACAAATCATCATGAATAGACTCACGCTTGAACAACGCTACGAAATTATCCAAATTTACTTTGAAAATCAGTCGTCGATTCGCGCAACTTATAGACGACTTCGTCATTTTTATGGCGTACATAATCGTCCATCTGAACAAGCCATTCGTCGAACTGTGGATAGATTTCGTACCACATACTCTCTAGAGGATGCAATAACACCAACACGTCGAAGGAATGTGCGTACTGAAGAGAATATCGCCGCTGTAAACGAAAGTGTGGAAGAAGATCCAAATTTATCGATTCGTCGTCGGTCGCAGGAATTGGGGCTCTGTCCGTCCACTACGTGGAAAATTTTGCGAAAAGATCTCGGCCTACACCCGTATAAGATCCAGCTGGTGCAGGAATTGAAGCCACGAGACCATTATATGCGTCGTTCTTTCGCCGATTGGGCTCTGGAGCAGTTGGCAACTGACCCGTTGTTTTATCGCAAAATTGTGTTCAGCGATGAGGCGCATTTTT
Organism: Arma custos; assembly: GCA_037127475.1. NCBI lineage: Eukaryota > Metazoa > Arthropoda > Insecta > Hemiptera > Pentatomidae > Arma > Arma custos. Next base: position 30,559,589 of record CM073764.1, on the reverse strand, counting down.
GGCTTAACGGGTTTGTTAATAAGCAAAATTGCCGCATATGGAGTGAGACCAATCCACAAGAGACCCTACAGACTCCATTACATCCAGAAAAATGCACCGTTTGGTGCGGATTTCACGCTGGTGGCATCATCGGACCTTATTTCTTCAAAAATGAGGCCGGAGCTCGCGTTACGGTCAATGGAGATCGTTACCGCACCATGATCAATGATTTTTTGTTTGAAAATATGGATGACATTGATCCGGAGGAGATGTGGTTTCAACAGGATGGCGCTACGTGCCATACGGCGAACGCAACCATCGACTTATTGAAATCAAAATTTGGCGATAAGTTGATTTCGAGAAATGGACCTGTCAATTGGCCTCCAAGGTCGTGCGATTTGACACCTCTCGATTATTTCCTGTGGGGCTACGTGAAGTCACTGGATTATGCTGATAAACCAGCAACAATTGACGCCTTGGAGGACAGCATTGTTCGTGTTATTCGTGACATACGGCCAGCAGTGCTCGAAAAAGTGGCCCAAAATTGGACGTCCAGAATGCGCTTCGTGAAGAACAGCCGCGGTGCCCATATGCCCGAAATCATTTTCAAATGTTAATGTCACGTATTGATCTTTCGAATAAAAAAAAATTTTGATTACAATTTAATTTTTTGTGTTATTTTTTACAATTTCAAGTTCTATCGGGCTTAAAAAAACACCCGTTACTATTAGGAACTACAAATAAAAAATAAAATCCCCTATATAATTTCTTTCTTTATATTCTATGGTGATATTACCCTTAGAAAACAATACTATTCTGAACAATCCTTCTCAACTCAATCCTCAGTAGATACCTCCTCCATCTCCCAACTACACGTTTCCTTAAGCATCCTTCAACATCTTTCTTTAAGCGCAACTTTGGTCTTTTTTTTACTTTCGAATCCATCTTTATCCTGATAATCTTGTGGAATCAAATCTATTCTATCCTTTGCACGTGAAATATTTCAATGAAAGAAGTCCCTCTCGAGCAATACAACGTTGATAAATACTTTTCCATGTGTTGGCTTGGTTGTTTTCTTAAAGTTGGGGGCCCGAAGATTGATATACACTTGCGTTGCCTCTTGTTAGGGTCTTCGACTGAAATATTTTGTACATGCACTTAATCATAATAGCGTCCATATGCAGGCCTACTTTTCTTAGGGTCTCTTTGCTCCTGGAGTGTTCTAAGAAGAGAATTTACAGTTTTGACTACAAACGATGAGCAATTAGCAAAAGCCGAAAGTGTTTAGTGAGGCTATAACAAATAAATAAACTCACGTAGGTTTGTTCTTATTGCCCTCATTATCATTTGTGGTACTATGTTAAAGATTACTATGTTCATAAGAGGATCTCATAGTTTTACGCCTTCCCTGAGGTCTGAAAAATTTAATATATAATAAAATATTTAATGTTTTATTATTATTTTATTTACATAAAATTAATATACATACCGTACAACTTCAATTGTATCTGTACATTGAGGAAATAACAAGGGTTCTCTAGAGATAAAATATGTTGTATTACCATAATAGATATTTTCAATAAATCAACTAAAGAAATCAATTTAATTACATTTGCGATAGAATAATGTGTAATCTCTATCATCCTGTCAAACAGGGTAATTTAAGCCAGTGGTGTAACTAACTCTAAAACCTTCAGAGTCATGTTGCAATTCTTTGTCGTAGTTTTGAAATGCAATACTGAATGTAATTGGAGAATGAATCCGACAACAAAGGTTAACATGAAATGCATTACTAAATTTCCTTATTCCGCTTACGACGTAGCTTGAATGTGTTCCTCAACAAGGTTCACCATTGCTCCATCACCTTTAATGTGTAGAAAGAAGTTGACAGGTTTTCTAAAAACTAGTGTTATTGTACTTAAAATTTTATTAATTCTAGGAAAATAAATGAATGAACAATAACTAATTTCGTTTATTAAAATGTTTCTATAACAATATTATGCACTTCATACAATAACGATTTCAGCCTACATTTAAGCGCGATGAACAAAATATTTGTAATATTCCAACGCTCAGAATCTTTTCGAAGCGTTGGCCTCTTTTAGACACGAACACAGTACATGTTCGTAGCATGCTCCGGTCGAACTTTATAATGTTATGCTATTCTGTCAATATTTGGCCTAAGTACTACTAAGAACTCGTAGAAAAAATTACATTATATCATTCTATTGTTAAGATATTAAGTTGGTAGTATGTGTCGAAAGATTGAAACTATTTTTCGATATTATTCCGTTTATAAATTCAGCTAAAATAAATTAAAGGTTAGGAAATTGGTTATTAAAGATCTGTGATAAATTTATGTACATTGACTGTGTGATCTCCAACAAGGACGGAATAATGAAGATAATTTAACTCGGATAACTGAGGGATTGCGACTCCTGTTTAGAAAATGTTGCGCTACAAAAGTCATTATAAAAGGACAAAATGCCTTCTATATTAGAAAAAATAATGAGATGAATTGTGACTTCTGCATGCGAGACATAATTCTTTCCGAAAGAAAGCATAAACGTTTTTCATTTTTCAGAATGAGTTAAGGGACCTTTGATATGGTAAAAATCTTACAGCTCAGTAGGCTACGAAGATTGGGGTATGTTTAGGAGATGGGTTCCACAACAATATGAAGAAAATTGGTTTGTAATTAGACAGAGGATGTGAAGAGGATTCGGAAGCCCTGTATCAGGTGGCTGAACTATCTGCGAGGGATTTGGAGGCGATTCTGTTCTGAACAGGTGAATAGTAAAGGCATTATCGGAGGTCATGGTTCTTGTAATACTGGAAGACATAATAATTTCCTGCGTTTTGTAAACGTTTTTAGGTTAATAAAAAAAAGTAAAGTTTCTAGATAAGTAATATTTTCATCATACTTTCTACACTTATATATAGATCACTAATAAAAATAAATTTAGACATGGATACAATACCACCTTATCAAATAATGATAAAATTGTGAAGCGAATGACACCGATATCTGCTGTTACGGCTGATAGCTGTTGACATTGCTAAATCTCTTTCACCTTGAAAAGAAGCGATTTCGACAGAGGCTATCCATGTATTTGACAAATATATTTTGAAATACCTTGTTGTTCTTTCTTCAGAATTTTCCACATTTATTTATTTGTTATGAGACAATAATTTTATTTACGAACACTTGTCGCATACATATCTTTTTCTTTTTTTATTTTATGTTGACATTACCGTTTCTCAAAACCGAAATCAATTACCAGTTGAATATTTTCGCAAGCTTTATTTGATATTTTATGATAAAAATCATGCTCTGGGTGGTTTAAAAATTAATTCCTAAAGCACAAAAAATCTCATTTTTAATACCGTAATATCAACGTAGAGGTGTTTTTACAGAGGAAAAGCAGCATCGTTTTCATATTTGTTTATTATAAAATAAAGATGGGAGGTATATATTAAATAAATAAATCAATTTTGGTATGTAACAACTAAACCATGGATACGAATCGGTAAAATTATATTGAATAACAGATGGACGGTCTATACCTCAAGGAACGTACCATAACGTTGTGGACGAGCTATGATAACTGTGTTGTTGAAAGAACTATTAATATAAAAGGAACTGTCTAGATAGGAAGATTTACCTGCCCCAATACAACACATGAAGGGTATTGGGTTCACTACGTGGCAGAGAGTGTAACTTTTCTAGGACAACGGATGTGCAGGAATATGATTTGTCCACACGCTCAACCGCCAGATTTTCCCCCTAATTTGGGTACCCTTTTATAGAGGCTGGATGAGACCCAAGAGAATTTCATAGGATCTATCACCGGGCGTTAGTGGATTAAATAAAATCTGCTAGCAACGGGATTTGAATCCACGTCAACACAGCGCTCTTGAGCCATTCCGCTCCTCAAACTAGGTAGAAAGATGCCAATATATGTGCTGTCCTTTAAGAATGGACTATTGGTTTAGAAGAAACGTTTTACAAATATATCTGAAGAGTTTCTGAGAACTCAATCAGATTCGGAATCGGCCACATAACTGCACATATGATAAAGAGTAAATATTTTTTGGCTGAAGCTCACATCAGTGAAAGCAAGTGGCTAAAGACAAAGTAGACAGAAGCACTATAGGAAAGAGTGGGTCTGTTTCGGAAAACTCATGCATATTTGTTATTTATGCTATTAAATAAAATACTGATAGCGAAACATGTATATATTTATAAATAACCTCAAAACAAAACAATTGCAATTAAATTGGTGGATATATTTAAGCAATGCTTTCTAAAATCATAGAAAATAAATATTCTTTCTCGTACCTTCTCCTTCATATGAATTCGCACAATTATGAATCCAACATATTTTTACTGGTTCCACATTCTTTTTTGTTTCTTCGTTTGACTGAAGCCCAAAGTGATTCCACCCTATGGGTATGAGCACCTATGTTTAAGACAACGAAATTTTTTGAATGTTTAACAACCTCATGCCTTTAATTTGCATTATTCCCTCATAGGCCTTTCAGCGATCAGAATATATTGTTGTCTTATGTCGTATTCCAGCTTTAATGCAAGAAGTCAGCATTTCAGCTATTCTACATGGGACAGAATATAGGAAACACTCCCTATTTTCCCTGCATATGCCTCCGAACATCCATTGCTGCGGGTAATATCCTCCTATATTTTCTTTTGGAGAAGTGGGACCTTAGGTAAGATTTCAACACTAAGACCTCCTCCAATCATTGTAAGCTTTGTTAATATATCGTTTGCACATACTTCTCATTACATGTTAAATTTCTCAAACATATGGAGTTATTTCACATAAGTAATCATAATTACCGAATAAGTAATCTGCATTCGTTCTCCGAAACATACCCGAAAGATTTTATAGAAATTAAGAAAATAATTTTTAAGGGGCTTAAAAAAATAAATTACTATAGATAATTCCAATTTCTGTGAGATAATTTCAATTTCTGTTTTAGTTTGGAGATTTAAGGGCTTTTCGTTGAACATTTTTCCACGGTCTTAATTTACTAAAGAATAAGAGATAGGAGTGAAACAAATTTAGAAGGTTGCAGAAGGCGAACGCAGATTGAGATCTTTCCATATGGCAGAATAATAGTAACTAGCTCTCAGGTAATATGTAATTAAAGTATTTTATGGCAGTACTATTACTATTACTCCTAATCAGTCATCTATAGAGCTATGTGAAAAATCTCTTAATATTATTTGTTTATAAACCGCAAAAAGATATTTTTTTCTGATAAATTAGATATCTCTAAATCATTTGGTGGCGCACTTCATTCAGATTATCTTTATACTTTTGAATACTAGATATTAAAAACATTTATGTAAATCGATAAACACTAATAAAATGTTTTAAAATGTATTTAATGAATTAACATCTAAAAGTATTGGATGAATATCCTTCTATGCTGAATGACCACCCTTAATATTACTCAATATTACATTATAACATTACCCAATTCCATAATAAATAACAATATTTTAAAGAAAATGAACCATGATAATTCAAATAAATATAAACTGCTGGATTTTATAGAAAGTCTACATCGAAAACTGATGGTTGAACAAAGAAAATTACTCTGTGATGTTTGGTAAACAGTCTGAGCGGCAGGCCGTAATGAAATAGTGCGTAGGAACTTGTCAGTTATTTTTAGCGGAATTAGCACAGCCTAGATTTTAAAATGCTGTTCTTCATCATTTTCTATACGGTATGCAAATACAGTGATCACTTAGAATCTGGAAAATAAATTTAGAATTTTACTTAATTGGTTCATCAATCTATTAATATTAAATTATGATGTACAGTTATTTACTTCCACTTACCTGTACATCAGTCATAAAGTAAAAGAATATTACGATAAATTGACCTGACTTGAAATAAAGCACACAGTTAAAGGCCCCATTAAAAATGGTCTACATTTGTGGTACATGAGTATGTTTGACTCCGTGTATCTGTTTAAAATAAATTCTCCAATGAACTTGTATGAAAGGGCTTAAGTTTTGATTTTTTAAGTTTTCTTCCTCTAAAGTGCTATTAATTTTCTTGAATTAAAATAATTAATTATTTCGTTATAAGAAACATAATTAGTAATAAAAAATAGATGAAGTTGGAATACGGTAATTAATTAAAGGATAAAGGGAAAAATATTTATTCTGACACAGAAAAAACGAATTTAACTAGCGTAATATACATGTTTATTATACTACACAAAAGGTTAGTAAGAAAAAGAAATGTCCATGATATATAATCGTAAAAGTCAATGAGTGGTAGAGCATTAACTAAAGTTATATATATCTAAATAATCATTTCCACTACTATAAAGTTTAATGCGTACTTAATAATATACGAAAACTAAATGAAATTTCCTCGGAAACTTAATGTTATCCATATCAAATAGGCGAATCAAAGCTGTGTGATCATTGAAGCAGTTTTTATTATTCTTCGATTAATAATAAATAATTTTTGTTGGTGCCTAATTTGTTTTCACTTTTCATTTTGTATTTATGGTGAGAAACAATGCTATATATTTATAGTTCATATGTCCTATAAGTGTGGTAGTTTAAACATGAATATGTGGAGTACATAAGTTAACACATACATAAGTTACTGGAGTACATATTTAAATCATTCATTGATGTGAGTAAAACCTTTTATAGACAACTATTAAAAGGTTTATAATTTAAAGATGTATAAGTAACATTGTTCAAGTATTGATGGACTTATATAGCAGTGGGAATGTGTTAATGAAAAGAAAATTGAAAATTGCTTAGTAAAGTCGAAACGTTTCTAAAATAAAGAAAAATTTTAACTGGAAAAAAGGTTTTACTCACGTCGATACATGAATATGAATATAAATATAAAATAAAAATCAATGTCTCATCTTTAAAATTAATGTAAATTTTTGGATTTTAGTAAAATATGCGAGGAATTAGCATATATGTTTTTTGTTTTAAACTATTTTAAACGATATAAGGATAGGTTGAGAAATATTATTTACCTCCGAGGGACGATTAACGATGTGTTTCCTCTTCCTTAATAGATTCATTGTTTCGAAACATTCAGAGAAGGACTGCTGTTAGCAGAGTGTTTGTTTTTTCACTATTTTGTGGTTTCACTTATTTTATTAATAACAATATTTTATTAATTGATACAGTCGTTTTTAAAAATTATCTATGTATCCATATAATCATTTTAAATAGCAATATATTAATGAGTATCGGTTAGGTCGTCTGCTTGGAATTGCTGGGTAGTAGTAACTTATATCATAGATTAACTTTTTATTGTATTGAGCTGTATGTTTTAGGCCTACAGCACATTAGCATTTTTCCACAACTCATACTAATGTATTATTTACTTCTTTTTTTGCCATACTTTTATATCATACCATTTTTGTTAGTACTCCACACACACCTCTAGTGAAGACTAGAGACTGGAAAAAATCCAGCACTATTTTTTAAGAAGATATATCTTATGCACTGTATCCACAGTCAGATGTCTTAAAGGCTAAGGCAGAAGTATAAGGACAATGTACGATGTCAAGGAAATATATTTGAATCCCTTGGCCTCAAATATATTTCAAAATGGTCAAGAAAACAAAATCTGTTTTTCATTAATTAGATACTAAACAGAAATGGATAGTACCTTTAAGAGTTAGTTAAAAAAGTCATCTTTGCAAGAAATCAAAGAAATGTTGGGGTAAGTGTCTGGCAGCAAAAAATCTGCTAGTAAAAAATACTCCCGTCAGCAAAGTGAGATTTCCTAAACCGGAGACTTCCAAGCCATTCAAGGTGGTTTTCCAAGCACTGGAACATGCCGGACACACTAGTGATTTCTACGTTGGAATCAGGAATGAGCGATCAGATTTAACTTTAACTCAAACAAAGGACACAAATGGAAAAGTAATGGTTTAAAGTAAAAGCGGAACCAGTGGAGAAAGGAAGGAATATTTTGGAAGGAAGATGGATCAACACAAAAGGCCGCAAAAATGAAACTGTTGTACTGGATCATCAAGAATGTGATAAAGTAAAGAGTAAGATTAATAATGAAAAGGTAAAAAAATAAAGTGCATTATGTTTTTTTGTTTCGAATCTCCATTTATTTATATAAAAAAAAATATTTACAATATATATATATATATATATATATATATATATATATATATACAATACATAAATATATATATACGGAAATAATTATAGTACTTTTTCTACCCGAAGGTATTTTAAGCAATGCATAGAATGAGTCCGCTGAAGGCGGGTTCTCTAAACCGGCCAAGGCCGCTGTTTCTATACATTCAAAGCAGGGAGAGACCGCTTTAAGGGATTAGGTGATAGGAAGAAGAAAGGGGGGAGAGGAAGGAAGAAAGGAAGAAAGGCTTGGACAAGGGAGTCCTCACCCCATCCCTAGGCCAATGAGAGCACGTCGACCAAGGGGACACTGCCTTGCCACCTCCCAGGTCTGGGAGGGGGAACTATGTCTCTAAAGAGTGGATTGCTACACGCCTTCAGCCCATCAAAAAATTTGATGTGCCTCCGGCTAATGTAGTTCGGTATACACGGGAGTTTCAGCTCCTCATAGATTTTAGTATTACGCGCCCTTTGGAGCGACGTGCCTTTAACTATACGCCTATGGATGGAGTTCTGGAACTGCTGTAGACTTTTTAGTGTGGTTTTGTAAATATGTTTAAGGAGCGGCGCACCATGGAGCAGCGTTGGTGTAATAATCGACTTATAAATTTGGCATTTAAGCCGTAACGACAGTTGGGGCGAAGTGAGGAGGTGGTAGAGCCTATTGGACTTTTGTCGGGCCAGTTTCAGCCTCCCCCTGACGTGACTCGAGAAGGTAAAATGCCTATCAAGAGTGACGCCAAGGTAGAGGATAGAGTTAGATACACGACGATCTTCATCTTCAATTGTGAAGGTCGTCGGGAGGCGCTTTTTGCCTTCCTGAAATGACATCACGATGGCATCCGTCTTGGACGGATTCACCCTGATGCCATTCATCTTTAAATCATCAATAATTGACACCGACGCCTTTTGTGCCTTTTTAAGGGCATGACGGGCGTTGGCACTTGAAGCATAAATCCCTATGTCGTCCGCATAGGCCGCTACTACCGCTCCTTCATGCTTAACCGAGACCACGGGTGCTGTGAATATCACAAACAACAGTGGCCCCAGTACAGACCCTTGTGGTACTCCACAGGTGGTGTTGCTAGAAGTCGAGTAGCTTTCCCCGCCTCGCACGACGAAGGATCTTCGGCTAAGATAGCTTCGGATTAAACGGCATAACGAGCCTGGGAAGTTAAACTCTTCCAAGCGTCGGAGTAACAGTGTGTGAGACACACTGTCAAAGGCCTGAGTGCAATCAAGGGATATAAAGGCCGTGGCTTTGTTCATGTTCATCTGCTCTATGGTGTGCGCTTGGAGCTTTGCCAGGTGATGGTCACAGGAAACACCTCTAAGGAAACCAGTCTGTTCTGGGGGGATAATGTTTTCCTCTCTACAGTGGTACAGCAAATGGTGGTGGACAAGTCTCTCGAAAATTTTACTCATATGAGAGAGCAAGCTGATCGGCCGGTAGTGATCAGGTAGTTTACCAGACTTCCCCGGCTTAAGTAGTGGTACTACAACGGCTTTTTTCCATGCTTCAGGAAAGTATGAGATTCTCATACAGGTGTTGAAGATGTTCAATAGGAAGGCTTTACCTTTTCTAGGGAGCATCTTCAACATGACATAAGGGATGTTGTCTAGCCCAGAGGATTTTTTACCTTTAGTGCGCCGTAGTACCGATTCAAGACCTTTGAAGGTGGAAAAAATGGGTTTCTCATTGGGGCAGGGAAGTGGTCCCTCAGGGATTGGTGGAGCATTTACCAGCCGAGCAGCATCACTCGCCTCGTATGCCTTCGCCAAACGTTCAGCCTGTTCCCCCGCCGTCATCAGTTCGTCTCCGGAAGTCAGGTGCACTGTCCTTTTTTTAGTTACGTAGGTTTTGACGAGTCGCCAGAACTGGCGGTGGTCATCATGAGTCCTAAGTAACTGTTCGTGCCAGAGGGAAGTTTTCCAGACTCGCATGAGGCTGGCTATCTGCCGGGTCATCGCATTGATGGCCGGTTTTAACTCATAGTCATGAGAGCGCTGGAAAATGTTCCTCAGATGATTACGTTGGCCAATGAGGGCAAGAATGTGCTTTGGAGGTTTCCTGATGGCGTTGGGTTGCGGACTAAACTTCGGGATATGCTGGTTTGCTGAGTCCAGTATGGTAGTGGTGATGACTTGCACCGCCCTATCCACCTCTGCCTCTGTACTCAGGCGATCGATCACGGGGAGATTTTCCTCAATGCTAGCCCTGAATCCTTTCCAGTCGGCCTTGTTTAAGAGGTACTTGCTAGCAGTCGGGGCTGCGGGGGTACCTCCGAAAATATATGCAATCGGCCGATGATCTGACGGACCAAATGGGAGCGCTATACAGCCCGTTATGGTGTGCAGATCCCTGGTTAGGAGGAGGTCTAGAGTTGAGGTATATCCGGGTAGGGAATCATGCCGGAAGGTATGAACCCCGGGGTGGTAGGCGACTAGTCCAGTCTTGGTAATGTACGTCCCTAGTGGGTCATGGTTGATACATAGCCAGGCAGGGTGTTTGGCATTGAAGTCACCAAGGACTATATAGCGACTGACTGACTGGGCGTGTTGCAACAACGATCTCACAGCTTTATGAACAGCTCTCGGCCTCCTATAGACGCAGCTGAACGTGAAGCGGGTCTTGAACCGCACGTCAACAGTGACTATATGAGTGTCGGCAGTTGAACACACTGGACTAGGAACCCTCCTAGATGGTACATCATTTCGGACGAGGATGGCGACGCCTGCCTTGGTTCCCATTGCACAGGTCTCCCTGTACACTGTGTAACCATGGAAATTTATTCGAGCAGAGGAGGGTAGCATGGTGTCCGTCAGCGCCACCACCGATGGACGGTGCTGCTGTAGGAGGATTTCAACTTCGGCCAACTTCGAGAGAAGGCCTCTGATGTTATAATTGATGACTAGATGTTCAGTCATGTCGCCTGGTATCCATCACCAAAGACATCATCTGAGACATCATCTGTGTCATCATCTGCATCATCAAGTTGAACTTCTCGAAGAGGCAGGAGAGGGTGAGGTCTTGTCCTGGTGCCAGCTGGTAAGCTGATGGTACCGAGGGGGGCTGTGTCACTAGAGGTGGTTCAGGTGTGGGGTGGAGGTAAGCAAGGTGGTGGGGAGTAAGAGAGGAGTGGGGAAGCGGTCCCTTACCTGATTGGCTCGGCTGCTGTGCAGGTGTTCCTCCAATGAGTTGAGAATAGCTTGTGTCCTTGGTGGCTAGGCGGCTAGGCTTCCTTCCTGATGCTGGTGTGGCTGCTACGGCGGCTTCCTTCTTCTTCGCTTTCGATCTTAGGAGTTCTTGTCTCTTTGGGCATTCCTTCGAGAAGGCTGGGTGGGGGCCCTTGCAGTTCTGGCATGTGGCAGTTTCTCCGCGATTTTTACACTGGTTCAGCAGATGGTGCTCGCCGCACCAGGCACAGTGGCATGTTCGACCGCAGTATTGCTTGGTGTGGCCGTATTCCTGGCACTGGTAGCATTGTACAGGGCCACGTTCTTCTTTAAAGGCAGATGCGGTAAATTTAACACGACCTGCATACCTTAGCTTCTTCAAGTCTTCGATTTTGACTGTGTGGTCAGTTATTACCAAAATGCCCTCGGTGGGTCGTAGTGTGCCCGTGGGGTCCTTTCGCATCAACTTCTTAGCAGATTTGAACCCTGTTAAGCCTATCATGAGGTCCTGAGTGATGGGTTCCATGTCTGCGTCGATATCGTAACCGTAGAGGACAAACTTTTTCGACCTCTTGGTACCTCTTGGGGCATAGGTGTGGTACTGCGTCGTGCCATCCGTATTTAGTAGGGCTCTGGTGGCATTATTATCTTGGTAGTTAAATAAATATACTCTCAGTTCTGCTTCAGATGAATTGGTGGCATAATTCGTGATATTTAGTTTGTCCATCCTTTCCGTGAGCTCTCGCTGCGAGATCGGAGGCCTGATCACAATCGGAGGAGGGAGCCTCGTCTTAGTAGCCGTGTTGGTCGCCGATGTGCTTGGTTCGCTGATATTAGTTAAGGTACCAAATTTGTTCGCAACTTTAGTGGGTGTAGGTCCTTTGTAGACTGGGGGTCTGGAACTGAATTTCTTAGGTACCGGCTGGAAAACTTCCTCTTCGGTGGGTCCTCCTGACCTCTTCTCTCCTCTGTTGTCGTCAGTTACTTCCATCGAGGTACTAGGTTCTTCAACAGGCAATGATCCGGTAGCCATGGCTGGGAACGACGTGACGGAACTAGATACGCCGAACCGGACGGGCCGTGACGTCGGGACGAGCAGTGGGGGGGCTCTTGCCAGCGCAAGGCTGCCCGTTTGGCTGTTGAGGTTTATTCCACTAGATATGTGTGGACCTCGTCAGCTTAAGGCGCAAGCTAAGCAAGATGAACAGCGCACAATACACAACTAAGTGAATGGTAGGATAGGTGTGTTTAATAAAGACACCTATGCAAAACATTTTACTTATCGACTGAATATATGCGCTTAAAAATGAGCGAATTGTTACTTTTGAATTGAATTGCTACTTTGACGTAAAAAAATAAAAAAAAATCAAAAATCAAAGTGCATTATGTAAAACTAGTGAGACTTAAAAATATGGAAAACATCGTTAAATTATTGGGAATGATATAGAAATGTTTGATTATATACGTAAAAAATGGTGAGAAATAATTTATATGAAATACGCATTATTGTCACATTATTATTTCTCATCATTTTTATCATTGTTTATGTCTATTATCAAACATTTCTATATAATTATCTATAATTTAACTATGATTTCCATATTTTTAAGTCTCACTAGTTTTACATAATGCACTTTATTTTTTTACCATTTCATTATTAATCTTACTCTTTACGTTCTTACATTTTTCTATCCCTTTTTATTTCTTTACGCTCCTATCGATTCTGTACATAAAATCTGTTACTCAGGCATATCCTATTATATTCTATCTGACGCTCTGTATTTTTTACTTTACTGTAATTCTGTATTTTTTTCTTGGTACTACAAAGATTTTTATTGTTATTTTCTGTTGCTTTCATAGACCTGAAGATGGTAGGCGTTTAATTACCACGTTATAGGTAACGTAGGCCGAAACGTTTGCACGATTAATAAAAATTAAGTTTTGGTTAATTTTTTTTTTTATCATTGACTGCACCAGTCAATGATAAAAAAAAGTCTTTTATCCAGTCAACTATTTTCTACTCAAACACTATTACTTAAATTTGAATGGCTACTAATACTTTAATCATTCTACTATTTTTTTTTTCTATAAACATTTTTTTTCTACAAGAAGACGTTCATATAATAAATAAAAGTATATTGTATATTGTCTGTTCTACAACAACCCAAACTTGAGTTTATGGTAGGAGGGTTTAAAGTAGGAACAAGTCAGCAGTCTACAAGGGGTAAATTTTACCTAGATCATGCTCTAGCGCTGTTTACCCCAAATAAAGGCACCCATATTTTAGATACTGGGTCTTCACTATTCACTCAAGGCACTAGGTGGGTCTTCAAATCCCAAGTGGACGATTCGTGGATATTAACAGAATAAGTAATTTATCTGGAACACCCGGTCGTGAACTCGGGTCAATAAGTCAATATTCTGAGGTACTCCCCTCCTTAAAGAATATTACATGTTTTGTAATTTAACGATAATATGAAACATAAGTCTATAACATTATTCATTTTATAACAGCTCTTGATACTTGAAGTTTATTAAATATGACATGAGAAGAGCTAGGATGGATGAAGGTACACGTTAGAGAAAGTTTTGGAGGTCCTGAAGACAATGGTCTGCCGCATTGCGCAAAGAGGAACGGGCCTTGGGTTCTTCAATGTCAAGATCAGGCCCAACTCCGGGGCCAAAGCCACTCTGAGACCTTCGAACTACCCGCACTGGTAACTTCACTCTCTAAACAAAACCTAACATTCATTTGTTACAGGTTTATTAAGTAATTAAATACTTCTGGTAATTAACTATTCGTTACAAACTTTTCTATGCTAACGAGCTAATATTTTCAACTATAGCCCTTTTCTTTTATAATATTTTTCGGCCAATGATACCGTGTTTAATGGCGTAATCGGTTTTGATTTTAGTATTGCAGATTCAAACATTTACATGGATCAATAGTTTTATAATCAACTGTGTTTTCCTGATCGGTTTTAAAGCGAACTATTAAATAGATAGATAAATAGTAATTATCTAAAGAAACAAAAACCTTTTATATACGCATAGTGCACTCTATAGCATCTATATATATATATATACTATTTTGGACATGATTGGAGAAAAGAACATTTTGATTCAGAATTCTTTTTGTAATCAATTAAATGTCAATTTCATACCATACCACCAATCCAGAATATTTTCAGCTAAAATATTTAAAAAAGGTCAAATTTATAAAAAACAAAGTATTTATTATTTAATTAAGCACCATTAATCATAATACTTGTAAATCACCTTATTAAAATATGTATCATACGAATGATTATATATGAAGGATTGTATTAACATAATCCTCCCCTCTTTCCTCTCTTAGACTCTGCTTCTTGATCCAAGAACTTGTTGTAAATTTACCTAAATATTTACGTACTTTGTCAAAAAATGAAACCTTAAGTCAACTTTCGTCTACAATACCCACATAGACTTACCTAAACAACAAGAATCTGAAGCAGAAAGCATAGCTCACCTATAGCAACATTAAAAAATGTAACACCTAAGATAATCTGTGTGCACACTATTGTTAGCTCATAACTCCTGACTCTTGGCAGATAATAATTATTAATCCTCTATACCATTTAACTTCAGCTACTGGCAATATCACTTACGTATCGAAAAAAATTAATAACCTGCTTACAATTAAAAATATATATATTTAAATTTCATATATCATGCCATATATTATCACCCTGCTTTATTATTTAGTTTTTTAGTGCTTACCCTTAAGTATAATCCTTAGTTAAGGATCAAAAATTGGTCTAACTTTTAAAGACTAGGTATTCAGTGACATTTTTCGAGTATAGCAAACAGTAGGAATAAAAATAAATCTTTAAATTCTTAATCTGAATTTTCATTCTTTTATTTATGATGGACGCCAGATACTAAAATTTCTCGACTTATTCAAATTTATTCCCAATTATATTTATAAAGGGATTTGGTCGAGTGAAAGATGATAGGTGATCTTCAAAAATGATCGACTAAATAAAAAAATAACTTTTATCATATTTTTTGTTTTCTTTCTTTTTTGAACCATGAAATAATCATACAAACATAAATGATCTACTTTTAATGGGGACGCATTACTTTGTCGATACCGTGTTTTCCCTGAAGCAAATATTGATATTATACAGAGAAGTTAAGTCTTATGAGATTCAACTTAACTCTCCCATGATCTACAGCGATAATAATTCCAGTATATATACCCCTTATTTACGCTTATCAAAGTAAATGACAAAATTCTTCCTCTTGCTTCTAAATGAGGAACTGTGTAAGGACACTTGGAAGAACACTCGAAGAAAGTGTCTTCCCCGACCAGAGGTGAAGATGTTGCTTCTTATCTCTACAAGTGGCTATTCATTACCTCTCGAAGGTTTTCAAAGAAACCTAATTAAGGAAAAACAACCATTTCTTCATTTTCGAGTGTCCTTTACGCAATTCGGCAAGGATGTCTCAATGAACAAAAAATTTGGGTCGATGAATGGAGTTATTAGTTGTTGTTTTTTTATTGACATGGCTGTATTGGAAGTGTTTTTCTTCAATACTTATTATATTTTTAAAATGGCTCTTCTTAATAATATTATTGCAGGTGTTTTAGTTCAGAAAACTTATATAATACATAAAAAAATAATTTGTTCATATATTTTTGGACCAAAATTTTCTTTATGATTTAAGTAACACTACCGTTGTATTGCTTGTTAAAGAAAATTAATAAACAAAAAAGTCTTAAATAAAAATTGAAAAAAACCTCTACCATAACAACTTATGAAGGGTCTGGGGTTCAGTACATGGTAGAAACTGTACCGCTTCTTAGACAACGATTATGATTTATCCTAAATCATATTCCCCCCCCCGTTTATAGAGGCTTGGTTAGCCCCAGGAGCGTCCTAGATCCCATAGGTTCCATCTCCAGCCACTAGCAGATTAAATAAAAGTCTTGCCAGCAGCGGGATTCGAACCAAGGTTTTCGGAATGGCAACTCATTGCTCTACCAATGAGCCAATCCTTTCCTTAAATAAATCTTAAAAGACAGTTTTCCCTTAAAATTAAAAATCTTGAATATTACGCTAAACTATTGGATGTTATTTGCATTAATATATGTATAGTTGGATCTTCAAGTAGACTACCATGTCTGGTCACCATATCATGGGGTTTCAAGTTTAATAAACTACGCCAACAACATTATTTTGATTAATCAAGATGATATATGTTTTTAGTTGGACCAAATCAAAATTAATTAATTATTTATTTTTAGTGATCCATGTATTTATTCTTCATGTTACATCGCGCACTATTTCTACTTTCAAATGCGTTCTTAAATTTTATCAATGAACTTTTTATTTGTAAGTAACTAGCTTTGGTTTAATTATTTCATTTACTCGAATTTATATACATAATATATAAAAAAACAACCTGTGTCACTACAACCCGTCTGGGGTTCAGTACATGGTAGAGCCTGTACTGTTCATGGACAACAGTTCTGCAAAGAGGTGACTTGTCCTAGGTCACGCTCAAACTCCAATTTTTTCCCCATTATTTTGGGTAACCTATTTCTTTAATATTTTATAGTGGCTCGGTGAGCCCCAGGAGGGTCCTAGATCCCATATGATCCATCTCCCGCCGCGAACAGACTAAATAAAAGTCTTGGCCTACATTGGTCTACCACTGAGCCACTCCGTTCCCTACATAATATATAATATATACATATCTCAGTATATGAATTCAGTAAATGAACATTGCATGAACAATAAACAATGATAATGAAGACCTGATGTGGTGGGCGCACATTTCTTATCACGCCACTTGAAATAAATAAAATGAAATAAAAATATATTTTCTATGAATGTTTATTTTTAATCATGAAAATTATTATGTGAAATAATGAATTTAATTTTATTATTATCCCTCAAGTATTAGGCAATCTATAGTTTTCTAAATCTTGCCCTCTGATACTTTTACAACATATAAAAATGCTGCTCCTTTCTTCTCCATTAAATAATTGTTAAATACTTTCATAATTTCTATTTACTTATTTCTTACTACCAAGAATAATTAGAGTCGGTTAATTATTTCAAAGAAATAGAACTAAAGGTGTTTTCTTATTGAGAAATGGGGATTTAAACACTGTTACATTAATTAATTGAAGACAAGACCTGTCCAATGTTAAATAAAATTTCAATGTTGCTTTTTTTCACTCTTCGTCGTCCAGTATGAGTAATATTGGGTGGCCCGATTAAATAAAGCATCCCTGAAAAAGTATAGAAAAAACTATGAAGACTCGAGAGCTGTGATTTAGAGGAAAATTTTGGAAGAAGCTCTTATAGTAAATATATATATATATATATATATATATATATATATATATATATATATATATATATATATATATATATATATATATATATATATAAGCATATGAAATTTCTATATGCCCCTTTATAGTTTTATAAAATTTAACTGTTATAATAAAGAAAAGTATGTTATTATTATTATTTGTTTGATTCCCATCGTATTGGTCCTGAAAAACTAGGACGAAAATTGTATTTATGAATATTGGGATCATAACCTACGACATATTATATAATATGCAAAGAAAAGTATGTTTTGTTTGTCATTTATTTTTTTTAATTAAAATAATTTTTGTAATTAAAGCCTTTTGTATTATGTTTAGTCAAATAAATATTTTTTTACTGCAAAAACATTTTTAATTTATTTGTATTCCAACTTTTCTTAAAACATGAAGAGTATACATTCACCAAAAATGTACATAGGAAAATGTACACATACATTATATTCAGTTCACATACGAGTATACCTAACTTTTTGGGGAATGTACACATTTTACGGTAAAAGTGTACATTTCCCAAGAGTGTACATTTAACGTAACATATGTATATATATATATGAAAGATTAAAAGCTGTGAATAACTACTAATTTTAATTTTTTTTTTTTTAGATTTTTCAGTGAAAAGGTATTGGCATAAAAAAAAAATAGATCTTTCCAAGATGGATAAATTAATTTTGATGTTTAATATTAATTCTTAATTTTCACTGTAACGGCAGACACTAAATTGAATATATAAAGCATATTAAATGATTTACCAATGTATACATCTAATGTCAAAGGACATGAAAATTTAAATGTTACAATGAACCTTTACCCAAAATTACCACTCTATTTCATATCGGTTGATTTGGATAAATTGCAGATAATACAAATGAAATAATTCTACAAGTAGCCATCTAAATGTTTTTTTAATGTATAAAATCGATTCGTCCACAGTTTTACAACTGTATAAATGGTTATTTGAAATTTACACACTGATAAAAATATCATAGACAGTTATAGACAGATAGTAGATTTTGAAAAAACAATCAATGAAAACGTATATTTCGGATAGTCGAAACAGTATAACAACTATGACTGACACAATATTTCATATCAATTTTGAGGTTTTTCCAACGAATAAGTGGCTCTGAAAAATTATTTGAGCTAAGATTTATAAAAATGAATTGTTATAACTTTTCATATTTGTTCTTGAAGGAAAAAAAAGATAAATAAAAATTATGGAAGTGTTTAGTAATTAATTAATGGAGAAGAACAGAGAAGCATTTTCATATGTTGAAAAAAATGTCGGAGACTAATATTTAGAAAACTATAGACTGCCTAGTGTGTAAGGTGGAATACATAAATTGAATTGATAATTTATTAATATATATATATATATATATATATATATATATATATATATATATATATAATTTTTTATGTTGTCTTACTTATTTTAATTAGCGTGATAAGGAAAAGTGGTCCCACCACACCAAGTTTTCTTTATCATTGCTCATAGTATATGCAATTATTACCGCGATTATTATGTATTGATTCCTATATATACAGCTATATAGTTTATATAGGTTCATCCCAAGACTGAAAACCAATAAACCAATAAACACAAATTATTAAAATCCACAAATTAGAAACTAAAACGGGCATAACAAATTATACATACATAGATTTCTCATAACCATACTTGTCCAATAGAATAAGAAGAACATACATTTAGGCAAATTTACGTTTGACATAGGTTAAAATTAATTATTTCAATAATAATAAGAGGGATAGATTGTCCGGTGTATGAGCACGAAGTAAAAATATATTGTCTCTGCATGAACAAAATCGAATTTTTATACAGCCTATACCAATTAGTCAATGCTTATCCTTTTTAGCATTTGAACGTCGATGTGTTACACATTAATTAAACGATGTAAAAATAGTAATTCAATAAAAGAATATTGTTTTACACTCTTGCAATGTTAAAACAAATTGAAAGCATTTTATCAAGTTGTTCCTGACCAACATGCCCGGAATCATGCTTGTGTCGGGGGTATTTCGAAAGGGAGAATCATTTAGATCGTGCATTTCCGCAGTGAACAGCAGCTTTGATTTCAGCACTGGTGAATGGATATGGGGTAACCTGGAATTTGCATTTTCAATTAGGGCAAAGATCCTTTTTGTCACAGATGCAAAATAGAGTCTTGCCAAACAGTACCATCTGTCTCAAGATAAAACAGAACACGGCAAATATAAAAGAAAATATCACAACTGGCATAGATAGCCTTCAATTCTCCGAAAATATAATATTTGCATTTGTAAAGGTAACGTATACAAATTCAATTGTTTATTACTTATTAATCATATCTATTCGTCTTTTTTCAATAGTAAAAATATTTGAAGTTATTATAAATATTATAATTCCCATATAAAAAATAGGATGCGGAGAGCACCGAGTTGGCATGCCAGAAATTCTGGTTCAAATCCCGCTGCATACAGTTACTTTTATTTAGTCTGTTTGGGGCGGGAGATGGATCATTTGGGATCTAGGACCCTCCTGGGGCCCACCCAGCCTCTATAAAATATTATAAAAATAGGGTACCCAAAATAAGGGGGAAAACCTGTCGGTTGAGCGGGACCTAGGACAAAAACCCTCCTTGCAGAACCGTTGTCCATGAAACATTACAGTCTATACCATATACTGAACCCCAGACTCGTTCACGGGTCGTAGTGGTTACAGGTTTTTTTTATTATAAATATTTTATATATTTTATTGTTATCTTTTATTTTATTCTTTTTTAGCTGAAATAAACATCTGGTAAATACAGTAATATTGTATAATAACCACTTATGTCAATAATATATATAATTCAATTATATATTTCATTTAGACAATTATGAAAGAAATTAATATTTATTTATATACCCGTTATAATATCATACATACGTTTATTTTATTGATTTTTTTTGTTGCTAAAATCTAAATTTATCTCGTTCTAATCATAACCACACGTGGTTTAATACAATATAAACAAAAATCGTGCATATTATTCCAAATAGACCAAAACGAGCAACTAAGAGAAATATAAAATTTTAATGTATCGATTATCAATCGAATAGGCATCCTCGGATCTCTAACATGAATAGATATCCTCGTTTGAATCTGTACATGATAGCGAATACAAGTGTAACAACATGGAATTCAAGTCTCCAATTATTAGCAGCGCTATTAGAACAGTTATAAATATTTAACTGGGACTTCCTTGTGTCGTACAATCTTCTTTTAAAATTATGAAATTTTTATAAATTTCTTTATTTTAATTTTATTGTGATTATTTAAATATTTTTATTTTGAAGAGAAAAGATTTGTCCTGGCCCGGATTCGAACCCGGATCCTCCGCATCTCTAGCGTGGTACTCTACCAACTAAGGTACCAGGGCTCGTAACCAGGCTAGACAAATCCATTCTCTTCACCGACTTTCTGTTCAAAATAAAAATATTTAAATAATCACAATAAAATAAAAAATGTTGTCGCCCTCGTTGTGAGAATATGCTGTTTCTAAGGGAAAGTTTGTGCATGGAGATGATTAGTTCAAGATCACTCTGAACCAAATGGTTTTCTTCCAATAAAGGGTACTCTCTTTATAGAGACTGGGTGACCCTCAGGAGTGTATCCTAATTCCATAGGGATTTGCATTCGAGACCTTGAGATTAGTAACTCTAGGTACTAAGAAAGTTATACATTATTAATGAAAATTGTTTTTAGAGCTAGACCTGGACTAAATAGAGCCCACTGCGTGTTTTATATATAAATTCATTCCTCTCTACCGCTGTAATCGTGTGAAGTGTTTTCTCCACAGCCCGGACCACACCTTACGATCCGCCACCATTTGCTTCTCCTGTTTCGTTCTAGATTTCTCTTAACGAAGCACTGCTTGACTCACCCTTTCCAGGCATGTCTGTGCCTTCTTCTGGAACTACTTCCGTAAATCTTAGTCTCCTATTATTATTAGCCTCCAAGGTAATATAGGATCCCATCCCTTTGTTTTCCATCCTTAAGAAATGCCTAAACCATCTATATACATACATCTATATATACCTTGAGCAAACAAATGATTCTTTGGATTAGTTTATCTCTTGAGGAATCGTAGGGGCAGAATTTACTGCTACGATACAATTAATAACTCGAACGATTATGAATTTTGCAGTTAAATACAAAGTCAGTTAGTGGGGTATATGTGGTACACTTCTAAATGTGGAAGTTCGAGTCTATTCAATGTAATTTAGTTTCTTATAAATATTATCAATAACTTATAACATATTTGAACTTGGATTAGGTCCTGAGTTGGAATGAAGTAAGAAAAAAAAAACCACGACCCGACCTTAGGGACCGTTTGACCCAGATCGGGCGCCCTCGACAGCTGTCCCCGCTCGGAGGCCACTCTGCCTCTGCCCACTTGGCTTCCTCTCGCCTGTCATTATCTATATCTCTCTTACAGTTTCTCTTTAAGGTTCGATTGCAACCAAGGATAGGAATAAATATACCATTGCATGTTCCTCTTTAACGGGAAAAAAAATATTTGTTTTTGGTCCAAACGACATTAATAGGCCACAAGATAGAGCTACTTTTCATATCCCTCCATCATCATTATAATATCATGTGCTTGAAGAATATTCCTGATACGGGAATCGGAATCGTTTACCAACCTTTTAACATTAATAATACAGCATAATATGAACCACCCTAAACTTAAAATGATCAGAAATACCTTGACTCAGGAAGGAATCGAACCCACAACTTCTCGGAGCTTTTTATACTATACCGTCACAACCTCTAAGAGTACTTATATTCTTCGGAATACCTGGTTTAGGGTAGGAGCCTATTTCACAGAAATACTCAATGAACCTAACATCATTAGCAGATACGCTACTTGAAATGTCATATCGCTGCATCCAGTATTCGTAGATGAGCCATTTTATCCCAAACAAAATAAAGCTCTTATTCAGAAAGAATGGTTTGAAAGGTATCGCTAGGATACAATATTAAATTAAATGTCCTATTAAACAGCTTAATTAACATTATTCTGATACAGTATTTATTTCAATAAATTAAAATTTATTGGACATTTTAAGAAATATGCGGATGATTTAAGAAAACGACAGAGAAACAAGGGAAAAACGAAACTAACTTATTTTATTATTACCTGGAATGGATTTTTCGAGTTTTGCTCCGTCTAATGTGTTAGAGACTTTAATACACATTGGGAATAATGATTATATTTAAATTATCTAAAATTTATGTATTTATAGTCGATAAGCTGGAAATGATAAATACTTGTAATTTTTTTTACCTCCAGCCACATCAGAAATAACCCTATCAAGATTTAATAAATAATATGTTTATATTTATGTTATATGTTTATATATGTTTATTCTTGTGATTTAATAATATCCGAGGCATTATTTACACGATTTTATAGGTACATTTCCATTATGGAAATCCTTTTGTATGCACTTCATATACTTCAAAGTTTGTGTTAGTTATTGTAGCATTAACATAACATTTTATGTCACTACATGACTCTTGGTTTTAATTGTGATAATTTCCCTGCGAATGAATCCTAAAAGTCATAAATTGACTAAGTTTAAACTGTTCTTTGCCACTGTCAATGATAATTCAGGAAAGCTTTTTGTTAACTAAGGAATTTGATTACCTGAGGGGTGAACTAACAAGCGCCGTTTGGGATGAGATATATTTTTATCGGCCGACGAAGGCTGAATATTAACTGGATTCTCTAGCCTCATTCAACAGTTTATAATTTATGTCAGTATTCAAAGAATGAAAGCTATAAATTCGGCCATTTTTTCGTTAATTTTTTTAAACTTTTCACTAACAAACATTTTTTTATTTAAAAAATATTTTAATTACTTATATTGAATAATAATAATTCTATTATAAACATGCGTGTATTTTACACATGTATATAGTACAAATGAACTCCTGGAGGACCAATAGGGCACTGGATTGTTTCCAGGTAGACTGGGCTCAAAATAAACCAAAGGAACGTCTTTTAAAACAAGACGCGATTTCGCGGGTTCGTAGCCCGGCAGGTGACCCTAGGATTTTTTTAAGGAAGTAAAAAATCCTTAGTTACGCCGTCCTTCGGAAGGGACGTTAGGGTCCCGAGCCTGTACGATGTCAGGTACTCGCTAAAAATCCCTATCCTAATTAAACCTGGATAGGCAAAATTTAGAGCTCCCACTGTAGCATCGTCCGATTAGCCATAGCAGCATAAAGTGACGTTAAATGAACAAGCAAACAAGACGCGATTTACAATAGCCTGTTTGCTTCCTGTGTTCTAGGCTGTTCCCTTCCAACCAATCAGGTTAAAGGATCATTTAAAATTTCAGCGAAGTCATCTTTATCTTTTAGCAATATCCTCTTCGATAAATCCAATTCCTCTTTAACTTATCTTATAATCCATGTCTTATTCAGAACCCTTCAGCTTATTGTATCTAAACTCTCAAGCAATATAAACAAGGAGAAGAAATGAGAGTGTTTGTCCACACTACACTTGTAGACCAGTAACCATTTTTATTTTTTTTTATAAATATAAAAATTCCTCTTTACTTTTATTACCTATGTGAATAATATGTATATTATAATATAAGGTAAATTATTGTTACCCTAACGTTGCGAGTTTGTAGCGATTCTTCATAACGACAACTTCCACGAAACTAAAATAGATATGTTCTTGGGATGTTACAGCGACATTTATTATAAAAATTCATTAATCGGAAAAGCCCATTTACTGATTCTACATATATAACGTCTAAATAAATGTCAGTATTCCCATTTAATTTTCTGAAGATTTTTTAATACAAATCTTAGATGAATAAATATAATAGGGGATACTATAATAAAAAAAATGATTAAACGGCGCATTACTGCTATGATGAAATTAACTCATCAGTGGTTACTCATATCACCAGAGGAATTCTAAATATTAAAAAAAAAATCAAGAACATTAAAAATTATCAGATGGATGAATTAGGCCCACGGAGTCCAGAAGTCTAGTAGTAATGGGGACATCCAACGTAATGAAAAAATGTTAAAAATGTAATGAACTCACGCAACTTGACACGCAGTGACCGGAAGGAATTTCCCAACTATTCGATCATCACAAAGTAGAATTCCCCCTGAGGGGACGTAATATAGGCTCGGTTCGTCGATATTTTTCCTATGACACAGGGTTAGTTTTGATAAATAAGGAAAACGACCGTTCGATTATCTTCGCTTAGTGAATAAAAACAATTGATTTCTTCATAGGTAATAGGTTTTAAATAACTCAACTGTTGTACCTAACTACACACTTTCGCATATTGATTCCTTGTAATAGTGAAATAAGTAGAACTGTAATATGTTTACGAGTTAAGATGGAAAATTCATGTTAAACTCCAAAAATGTGAACACAATTTGAAATATGCTATATCATGACATATTTTGGAGAAATATCCTTTTTTTCTTGGAAAAAACATTAGAAAACCTTAACTAGATACTGTATTGATAGAAGATGCGGATGGCATACTCCGGAGTCGGGATACGATTCGTTACTACTCTACTTCAAACCGATGCAATATCTCAAAAAATAAACTTATTCCACTACAACCCATGGTGGGTCTTGGGTTCAGTACATGGTAGAGAATGTACAGTTTCTTTGGACAACGGTTGTGCAGTGAGGTGATTTGTCTTAAATCACGCTCAACCGCCGGATACTTCCCCTTATTTTAGATACCCTGGGAGATGGGTGAGCAACAATAGGGTACCAGATCCCATAGCATCCATCTCCCTTCGCTAATATATTAAACAAAAGTCTGCCAGCGAGCGGGATTTGAACCCATAATCGGCAATGATTGCACAGCAACTCACAATATCTCAATGGTAGATATAGATATCTTGGATGGATTTCTGATACATGTGATATCTCGAAAATAAAATGTTATCAATCCAATCGCCTTAGCTCGAGGCAAATGAGTAATTAAAGTAAGAAAAGCTATTATAACCTTCCTCATTCCATACTTGGTCAAATTGCTCTCATGTATTTTATGAAACACCCAAAAAACCCATTAAAATTCCTAGTATTACATGTTTCAGTAATGATTTCTGACAAGACAATGTCTGTTTGCAGTCATAAAAACAATGTCATTTTTCTCTTCAAAACAAGAATATTAAAAAACAGTAACAATTAATAAAAATAATAAATTATAATTTAACATTTTTATTCTTTGTATTTGAAGAATTTCATGAAATATTGTTGTTTTATATTATTTTTATGGATTACTTTGTTTTAGCAAACTATATCGACTATTTTTGCTGAATATCGACTTTGCCCAGGTTTGCTGAAGATTGGCCACTTCCAGAACCATCATCTTGTATTATCCTACTCCACTATTTCAACCTGAAGAATCCAGATTTCTTGAACTTGAAGAAACATCTTGATAGCACACCAATCGAAACCTGCTGTACCCAGTATAAGCACCAAGCCATATCTTGCGTTGTTTTAAAAACAGCTTTGTATGATTTTTTTCCAGTTAAACTTAGAAATATCTTACCTCTTTCTGGATTTTTTTTGCATCGATTTATTCATTCAAAATGACCTATCAATGATCAGAAATTCAAACGAGAGGAGAGTCACTCGCTTTGAAGATCTCAAAGCAATTGGTATGCTAAGCTCTTAAATAAGCAATGCTGAGCTCAAAGTTTATTATAAATTAGGTTCTTCCCAAACTCTGCAAAGCCTAACCAGCAGATTGGTATCCGCAACCTCGATCGATATTACTGTCTCTGGTGCAATAAACAGTATCTAACCTGTTTAGTATCTAACAGTAATAACAAGTAAATATTTATAAACGAGAAAAATATTTAGGTTACCATTTACATAATCATTGATATTAATAAATTTCAGTTATTTAATAATTTTACTTTACCCACGTTCCTGCGTTATAGTTCGGGATATGAATTAAATCTAATTTTTTGGAGAAAAATAATGATGCATTCTTCTGGTTGTAAGGGGCTGATTGACGGATTTTAATTTTATATGCTATTTGTTTTACATTTTTGGTCAATTACTTTGCTAATCATTTGCAATGATTCTTTATCAAAAATATTAAAACAAAAATTGAAGGGTTATTATTTGTGTGATTTGTTTTTCATCTATATAAATAAAAATAAATATAAACCTCTAAAAGACTTTTTTATTTTTATAAATAAACATTACTATTCTCTATAAATATCTGTTAACCATTGTCCTTGTACGCATCTTTTAGAACTACCACCGAATTTAATAAACTCAATATTATTGTATTTGCTTCAGACCTCATGTTTCACGACAGACAGTGAAGAAACTAACCAAGCTGGATTGCGAAGTCCTCCCAAGCCCACCTTACTCGCCAGGAATCTCCAACAGATCTCCATCTGTTAAAAATTTGGGTCCCGTTCACTGGTAGACTTTTATTTTATTTGGTAGCGGCCGGAGATGGATACTGTGGGATCTAGGACCATCCTTGGACTCGCCCAGTCTCTATAAACTGGATCCCCAAAATAAAGAGGAAAATCTGGCAGTTGAGCGTGAACTAAGACAAATCACCTCCATGCACAGCCAGAGGTAGAGTCTCTACCACGTGCTGAATTCCAGATCCACCAAGGGTTGTAGTGGTACAGGTAAAAAAAAAATTGTTTGGGCAACTTCTTAAGGATAAACTTTTTCTGATGTGGAAAAGGCATTTTCAGACCACAAAACCCTGAATTTTTCAGTTATGGGATTGAGCATTTGGCAACACGTTTGAAAAGGATATTTATTATGAAACGAGCTAATATATTAACTATTTGTAAAATACCATGTTACGGCTTTTCGCAGCAAACTGAGTTTTTCTCTCCATTTTTTCAGTTGAGGAAAGAATTGATTTACAAAATGATTATATTGCACAAAGGAGGAAGACGACACACTCGGAACGGGACGACCTTATTGATAAAAATGGCGGTTACATAATGAGAATGAGAAGGAGGTCTTTTTCCAAAATGCCCTTGGAAGTGGTCCTTGTCCAAGTTGCGACACTCGCCGTTGAAAAACAGCTACTCTCTGTCCGCCCATTCTCTGCTAACTTTTTATTTTACCAAGGTCGATAAATACTTACTACGATTCAAAATCAAAAATGAATTTAGTATATTTGCGTAAAGTCACTGAACCAGTACAATTAAGCATTTATTGGAATGCAAGCCTTCCTTATTCTCCCATTTATTTTAAATAAACATCCAATATTTATGAATCTATTAAAAGCCCTGACAATTTAATAAAAATTAAGTAGCATAAAACAAGCCGCTCCTTCAAAAGAACCAAGTCATAATTAAAAAAAATAATTAATTTTTCATTGAGTTATTAGAAAGTTCCTCGTAAGTTATAAAAATAAAAATTTGGGTATTATTAAAGAACAGCATTCATATTGTAATGATTGTAGTGAAATTATTCTATTAATTATTAAATAATTTGTAAATGCTTGAAACTTTTTTTATTTTAACTTAGCTTATTATTCCCATAAAGCCAAACATTGTACAAATCAAAATATGACTTTATTTTTTTTTTAAATTTTGAAAATGGAGTACCAAATATGTTCCATATGAATTAAAGAGCTTTAACCAATGCAATTGCTTCTCACGGTTTAACTCAAAAATTCCAAATTTTGAATTATTTCATTGTTCTTTTGAAGGAGCGAAATGTCTGAAATGTTCATACAGGGTATTGTAAGTTTAATCAATTCCACTGATAGTTTTCCAAATAAAAAAAAAAGTTCATAAATTTTTATATCCATTTTTTTGAATAAAGTAATCAACATAGTTGTCACAGCACAGATATATTACATTTTATTTTGATATTGTTATTGTTTTTTGGACGTCATTCTTAAATTTTAAATATCTTACTCTCTAAATAACACTTTTTTTTTTTATTCATCTCTCATGTATCATCTAATGAAAACAATCCAAATTCTTTATTAACTTATTAAAACGCCATGGTTCATTTAAAATTCTTAGAAACAGTCCGATTCCATTTTTTTTTCTAATTTTCTCCTATGTTTTTACCTGGACGAAAAGTTCTAGAGATTCCCTGGTATATTAGTAATACACATTTCTTAAAAGCCTCATTATCAAGTAAGTCGATTGAAAGGAAACGTCAAAAGTAATTTTTTAAATGTGATTTACAGCAGCACAAAATATAGTTAAATAAACAAAGTAATTTTACGCTTTTTATAACTTATTTCCAAAACTTTTCCCAACTATTATTTGTCTTAAATTTTTTTTTATATAATAGTTAACCTACTGAAAATTGATCCATGAATATTCCTGAAAATAATAAATAAATAATGTATGATATTATTATTTTAAAGTGTATATTATTTATTAATATTATTTTTTAATAATAAATAATATTAATAATTTTTAAATGCCTAACATGTTATATAAATATCAATTTTCTTTATCAACCCTACAGAAATCATTAGTTTTAATCAAATGAATGTAACAAAACTAAATGAATAAACTGATTGACTAATAAACTCACTTTATATATATTTTAATAATCTCCCATTATGTTTTGGACTTTACTAACTATTTGTAGCCTCTCCTTTTACTCCTTATTTACTTAAAATAAAAATAGAATATGTGGAATCTAATGTGTTTCACGTATGTAATATACACCCCTAGTGAGTACATTACACAGAACCAGTAGTCTTGTTGAATTATTTTTCAGGGGGGAGGGGATTGATAAGATAAATGAAGGTTATTATCTTATCTCTAATCGCAAAGATCTATCTATAATCGCCAAATAAGTTCCAGTGCATTGTAATTTCGATTCAATTTATTTATGTATTTATTTTCTATTTGTTATGCTATGACAAAAATATTAATTGAAATATATACCTTCTGTTGTTAGATATGTACAGTGGCTCCCAGTCAAAATGATACACCAGGATATTTACAGATGTTGAATAAATAAACAGTTCAAATTATATTACACTAAATACAATAATTTATTGTTATCACTAAACATCGTAGAAGTATGTACTTTCTATATAAACATTAAAATAAAACATATTTGTTTAGAAATAGTTATCTCACAGTGAAAATGATACCCCTTAGTTATTCCTAATATTTGTTTACCTTAAACTATTTTACTTTAGTTAAACTCTTGTGTTTATAGTGTTTGGCTCTTTTCAAAGCGAGTTGAAGGAAAACTAGCGTTTGTTTTTTAATATTTTAAAGAAAATGGAGGCACACACAACGTTAAAAGAACGTTAGTTGGTTATTCAACATTTTAATGACGAGTAATCTTTAAATGAAATAGCCAAAATTATTTTAAAAAGCCGTCCAATTGTTGAGTGCTTACAGTTGAGAGATTCAAGAAGGAAAAGTAAATTGCCAGAATATAAGTTAAAAGCACTAGAAAAATATTAACTGATAGGGATGAGACTTGGATTGTCAGGGAAATTAAAAGAAATACAAGTTTGAGTGGACCAAACAAAGCACAACCTATAAATAGTTCTACTAAACTAATTCTTTACTAAATGTAAAGTTTATAAATTATTAGTACTCAAAAGTTAATTAGAAGTGGTGTGTCATTTTGAGTATGAGATGTCTAGACTTATATACCATAAATCGATCGTATCTGTTAATCTGTAAGGATTGAGATGAATTGATAATATTTTGGGCAATAGATTAAATTAAATAGATATAACATTTTATTATTTTTATTTTCTCTGCAACTCTATATATAGGAAAGAAATCTTGCAATTACTTATTCAAACCACTTTCTGCTTCAATGTTAGTAAGATAATCCACACGTGCACTCAGAAATCATCCTCTCACGAAACATTAGCAATTGGAGGACGAAGCAATCATATCGTTTTGTATTCATTATGCAAGATTCTCATTTGGCATCTTCTTGGTTTCATCATTCCGACTAGTTTCGGAATTAATAACCTTGATCTTCGTCATTCCAACGGAGCAAAAACAACTCGTCAAAGTGACTCGTTGCGAAATGTACTGGGAAAACAAAATTTGACTTTTTGTTTTGTATATTGTCAAACGTGATTTAACAATTCGCTAAATTCATGAAATAACCGAGTTTAAATCACGGGCTAAGAACTTAAACAATTCCGGTCGGTAGCTTGCATTATGAAATTAATTTTGTTTATTGCTGTTAGCAAGATATAGGTACATTAATGTCAAATTTTCTATCTCCGAATACTAGATTTTAGCTCTAAACCAGAAAACTAAAGAAAACTGTGCTAAGTACATCACCGAAATTACTATCTTCAACTATATTACATATAAATAAACTTATTTTCATATCACTAAGTTAATTGTTGTTTAAAAAATAATTCATTTAATTAATTAAAATTGAAAAGACTTTATATGATTTTCTTCTTACAGCAAAACTTCAAATAACTAAAAAAATGTTTTTGTTTCCTTCATTTAGAAACTCCGTTCAAGTTTCATGAGGGTCTTCCATTAATTTTAGGCAAGAGATGATTGTTTTAAGAGAATTTATGGCATTTGTTAGAGAACTAATATCTAATACGTTCAGTATCAAAAGCGGATGACTATGATAGTAAAAAAATTGACTTTTTCAAATTTTTCGCTATTTTAGTCAACGACTTTTGTCTAACCTGGCACTTAATTTGGTTTTAGTCCGGATCTGAATCTGAAGTTCCAATTGAAGAAGTCTTGTTGGACAAAACCAGAGAAAAATGAAAAAAGGTCGATTATTGAAATTTAGAGTTATACTCTTTTGAGCCTGAACGCCTCATATCTGTTAAATATTGTGATATAAAAATTTCGACATTGTGTAAAATTCTCAAATCATTATAGTAGTCTAATTCAGCTTCATATAACGAGCATTAACTTGGGAGAGCGTTATCAAAACTTGATAAGCCCTGAAGATCATAAGGTCAAATTAGGGCGAGCTGCCCACGTAACGGCCTTGTAGTTCAGTCCATTAAAATTAAAAACTGTCATTTTAATAACGAATAACATATAAAATAATGTGGAGTTATAATAATAAATAATAGACCTGGTATCTATCAATACACATATGTTAATGTTAATTTTCATAATACTAAGTCCTCTACAAATAAGTTTTCGGTCATCATAGTGAATATTCTGCTCTAGCCTTGAACTATTTGTAAGTCGTTTAAAGTTCATGAAATATTGACCCGACGATTACCCATTTGTATTGTTTTTCAATTATTTAATCAACCCTTTTAAAGTTGTTTTTCATATTTGCGCGGGATTGATATTTAATTGATAAATAATTTATGATTGTGTGGCATATTGCTTAACAAGATAGGATAAACACACGTCAGTTCTAATTAACATAAAGTATATTGCGTAACTAAAATCTGATTATCAAGATTTAATATTAAGAAATGAGATGTTATGATCCATATAGCATCTAGATTTGATTTTTTTCTGTGAATTAAAATATATCATTATTTCTTGTTCTATTTATTTTATATTTATGTTAGGTATAATTCTGTTTCTGGATCTTCTGTATTGAAAATAAAATATTATGTAATATTCTATTTCAGAGTATAGATACTGAGGCTTAAATGAATAAATAAAAGGCTTAGAAACCTCGAACAAAGTCAAATGCGTCAAAAACTTCTCAAATCTCCTTTGTAGTAGGATTACAGAAGGTCGGTTTGTAATATGCGGGGACTAGTAAGTCAACAAGTTGAACTTAATGGCTAGGTCATGTGAACAAGTGCAGGCTTAGATCTCTTGTCCCAAGGGATTTGAAGGCAGGTAGTCGTTAAAGAAAAAAAAATGTAACGGACCTTCACATATCTCAATACAACCTGTGTTGTTTTTTCAGTGGTGGTTGAACAGGGTGGATGTTGGCTTTGCAGCGCGGAGAAGGACATGCAGACTGGTTCCTCCCAGTTGGGGAGGTCTTTAGTGGGAGTTGGGTTTTTATTCTGGGTAAGGATTGACCACAACCCAACATATCGTTAGCATGTTTGAGAATTAAATAGACAGGCTTTATTCTTAAGTCAAATCATAACGTAGTTTTAAGAGTGTTTCGTTATTACTGCACATCAAAATTACTCAGTTTGTCCGTTCTTTCCAGAAACCTAAGATCAACTAAACATACATAGTGTAATACATGTATAACAAACAGAAACTGTACTTATTACATTATTGGATTCTGTTCCAAGGATGTATTTCCCAGCACATGCTTGATTGGGGGAAGTGAGAAGGGCATTCATTTGTAACCCATAAGAATGTTTCCAGGCCGACGTGAAAGTCCGAAAAAAAGCAAATGAATTTTAAGGCACCTTCATAAATTCGTAGGTTAAACACAAATTTGCATGTGATGCGTAATGTGTGAACTAGCATGGGAACGGAATACCCTTCGATAGATAAAGACAAAGAAGATTAAAGAGAGTTAGATCCGTATCTTGTTAATTACAGGAAAGGCACATTTGGAACCTTCAGCCTCTTCCTCGAGGTCTCTTCTGCTAGTGGTAGCTCATCCGGAAGAATTGACACGTTTACCCACTTACCTAATGCCAAGTCCTTCTTAATATTCCTCCAAGGATCCAAAATGTTAATCAGTTACTCCTGTCATACTCACCTTCTTTGTTAAATTGGTGTCTACCTAATGTTAACTCCAGTACACCACATATGTCATATGTTTTATATGTTAATATTCTTCAGCGGTTAATATCACATTCTGTTGGGATTAAGACCTATTTTTCTAGATATCTATACTTAATGTTAACTAATATTATATAAATATATTATCTATATTACAAGTTGTTGTTAATATAGTATGATTTTTAATATAAAAGGTACAATTTGCTAATTACAATTTGGATACTTGCAAAAAACAAAACAAACATGTCAATAAATTAAGGAATGATATGATGTTATGAAATTATAAAATCGACTTTTAACAACATAGAAACGATTGTACAAGAAACTACCACCCAAGTCTTAATTTATTGTTTCAAATGATAAGTTCAATGGTCATAAAGAAATTCTTTTCACATACATTTCAGATCTGCGAAGAAGATTATAGAAACTACATTTTTGAACCCTTGGAAGCAGTATGTAGGCATCTTCGATGCAAAGAAAAAGCATACTAAAAATAAAATAAAAACAGACAATTGGTTTTTTCACTATGTTAACAAAATATTTCTAAAAAAAAAAATACACCATATATCTTTAAAAATATAAAAGCATATTCTCATGAATTGTTTAATAAGATTCATTTAAGTTATTTCTGGATTTCCGCATCGCTCTGTTGCCACTTGGTATACCGAGTTGAAGTGGCTTTTACCTTCTTCCCGGCATCAATATCAAATTGGTGTTTTTCCTCTCCAAGTTCTTAGATACAGTTTTTTTTTTTTTTTTCATGTTGAACTAACAAATATGAAATCCACTCCGTTTCTGACGAGTAAAAGTTATGCTGCAGTCTTTTATGTACAAGAGGCACCTATTTTTTTTTTTTGTTTTTTTTTTATGTTTAATAATAACACAGGCAGGAAAGAGTTAAGTTACCGAAGTCGTACATTAACTTTGTTTTTCCCTCTTGAAAATTGTGCTTTTTATCATATTCAACATTAGTTAGCTGAACTATATCTAAATCGTTTATGATTTATTTTAGCAATAAAAAGTAATCTATGAATCGAAAAATATCATTTTATATGAATATAAAAGTTTATTTTATAAAATATAATTTAGGATCAAATGGATGAATATTAAATAATAATATTTTTAATAGACTGTGGCTATATAATGATTTTATAATTTAAGAAAAATTGTCAATGAAGAAAGTGGACCACAAAAACAACGAAGATGAATTTTAAGCTTTAATATTTTCGGTTAACTGCACCTCCGACCAATTCTTGGTTTGTTTTTGACAATCGGTAAGGATCACTAAACCACATATCATTCTTTAAAGTTTTCTATGTATGTATCTGTATAAACCTCATCATTACAAATCGCCACATAATATTTTCAACTAAAATCACTCAATGACACCACTATCGCTATTCTTAGAACATTTTCCTCATTATTGCAAAGTATTAGCTCGGAGAAACTTAAACAGAAAATGTTCTATTGTGATGAAACCTCAACGACACCCGATAAAGACCGATAATGCAGATGAGCAGAAAGGACATGCTATCAGCCAGTTTACATGTTAACGACGGGTTGTGAAACACGTTACACAATTATCGCTACTTATTTCTGTTCCGGTTATTCCTCGGGACCCGCTCCTCTTGATAAGCGATTCCTGGTAGCCGGTTCCTCCACGCGGGTGATGCAGTCTGCCAACGGTGACGAAACACTGTGTCATTACTTTATACGTCGTAATCATGATATGGACATGACATTTATTGATCCAACCTCCTGCAATTCATTTGAAATATTTCTTAATATTGATGTAAGGAGGTTTATATAGTACTTACCTGCTTAATGCATTGCATTGAGTTAATTTTATAATATTGTTTATTATTGTACGTCGATGTAACTTCGATACATCTCATCCTGTATTTTGGTATAACCTATTTTAATAGTTTATAAAACCTATTACTGTTAACCTATTACTGTTCCGACGCTACAAGACGGCCTGCGCACCGCAATAACAGTAATGTGCAATTATTAGTCTAATAATAATTATAAAAAACTAGCCGTCGAAATAAGATTTTTCATGAAGTAATGAAATCTCTAAAGTACAGGAAAACAAAATTTGGCATTGGTTTTATTGTGTACCAAAAAATCTAAAAAGAATTGTTTTTTACTTTTTAAAAATTGTCGTTCCATTATATCCTGTTCTTTATTATTGAAAACAAAATAACGATTTCATATTATCTAACTATTTTTGAAGTAAATGTTTATAAATTTTTTAATGATGTATTTCCATTTTACCTTACTTTGCACACCGGGTTTGATTTCCATGTTAAACATGTTTTTTATTTATAAGCAATATTAAGAAGAAAAAATTTGGCTCCTGAGGACCGTGTTCGAAATAAATCGTCGTCTTGATTGGGTTAAAGTTCTATGATTTTCTTCCTTAAATTCTTTATATTAAGTAAATCTAATAATAAAGTAATAAGAATATAACTATTATATAATTTTTATCATACGTTCATCGAAAATCCAGTTTTTGTTTTTTTATAGATGTTATAAATTTAAATGATCCATTTCTTGGGCCATGAAATACATTTCAATGTGCCTAGGCCGGATTCTAACCAGCTTTGTAATAGTAGACTCCGAAGGATGCTAAAGTGACGCCATGATACTCTCGGGCACCAATGCCTTAATGGATATAGTTTTGTAGCGTGAAACTTAAGAGTAAACCAGAATCATAATAGTCGATGTGAAATTTCTGACCCTCTTCATTTTCATTGCACCATATCATTTATCTCTCCATCAGGTTGTCACAAACCTAGCCATCTCTCCTTCTTCCTCTATCCTTAACAAAAAGCTTCATTTTGGTCAGGAATTTCCTTCATATTCAGAATTTAATTGAAATAGTCTTAATAACACAAAATGGCGGAGACTCTTTTTGTCCTTATGTGTAGCAGATATGCCATGAAAGGTTGGGGTTTCTAGAACCATAATATGCATAATTTTTTCGATAATATTGTCGTTAACTGTATTATTTACAAGGCGCAATATACTGGACTAGTCCCAAATGTCCTTGGTAGGTGGGTTAGAATGTCAAAGAACAGTTTAGAAGTTCCGAATAACAATTTGGCGTTGCTAACTATACAGCAAGGAAATTCCGAAAGTAAACCGCAATAAATATACAAGACCATTTGGCGATATTTTGTTGCGATATGTATACGAGAAAAACAAATTATATACTGTTGCTTGTTGAGCACATGGCAAGGTTAGAACAGTTGCACAATGCGTCCTTAGCGAACTATCATTATTTATACTGGATTTTCATGGCATTGTCGAAATTGTAAAACATATGTTACCCTAATAATACCGGTCAGTGTTATAGTTCATTGTCGTTTCGCAAAGAGGAAACCGGTCTTCTAAAAACAATTGCTTCTCTGAAGGATATCTTGCACAATTCGCACATTTGCATCAAAAGAGCCTCTATCGATGCCGTCAAGCGACATTTTGTTATTTGTTTATGTTTTTCAACATTACACCATTTGGCAATAAATTTTATTGCGTGCTATGTCTTGCTATGTGCTTAATCCAGCTATGAACAAGTCCATTTTTACTTCTTAGAGATGTCTTACGATCACAGGCGTCCGTGGGCTACTGAAAAATCGCATATAATAAAATGTAAACTGAAACTATAAATATTTAAATAATTATTAATTAATAATTCTTATTATTATTAGATTTTTGTTGAGATATGATTTTGAAAAACATTTTATATCTAATAATAAAAAAATATATCAGAAAAATTAATCTTCCAACCCCAAGACGCCTACACAACTCGGCTATATCCTAGTTGTTAGGGTAACTTTGTTGTTTTTATTAAAGATACACTTTTATCTAACCGATTGGGTATTTCACGTTTTCCTGGTTTCTTCTCAAACGTTATAAATAGTTTGATTCTTGCTGCTTAAATTTCTTTTTATGGATGGTTGAATACCTTGTTTTATTACCAGGCTCGAATATTTGCTAAAATCCCATTAAAGCTATTGAATGAATCATATCAATGAGAGGGGTCTTGTCCAAGGGGTATGTCAATAAGTTGCGTTATCTTTCACAATATGGTATAACGAAAAACCTCCATGAAACGTATTAGTAATTGTTTGGACAGTGCTGTTCATTAACTGATCATTATCAAACATATGTAATGTTATTACAGTTGCAGTGACGTTATATAAAAATTATTTGATCTTTTTAATTTACTTAGATTAGTTACCTCATTAAATCTAACTCTACGGATATATGAGTAGTCTGGGAAACAAATGTATAATCATTCTTTTCTTTCTTCTTTCTCCGCAAGGGTCTTTTAGGGACCATGTGACAATTTCAATGTTTCTTCTCCTTCTGCTGTTCCTTCTCCTTCTTCCAGTACAGATGTATCTTCTGCCACTATATTCGGACCATTGTTTTCCTTGTAAAAAAAAAAAAATAATAAATATTTCCACAGTATTTATTTTAAAGTAAATAGCAGACGTTAGATTAGAAAATATAAAAATATGAATTAGATACTGTTACGAATAAGACCATAACTTTTTTTCATTCAATCTATATTTATTTTAAAAGTTTCATAAATCCTCCCCTTCATCAGAAATTTTTTTTAAATTTTTAAGCATTAGTTAAAACAGTTTTAATTAATGCTTAAAAATGTAAAATGCTATTTCACTGTAATAACAATCCAAGATGTCACTAATTATTTATATGTATGACAACTAAATCTGCATTAATCTTCTTACAACTAAACGTGTAAAAAAATCGAATGTAATTAACTTAATTATCATATCCATAGCACATTACTGTGTTACTTGTAAAATAGTTACTACTACAGTAATTTTTAATTAATAATTAATATTAGAAGTTTTCCTTATTATTTCATTATTTTATCTTATACTTATCTTCGTCGTTTCTATTCTTTTCCTCATCTTCTGTTCCTTTCTATATTATTCAGTCTCTAAATATACTATTAAGTTATTTATCCTCTTTGCCTTGTGTGTGTTTATAAATAAACAGGATGTGCTAGAAGGAAAAGTAATAACATATCGGAGGAATAGTGACTGTATCAGAATTTTAGATCTTGACAGGTGAAATTTAAGATCTACTTTTACATGAAAGTACATAAGATTATGAGGATAAGATAAATTAATAAATAAATTTTAAGATTGAATAATATAGTAAGACGATGGTAAAGATAAGGGAAAACACATTAAAACTAATCAAATAAGTACATTAAGAAATTATGAATAAATATCGAATACTTATAATCGGAAAATCTGCAATTTAATATAATACACCTTATAGGGAAATAGTTTTGCAAGATTTCTATAGCAAGATCATTTTTTTCAATGACACTCCATATCAATCGTTCCACTACCCACTACCATCAATACTCGTATTCTCCACCTCTCTCCATCCTTCAAATTTATAGGGGTATTCTACCCTTAGCTTTCTATCCAGTCCATTATCGGCCTTTGTATCATTGTTATCATTCATCCATTTCACTTGCCCATTCTTCTTCTTCCATCCATGCTGTATTTTACTTCCATTTCCTCCATTACATCGATATTTCTGACCATTTTGATGCTGAATACCCTTATTACACTTCTCCAAAAATAAGATTTTCTTAACTCAACTCAAATTAGAATTTCTGCCAATATGAATGGGGAAATAATACCTGTTTCAGTTGAGAATAAATTGATAATAATGATTAAGTATTTTTTTTTCTTTTATCCCTTTGAACGATTCATCCTATAAATGATCAATACTATTTAAATCTGGTCTACTCTACTATTCAAAACTCTGACCTACTGATTTCCATAACAATGGGGTTTGTTCCTTATCGCATACAAGATATGTAGAGTGGTCGAGAGAGAAGCACTTTATGTACACGCAATGTTACAAAATATTTGAGTATACGATATTAGTATCTCTGTGGACCCCAAGTTTATTGAAAAGAAACAAGATATTGTTTTTTATCAGTCTAATTGTTCATAAGATCTATATAGTAAACAACAGCCTAGGAGAAAAAAAACTTTTATTATTATTTACTCTGATCGCTTTTCTAGACATTTCTAGTGAAAATTCAAAAAATCTCGTCACGTGGTGTATCATTTTGAAACACCCAAGAGGCTCTTAGAAATAGAGTAATATATTTAAACTATTTTATTTTTTTAATTATGTATTGATTTTAAAAATTAACGTTGATCACGCAAGTTTTCGTTTTATTTAATTTTATTACGGTACGTACTTGAAGTATGAGTAGAAGGAATTGAAAGTATTTTATTGGAAAAATACGTTGGAATCCCCTTCCCCTGAAAGTTACTGGCGGATGTTGGAAATTCCCTCTATCTCAACAATTTGCGTGATCTGTTTCGTTACACAATTCCTAGTTAGTTTTCCAAAATATATCTTCCGGGTATTCTGCTTCTGGGTTGGCTGGGTCCTAATAGAAGCCCGCAATTAGAACCGTTAATCACCTGGCCGGCCCGACCATAGATCACACGGCAGCCACGCAATACACAGGATAATGGCAGGATAATATAGGATGGGAGTCCTATAATTGTCTTGATGAGATCCTGCGAACCAGCCAAGGTTAAGCAGTCCTAACAAAGAGTCTTTGGCGGGTCCTTCCTCAACCTCCGCTCCAATGTCAGTCTTTGTTAGTCACTGTTACGAAACCTGTATATTTAGTAGCCTTAGTTATGTCCTCGTCTCTACAAATATATTCACTGAATTATTCTATCGATGTGTTAGTCATAGATTTAAATCATTTAATTTATTCTTGAGGCTTTTTTCTGGCGTCACTTATTGCTATCATGAATAGGGTTCACCATCAAATAAATAAACACTTTAAAATCAATATGTCATATTTTAACAGTCAAAAAAGTCTTCGTGATAAATATTAAAATCTGATCCGTGATTCGGGTTGAATAATTTAATGATTAATCACATTTTTATAAAATCGTAGGGAAGTATAAATGCGATAATACCACCATAGCTATTTTATGAGTTAATTGATGTAAACATTTTCATTTATATAGATTGGTTCTTTCGAAAATTCAGGATCTTTAACAAAATGTATTCATGATATTTCCCACTGAAGTTCTCCGTGAAGTATTTGCTCACTGATATTTCGGGACAAAACGTCGCAAATAAAAAAGTTGTTGCAAGAAAGAAAATGTTTTGTTGCACATCTCAAAAAATTACTTTTAATGATTTACGTTCGCTAAGCCATTATCATTATTACTAAGCTGTTTAATTCTATAGATTTTTATTTTGGAATATGAATAGTTAAAAAATCAATTTATTTTTAATTAACATATTCTTTCATTCGGATCTTAAATTGCCCTCCAACGTATACGTTTTACCATTCATGTCATCGTTAATTATTTTCAAAGGATTCTTTTATAATCCAATGTCTAATGAGTTACGTTTGCAGAGACCTAAAAATCCTTTATTGGTGACACGGTGTTATTAGTAATAAACAGGTAACCGGTCTATATCTTACATTCGGTATTCAAATCAATCATTGGTTCAAATGTTCATATTTTTTTTGTTTTTTGGTTGTTTTTTT
The DNA here is from genome assembly GCA_037127475.1 of Arma custos. NCBI lineage: Eukaryota > Metazoa > Arthropoda > Insecta > Hemiptera > Pentatomidae > Arma > Arma custos. Next base: position 30,518,584 of record CM073764.1, on the reverse strand, counting down.
TAGGTGCTGGTTATGTTTTATTGGCCAAAATGTTAAGAGATGCGAGAATAAATAACACATATTACGGTATTTACTCTCACACGTAATGTGTAGAAGCACGGAAGAGATCAGTTTTGTCAATCCATTTTCTGCCATGAGATTGAAAAGGAAATCGAGTAATATATATCTTAGAGATTAACTTAATATTAAATTCGTAACGAAGAAAAAGTTCCTTAAAATTATATACCCAGTGAAGAATGACCTGGCTAGAAATGGAACCGATATGTTTCACAGTTCAGTCTTTGGTCATGTCACAAGTTGTCTATCAACTAACTTTTATTCCTTTCCGATCGATCTTATCTCAATGATACAGTTCTCTTTTCTCTATCCATCATTTAAGGTTGCATTGTTCGACTTGACAAAGAAGATACATGTTGTTGACTCATCATCTTACTTAAGATGTTTGTCTTTTATTTTTTGTATCACATTTTATTAACAAATAATTTCATTCGTTGTGTAGTATTTCTTAGAAACAAATATGACAGCTTTGTGATTCATTTCTTATACCAAAGAAGGCTTACTCACATTTCATGGGGGAAAATCACCCTTGGGCATGATGCCAAAGCTTGTCGCAGATGTCGGATATTGATTCGTACAAGACCTCGTTTTTTTAAAATCTATTTTTTATTTTACACTCTTATTATCTTCTTTCGTTCTTCCATGGATTCGCACAAAATGAATCAATGCCGTACATGATTGTCTCTCACATGAATGAAAAAAGTTGTGTTTTTGCCATCCCAAGACTTATCTTCTTTTAATTTATGTTGAATTTAGTAATTAGCAGTGGCGTTTAATTGTAAAATAACATATGATCTGTTATTTTCCCATCAGTCAAAGATTTTCTCCTGAAAATAATCGCTTTTCCAAACAATCTTTATTTATTTGAGAAAAATGGATGAGTTGGTTAACTTTTATATTTTTTTTTTAGATTCAACCAAATAAAATAATCAAAGTATTAAAATATCAAAATATATTTTAAAAATTGATTTATTGAAATTTACAACTGTATAATAGAACACACCAAATAAATATAATGAAAGATAAATAATGAGACGAGATAAAGGCAAGTAGAGAAACTCTCCAATGTTAGTACTCAAATAACAAATGCAACTTAGAAGGTCACGAGGCCATCTTCTTGTCAGACGTCTCGGAGGATTATCAGGAATTGAAGAGGTTGCTAGGTTTGAAACTAGTGGGTTAGAGTGGGAATAAAGCTTGCCATGAAAAGATTGAATATTCATTAAGTTAATCATAATATGGATTCGGACCAAATTAGTAACAAATGGGACATTAAAGTCATTATTGTTACGGGCTACTGGGTATTAAAATGAATTAAACAATTCCTTAATTAAAAATACTAATATTTATTAACAAAATGATAAAAAGGATACAATTAAACTATTAACAATTAAATTATTGAACTAATATAAATTTATAATAACAGTATTCTAAATATTTATTATCTAGGCCTAACTCCTATTTAATTATTACAATATTATAAGGTATAAATAATTCTAGATATCTTAATTAGTTACAATAGTTTCTATGAATATTCTAAAATTACACTACAATTTATAACTAATAATTAACACTTACAGTTCACTAGTCCACCGACCGTAAGATTCTCCAAGTATGACAAACTGACACACAGTAACAAACAGAAACAGTTTATTACACTCGCGAGACTGTTACAGTTCACTGATACACTTATTACACTGGCCGGTTCAACACTGACTAGTTTATCACACTGACATTCACTTATTACACTTATCACAGATCTTCACTGGTCTACTCTCAGGCTAAGACTGCCTGACTCGAGGTGAGGGAAGTCTTTTTATAGGCAAGGCCGAACATTCTAGAAAACGGAGGGGCCAGAAAATTCCGGAATATTCTTAATCCTTTGCCGACAAAAGGAGACGATCTAGAACCGTCCTAATCCTATTTTAACTTCTCCCGCCGACGGATTTACGCCGCTAATCCTCTTGCTCCCGTCTTCCTGCCGGCGCCCGTAACACTGCCCCCTCCTTAAAAGTGCTCTGCCCCAGAGCAAGTCCGGAGAAATCGGGCATTTATGAGCTTCTACTGATGGAGACGCACTTTCTTTCCAGGGGTTGAACGTGCACACCAATATGGCAACTCCAGAGGTGGTGAATGTCTGTTCGATCATGTCCCTGACAATCTTCCACTCCAAGCCGTCGTATCCACAGCCCAACTTCGGAATAGCGAGCTTAGTGACACGCAGTCTCAGAAGCTTACTCCGAAAGTCGTCGAGGCTTCGCCGCAGTGCGTCATATGTCGGCTTCTGATCAGTGGCACGCTTGGTAACCAAGTAAAAACGGTGCCGTCCTTCGTGCGGCTGGTAGAGTGCCTTCCCGACAGTTGGTCCTTGGCGTTCCAGCTCCTCAGTTCCGCCGAACTTCTTCCTGAAGACCGTTGCAATCCCTCGAGAAGTCCTCAGATCTTCGGCAACGCAGTGGGCCAGAGAATACTCCACTGGTAACGAGAAGATATCCCTGTAGATTACCTGAGTTACTCCACGGGTCCCTGGTACCTTCGTATTTGCAACTGGGTCATTATTTGTCTCCACGTTGTTTAGGTACCTAACCTGCTGGTCTTCTGCCGGGTCATGATCTCCTTTGTACGGTGCCAGTCTATTGAAATGGACTACCTTGGGTTTTCCTTTATGCTGCTTCCTGATCCTATATATGACGTCGTTGATCCTCTTGACGATCTCAAACGGGCCGCCCCAGGAGTTCTGAAGTTTAGGTGAGTAGCCTCGCCTTCTTCGAGGATCATGTAGCCAGACCAAGTCTCCAGGTTGGTAGCCACCCTTCTCAGCCCTGATGTCGTAACGCTCCTTCATTCTGTCACTGGCACCCTGGATGTTTGTGCGAACCTTCTCGTGGATATTATCGAGTCGCTTCCGTAGATCCGAGACGTACTCCTCTCCGGCAATTTCCTCATCAGGCTTGAAACCGAATTTCAGATCACAAGGCAACCGAAGTTCTCTGCCGAACACCACATTTGCGGGAGTCTGCCCCGTTGCCTCACTTACTGAACTGCGGTAGGCCAGCAGGAACAGGTGAAGATACTGGTCCCAGTCTCGCTGGTGGTCGGAGACCACTTTGGACAAATATCGACCCATAGTCCTGTTCATGCGCTCCACCATGCCATCGGATTGAGGGTGAAGAGGTGTCGTCCTGGTCTTTCCCAGTGCTTCGCACATCCCGGAGAAGACTGCAGACTCGAAGTTTCGTCCCTGGTCAGCGTGAAGTTCCATGGGTACTCCAAACCTACTGACGAGCTGCTTCACCAGTACGTCCGCAACCGTGACTGCCTCCTGATTCGGAAGGGCGTAAGTTTCCACCCACTTGGAAAAGTAGTCCATGGCCACGACAATATACCGGTTACTTTCATCCGTCACAGGGAAAGGGCCAGCGATGTCAATTGCTATTCTCTCAAACGGTGCTCCCACGTTGTACTTCCTCATTGGGGCCTTCTTTCTTCTTATGGGTCCGTTAGAAGCCGCACAAGTCGCACAACGCCTGCACCAGTCCAACACATCGTCCTTAAGGTTTGCCCAGCAAAAGCGTTCACGTACCTTTTCCAATGTACGGTGAACTCCAAGGTGGCCGCCAGATACTCCGTCATGAAGTTCCCTGAGTACTTCGGGCACTTTACTCTTCGGAACGATGAGCTGAAGTCTGCGCTGATCTCCTTCCGTGTTCTCCAATGCCCGTTTCAGCAGCCCGTTGTCCACTAGAATGGAGTCCCATTGGGCCCAGTAAGTCTTTACATTCTTCGACATTGGAGCAACATCCTGCCAGGTTGGTCTTCCTTTCCCCGATAGTTTCCATTGTTTTATTTGCTTCAAGTCCGGGTCCTCGTCCTGTTCCTTTGACACCTCTGCATCCTGCCAACTATCCGTGACCACTGTTGTCTTCAACACTGATGCCTGCTTCTCTTCTTGTCGAGAACAATGCCCGCAGTCTTCGCCACAAGGCCTCCTTGAGAGCGCATCCGCATTTCTGTGACTCGTTCCAGCACGATGAGCAGATTCAAAGTCATATTGCATGCGAGAGGTCCCGGCATGATTCGTCCACAAATCCAGTTAGTTCTTCCGGCAGTCCTTGCAGCTCGGTGGGATGATGTTGCAGCTGACGTACCACTGAGGTTGGGGTTGTACATTCCCCGACCGGTGTTCCTTTGTTCAGCGTTACTGGGAAGCTGTTCAGGTTCATTAGCCGAATCGGAGTGGTACGTCCGACCTTGAAGAGAGACCTTGAAATCATTACGCCGCGTCCGATCTCCTGTTCTTCTTGCCTTCCCGGTTCAAGTAGCACACATTGACCCTCATGTAGAGGCCCTTCGATCGTCCCATGCGCTATGATTTGGCTCCGTGCAGGTAAAGTGGTGTCTTCCAGTAAGCGCACTCGTGCGTAGATGTCCTTTCCCTGCCGCAGGATGACTTCTTCGTCTCCCAGCGTCATCACCCCTCTTGCCATATCCAGCTTGATCCCGCATGTGATCATCAAGTCCGTGCCTAATATGACATCTTCATCAATATCTGCCACGAGAGCGCGGTGCTTCAGATGTTGACCCCCGATGATGAAGTAGGCAACTGTCTCCCCGTAGACCTTCGCTGGCTCTCCTGTGGCAGTCCGTAATGTCCAAATCGATGGCAACATCTTCTCAGCAGGAACTGTATTTGAGCTCAAGATTGTCTTGGTTGCTCCGGTATCCAGTAGCAGACTTCGCAGCTGCTCGTTCATCTTCCCATCAACGTAGAAGCTGTTCTTTCTGCTCCCTAATGACGCAACTCTACTGGTCTTCCTCGGGCCTCTGACGTAGCGGGCTGATAGTTGTTCCTCCCCATCAACCCTACTTCGTTCCTGTGGCTTTTCTCGCTTCTTGGATGGATACTTGCTTCTAGGGTGTCCAAGTTGGCCGCAGCTCCAACAACGTATCTCCTTCTTACGGGTCCTGAGAGCCTCCAAAACCTTTGTCAGAATCTTTGTCTTCGACGCTAGGGACCTTATTAGACTCCGCTCCTGCTGCTCGAACTCGTGCATGGCCCCGTACTGACTGCCTGATAGCCTCGAACTCCATGGCCTGAGATAATGCGTCTCCCAAAGTCTTTGGCCGGACGAGCTTCACTGCCTGTTGCGTCTCGGGGTCCCGAAGTCCGTCCAGGAATTTTTCGACAGCCAGGCTCTCGTAGACATCATCGGTGACCGATGGGTAAGCATTCCTCACCAGCCGTGCAATGTCTGCCTCAAATTCCTGTAGCGTCTCGTTGGTCTTCTGGATCCTGCTTCTCAGCTGTGAGCGATATAGCTGGTCCATGTGGCGGTGGCCGAAACGCATCTCCAGTCTTCTAACCAGCTCCCCGTAGTTAGACCGCTCCGACATGGGCATCCCCTGCAGTACTCCCAAGGCGTCTCCACGCAAGGCCAGGCACAACGCTGAAGCTTGTGTCTCTTTTGACCACCCTTGGATCGAAGCCGCTGTCTCGAAGAGAGTCATGTAGTCCTCCCACGGCGTCTTTCCGTCGAATACTGGAATGGTGTTGTGATTTGGTGGCGTCCCAGCATTGGCGGGCATAATGGTGCTATGAAGGCTGCCATCGGTGGAACGGTCGGTGGCGATCGTCGGTGGGTTGGTCATACGTCCCTCGAGAGCTTCTACTCTTAACCTAAGTTCGTTTTCTATTGAATTCAATTTTTCTCCTAACCTAGATTCTACATTAGCTACTTCATTATTTACATTTTCCATTAACTTAGTTTCTAATGTGCCTAACTTAGACTCTAATGTATCTAATAAATCACTTTTAACAGTACCTAATTCATTTTTTACACTGCTTAATTCATTACCTAGCTTATTTTCTACATTGCTTAACTCATTTTTAACAGTACCTAATTCATTACCTAGCTCATTTTTAACATTGCTTAATTCATTTTTTAAAGTTGCAGACAACTCGCTTAAATCAGTTTCAAATAGAACATCATCTGGATTTTCCCCTAAATCTACAAAAAATTGACGCAAGCGCTCTTGCAGTACACTTTTAGTTCCGGAACAATCAAGATCACGTTCCTCCAATTTACGTTTCAAATCCGCAACTTTTAAATCAATTAACTTAACACTTTTAGAAGCCATTCTTCATACAGTAGTCCAATAATTACAAAATACAAGACAATAGCAAGAAATGCAAAATAATAGCAGTTACACAATTATCCCACTTCTGACACCAATTTGTTACGGGCTACTGGGTATTAAAATGAATTAAACAATTCCTTAATTAAAAATACTAATATTTATTAACAAAATGATAAAAAGGATACAATTAAACTATTAACAATTAAATTATTGAACTAATATAAATTTATAATAACAGTATTCTAAATATTTATTATCTAGGCCTAACTCCTATTTAATTATTACAATATTATAAGGTATAAATAATTCTAGATATCTTAACTAGTTACAATAGTTTCTATGATTATTCTAAAATTACACTACAATTTATAACTAATAATTAACACTTACAGTTCACTAGTCCACCGACCGTAAGATTCTCCAAGTATGACAAACTGACACACAATAACAAACAGAAACAGTTTATTACACTCGCGAGACTGTTACAGTTCACTGATACACTTATTACACTGGCCGGTTCAACACTGACTAGTTTATCGCACTGACACTCACTTATTACACTTATCACAGATCTTCACTGGTCTACTCTCAGGCTAAGACTGCCTGACTCGAGGTGAGGGAAGTCTTTTTATAGGCAAGGCCGAACATTCTAGAACACGGAGGGGCCAGACAATTCCGGAATATTCTTAATCCTTTGCCGACAAAAGGAGACGATCTAGAACCGTCCTAATCCTATTTTAACTTCTCCCGCCGACGGATTTACGCCGCTAATCCTCTTGCTCCCGTCTTCCTGCCGGCGCCCGTAACACTATGGATTACTTTATTCGTAAAAAAAATGAGCAGTATTGAGGAATGCAAAAATAATTTTTAACTGACCATTTTACTGTTCTCACTATATTAATTTTACAAAAATAAAGCAATCATTCATTCAAAATGGGATATTTGTATTGACACAATACAGTTTTCAAGGAAAAATAATTGTTATGTTCCTGAATGTTAAAAACCACTGAAGTTGTGTCCTAGTGCGATCTTCTTCAGGGAAAGATATTTAGTGCACTTGCTGATCCTGAACGGCCATAATACTTGGATCTAGGTTTATTTATCACAGCCGTTAAACCCCAGTGCACTTTATTAGATGGATGGATTTATTGGTGAATTATACCAAAAAAGTTATGTTGAGTTATAGGCAGCCTGGCACTGCGTCATGGAGACCATGGTTCGTAGCAACGTGATGTTGAGTGGTCCTTATGTAAATGCCATCAATATACATGACTGCAAGATGAACCCTTCGAATTTTTTTTTTCAATCTTGTAATTCTTACTTGAATAGTTGAATGGCTTTGAAAATAGTTTGGCCATTTGCCATTAGTCTATGGTATAGGGAAGAAGGTTTTTTTTTAGAGGGTTTTATTAATTTTAATTTGATGGATGTTTTGTTAATTATCTTCCATTTTTTGGCCACAAGCATCTAATTATTATTGATTAAGGAAAATAAATTATCTCATTGCTAATGACAAATCGTGCTATACAATAAGGAAGTAAATTAGCAATTTATTATTATTGTTATTATTATTCTTTTATTTTTCATTTGTAACTGCGCAATAGCGCATCCAACTACCTTGATCCAACTGGTTTTTTTTCTTTATTGTTCTTTTTGATTATTTAAATTTTTTTTTTTAAGAGAAAGTTTATTTTTTCTCTTTTCTTTACAAGAACATCAAGTTCTGAAAATGATCAATAGATCTTGACCAGGTCTCCTAATCTTTGTCTTTTTAATCATTTCCTATTAAGCCGGGATAACAGGGAGTAAGAAATAGGAAAAAATGTGGATTTTGGAGATCTTGTGTTGGAACAGTGGAATGCTGTGTATTTTTTATCAATATATGATTTGATAATGAGAATGTTTATGTCGTTGTGTATGGTGTGATTCGAAATATACCAAGGACCATTAACAATTTTTTATAGAATTTTAGACTACATTGTGTGTATGCATGGACGTGTTTTGCTGAACCCCAAAGTTCTGCTCCATATGTAAAAATAGGTCATAGCATATTGTTATAGATTTGTCGTTTGTTCCGTAATTAAAGTGGAGATTTGTTGTCCGGAAGATATGGTAGTTGTAAATTAGCAAATTTAATTAAAGAATGCATGTAACTTTTAACAATTAGAATATGAATAGCGACGATTCTATCTCAATTTATTACTTCAAAAGTCGTCTTACTTTTCAGTTGTTTTCATTTAGCAAGACAACAGCAATACAATGTACAAAGTGAAATTAACTGTTAAAAATAATAACTTAACTCTCAGTTATATAAAGAAGGGGAAGTCGGCGTACGTCACCATCAGTACGTGATGCTTAATGATTGTCACTTGTTCCATAAAAACATAACACTTTAGTTAAGTTGTTTCAATAGGCTCGTAATTATCCTTTCATGTTTATCCTCCAATAGGTTGGACTCAATGCTATCTTGTGTAATGTTGAGTTTAACGAAATTCATATTATGATTTTCCATAAAACCTATTAGTGGCTATGGAAAAAATGTTGCATGGCTGTTTTCAATGAAATATAAATTAATACCTAAAAAAAAAGTATAGATAACACCATGGATATTTTCTTGATATTTCTTCGCAGATAAATACAACCAGAAACAGTATACTGAAGATGATATTTCACTATCATGCACTTGTTAGTCTATTGAATAGATGTTATTCAGCCATTAGTCACCGATATCAAAAATATATTATCTGTTTAAAAAAGAGGGACAATGATAGGATGGGCTGGACTTTCATTCGTAATAAACTTTATAGATAATGGGGCCTACGATCCTGCCCTGAGGAACTCCCACGGACTGTGAAAAAATAGACAACTGATTAAAATTGATGATATTTTTATTCTATCAGTTAGGTTTCAACATTTCTTCAAAATGCGAATTTATTTGCTAAGAGTTCTTTGAATTGAAATATGATAAGATGTTGATATTATGAAATCAAGGACACAAATAATATTCTCAAGCTCCCAAACAGTAACTCATCTGGAAGTTCTTCATTAGTTTAATATATTTACAGAGCTATATGATATCAAGGTATTTGTTCTATCACTGCCATAACCTTTGTTGAGGTTGCTAGCAGATAATTCTCGCTGATTGATGAGATTTTTTTGTAAATGCAAATGTGAAGGTGCGAAGGTCAGGTGTGTCGGAATGGACCCATTACGTAATTTTGGGACGGCTTCAATGCTAAAAAATACTACTGCTGGAGTTGTAATTCCTTTTATAATAAATATCTTGTTTGAATTCGTCTTTTTTATTATCGTCTGATAGGTTTCTATTTCTTGAGTATCTTTAAATTTTCATGTAATAAAGGTTTATTTGAAAAGCTTCATAGATCGCTTTAACTTCCTTAGAAGAACACTTATGTTTTTATTATATTAGTCTTATTAAATTTTTGCTGGATGGATAATAAACAAAGGATTATGCAAGAGTCATATACATATACATTTTATATATATTTTTTTATACAGCTCTTATATGCATATATGTGTAATCCTAAACAAAATTCAAGTTTAGACTAGCTACAAAAACTGAAGCTATTTTCCTCTCTCATGCTTTCTCCTCTATGTCATATGAATGAGTATACATACATTAATATTGAATTTACTCCTGAGTAAACATTACAGTAAATGGATGAGTATGAAAAGTAAACTAGAATAGCACCGTTATAGGAAGCTAAAACTAGAGCAGATATAGATTAATGTAATTTTAATTGCTGCATCAATCCTAAAAAATGAAAAAATAGTTGTAAAAATGAACTGTAGTGGAGAGGTTTTTTGTTCTCGTTGTACGCTAATGGATATTTAAAAAATCTGTATCAAAACTGCCAGTTCTTTAGAGGCTAAATGTACTTCAGATTAAGGATTCAATTAATTTTAATATTCAACAGATAGTTTGGTTTTCAGAATTCCTCTACAGACTACAGAGGAATCCTGAAAACCAAGGGAGGCTGAAATATGTATATTTTGCGTAAGCCGAAACATATACATGCATAGTTGTTATGTATAGAACATTTACATATCAAATTAAGCCACGTCAGGTTTTATTAGGAAAAACTAAAACAAGCAAGATATCATATTTTCAAAACAAATACAGTTATTTTATATTAACAGTGCAAAAAGGATCAATCAATGATAGCATACTCTTCAAATGAATATGGAAAATTATAGTTATTTATAGAATTACTAGAGGACTCGACATACGTCCTGTTCAACAGTGTAGCATCAGGATAATTTATTTCTTTAAATACATTATATATCGAAGTGTGAATTTTAACTATTCTTGAGTACTCACAAATAATTTCAACAAAATCAGGCCATTTCGGAGGGGTTCAGAGACGTACACACAATAGATGACTTTTATATTTATAAAAAAAGATATAGCGGGCCTGACTGACTTTGTCCGGTCCGTTGAGGAGGCGGATAAATTAAATCTAAAAACATTACCTATCAGTGCGAATTGTAAATCTAAACCATTCTAGAACCCATTTGAACAGACATACAAAATTTCAACAAAATTGGTCCAACCGCTTACGAGTAGTTCAGTGGCATATATTCAAACTGAAGAATTTTATATATAACTAGCTTTTGCCCGCGACTTCGTCCGCGTAGAAGTCGAAAATGGCACTAATAAGATTTTTTATTGGTTTTTACGTTTGTTAATTTTGTTATAACATATCAATTATTTTGTTCAAAAGTTTGAATACTTATAACATATAACAATCTAATCTAATTATACATATAACAAACATAAATCTAATTATAGTATAGGGATTTAAAGGTTAAATAAACATGAAAATCAAATAAAATTTTGTTATATTTTGTGAACACGAAGCTCGGCCTTCGATCTGGTGAAAGTTACGCGGGGGTATTATCTTTTTACAACGAAATCGAAATACTACTACACACCTACCGCAGTATTTCTTTGTAAACAATATTTTTTGTTTTTCCTTCGGGAGCCTGAAATCACCAGGCAACTCTGTACGCTTACTCTGGAGCATGCCACATACAACTGGCCGTGAGTGAAGCAGCTTTCCCTCAAGTCTATTTCCGCTACCTTAAGAGTTTGACCTTATACAATTTAATTTAAATCAAAAGCACTAAGAAGTATTGATATCAACTTCGAAGCAAATCACTGCCAAAATAACTTTCTACCTCTTTTTTCCCCCTTTAGGGGATAAATTCAATAACATACAAAACATGTCTTCCATCAATTCTGTTAAAAAAGTTTATGCAAAATTTGAAGTAGATTGGACCAAGGAATCACATTGTGCCATACACATTTTGTCCGATATATATATATATATATATATATATATATATATATATATATATATATATATATATATATATAAAAGAGTTCATCCTGAATGACTGAATGATCAACGCAAAGCCTAAACCTAGATCGTAGAGACCTGAAACTTGGAGGGTGTGTTCTTTGTATGACGTATGCATCCGATAAAAAGGATTTTTCGAAATTCTACCCCTCAGGGGGTGAAAAAGGGGGACAAAGTTTATATGGCACAAGATGATTCCTTGGTCCAATCTACTTCAAATTTTGCATAAACCTTTTTTAATAGAATTGATCGAAGATATGTTTTGTATATATATATATATATATATATATATATATATATATATGTTATCTATATATATATATATATATATATATATATATATATATATATATATATATGTTATCTATATATATATATATATAGATAGATAATAAATAGATAAATTAAAGAAAACATTTCAATACATACGTAAAGGGTATTGGAGAGGTTTATGTTATTGAAAATTTAAAAGTATATAATATGCACATACAAATTATTTTCAACAATCGTCCAGAGAAATCTAAATTCATTTTCAGGAGCTCAAACAATCTATTTAATCAAATCTCGAATTAGATTAAACCAGACCAAGGAGCTTCGCGAAGATTGTCTATACTCGATGACGATGGCAGACGACATTGGACACTTAGTTATGCTTTAGCGTCGCCTCTACTTAAGATCGATATCTGGAGCTATTGAAGCAGGCAACAAAGAGCTGTTCTTGCAAGCAGGCGGGCAGCCAGCTAGATCTAGCCTGCCCTTGGGAGGTTCATTCTGATTTCGGCAGGTCCGCTGGCATCGCTAACCTTGGCAGCACGGCGGGTCTAGTTTGCTGGCCTTCGGGGGCCAACCAATCAGATGTATTCGGATGAAGAGTGAATATAGCGTGAGTCAAGAGCAGAAACAAAGGATACTAATCTGATATTATATCAACGATCGAATAATAGTGTTAATAAATAAAAATAAGTTCCAGAAAAACACATAATAATTATTATAATATAATGGGAACCTCCAAAGAAAAAACCTTGATATCTCCCAAATACTAGAAAATAACTAACTAGTATCTGTTTTGCGGATTCAGTTACAAAAAAAAATTCACCTCGATGTAGATTTAATGCAGCGGATCTCACATTAGCTGTCCAAACAGTTTCATCAATCAGAGAGAGCAACAGCAACTCTAACCCGTTGTAATAAAATTTTACAAGATCCGTTATTTTCCAGTATTCCAGAACATTTTGTATTCTATTTCTTATACATATAAAAGTAAATATTTACATTGAATGTTTTAAAATGTAAAAGTCAAGATCCTGAACTTTATAATGCAATGATATAGGATATAGTGAGTGTTTTATAATGAAACTGATGGGGTCGTTTCATATGAAATGTCTAATTAGCTATTGGTTTGGACTGTTCTGTTCCTACAAGAAGGGTTGTGTTTGAAGTAAATAAAATCCGCCAGGATATCTCTCCCGATCTATAGAGATTTAAAATATTATAACAGTATTTTATGAGCGGAGTGGCTCAGTGGTAGAGCACTGAGTTGCCATACCGAAAGTCCTGGTTCAAATCCCGCTGCAGATAGTACTTCTATTTAGTCTGTTTGCAGCCGGAGATGGATCATATAGGATCTAGGTAACCCTGGGGCTCACCCAAATAAATCACCTCTATAAAATATTATAAAAATAGAGTACGTAAAATAAAAGGGAAAAACTGGTGGTTGAGCATGACCTAGGACAAGTCACCTCCTTGCAGAACTGTTCTCCATGAAGCTGTACAGTCTCAGTGGTAAAGGTTCTTTTTATTTTATGAAGTTATATACTTTTTATGAACTTGGAATGGTTGGCAATCCCAACCTGCAACAAACATTCGAATTACAATAAACATTGGTTCGGGGAAGGGTATATATCGACGAAAGACTGGGGCACTTGCCAATACCTAATTCGCATTAAAAATATATTTATTTCTGCGTGGGGGCAATTGTAGGAATAATTAATTTTTCCTTTTTATCCAGAAGTGAAACCATCACATCCACATCGTACTGCAGGGATGTTGACATGATGCTACTAAATCTTACAAAAAAACAAACTGCATTGATTAATCGTAAGGGACATATTAGGGAGGGGACTCGTACACAACCGAACGTCATCTTTCACGACAGACGGTGAAGAAACTAAACGAGCTGAGTACCCAAGTCCTCCCACACCCACCTTATTCGCCAGACTAGATGGGTTAGATTTCCATCTGTTCAGAAATTTTGGATAACTTCCTTAAGGGTATAGTTCTTACAAATATGTTCTAGTCAATGACCCATTTTCAAACCTCAAAAGAATTTTTCAGCTCTGAGTTTGATTTCATGAAGTTGTTTCACTAATTTGAAAACGAACGTATCATATGAAACGATCCAATATTAAATTTGAATATGTTTTGTTTTATGTATTAAAACAAATATTGAGATGATTCAAAAGTATTTTCACCATTGTAAAATGTTACATTCTGACATATAGTCAGTGAATAGATTGTGAGTAATGGAATTGAATCAACTTTTATAGAATATTGATGTTACGTAGTTGACTTGTGAATTCAGTAGCTTGGATTTTAGTAATTGAGCACTTAAAACAGAACTGAGCAATATTGAGTTTTTCAGTGGACTATTTCTTACATTCAAATTGAGATCTTTACATCATGTTAATTAAATATTTGAACACAACGTAAAATGAATAAGCATTTCGAAACATCTTGAGATTATTTTGAAAACGAGTACTTGGTTGGGCTCACGTTCAGGAATTCTCAATGGGCCAAATATTGACCAAGGAAAAAAAATTAAATGCGTTTTAATGCGATTTCAACACTATTGCTTTTTCTCTTAACCTTCCACAATTCCTCACTACCGAAATTTCTTCTGTTTTAATCTAATTTGATGAAATCTTTACTTGAGTTATTTTTTAACAAATAGATTGTTTTATGAACCTAATTTTATCAAATTATAAGATTTTCAAAAAATAAATGATAATTCATTTCTACTGATTATTTACGTTCCCTTATATTTGGAGAGGGTCCAATTTTTAATTATCCAAAATTTATTTTCTTGAAAACGACAAAAGATGTGGAAAATATAAATAAGGCATAATAGGAATATTTTTATTCTTTTTTATAGCAGGTATAACATATTTATGATATACCACTAATAAATTTTTTAACAAAAAGAAGGTTAAGGCTTCGTTATAGTCCCAAGATTTCATAAAGTTTTTTGAAAATAAAAATGTCGAAACACTTCGTTCTTCTTCTTTTTAAAATATAAAAGATTAAAATGGTCCAATCCAAAAAGGAATTTTACTGAATTAGAATGCCTAGAACGGGTTTTGAAAAAGGACGAACGGAACAATGGGGGTTGGTTCGCCGCTAGGAGGATAGAGGATAACCCAATTTTTACAATAAAAATCTTATTAATTTCATTAAAATTGCTATTTAGAAAATGTTGAAAGTGTTATTTTTATATTTATTGTTCTGATGGCCTTTTCAGTTATTTTTGTATTAAATAAATAAGTTATTTATACAAAATAACATACGCGGGGTCATTATGTACAGCTCTGCAATGTCCTATCATCGAACGTACCTACAACAATAGCATGCCAGGAAGTCCTGAAATCAGGTACCTTTCCTCATTTCCGATTTCGTACCCGATCGGCCTTCCAACGGATTTCATTAGCTATTTCCATAGTACCAGGTCTGCAAGTTTAAAATGTCGTTTTAATTCCAATAGAATGCGCTCTTAGCCTATTGAAGGATTTGCTTATCTCTAAACGCTATTTTGTTTGTTAGTCATTTGTTTACAAAAGTCAGTTGTTTTTAAGTCGTTTACGTGGACGTATCATACCTTTCTTTGGTGTTAAAAATGTCTAATTTTAAGCCAAATAAAGAGCATTTGCGGCATGTCATGATTTTCTTATTCAATCAAAAGAAAAAGGCATCTGAATGTCATCGAATTCTTGTTGAGACTTATGGCGATCTTGCTCCAACCGTCAAGACATGTGAACGTTG
Source organism: Arma custos (assembly GCA_037127475.1). Lineage (NCBI taxonomy): Eukaryota > Metazoa > Arthropoda > Insecta > Hemiptera > Pentatomidae > Arma > Arma custos. The sequence goes on along the minus strand of CM073764.1, from coordinate 30,502,970 downwards.
GTTTCAAAGTTTCAAACTTGGTGATTTTGATGTTACTGATAAAAAACGAGAAAATCGACCAAAAAAGTTTGAGGACGTCGAATTGCAATCTTTATTAGACGAAGACAATACCCAAACCCAACAAATGATGGCAGAACAGTTGAATGTCACTAGACAAGCCATTTCCGATCGCCTGAGAGCTATGGGAAAAATTCAAAAGGTTGGAAAATGGGTTCCACATGAATTGGACGAACGACAGATGGAAAAACGAAAAATTGTGTGCGAAATGCTGCTTTTACGCCAAGAAAGAAAGGGTTTTTTGCATCGAGTTGTAACTGGCGATGAAAAATGGATTTATTTTCAGAATCCCAAACGAATAAAATCATGGGTAACGCCAGGACAACCATCCACATCGAGTGCAAGACCGGATCGTTTTGGGAAGAAGACAATGCTGTGTGTGTGGTGGGATCAGAAGGGAGTAGTCAACTACGAGCTTCTCAAACCCGGCGAAACAGTCAATACCGACCGCTACCGACAACAAATGATCAATTTGAGTCACGCATTGATCGAAAAACGCCCAGAATGGGCTCACAGGCACGCCAAAGTCATTCTTCAGCATGATAAAGCTCCTGCACATTCAGCCAGATTGACTAAGGAAACGATTTCTTCGCTTGGTTGGGAACTCCTACCCCACCCGCCGTATTCACCTGACCTGGCGCCTTCTGATTATCACCTATTCTCATCGATGGGACACTCATTGGCTGAGCAACACTTTAACAATTTGGAGGATGTAAGAAAATGGCTCGATGAATGGATTTCAAATAAAGATGAAGCATTCTTTTGGAATGGTATCCATAAATTGCCCGAGAGATGGACAAAATGTATAGAAAGCGAGGGCCAGTACTTTGAATAAAATATATTATACTTTTTTTTGTAAATTAAATTATATTTTAAGAAATAAACGACATTTTAAACTTGCAGACCTGGTAGATGGATTCTGGAGAGAAGTTGCAAATGGATGCTTTTCTCTTATTTTATTCAAGGTAATTTTTGTAACACTTAATCGAATACAAATAGTACCTATTATTGAAAAATAAAGCTCCTAAAAATATGAGAATTACAGTTTTATTAATTAAATGGACAAAAATAAGGGAAAAAACGACAAAATAATCATTAATCATTCCCATAAATATAAATAGTACAACAAACTTTGGAGGTTTTGATTAATTTGCGTATTACCCTCAACTGCTTAGCAATTAAAACTAAAAATATTTAGAAAAATTAGAGACTACAGCTGCCAATATATGAAATAAATATTTTTTAGTATCCACAAAATTTTAAAATACGCTAAAAGAGTAGGGTTTCGCTTTCCAAAAAAATTATGTACCAAAGGTCTTAAGTTTTATAACCAAAATTTGAAATAATCTTTTCTAGTAATAAAACTGACATCTACAATATCAATGTTACTTGGTTTTAAAAGAGTAATTTTTACGGGCTGGGTTTAATTAAAATCCATAATATTTTAATTTTTTAGTTACAGTTTATAACATACATTCTATGACTGAAAACTAAAATACAATTTAAGTTATATTCACATATTGAGATACCTAACTTATCCAGTGCAGTCCAATACCATTTTGTCAAATCGTTGTTCAAAAAACATTGTTTTTGAAATTATTTATAACTTATGTTTGTTTAAAATAATACATATGTTTAAAGGTAAATAGAGCAAAAGTCAGGCTCCGTGCTGTCAATTCCTCGCGGTACGATTCAGATTTCGACACTCCTACATCAATCAAAACTGGAAGATTTATTAATATCTTTCTGTCGCCCTTCCCTCGCTCTCCAAGTGGTAATGTTCTTCCTCAACACGTCCTCCCTTGATAAACCCCCTCTCTTAGTCCTAAAGTTCAATAGAGGATCACATGAAACAGATCAAGGGGACATCAGGTGATCACGAAGACACTCGAGTCAGTTATTCAGCTGCATTTGCGTCAGACGTTGAGCAAATATATCTGAATATCTCATCGGATTAGGTAATGTGAAGGAGTAGTCCAAGTGGGCCGTATGATCATATTTCAAGTAAGCTCGGTGATTTCGAAATCATGAAACGTTCTTCAATCTTTGCATCTTGATATTCGTTGACGATTTTCGAGTGTCTAAATCCTGCACAATTAAGTAATATTCGAAAAATTATATTAAAAATTTACTTTACACAGTTTTCAGATCATTTTCTAGAGCGATTTTGATGGAATCAGATAATAAACTATATGTGGTTATCACATTTTGCTCAAACTGAAGTTGCTCAAGCTTAACTAGTAAATTAAGACGCGTGATTATATTGGTGTATCCGGGTATCCATACGGTTCTGTATAATTATGTTAAACTTTCTTCAAGTGATAAATATCTTAATGCTAATTAAGGATAAATTATCATAAAATAATAATAATGGATCAACACAGTCAGCTACCAGTTTCCTTCAAGATTCGGGGCGAGGGATACAGTTTCCACATCTACCAAATATAATTTGAATCAATACCCAATCTATAATCCAGTATTTTTTTTTTTTTGTCATTTATCATTTGTCAACTTATCTGAAATTAGAGCGAACGATCCGTAGGTATCTTCATAGGGAAATGTTAATGGTGAGATAAATAAACATCACTAAGTTCTGTTGCCATGCACACTGTGACCATTCCCACGATCACCTCCAATTTAGAATTTATTACGAGACCAAAAGAATAGCCAGTTCGTCTGTTCTTAGTAAAGGCTATAGTCTTTGAACTTGGCCAATGTTGTTTCAGTTAAAATTAGTATCATGTAAGCATACGAGTACAAAAAAGGATCGTGTTTGTTTTGCAGAAATTCGAATTGTGGTTTTTGAGTAAAGTGAATTTTCGTGGATTAATAAATTATGTTAGCATTAGCGATAGGAAGGTTATGTTATATTATTGTCATGTTTAGAGCTGAAGTGGATGGGTTATCCTTGCTAGTAAATTTTCAATTGTGGTATTATTAAAAGAGTTTGCGGATATGAAATGAAAACTTCTTTAGTTTGTTTAGTGACTTTTGGTTGGTGAAAAACTTACGGATTCGCTTCACCGACATGCAAGGTGACACCTAGTGGCCTTTGCATGAGTCATACCATTTTTTTTAATGTCATTAATATTTAATGACATTAATATGTCATTAAACGTTCTCTTTTTTCAAAATAATTATTAAATTATGAGAAAAAAGTATCTATGGATTGATGATTGCTATGTCATTATGAAAAGTTACTTGAATTGTTTGTTATCTAAAAACATAATACGCTGCTGGAACTGGATCAGTTGAAACCTAAACGTATTTTAATCGTTTCATTGCATTGCTACGTATTCTCACCATTAAAGTGTTAGTATAGGTCTTTTTTCCGGATCTCGGGGGCAATAGATCAGTAATTTCACTATTAGAGAAGAGTTGGTCGACTGTATCTTCTAATTTAAGGAAGAAATAGTTGGGTCAATTGACTGCACCCCCAACTATTTCTTCCTTAAATTTAAGTAATTTCACTAATAAGAGATATATCTTTATACTGATTCTCAAATTATTTCTAGGACTTAAATAAACTTGGCGAAAAAATTTGGTATTTTAACCCTGGAATGGTACTTGGGGTATACCTATAACCCAGTGCCTCTATTAAGTGTAGCTTCCGGTCGACAAATAGTGCTTGCATTTCTGTGATTTACAGTAGTTTCATTTCTGGACAAGACATTATGGGTGTGGCATTCGAAGCGTTGATAGAGTTGTTTTTTAACAAGTTATTTAACCTGTGGGGACTGGTGTCCCCCAGTGTAGCACAATCGGTGTAAAATTTTCCAGGACTAAGATTCTTTATTTGGTTTAGTGCAACGTTAAATTTATTAATACTTATTTAAAACAAGGAAATTATAAATATATTTTTTATAAACATGAAATTACTTATTTTTTCAATCAATGCAGTGGATATTTAGAATTTATGGCTGTGATTTTCAGTAAATTGATTTTTTTTGGTGTAATACAATGGCATCTCAAAAAATGGCATTACAGGATACAATTCTATGTTACTGTTATGAGGGAGGGCTGCAGCTGACAAAGAAATATTTATAAACTGAAGATCTTTCCTAAAAAAATTGGCCTTTTAAAGATTAATCCTAAAAAGATCTCAGATGTCAAGGCGATTGGAAAACCCAACATTAAGACGATAACTCCGTCAAACCATCACCCGTATTTTAGATGCGCCAGTGGTAGAAGCCAGAGGAAGTCTAGAATCTACATCAGGACGGTGTAATTTCTATGCTAGGTCTCCAGACCGAAAATCTAGTGTTAAATGTAGTTTCATGTGCTCTATGTAAAAAAATGATTTGTTTGGAACATCAAGAAAAAATGTTTGCTTCATGTATTCAGTAATTAGTTTATTCTCATTAGTTTTTTTTTCATTTTATTAATGTATGGCTTAAGAGTGTTTTATATTAATTAAAAAAAAAATTAAACGCTCTAAAAACCGTCTTTTTATTTGGGGTATACATGAACCCCAGTGTAGCAGACCCGTTAGTAAAAATAGCATTCCAGGGTTAAAAAAATGTTGGTGGTAGTTATCAAACGGATAGAAACAGACCGGTTCACTTTTTTATATTTTTACGCGAACATCCATATCAATAGATGCTCCCAATTTAGCTTATTTGGTTCAGCGAATAAGATTCTAAAACGATTTAGCTTCAACATATCCTGTATAAACTAAGATGCTTCACGAAACGTGTGAGTTAAACTTTTGCCAATACATGTAACAGTTGTACGGTTTAACATGGGCCCCTAACACCCCGTATAGTTTTATAAATAAGATCCAAACAATTTTTATTTCTGCTGATTATAACTCAAAAACGTCCCTCACCATTTTGATTAAATAAGCATTTACTCTCATAAAAGTGTTTTTTCGAAAGCTATAAAATCACCTTCATCGGACCAGTATTTGCCAAGCCATGGGCCAGCTGAACTGCATACTTATGTTTTATGAAGTATTCTGTACATGTTCCATTGGAAATAAGTTCAGGATTGTTGATAGGTTATTGTTCTGTCAAAACAAAAAAATATTTGAACGTAACAATAAAATAAATCTCAAACTGACTTATTTCTACATTCATGATTAATAAGAAGATATATCTGCAGCCCCCGTAAATAAGTGGTTAAGTGGAATTCTGTCCAGAGCGTGTACATTAACCTCAGTGAATTGTAATCGTGTCAATCTCGAAGTCTTTTGCTTGAAGTGGAGTTATAATGTAAGCAATAATTTAAGCCATCCATTAAGCTTTGGCCTGACATAGGCACTTATGCACTACGAGAATGACACGAATTCGCTTCCTTCAGTAAATCTAACTCATTTCGGATAAAATTCTACTTATCTATCCACTTGCCACACCGAGGCTCCAAATAGATTCTAAGTAAAATTATTTGATCAGTCTCATATTGATAAAAACTCTCAGGTGGTAATCACATCATCATTTAAATCGATTAGTAATCTTTTTGTAACTGTGCTTCCTTTGTAATAATTTCAATATATTATTTTTTAATAAATAAACCTTGAGTGGTATATTTTTGATCTCTTATTGATTCCTTTTAAAAGCAAATTAAATCTAATCAGTTGTTTTAAATGTTTTTTTGCCCCGTCGTAATTTTTTTTCAATATTTTTTTTTAATTTAAATTTACAATAAGGTAGTATCTTGGGTCCCATCCTATACACGATATATACAGCTTACACCCCAACCCATCCAAGCACTGTCCTCACTACGTACGCTGATGACACATGTATTATCAGTAAATAAGGATCCATTCGTTGCATCCCAATCTCTTCAATCCCATACATATCTCAAACCTTCAAGAATGGTGTCAAAATTGGAGAATTAAAATAAATCTCAACAATACCCATCAAATTACCTTCACCCTTTTTCGTAAATCTACGAATTCCTGCCCTAATGTATCCTTTAATACTGTTCCACTGATCCCTGTCGAACAGATCTGGACAAACGTCTCACTTGGAATCCTCATACAAGACTGAGAAGACAAGAAACTGCTCGATGTTTTCGCCTACTTCAATATTTACTGGACAAACGCTATAAGTTCCTAATTAATTACAAAAGACTCATTTACATGGCAGTTATCTATTTGGACATACGGAATTGAGCTTTGGGGCTCTACTAAACCTTCCAATTCTTTACAATCCAAAATCCTAAAAAAAATACAAAATGTCACAAATAAACTCATCCATTATGATCTTAATATCCCATATGTCGCTGATTTGGCCGAAACTAGATACCTATCTGTTGCGGTGTGATTAGCCTGAATAGAAAAAAAAACAAAAAAACAAAAATGAAATGAAATAATAAAATATTTTTAATTTTGAATATGTTCGATAAATTTAATAAATTAGATCAAATACTGAAACATGTGAATTATTTTATTGAAACATAAATACAAAATTATACATTAAGAAAATTATATATATATACAAAATTAACGTAACAACTCTAACAGGAACCAGAACAAAATAATGAACAAGGAACTATGGTTTTTAACTAATATTAGGAATAACTGTTCAATAGACAACTTTACGAGAAATGAAGTCTCTTAATAGCGGAATATCAAACTCGGGCGACGGGGCCACTGGGCGAGGGACGGTAGCCTCCTTATTGGATGGCGATGCCAAATAGTCTTTAAAGTATTGTACCCGCAAAGGGAACTTGTTAATTCAAGTAAAGGTTACTTACTTAGTTAGTTGATAATCGTCACCTGGTCTTCAATTCATCCAAATGCCTGGCAATCGTCTTGGTTGATCAGTGTCGTCCTCTCTGGACCACGGAATAGCAGAGGGGGTTGCAGAGATCCAAGGTTGCTTCTCAGTCTGATGCCGTAAATTTTTGCAAGCTGGCGATTCGTCCACGGTTGAGCAGCAAGTGAACATATTCGGAGAACATATGGTGTATATACAAATTTCTTTCTATTTAGATGGCTATAGCCGATCATGGCGGCAGTGACTAATTATTGGATATACACTGTTTGACAGTTACACGACTGAACACTATCGTTCCATGAAAAGCTTCATACACACTTGAATCCGCTAGTCTCTCAACTTGCTTCCAATACTATTCCTGATAACCCTCTGAAGCGTCTGAAAATAAGTTGGCCTCAAGACATTCTACTACAGTACTTTGTTGGAGTGCTATCAATGTGTAGTTTTTTTTCACGTCCTTTGCTCATACAGCAGATTTACTTGTTATAATATTATTACAGTTGTAAATATCAATAAATTAATCTAAAAAAAAAAATTTACTACACATTCTTTAATATAACGAACGTTTTGAGCTCGAACTTCGCTAAGACCTAAGGCTGGACTGGCCTCTTAAATTAACTTATACCATTTACAAATCTGATTTTCTTTTTAAAGTTTAAATTTCATGTTTTCTGTACTTCATAAATATTTCATTATATTTTCAATGTTACTGTTTTATTTTAGTCACTCATTTGCTGTTGTATTCGTCCTTAACATTCGGCAATGATGATAAGTACAAAGTGAGAGCAAAAATGATAAAACAATTAAATAATATAAATTTTGATTAAACTACTAAGCGAATATCTCTCAAAGAATATTTATATATAATTCAATATAAACATTTTCAAGAATTAATTACTTTACCTGATATCTTGGAGCAATACAAGGTTTATTGCGCAGACATGCTTTTAGCGGTGTATGTACTATATGTTGGGGGAGAAAAACCTGTAAATGGTTATTTTTTGTGTTTAAATTATCATTAAAGGTTTGCAATATGGCAAAGCTGCTTATGTAATAAAACAAACAAAAAAAAATTCAATTTATCCAAACCATCCAATTATTCTCCTTGAAAAATATTTTCCTTAATTATTAATGTTTCTATTTTTATCTTTATGTGTTAATTAAATATTCCTTAAGTTCATTTATAAAAATGAAATAAATCAAAGTTTCGAATCCAGCTGTTCTTAAGTCGGTTTCGTCTTCTGTCGCCTCTTTAGCTCAGCGGCAGAGCACTGGTCTTGTAAACCAGGGGTCGTGAGTTCAATCCTCACAGGAGGCATTATGTTTTTTTTTTCGTAAAGCCTTAGTTATTTTAGTGGAAGGTATGAAATCCATAAATCAGATATAATGTAAAGCATTTGACTACTTTTTTAAATTAAAAAATATAGTCTACAAACTGCACCATTATTGAAACTCAAACCAATAATTGTCACTAATTAAAAAACCTATAAAATAAAAAATACACAAGAAGTGAAAATAAATTAAAATCTTATTACATAAATTACATTATTTTTTCTTTGCTTTTTAAAATATTTGTACTGTGAATAAAATTAATTTTATTAAGGATATTATATTTTTATGTAATTTTCATTAATTGAAGGGTTTGCTGCAAAAAGGAGGTAGCTCCATCGCATAGCTGTGGGGAGTTATAAAAACTAGCTTGTGCCAAAAAAAAACCTCTTTTATTTGGCACAAAAAGGATGCAGCTCTGATGACCCAGATGTTACAGAAGGAGAATGTGGCGATTGAAATGATGTTATTTACTGTTTGTAAAACCAATAATTTTGCTGTACTTTTATTTTCAATTTTAATACAAAATACATAATAATCGTATATTCGATTTATATTTCGACCTTCTTCCGAGACATATCATATTCCTCCATTCCTCATATTACCTTCTTTTGGGCAAAAAACCTATCTGCAAATTTCAAAATGCTAAGTTCCTGATTTGCATTTAATTATCTACTATAATGGATTCTCCACAGTGCCTAAAAAACTGTCTGGGGGTGTATTTAGGGGAGCACGTGCCCCCATGTCCCCCTAAATACGCCCTTGTTGTTGCATAAGTGTTATTCTGATGTATAACCTATTTTACTGTAAAGTTTCATCTAAATCCGTTCAGTAGTTTTTGCGTGAAAGAGAGACAAACATGCAAACTTCGCATTTACAATATTAGTAGGATAGTAGGATTCGTAGAATAACAAAACAAATAGTCTCACTCATGTTCTTTCTGTTATTTTAACAATTATGATCATGTGATTTGTCTTTAATTATGTACTATAATGGATTCTCCACAGTACCTAAAAAACTCCCGGGGGGGCCCTTTACCCCTGTGCGCCCCTCCCCTAAATCCGCGCCCCCCAAAGCCTATGTGTTATTTTGATGTATAACCTACATTACTGTAAAGTTTCATCCAAAGCCGTTCAGTAATTTTTGCGTGAAACAGAGACCAACATACAACCTTTCGCATTTATTATATTAGTAAGATTAGTAGGATATCAAAACAAATAGTCTCACTCATGTTCTTTCTGTTATTTTAACAATTATGATCATGTGATTTGTCTTTAATTATGTACTATAATGGATTCTCCACAGTGCCTAAAAAACTCCCGGGGGGACCCTTTACCCCTGTGCGCCCCTCCCCCTAAATCCGCGCCCCCCAAAGCCTATGTGTTATTTTGATGTATAACCTACATTACTGTAAAGTTTCATCCAAAGCCGTTCAGTAATTTTTGCGTGAAACAGAGACCAACATACAACCTTTCGCATTTATTATATTAGTAAGATTAGTAGGATATCAAAACAAATAGTCTCACTCATGTTCTTTCTGTTATATTAACAACTAATATCATGTGATTTGCCTTTGATTATATACTATAATGGATTCTCCACTGTACCTAAAAAAACGCCTAATGTGGGGGCACGCGCCCCCGTGCCTCCCCTAAATCCGCCCTTGCTATAGCATGTGTGTTATTCTGATGTACAACCTATATTACTCATCCAAATCCGTTCACTAGTTTTTGCGTGAAAGAGAGACAAACATACAAATATTCGCATTTATAATATTAGTAGGATTAGATTAGATATTAGATATTAGATAGTTAGATTAGATAGATTAGATTAGATTTTAGATTAGATTAGGGATAGTGGTATACAAATGTATCTCTCTTTCTCTCTTTTTTCAAATACCATTCATTAGATTAAGCTGTATTACTCTCTTTAATACTTATTTGATAATACTCTTAATTATTCCCTCTGGTTTTATATAATTTATAAAGGTTCTCCATTTTTATCATTATCACCCATATTCCTTGAGGCCTGTATGTATTTTTATTCTTTACTATTTCATTTTAATTTGTGTGTATCTTGTATATTTAGCCCTGAAGAATACCATTACAGTTTTTAAACTAAAAATAACCATCAGTTCACTAAACGTTTTGGAAATTTAAAATACAACTCTATTTTTGACCTAATGGAATCTCAAAGTTTTGAAAGCCAGGAAATTACATTCCAATCTGAAGTTCTGCTGCTCGCCCCCGTTAGAAAGGAGGAAGTTTCATATTCTCATTCATCTAAACAATTATTGCATTATCTCTCTTACTTATAGTGTACTGTGTATCTGTAATATATTAGTAATAAACATAAAATAGTAAAAATTAGGAGCATTATTATTAAATACAATATTAGTTGCACCTAGCCATTTGTCTATGTACTGCCAAATCCTGATCATTACTGGTCTAGAGAAGGTGAGATTGTGAACTTCGAAGAGATTGAGATCCAAAAACACACGTTACCAATTCATAGTGCTTATAACTTCTGTAAAACGGGGTCTATCAATAATAAATTTATCTCCTTCTGAAGATATTTGTACACTACAGAAACTCTATGTCCAACACTTATTTCTAACAAACAGTACCTTAAAGTTTAATATCGTGCAAACCTTCAAATAAAGTAGCAATGCTAATAATCGAAAATTTTTGTGATTTAATACTTTGTACAATGAACTAAAGAGCGGCGGTAACGTAGTGCTAAAATACATGGTTTAATAATTATGTTCAGAACATTCATCAAATCAAATAAAAATTAATTTAATACCAATTGTTAGAGATCCTGAACTCTCCAAAAATTAATGTAAAAATATTGCACTTTCGGAATAAAAACAATGGGACGCTCCAGTTCAAAAGGTTTTATAATTCATGGTAATAAAATTATGAAATATAAAAGCTTTAACCACTGGTGTTATTAGGTTATTTCATATTCAATGTCCTTTTTTTATTTCTAAAATTTAAAGTGAAATTAGTGGACTTCTATTATTAAGTATGTTTATGTTTACAGGTTGTAATGAGCTGTTATTAATCATCTCTTTTTGATAATATTTACTATCACTACAACTAAACGAACTTTATTTGGTATGTCATCAAATATGGCCATAGTGATTTTCGTTTAATTTGGCTATATGAATTTAAACTTGGACATTCAACCACCCAAGCTCTAAGGAACTTTACCATCCCTTTAAGGGAGGAATGTTGTAACGAACGGACAATTCACTGTTGGTTTAAGAAATTTACAGCTAGGGACACTGACAATATCATAAATAAATAATTAATTCTGATGTCGTTTCTCACCAGAGCTTAAACGACCACCTCTAGATGCTACTGCAGGGATATTGACATAATGCAAAAAAATCTTAACAACATATGACCTGGATTGGTTGATCGGAAGCGACCTATACTCCTACATGACAACACCAGACCTCATGTTTCAAGACAGACAGTGAAGAAACTAAACGAGCTGGGTTGCTTAGTCCTCTCACACCCACCTTATATAATTAGAAGTTTGGACAACTTCCTTAAAGATAAATTTTTTGTAAGTGATTCTCAAGTCTAAAACGCATTTTCAAACTTTGTTTCATCACAAAAACCTGATTTTTTCAATTCTGGAGTTGAAAATTTTTTAACACGTTGGAAAAATAAATAGAAAATGAGCGTAGATATATTGAATAAAAATGCTTTTATTCTATAAAGTCGTTTTACTAAAGAACCGTTTCTATGAAAACGGACATTTCATATAGTTAACACACTGCCATGACTTGAAGTAATTTGTGTATGAAATGGATTAGTAACCCAGGAAGTTTCATCAATGCTCCCGTGTTGTCAGCAATGCAAACTTCCCCTCATCTTATATGTTTATACAAGTATGTACCAGCTCTTGTAGAATAGATGAGAGAGAGGAAGAGAGATAGATAAATAGAGATAGGGAGAGAGAGAGAGAGAGAGAGAGAGAGAGAGAGAGAGAGAGAGAGAGAGAGAGAGTAGAGAGTTAAGTGGTTTTGGCATGTTTAGACTATAGTATGTCATAACGTCAGTCAATAGTTAATTGTTAACAAGATAATCTAGTTAGTCCATATAAGAAAGTTTCTTTGTATATGTAAGTTATATCGTCCAATGTCACAAGAAATCTATATCTTTCTTACAAGTCAGATACCGCTTGTTAACGATATGAATAAATAAATTGTCGCAGGAGTACCCAGAAACTACCCTAGAAGGTTAAAAGGTGATGAAATACGAATGCAGCTTGAAAAAGTGAGACATTAAAAGAATTTAATTTCAAGTAAACTGAAACTACCCCATCGTTTACCTGTTTTGATATAATTACTGCTTTTCCTTTTAGTCTCTTACCTATAAGTCAGCCAAACACATGATAATCTCCAAGTCATCAAATATTAATTATAACAAATAAAAAAAGAAAATGACATATATTACAGCTTTATCTGTATATATATATATATATATATATATATATATATATATATATATATATATATATATATATATATATATATATATATATATAAATGATAATGATATGACTGTTAGATGTTTTGAAAACTTGCTTTCTGTAAAAAATTTACCCGGTTAAAAAAAAAAAATGCATCCACTGGGGGTTCCAAAAATTATCTGAACCCTCTTGAAAATTCTTAAGTACTTAAAGATAAATTTTCTAAAACAACAAGGCAGTTGAGTTAGACAGCCGAGTGGCTTAATAAGAGTTATGTAAAAAAATATTACTCAATTGCCCATTTGGCAAGATAGTGCTATCTAAATAAATGTGATTCAATTTTTTTTCTCGACCCCAATGCACGCCTAATCAAAGGGAGGTGATATGGCATCCCAATTGACATACACAAGCTTATATATTTATCGTTATGTATGCATATATATATATATATATATATATATATATATATGTATGCATATAGTATATGCATATAAAAACCCTCCCCCCATTAATACTTAAAGTAAATCACAAATCAGTTCCCGTTTAAGACTTACTGACTTAGTAGGTTTACGCCTAATTGAAATGAGATAATTTTATTCTTTTAGGAGAATTTGTCGAATTTCATTGGTAACCTTCATTCATCGCAATAACATTCAAAATTCCGAAAAAGTCAGTAAAAACAACAACATTGTTTCTACCCTAATAATATAAACCAAGAGAAGAACAATATTGGCATTTATCCTACTAATATTATAAATGTGAAAGTTTGTATGGTTGTCTCTCTTTCACGCAAAAACTACTGAACGGATTTGGATGAAACTGTACAGTAATATAGGTTATACATCAGAATAACACATAGGCTACAGCAAGAACGGATTTTTGTAGGGACACGGGAACATGTGCTTCCCACGACAGTACATAATCAAAGGCAAACCACATGATAATAGTGGTTAAAATAATAGAAAGAACATGAGTGAAACTCTTGTTTTGGTATCCTACTAATATTATAAATGCGAATTTTTGTTACTCATTCCCGCAAAAACTACTGAACGGATTTGGATGAAACTTATTGAGTAAAATAGGTTATACATCATAGGCTACAGCAAGGGCAGATTTATATGGGGGCATGGAGCATTTGACCCCCACGACAATACATAATTAAAGGCAAATCAGGAACTTAGTATCTTGAAATTTTAGATAGGTTCTTTGTATAGTTTAAAAAAGAAATTTGGATAATTCCACCCCAAGGGTTTCCCCTTTAATATAATAGGGGTGTGTAGAATCCATCAGTTTTGAAGTTAGACATCTGAAATTTTGGATGTACGAGTAATTTATATTTTAGAAAAATAATTAAATTATTTATTTAAAATGATCTTTCACGAAACATTATGTGGCAGACCAAATTCCGCGCGAGCGAAGTCGCGGGCATGAGCGTTAGTACATACATAAAACAGTATACCAGCCAACATGTGACAGATCAACCACATGTAGACCTTTAATACCTTCTTCAGTTAATAAATGGTTATACTATTAACGCAACAATTTTTAAAATCCATTGCAAAGAGTTCTTGTAGAAATCACACAATCTGTCTCTGTACCACTCAACTGTCTCTGTACTCAACCCATGAGGGATCTGGGGTAGAGTACATCGTGCAGACTGGATTGTTTCTTGGCCAAAGGCTGTGCTGTGGAAGGTGACTTGTTCTATATCACGCTCAACCACCAAATATTTCCCCTTATTTTGGGTACGTATTTTAATGAGGCTGGGTGAGACCCAAGAGGGTTCTAGATGGGATCATCTCTGGCCGCTAACTGAGTAAATAGATTACTATGTCATGCCAGCAGCGGGAATTGAACCCATTGGCGGATTTGAGGGGGGCCATGGCCCCCCTAGAGATCACATAGGTTGATATTGACCTGAATTTTTGATGATTTTCAACAAGAAAAAAAACACTTTTTAAACACCAATATTATTCATTGTATCGAATGTTTCTCAATGGGTGCATCCAAAATCGGCCAATCCGAACCCTTTTATGTTTTTAATTCACATATCGATAGCTACCACTTTGATCAAGGACCTTATTTTATCCATGCTATTGTTTTCAGTTGTCTTAAATTAAAAATTGATATTTTATGTATCTTTATTCATATATGGGTCGTATGCATTGATAACAAACTCACATTGACACTTGGGTTTATTGGGGGCCTTGGCCCCCTCCTGAAAATTCTCCTAGATCCGCCAGTGATTGAACCCCAGAACCTTCGGCAATGCAGCTCAGCGCTTTACCACTGACCCACTCCGCTCCCTATTCACATAACTATATAAATAATTATTAATAACATGGCAATAACATTAAAATTTGCACTATTCCTAAAGATAAACTTTTTAAAGAGTAAATTAAAATCATACGAATTTTTTTATTAAAGTTGTCATAAAATTGTAATATAATTTTAAGACTGCGCCATCCTCTACTTATTTTTATTTAGAATCCGATACTAGCAGTGACTGATGGATGATTATAGTTACTGGTAAAAAATTGTGCATTGCATTGTATGATGTCGACCATTCGATTGGTCTTTTTTCAGAGTAGTTATTGTTGTAAAGTTGTGTTGTAAGAACTAGGATTAAAAATTAACAGGATTCTGAAATAATTAGCTATCATCCCACTGCGGAAGTAACCCGGAACGATAGAAGCGTTACTGAAATAACTGTTACTGCGGAGTAACGGTGCCGAATAGTACACCACAAACAATCGCTCTTTGCCCAGCTTCCGGGGGTGAAGGAACTCCTCTCACCCGCAGGTCCATCATGTCCGCCTTTTACAGTCGAAAGGAGTTTTAACAATTTATATAATAAGCCTATATTATAATTCTGCATCGATGTACAACACTATGGTATGGGTGTATAATGCTATTGCAATGTAATTTTTTTCCCGACTATGTCATTATCGTGATCTAGAACATCATCTCCCAGTCCTACCGTTGTCCAAGAAACAGTTCTGTCTCTACCATGTACTGAACCCTTCACGGATTGTTGTGGTACTTCCTATGTCACTATGGACAACGTTCATTTCAACTGGATCTTTCCTTCCAATTTCTTCTTCGCCCAAACTCTTTCACCCTCTCCTTTTGTTGTTCCTTTCTCTCCGTCATCAAGGCTCCAGTCTTTTTCAGTTTATCATGAAAGCGTTTTGTTTTCAAAATCTTGCTCTTTTACATTAAATTCTTCTATGTAGTTATCTGATCCCTTGATCCATGCATTGTCGATTTCCAATTGATTTACGTAGTTGAACTAATGTCTTGTAAATACATGCGGATTCATTTTTTTTCAGGTGGCCATAAAAGGAAATCTTCTCTTCCTGAATAAGTCTGTAATTTTTCTATGTTGACTTACTTATTTTGTCGCTTCTTGTACTCAGCAAAAAGTGCTTCTGGATAAATGTCTTATAGTGTTTTAATTTAGCAATGATAGATATTTACTTTTTATTGTATACATTTCTGGTCCTAAATGTGTCTGAAAAAATTCTGTTCAATATCTTCTCCCAGATTTATCAGTATCTATGATGATTTATTTATTCTCTAGATGGCATATTTTGTTTTGAAAGCTATCTTAACGTTTGATATGAATACAGATTTTTCAAATAAGATTTGGTGGTCTACTTCTCCGGCCAACTCTTTAAGTATTTATAATTAATTGATGTTTTTTCCATTGATTCTCTAAAGAATGTTAGATCATCTGCGAAAGCTAGGTACAGTGTAGCAAGATTTTCCCTTATGTAGCCTAATCTATTTTTTTTTCAATATTTTCGTTTCCTTCAGTGAAACTATCCATTCTTTTATAAAATGCAGTTAAATAATAATGGCGAAATACCATCTCCCTGTCTTACTCCAGTTCTGATCTTGAAATGCTTGGAGATTGGGTTTTATCCAGAGTTTGGCTGATTAGATGCTTATCATCATGAATTATTCATTGGATGTGGCAGCTGTGTTATTTCTTGCAGCATTCATTCTATTGAGGATATACCCGAATCAGAAATCATTTCTTAAAACTAAAAAAATCTAACGAAAATATATAATAGCACATAAAACGTATCTTAAGCTATAACCATTATTACGTTACTGACGTATTCAATATTCTAAAATTTAAGTTTGAGTCTTGTCAGGCTATTGCTATGAGAATAATATCTGAAAATAAGGACATTTCTATAATAATCGTCATAATGGTTGTCGAAAAAATCATACTAAGCTGTATCAATGCGAAAATATTCAGAAACTTCTAAAGCAGAATGAAAAATTTGTGGTAGTAACTTCATAACTTGTGTGATATAGATTTTATATAATTTCTCATTTTTGTATTTATGTTTTTTATTATGATCCATGGAAGTTTTTATAACTTATATTTCCTTTGAAAACACGGATTCGATTTTTTTTTACAACCACAATAGTTTTTTTTTACTTTATATTTGATAAAAGTATAGATATTGTATGTAAATATAAGAAAAATAATACATGAGTTAAGTAAATTTATTAATCATCAATTGCACTGCTTATGTACGAAATATATAAGTAACAGAAAGCATTGTAGTCGTGAATGTTTTAGATAGAATTAATAAATCAACTACGAATTCAAATAAATTAACAAGTATATGTGAATGATGTAATTTTTATGTATCTCACTTCTGATGCCCTAATAGCTAGTTAAATTAATTGTTATTTATTTGCGTATACATTTTCTTATTAAGAGTACTTATACCTTAATTAATTATGTGATTTTGCGTTTCTGTTAATAGCTATGAATTGGTACCTTTCAAGTGTTTGGGAAATTTTAAGAATCTCATAAAACATTTTTGTTAGTTAAATTATCGTTCGTTTAAGAGTCACTTAATTATCTATGTTTACATTATGGGTTAAATGAAATCTGAACATGTTAAATAAATAACTGGCGTGGTATAAATGTGACTGGGGGTCTATATATTCTCTGGGTCTATTTAGGTATATTAAAATATAAATCGGTAACCCGAAAAATTGATTTTGAATAAAATCGAAATCTGCTTGTATCAGGTTTTGCCGAATTATCACTATCTCCCATAAAGTGATTTATATATATATATATATATATATATATATATATATATATATATTGGTGCAGGACAATGGATGGATGTGCAGGAAAAGTCTAAAAATTCCACGAAACTGGTAAGAGGCTACAAGTAATATGGTGGAACTTGCAGAAAGATTAGCCCCCAAAGGACAAACAAGAGGAAGGAATGGTGGGATGCGGAGTGCGAAGAGCAATAAGGAATAGATTGAAAGTATGGAAGGACTGGAACCAAAACAAAATAGCAGAAAGATACGAGAAATATACTTTGAAAAGAAAAATAACACATGGAGCACTAAGAAAAATAAGAAATTTACGATATTATAGTAGCATTAAAGAACAACAAAGAATCAGGGGAAGATGGGGTAATATTGGAGATGTAGAAATTAACGTGGTCTCTAAGACCGTTCTGTGAAAAAAAAATACATACAGTCGTGTTCATAGAAATAGCATCACTTAAAAATATTGGAGGATCTTCTGAAACTTACCTTTTGGTAATTTTATCACGTTTTGCAAAGGAAAAGAGTATCTTATTAGACGTAAAAAAATGGTTAAAACCTAAACAAAAAATAAATAATGTTTATAAAATTATAAATAAAATGTTTAGTGTTAACCAGGAATTTACGGAAAAAAAATGTTTTTTACGTACTCTTATGAATTTATTTCGACAAATTGTATAAAAACATTAAAAATATATTTATTGAAACATTAAAATAAACTAGAATTTTGTCGAACCGCCATTTGCCCTGATAACTGAGCCGATCCTCAGTTGATCAAATTTTTAAAATCTTGCGTTATAAATTGTTTAATTTTTTTGTCAAGAAATGAATTTTTGGCTGGTTTTCTGGTGGAAACTCAGTCAGTCTATTGGACATAATAATAAGAAATACGTGCTTAATATTGATTACTCTGGGCACAACTAAACTATGAGTCACTGGTCCCATCTCACCCTAATACTAGTAGGTAAACACATACAATCCCTTATTTGTTAACACATTTTGGATAAAAAAGGTAACAATCGTAGGTGAGGCAAATTCTATGACCACGACTGTATATATAAGTCTTATACCAAAATAATACCTATAATATTTATAAGGAAGAAAATGGTACGGATAGAGGTCAGGAAAATTTTCTTATACAGGGAGAACTTTTTATAAGTAATAAAAAATTCTCCCTACATAATAGAATTTTTTTTACCTCTACCCGGACTATTTTAATATATACAAGGTCAACTAATATTACATAACAAATAATATTTATAATACCAAAGTTATTAAGAAGCATTTTTTGAGAACCAAAATTCTGTTTAAAGAATAAGTACAAAAAATAAAGTTCCACTTCTAGTTTGCCAAATTATAACAACATTACTGGTTTGATGATTAGGCCCGTATGCTTAGCAGAGAGGAAATATTCGTTTCATAAATAGTTTTGAGATTCATTGGCATAAAAGCTTGTAAGAACAATGAAGAACTTTTAAAGATAAATTAAATAAAAACTAAAAAGAAGATGGGATATATGAGTATGATGGCCAGGTAGCTCCGGGCTGCATAAGCAATTGCTTAGGACTATAAGGAGTTTGATGAGAACCTTTATTTCTTAGATTAAGAAACTACAAGTGTTTATATTTTAAGAAAGGAAAGAATTCAACCAAAATAATTTTGGATTAAGGATAGAGCCGTTAATTGAATATAAAGCTTTGGGGAAGTCAAAAAGTACTAACTAAATACTAAATAAAGTAAAAACAGAATTTGTTGTGTTTATCAACAGCGACCTGAACATTATGGTCATTTTATTAAAGGCAGGTTGCTTGAAAAAATCTTTTCTTTTTTTTTAAGATTAATTTATTGATATTTACAACTGTAATAATATTACAACAAGTAAATCTGCTAATATGAATAAATGACAAGAAAAAAAAACACTTGTGGAGAAACTACAACAGTAGCACTCCATTAAAGTTCTGTAGTAGAAGGTCTCGAGGCTTCTATCACCTTTTCAGGCGCCTCGGAGGGTTATCAGGAATAGTATTGGAAGCAAGTTGAGAGACTAGCGGATTCAAATATGTATGAAGCTTGTCATGGAAGGATATGTATCTAGTTTGGGCCAAATCAGCAACATATGGGATAAGATCATGATGGATGAGTTTATTTGTGACATAATAAGGAGCATTGAGGATTTTACAAAGGATTTTAGATTGTAAGGATTGGATGGTTTAATAGAGCTCCAATGCTCAACTCCGTATGTCCAAATAGATCTGATAACTGTCATGTAAATGAGTCTTTTGTAACTAATTAGGAGCTTAGAGCGTTTGTCCAGTAAATGTTGAAGTAGGCGAAAAGCAGTTTCTAGTCTCTTCAGTCTTGTATGAGGATGAAAAAACCTAAATCGAAATTAGAAAGGATCAAGTTGATTGCACTCTTCAAGAAGTTGTAAAATTGTTATTCCGCTGGTCTTCTAGTAGTTTAAGAGATCGGAAATGATTAAAATTATTCGGAAATCCTAAGGAGTGAAGGATTAGACTTTTAATTTTGAATATGACCAGTTGTTTTTTTTTGGAAAGAATAGAAGAAAAACGAGAAAAAAAAATGATTCCCTCTATATGTTTTATGCGTTTTCCCACGCATTTGTGGATTAAGAACTGAGATGGAGGACAAATCCAACCACCTGCAATTGTTAGCATTTGAAACAATTAGAAACTTTCTCACTATACCGCCAATGCCCAAGAGAACTGCTTGTTGAATCTCCCATAAGACACCAAGCTGAAGTTCTAGACTCTCAGTGCCGCTCTAAGCTTTGAGATCAGTTCATTTGTGGATATCACAATTGTTGCCACCACGCTTGCAATAAGATAGAGTTCTTTCAGTTAAACCACTAACATTTTCGAACTTTCTCTCGAGTATTTGAGTTGATAATATTACCGTTAATGATGGCAATGCCAAAAAATTGCATC
Organism: Arma custos; assembly: GCA_037127475.1. Taxonomy (NCBI): domain Eukaryota; kingdom Metazoa; phylum Arthropoda; class Insecta; order Hemiptera; family Pentatomidae; genus Arma; species Arma custos. Next base: position 30,482,329 of record CM073764.1, on the reverse strand, counting down.
AACTTTATAGGTCTAATGTGCCTCACTATAGATGACCTTGTTGTTATAACTTGATCTTGGTAAATACTTAGACTCTGTTACCGAGAACAGCCTTCGCCCACCTCTTTTTTAGATACACAGTCAAATTTGGAAGATATTGGACCGGTCTTCTGTGAGCATCTTATAAGACAATCCATCTCTTGTAGGCTAGTATTTGATCACTGTATTATGCCAAAGATACAGTGCTTTTTACTCCCCATTTGTAACATGGTTATCATGTCCAGATCTTATATACTCTATTATAGTATATGGTCATTATATTATTATTTTAATGCCACAATAATTAAATTTCCTTTGTTTATTTTCTACCGTTGGCATTATGTACATTTATCAAAACGTGTACACATCGAACACATTTTTAGACCGAAAAATGACCCGATTTTTCAAAGGTCGTATGGTAGAAAACTTAATTCAACGTTTCGGTATGTACGTCATACTGTATTCCATAAACGAAATGGAGAATCATTTATCGATCCCAATCAGGAGTTATGAAACGTTCTGTGAACTTGTGAAATGGTAATATTTGCCTAGGAAACGTCAGTTGTTTTTCGACTCTTTACATTTGGGACATAACTCTGATAGCAGCTCAGTGTCGCAACAGTTAACAGATTAGCCTCTCATGGCTAACGAAACTTTTCCAAACACAATTTTAAATTGTAGCACAGGAATATCGCATCAGAAGTTTTACCATTAAGTATTATAGTAAAATTGGTATTATATATAGATGTATATTACATATTTCGATATTGAGTATTATAAATAGATAAATAAGTTGTATATATTTTAAATAATGGAGACAAAGTTCTCCGTGATTTGAAAAACCGAGATGTGACAACTATAGAATGCCGAAAAGTACTTATATTTAAGATATAGTATTCATCAGCACTAAGAAAACTGACACACGAGAATAATAGAAAGGTGAACATTAAATATCATTAAAAACATGGTAAATTGGAAAAATAAATTAAAAGCCCTACTTTGACCATAAAATATAAAAGTATAGTGTTACAAGGACTTCTTCTATACCTTTTGGGGTTGGAGTAACTCATTGTGTACAGCGCTGAGTTACTCTGCGGAAGGTCCTGGGTTTTAACCCAGCTATGGAAAGTAATTTATTTAATCTGTTAGGATATCCAGCCTTAAGTGGACCCAGTAGGATTCGCTGACCCTCACTGAGCACCAGTTTAACCCAAAACCTGATGTAAAATAGAATTATAGAGATTCATGTCATCAAAGATTAATAAGGAATTTGAAAATTTATGAAAATAATAGCGGTATGTCTCGAATGTTGACGTGAGTAAAATATAAAATAGACAGGAATACCTAAGCGTGTTGGGAATTTTAATGGAGTTCTTGAAGCTTTTCTAGTTCTTTCTCTTCCCCTATGCAAGTTCTTAATGCCACTATTAATGGAGGTGTCTTTATCCTTAGTTAAAGGCAACTTTATTTTCAAAAATGCCTTATATTTTTCTATATGAGTTTGTGTATGATAATTGGAATAATATTTTCACTAAGACCTTGTATTAGAACATGAACAGAATCTATAACCTATGATTTGAAGTACGCTGCTAATCGGTAAAAAAATGAACAATGGAGAGAAAAACTGATCGTTGGAACCATGCAGGTAATAGCAACCTAACTTTTACTGCATGAAAAATATATAGCATAGTCAAAAAAATTTTTTTTTTATATCAACTACTGAAAATGGTGGGGCCATTGTTTTACTTATTTTCATATCTATTTTTTTGTAATTGATTTTAATGTATTTTAATTTTTTTAATAAAATAATTATCAAACGAATATTTGTTAAAAATTCTATTCGAACGAATTTTTATTTTTATAAGCGGTCGTTAAAATAATCACCTACCTTCCTTGGGTTCCACAATCTTATCAGGGTACTCTTATGCAATAAACCCATTTCATCATATTTGCACTTTTATTATGACATAATTAACGAATAACTTTTATTGTCAATGGAAACTTCCACCGTCAACTACAGGAACATACATACCTACATATATACAGGTATAATAAACAGGACTAGTAATGAGAAAACAAAAAAAAAGCCGTGGAAGAACTTTTCATGTAATGGACAATGCACATTTAATTATGATTTAACATATACTTATATCTTGGGAAGGATAGATGATAATTGCACCACGAAAATATTCATTCTTAGACGAACATATTGCATAGGGACCTCAAAGTAAATTCTGTCAGAAAAGAGATTGGATGGTTTGCGGATGAAAATGAAAGAATTAAAATCCACGTAAACCCAGAAATGCTGAGCACTTAAACGCCTTCGCGTCAAATAAGGCGGCTTAGAAGAATGAAATCTAGTGATTTGATATAAAAGTGAATTACGCAATGTAAATAAATTAAAACTCCAAATGAAAAAACAATAAAACTAAAAACGCATAAACTTAGAGATTCTATTTTAAATTTTAAGAAATTTCTGTTAACATTTTTATAACAGAAATACGCTCATTATAGTATCGTCTTAGTTACTGTTTTTTATTTAAAATATATTTTATGACTTTGGTTGTTTCTCGTTCGTAAAGGTTTTTCTCTCCACAGTTCTCGGTGAAGTCAGCCTCCCTCTCTAAGTCCCCTCGCTGCCATGCTCACCTCCACATCCTGCAACCATGTCTTCTTGGGTCACCTTCTTTTCCTCCTTTCAGTTGAACGGTAGTCAAGGAAAGCTTTAGGGCATCGTTCTTTCAACATTCTCTAGAAGTGACCATAACATTTCAGTCACTTTGTTTTTATTGAGTACAACGTAGTTTTTCCCTGCTTTACCGGAAATCGAATAACGTCTGCAGAAATCCATCTCCACCCACTTGCTTTGCTCTTTTTTGTCAATGTCCATCTTTCGGATTCGCAGAGGGTAACATTTCCTATGAATGAATGAAATACTATTTTTTTAGCATGTTTACTCTATAGAACAGAGTTGAGATTCCAATCATGTTTCTCTATCTTACGATTATTTCTGTTACATCTATGTAGGAGCTTCCACCATCAGCGAGCCAGCTACCAAGATTTAAATTCATTTGTTTTTAAAACTTCCCGTTTTGGAATGATAAGACTCCCATGTACTCTGTTCTGCTCAATTCCAGAGCCCAAGCAGCATATTCCTTCTGAAGCTGCCCTAACATGTTGCTTGTATTTTCATCGTCACTTGCTATCACCTGGTTATCAGAAAATTGTTGGTTGTTAAAGAATTAATTGCCTGCTGGAAGACCCATACCTACACATTTACAATTCCCTACTATTAATTTTAAAAAACAAAATATGATTCAAACCTTGAAAAGCTTTTAAGACGGTTTGAAATCAGCATAAAAAGCAAAATAGGATTTTAATTCTATACGTAAATTTTCAACATGTATTTAAGATTTTAAAAAATGATAATATCTCAACATATTTTCTATCGAATTGGTCAAAATAAATATAGTTGTTATATGTAAAAAATCCGAAACCAACACAATACTGGTTGTTTGGAAAATAGACAATATGAACATGCATCTACACTGCAGCTTATGCATACCCTTACAAAAATCGTTAAGAATCGATGTATGTGAAGTTATACAATTTTATCAGGAAATGAAATATGGAGTGGATAGACATATTGCGACACCCCCACTTTCATGTTATCAGATACCTAGAGCCCTCCCCCCCATGAGGAATATTTCACCAACAATTGTATCCAACCATTACGTCTTATCAAAACAAAAGTGCCTTTATCTGCTGAAAACAATCCAGAATACAAATATTTATCTTAAATTAGTTCAGAGTGAAACTGTCGTCATGAACATATTTCGCACTGTATCTGAATAACCGTTCAACTAGTTCTGTACTTCGCCACCAGTCGCATCCCGCCAGATGGTCTCACCCAACTTACCACCACTCAATTTCAAAGATAGTAGTAATTGAACAATATACAAAAAATTAATTAAGGAATAATAGACGATTTGCTACAAAATAAATAGTTATGGAATCCTGTTAAATTTATATACGTCTTACTCTCCACCATTCAACAGTTGTAAACATCAAATGTTGCGTATCGTCTCGGTTCCCTGTGTTTGCAGAGGCATGATAATTTTTTCCTCTTGATCTCATGATTGTACTCCTTATCCGATTAAAGGGGCAAGAACAAGCTATTAGTGTATCCGGAAGCAAACTGGTCCTCAAGCAGATTTCTATTTCTGCTGTACGCAACCTATCCAAATGCTTGATATCCAAATCAATAATTTGTTTCTTTGGTGAGTTAGATAATCTAGTTGATTAATTATTTGTATTATCAAGCCTTTCTGAGAATTGACCATTAACAGAAGAGGATTGCAACCGATGGAGTTCTAAAGAAATTTTAAAACTTATTTTATGTAATAGTTAAGATATTGCATAGACAACTTCTGCAAGTACTCTTACATCTCCTATACTTATATAATGGGGTGGAGAAATAGTTGGTCTTTAAATGAAATGAGTATTATGAATAACACATGGAAAGGGTTAAGGAATCCATTATGGTGCCTATGATAAAGGACTTGTGACCATCTCCATACTCCATAAATAACCCTCATCTCCTGCACATTAGACAGTTCCTAATTAAATAGCAGATGCAATCGAAATTGTGACATTTGGAGGTGGAAACTAGGATGTGATGCATTTTTAAGGGAATTCAGTCCGGAAATCTAAGGATCCGGTCTAGGATTGCGATATATTTTCGTGTGGTTTGGGAGGTAATGTTACTTCTATGACCAGTGCTGCTATTACATATTTGTTCCCTCATTCTGGTATTTCATACGTTATTTCAGATTACGTTAACCTTTTTAATGCCAAATTTAATAATAATTCTATTTATAGTAGTTAAGGTCCTACTTAGAAAAAAGTGAGTTTAAAAACAATAAAAAAAAGTGGTAGTAATTTTCGAATTATTGGAACTGTTACGGTATTTCTTATGGAAAGAGTAAATTATACTAATACAGTACTATATGTTGTATCAGTGCTATTTTCGGATGTTCTTTTGTTTTTTAATTTAAACAAATCTCCTTCGCAGTCAATACCACCGAAATCTGTTAGAGAGATTGATCTTTCGCAATTACACAGCTGTGTCATTATTTGCTGATGTTCCCTATCCATTATTACGAAGCCCTAGATAGCGATGTCCGCCAAGCGCTAGCACGTGGGTATCAACGAAATGAGCAAGTGATGCCAGTGAGGCACAATTCGCTGACAACGTTAACCATATCCGACATCTGTCCTTCGCGGGACAAACAAATACTAAAATCGATCTGTCGAGCTGATGCAACAGTTGTTATAACTAATCATTGGAAATTGAATCTTATCCAAGATAAGTCTGAAGAACCCAAGTGGAGTCAGTGCATAATTGAATTAAAATGGCTACCCGTTTTACTCACTTCTTCATTTTTCATTGTAAGCAGCTTGTTTGTCATTCAGTTTCCAATCAATTTTGAAGATGTCAGAAAATTGTCATAAATTCATTACATATTGATACCGGTGGTGTTCATCACACAATCTTGTCTTGAAACAAATTTTAAAAGTTTCCATCTAGTTATCGCAGAAATTTTATTCAACGAAATTGCTTTTACACCATTTCCAATGTTTAGAAATCATTCTCCTTCAGTTAATTATCAAGCTCTCTAATACCTTATATTTGACTAATATAAATTGTGTTTTTATTATAGACTATTTCGTATGTGAAATGATTGGTTTCCTTGCGGTTTACTTTGAACTAACTTGTCATTCTGTGATTTTAACTTTATATTATAAAGTTGTCCAACATCTAGTACGGGTTGAATTTCAGAGAGATCACAGAGATATAGCATTGGGGTTTAGATCATTGTTTGTAAAAATTTTAAAAACTGAGGATTAACGATAAAATTCATCCTTGCTGATATTTCAACCTTGGATCTTCGGCACGACAACTCCACGCTGTACTCCTGAGCCACTCCACGGCTCTTGCTGTTAGTCTCCTTTCCGAAACATTCCGAAAATATGAATGATGCTGAATGAATGCTGTGAATACAAGCCCATGTAGCGTTAAGATAATTTTAGATTAAGCACAGTACATTGCATGTTTAAGTTTATTTTCACTTTTCAATTGAACTGTAATTTATTTTTTGGCGCCATCTAATAAAAGGATTATCCACGTCGGTAAAGCTTTATCCTATAATCTGGTGTTAATATATTGATGACTCAATGAAAGACAATCAACAATTTAAAGACCTTGGCATCATTGAAAAAATATGTAAAAAAAAATTGATAGCGATCTCAGACCCGCGTAAGGATTGTTTGTAATAGCTATTATGAAATAATAATCTGCATAGTAATGCTAAGAGATCAGTTGATATGGTATCTTCTATCTGTCTGATTAAATGACTAGGGTTGCTCTTCTATACTATGGAGGGAATTACGATTTAAATTTTATTTATAAAAATAAAATCTCTAGATAAAAATATAGGAACTTACAGCCTAATTGAATCAACATCGAATCGAGCTCACATTAGTAGAAGAAGCAGTTGTTGGTTGCCATCTTCTTCCTGGGAGATTAAGAAAAGTCTTCCGGTCTCTCGTTGAAGTGAACCATAGTTACAAACAGCTACAGTCTTCATCTTTCTCCATTATCAGCTCCTTTGTCAATGTCTTTTTCGTCTTAGTACGCTTAAAAGCTTGAGCTCATGGATAGTGAAAAATCCAACTAGATCAGTGTATCATGACTGTTCAGGTTCAGACTACACTTCTTGACCTGCAAATAGCCACTCATCGGCTGGTTTAATACTGATCAACTTAATCGTAGTTATTAACGTCAATTTTTTTTTTTTGCGAACCTGCCAACACGGACTAAGCAGAAATCATTTTGTTATACACTAATTCCTTCTTCTCCTCCACTAATCTTTCATTCCCTACGAATGTTACATTCTTCCCTCCTTTTCAAGCCAATGCTTCTTTCTCTCCTCCACAACGGCTCTGATGTTTTTGTGTCGGATCCTAAATCTTTCTCTTTCCATGTCTCTTCAGTTCTTCCTTCATCTGCTTAGCATAACCACTCTGGCTTTTCAGGTTGAATATCTTATCATATATTTGCTTTCCAATGTGGATCCACCTTGACCATTTGCCTATGGAAACTTTGACCTCTTATTTTCATAGTTGCATTAAAGTATATTACTAAAGCTAATTTACACTAGCTAAACCCTCCTCCCCAGATAGATAAAGTGATAATTATATGTATCTTCTTTACACCTTCATAAATTATGTCTTCAGTCATACCCTCCATCTTATATCTACAGCCGCGGTGAATAAGTGATTAAGTCGGATTTTGTCCAGAGAGATTTAACTGCTTTCAGATAATAGGAATCATATCATTCTCTTAGTTTTTGGCTTGAAATGGAGTTGTAATATAAAAAATAATTCCTTTTCAAGCCAATTAAGGGCCACTTAGCCCCTTATTCACTAAGAAAATAACTCGATTCCGCTTACTTAACTACAAGAAACTCGTTTTGGAGTAAATCAGACTTAACCACTTATTCACCGGTGCTGTAGATATTTCAGTTGGTATTTAGATACATTTATTTGGCTTCAAATTATTACTGGTTTATCATTTATATAATAATGTGTGTGTGTATTTCAAAAATAGTCGGTGTGCCCATTTACCTTTGATTATCGCTTTGGTTTAGGGTTCAGAATATTTTCTTCCTAAATATCCGGTTCAGATTTCCGTCCAAATGAGTATTTGAATGTTGCAGTTGATGTAGTGTTTTCGAGTCATCAAACAACTAAACAAAGTTGATCCGCTTCTCCGAGCACAAAATAATCGTCCATTAAAAAATTAATAAATGAATAGTGGCGATCATACCTCAAACTCAAGTTCCATTTGTTGTTGGGAACAACGAAAATTAAAATAAATCTTTTAGGAGAAAAATATTTTTTGACTCTGGAACGAAAACTTGGCCGCAAGCCTAAGTTGGTCGAAATAAACTGTACCTAAGCGAGTAAGATAATATATGGAATTAAAATGGCGGATAAAATGGTACAGAGAAAATTTTTGGAGGCATGATTCAGTGGGAAAAGATGATGAGGAAGCTCAAGAAGCTGCTGGAAGTGGTGGATGGATCCAACGGAGGTTGAAGAATAGATATTTTAGAATGTGCAACCATTACGATGACCAAGGAGGAAGTCTACAAAGTTAGATACAGTATTTCTCATTTACTAATAATCATATTTTATTACTAATCCTGCATTATTTAAAAAGTTAACTTCAAAACTTCAAATTGTGTGAGATAGTTAAAATTCTATCTCCTTTCTTAGTCGATTTGAACGAATTGAACCAGTTATGAATTTTGTTGGAAATGATAAATTATCTATACTTCATTAAAATCAATAACAAATTGTATTGTTAAATTAGTAGATTTGATCTATTCAAAAAAGTACACATTGGCTCCGGTTCCCTCTCTGAGTGTTGGGAGGTAAACAAAATACAGATCACATCCTTCCAGACGTGCACAATCTTCTCTGAGCAAAGAAGCTGTATGGAAGCCTGGAAAATGGAAGAATGAAGAAAAATTAGTAGATTTTATAAAATGTGAATCGTATATTCATGCACTTTTTACTTGTAGAGTAGCGCCCCCAGCAATGGTAATACTATATTTTATACAATCTAAACAAAACTGGATTTTTCCATATAATTCTACAAATCCTACATTTGGCTGACTAATTTTATTTCAGATAAATTTATGTCATCCTAACAAACATGATCTTAACTACATCATTTTCTAATAACTTTCCTAACATGGCTATAACAGCCTAATATTTCCAAAATTCGAAGATTTATATCTCAGGTGTAAATCGTATCAATCCTAAGTGACCATGCTCAATGGAGGACCAAGATGGAGAAGCAATTCATTACACTAATGCACCTCGTCATTGAGAGGAATTGCTACATTACATTGGTAGGTAGGGGGGCAGCGAGGTTACACGATATTGCCCGAATTTGATCTCTCAACTTGGCCGAGTTGTGTAGCTGGCCTTCGAAGTTGTGACGCAAGGCGCTTTGTAATTCGGGTCGTTGGGAGATTGTGCCCTCTCTGAGGACAAGTCCCAGTGTGGCCTTAATCAATAACATCTATATCGTCCCCGTTTACTCCATCTTTCTTCAGCTTACTTTGAACATGAAGATTTTTGTCAAAAAATAAGCAATGAATCGAACATTTCGTTGAAGGTCTCTTGCATTTTGAAACGACCGGGACTACGGGGCGGAGGACGAAGGCTACATTCCATTCCAATTTGAAATCGCATGTTATTTCACAATTACCGAATGACCTATTACAAGTATCACTCGGTACTATGTCATGCAGGGCAACCATCAGCGTCAAGAATTATTTTAATTCATTGCGAAAAGATTTATTTCAAAATCATTTTAACACTAATTTTACGTTTAAAATCCAATTGAAATATTGGAAATACACTCCACCGCTAAAATTACATTAACGTAACCAACCCTGATTCTTTATTTATTTAACATTTAAATCTTTAAGTATTGACGAATGTAATCCATTTTCTCTCAATATTACGAATGTAGATGATTTTGACAATAACAAACTCCTTTCGCCATGAAAATCGACCATTCCAACCATATATCATATTACCTGTACCACTATAATCCAGAAGGGTCTTGGGTTCAGTACGCGGTAGAGACTGTACTGTTTCTTGGAAAAAGGTGTTGCAGTGAGGTGATTTGTCCTAGATCACACTCAACCGCCAGATTTACACCCTATTTTACGTAACCACTTTATAGAGGTATGGTTAGCCCCAGGTCCCCTAGGATCCATCTCTGCCTGCTAACAGATTAAATATAAGGCTGTCAAGTAGCGGGGTTGGAACCCAGCACCAACGGCACGGCAACTCAGCGTTCTACCACTCCGTTCCCTCCATCTTAATACGGTCCCTGATAATATTCCTAAGTGCCTGAAAAGAAGATGGCTCAAGAAATCATTAACACAGAACTGCCATGGATCCGGTTTAGCTGCGCTCTCTTTTAGGAATTCTTAAATACCAGATCATTATAGATCAAATGTAACAGTGATAAAAAAATCAAGACTAGCATATGTCCTTGCATCCTGGATTTTTTCGGTGGCATACGAAAGGGAATTATCAGAAGCAGATAGTGTGGAAAGGTAGGATTTGTAGGATTCGGATCTATAGGTTGTCAGGTTCTTTTTGAATAGTTTGGTGAAGTTGTTATACAGTCTCCGATCGTGAGGATGCCTGGATCTTTGCCAAAGGGATGGGTAACGGCATTTGATAAGGATAAGATTCCAAAGATCTTGCGGTAATGGATTTTTTTGCGGACTTTGAAGGAAGGAATAGGTGAAGATGCAGTCCAAACTGCTTGCTGGATCAAATTGGTAAAGGAATTGACGGCATCATCTAACTCCTGAGGTGTTTTTAGGGAAACTCTGAGGTCAATGGTGTCGGTTACAAGCTGGTGAAATAGGTTCCAGTCAACTGGTCCCCTAATAAATGATGGCGGAGGAAGTTTAGCTATTGGGACTATAGAAAGGGTCAGGATCAAAGGACTGTGATCTGAGGACAGGTCATCAATCCGTTCTAAGGAGGAGTTGAGGGGACATAAGCCAGCATGGATGAAGAAGTCAAGGAGATCAGGATTTCGGTTTGGGTCAGTGGGCCACTATGAAGTGTAACTTGCTCTAAAATAATTTATTGCTTTTGTTAAACATCCAGTTTTTGCTTCGTTTATTAGCTTTGACTTATTGACAATTATTTCATTTCCATTGTAAAATTCGTAGATTTGGTTGACTTATACACCCGCATTGGTGTATCAATGGCCCTACAAAGGAATTATACACTTCGTTCCAATCCGTGAAACCTGTATGACCTTTGTTGGAGCTGGCATAGAGGACCCACATAGCTAGCAGCGGATATCCGACAATTCATTTTTCTTTTAAAATACAAACCATAAAAGAAAAAAATGGATCAATTACGGTACTTATGTCGTAGCAGCGATTCCTACATTGCTTTCATTGTGAGTCCGGAAGTAATACTGAGAAAGCCAATTGGAACAATTTATCTTACTTCTTAAATTGATAAGCCTTTAGGAGAAGGGATATAGTGAAACTAGCTTGGTAGATAATTGACAAATAAACAAACGTTATTTAATTATTTTTAATAGATAACCCCTCCCCCTAAATTTATGAAACCATATTAGATTTTCTTACATATCAACTATTAAATAATATGGTAATGGCTAATATTGGAGGAGAGATACCAGGGTGTCCAGGCTAGAAAGAAGGACTTGTGTATAAATCAGAGAATGAATGCAAACTCAACAAAACGTCCTCCAAAATATAGATAAACGTATATTGGAATGCTATGATCATAAGTATGAAGGGGGAAAGATTTTCCAATTTAATTTTCAATTGGAGTGCTGAAGAAAGGAAACGGCAAGGAAGACCATGAAAAACATGGATAGAAGGAATTGAGAAAAATATTCCAGACCAAGGGCTTAAAGAGTAAGTTGTAAAAGATATAAAAAAGTGGAAAAACGATTTACAAGAAATTTTTCATTGATGGAAACGTCAATGTAAGGAAACTCTTAAAAAAAAACAATATTAATAAAATTAAATAATTCAATGGAAGTACAAAGCATTATTAGCATCGCTGATTTATTATTACTATTATATTTTTATTCTGATTTCGACAAATATATTGTAGAGGGTCTTTTCTTCATTAATTTACAATTGTTTAAAGAATTAATATTTTGTTCAGAGAAACGTCAAACACTCTTCATGAAACTGAAAACTGCTTCTGCAGCCATAAAGGGATTATAATTGGTTTATTTGCTTTTCAACTTAGCCATCGAGTGTGTTATTAGGAATATCTGAAATTGAAGTCGTAGCTTCAATTCCACGAATTGCAACGATCTTTGGTTTTAGAAGAACCTCGAATGAACTTGGCAAAAGAAGAAGAAGAATTCATGATCATATTTATTTATTCATGGTGTACCGGGAAGTTAGAAGAAGGGATGTTATGCTAGAAGAACCTTTTATTGCTCCTTTCCGATTAACAGCCTTGAGTGAGTTTTGAGAGTCCTATTTTGAACTATGCTTTGGTTATGTATTCTCCTATTCTTAGCTGCCATTTCCTGAAATTCATTTCTTTTGTTAATTTTATATAACAGGAACAAATTTTCATTTCATATAGTGTTAGTTTATATGAAGGATTTGAAATTCGACAAAGAGATAGAAGTAGGAGTGACAGTAAGATAAAAGATAGGAATGTTATCGGGTCTTAATAGATCTGATTATGAATGTGAAAGGACTAGAAAGGGAGGAGAAATGTGTGGAAAAGGCAAACACTTATATTCTAAGAAGTTGGTCGTTATAGATAGCTTTGTGCCTATTATTTGTTGTCTTGTTCCTTGTGAATCAACTTTCATTTCTTTACTTCTCGTATTTCTTCTTCAATGTTGATAATTAATTATTTTTCACTATTTGAAATCTCAGAAATATGCTTTTGTATGCACTTATCTTAGAATAAAGTTTTGCTAATTGAATTTAAATGCACAAAATATAAAATTGCAGGCAAATCCGTTGTCTTTACATTGTGGACGTAGTTTCAGTTTTTTTTTTTAATATCATGTTCAGGATTCTTCTTTTAAACTGTAAGAAAAGGTTGTCATTGTTTTTAGTCATTTTTATTTTTATGTTGTTCCTGATGAATGTGGACTACCTTGAAATGCCTTGAAACTAATTACTAATGAATAACTTCTAAAGGAAAGTGTTGCCAAAACAACAAAAAATTCTAATCACTTTATACTTGCTTATTAATCCCAACAATCTTCCACAGATTGACGACTACGTATAAATTTTTCTAGACGCTCCAAATTTCCAATTTATTATAAAAAAAAGGTCATACATAGATTGCCATATTCAAGCCTTTGGACAATTTGGAGCCTTTGGATGTATTCCAAAAATGTTAATGTATTACATAAGTACTTGAATAATAGATTACTTTTTTTTTAATTAAAACCTTCTAGGAATATTGCTAAACAGCAAATAAAGATTGCATTACTTTTGTCTCGTAAGATATTTAATAAATACTTTATTTTCCTTGTCTTATTCCTCGTTGCTTACGAATATGTGTAAAAATACATTATCTAAAGCCCAAAGTGCCGATATTTTTCATGCCCTTTTAATAAATCTTATACTCGCAGGGCTAAGAACATTAACGGTTTTTAATATCTCAGATAAGGGGACATCTTTTATTCATAATACCTTTATCATTAATGATAAATATTTGTTTACTAAAACATTTTATGCGGGAAATTTCTTTCTATCGATCGGTTGATAGTCTAGTGGTGGGGAAATAACATTAACAATAATATAAATATTACAATTATCCTAATATCATGTATCAACTTAACATTTTAAAATATATCAAACCCTTTGATAAAGGTTAAATACTTCCTAATAATAGAATTATTTGTACTAATAGTTAATGTATAATTAATTAAGAATTCCATAAATTTCCATATCCATCATATTTACTGCAACAGAACTAAAAAAAAAAGATAGTAAATGCCTCCTGTCTCTCATTTAAATCTAATAATTTTGAAGCAATAACTTATCTATAACTTATTATTCATTATATTTGAATGCATACGAATAAATGTTAAAAATTATATCATTATATTTGTAACATACCTTGAATTAAAAATAGCATTTGGTAAACTCCTCATTGTACCGTGTGTCCCATAATAGTTACCACAATTTATACCATAGTTTGTGCACTCTCTAATAAAGGAAACCACATCTGCTCATAATAACTTATAATAAATATATATTATTATTAATAATATACAGTAAATTGTGATATAATTTGTGGAATAAATGATCAAGAATGAATTAAAATGTATCAAGTAAGTGATTCATTATGAGAACTAAAATTAATTTAAAAACTCAAGTTTCATATATACATACTTTCCTACTGATAAAACCTAGGAAAATGAGTTATTAATGTGACAAAAGCTATTAAGAAAAACGTGCTCCTGATGCAGTACTTAAATAGAGGATTTAAAATATCCCAGTTACTGAGTTACTAGAATAAATTGCACTAGTATTTCTAAAGTGCATAAGTAAAAAACCTAGAGTTTGGAAAAAATTATTAGTGAGCTTGGGATAGCATTAGAACATAAAGAGACACAGGTACCTTCTGGCAGAGAAGCTCTGAAGCTAGGTTGGTACAGTTTTGACAAAGTAATAAAGAGATATTTACTTATTTCTTTCATAGTCATAACTAACCACCGAAAAAACACCGATTTAATAGTTGTTTCATTTAAGAAATACGAGTGCGATACGATCAATTACCAGTCCATCGTAGTTTTATAAATTTGTTTAAGGTTGGAGAATTAACAAACTTTAATTTATTTTAAATCTTATAGCCATAGTCACCTTTCTGCCTCGTTAACTAATATTGTTTAATAATTAATTTCTCTCCATATATAAGGATATCATGATCCTGAAGAGTTTGAATTACATATTTTTTATATAGCTGTATAGCACACTAATAAGGGTTGTAATTGTCTTGTGATTCGAAAAAAAAAGGAATCGTGTTATTTTCGTAGTGCATTAGTGGCTAAGTCATAAAATGAATGGAATGGAGATATTGCTTATATATTAAATCCATATCAAGCCAAAAACTACGAGAATTACAAGATTCAGCTTCCCTCAAAACAATGACCTAACTCTGGACAAATTTCGTCTTAGTCACTTATTCACCGGTATTATTGATATGTATAGTTAGGTGGATATTGCATGTATATTATATAATCATCATAATATAATGATAAGGGCTCTAACGAACCTAAAGTGTTAGGCACATCTAACATTACCAGTAGTTTAACGCGGAGTTCAATTTTCATAGCCTTTTTCATTGATTTCACCCTTTCATTCGCCCTAGCTTGGTCGCATTCTCTTTATTTACCAAATAGATCTCTCTAGCTTTATCAAATCTGTAATGTGAAGAGAAACTACTTCTAGTATTTAAGCTGAATTATATAATTTAATCTTTAAGTTAGCAAAATGGCTAATAGTGTAGGGCTGATGAACACTGATATCTTATCTCGGTGGAAAACGTTCCATAGTAATAGTTGTCAGTAATTAGAGTTATCAGTAACTATAATTAATTAACGATTGTAAAAAGGTCTAAGACCACTAACGGTTCTAACGGATTCTGTCCCTCAAGTGCATCTTCATTCTTATCTCAATCATTGATAATGAATTTGATTGTTTCAATTATTCCACTTACTTGCGTCAACTCTTGAGTAATCACAGAATTTTCTTCTGAGATTCTCGAGTTATAGAATTTCCTGCTTGGGGCCTTCTATTTTCCGATATTTATTTATTTCCTCCCAGGGAAGAAATTATCAGTGTCATCGGAAGCCACTGGGGTTGAGAAAGGCCGGTAAATCCTTAACCTATTTAAAGTTAAGAAGGATAATTCCTGAGTAAATTAAAATCAATTAATAGTATTATTGTATTGATTTACAATGTAAATATTGCCGTGAGTTCTGTTTGGTTTATCGCTGATACACATGTTAAAGGCCACTTTTTCCGCTAAACGTGCCTTAACGTTTTTCCTTATGCCTTTGCTTACACATTTTTCAAGGCTACGTCAAACGAAGGATAAACCTTCGAATTTTGACGTTACTTTCCCGCTGATAATAAAATGAATTCTTCAAAAAAATATTTTTTAATACTAATGTATAAAGCATAATTGAAACCAGGAAATGTATGAAGTATAGGAAAAAAGTTTTTTTGTTTTTTTTTTACGGTTCTTTGATGATGATTATTTCTAAACATTTTTATTTTGAAGAGAAAAGATTGTCCTGGCTGGGATTCGAACCCGGTTCGTCTGCATCTTTAGTGCAGTGCTCTAACCAACAATTCTTAGAGTTTTACTGGAGAGGGGGGGGGGGTTATCTAAGTGTGCAGAGCGCCGAATTACTGAGCAATAAGTCCCTTGTTCGAAACGGGGTGTGGCAGATACATTTTACATACATACAAGACCACCAATTTCTATAAAATGGGTTCCTTCAACTGGGTCTTTTGCGCTCTTGGCTATATCTCCTCTCTGCACAAAAGTAGGCTTAGAAACAGTAAAGACTCTACCATTCATTGAACCCAAGACAATTTATGAAATAGTCCTTTGTACTTTTTTAAAAAATAGACTTTATTAATTGAAAAATAGTTAATACTTAAATAGACTTTTTAAAATAAACTATAAAAAATATGGAGAATGTATCTAAACTTTCTTTGGCTTATCTAAATCATAAAATTTAGTTTACATGGATATCCCTCTTAACATTCATCAAAACATTTAGATCAAATAAAATTACAATATAAATTTAATTTTTTTTCTTATTTGATTCCTTTTTTTTTTCTTTTTCAATCCCCGTCACATTAAACGACTTTTTACGTATTAATAGGATTGGCAATACATTTGATTTAATTAGCGGTATTTTAACATCTGCATAAATTCTATTCTTATTTGGAGAAATTTGTTTTTCTAGTTTAGATATATTGAAAATACTCAATTTAGCACTATTTCAATGAGGATTAAACTTCAAAAAGACTGATATAACGAGTTAGACTCCTCATTAAATGTGTAAAGTCTATATTATAAGTTTCATCATGCGTAAAGTGATTTTGATTAAAAATATCTCAAAATTTGACATATAACTACAAAGAATATGTAATTTATTGCTCCGCAGAATACTGAGGGGTATGTATTCGTTGAGCAGATGATTTTTTTATATTATAGTTTGGCTTAGTAATAATTTTCTTTAGCAGAGACGAATTAGATATTGTAATATTATAATAAATTTTAATGTTTGAAGCCTGTTCATGTTTAAGGAGTAAAAACTTTTAATTATTAAGAACGATTTCACTCGAAATTAACATTAAATCTAATTAGAGACAAAAATCTCATTGTTACAAAAAGCTTGGTCAGTTTTTTGTTTCATTTATAACATCAGTCCACACATGCGAGACCAAGTTTCAAGTTTCTTTTGGGACAGAGGTGCTCCAGATGGATAGATGTCATGAGGACGGACACTTAAGATTAAGGGAATAACAGATATTTTTGAATAACAGATATACACATGTTTTTATTTTCTTTATTGTTATTATAATTATTATATAAAAAGTAGTCCGATGACATATAGTATGGAATTCTTGTTCCTGCCAAGATTTTTGCATGATGGCTGAAATTTTGATTTTTTCTTCCAGTTATTCTCAAAAATTTTATCAAGGAATCATTAATAATTATGTTGTTTCGTAACAAGTTGTAATTATTATTTTCATGAAATAATAAAATAAATGAATCTTTACTATCACCATTATCTTCAGACTCGAATGATTGTCGTTTTCTTGAACGATGCAGTAAATAAAACAATAATTTTTAAAAACGATTCCTATCTGTTGGAGCGTTTATCTATCAAATATTAGATCTATTCTGATATTGTTTTTTCATTCCTATAGTTTCGCCTGGTCTATCTTTATTTCAATATGTAGTCTGTTTAGATATCGTCAATAACGATTTACATACATGCAAACATTTTCAATGTCATATTTTTTTGCCCACGAGATCTTAAAAAACTGTGTCAATATTTAAAATGCCATTTGACTTGAATAGTTTCATCATCTTCACTGACAGCTAAATAAGATTTATTCATTTTGAGTATTCACGCGATCATTAGAGAATCTGAAGTTTACAGATTTATTCCAGCTAAAGGAAGCCTAGAAGGGGTGTAATGGAAGAAAAAGATATTATGGAGTCTTAACATTCTTAAAAAATGATTCGGCAATCAGAATGGAACAATACAAATATCTGAGCAAATCATTTTTTTTACTACTGATCAGTTCGGATTTTCTATTCATTTTTTTTGCAGTCAAATTTATATCATTTCGGTATAATTGATATAACAACCAGCCTCCTAAAACTATATTTTTAAACTATCGTGTGCCTATTTTACCGGGGACGTAGATTGAACCAATTGAAAAATAAATTTGTCTCGTCTGTTACTTGCTAGACCGAAAATGGATTAATATTGAATGGAATCTCGACCAAAAAAATTGTTTTTTGTTTTGAAAATATTATTTTGTTGTTATCGATTGATCAAAATCTCTAAACTTAACAATTCAGTAAGATTTTTAACGCTCAAAAAACTATTTAAAAGTATATAAATCAGTTTGTTACTGTCCTTGTTTAGATAGATATCAAAATTTGTGGGGTTATTGAGAAGTGTGACACAGGTTCACAGGACTGCTAATAAGTCATTATTATTTTTTTTAATGGGATGATGGGCAAAATAATAATGAAAGTTCACAAATTTAGATATTTTTGGTTGCAAAATGCTCTGCTGAGAGCTCTCACGTCCGCAATCATAGATGCAATTAAGAAAAAAAGACACTTCTGAACCATTTTTTGCATCATAGAAACTCTCTTGACTTGCCTATTATCTCTAGTAATGATGTTGTAATCCCTATCGAACAAAATATTTCTATTTTATATAACAAATGCTATTAATATCAGGAATTTATTTACATACTTTGCCTAAACCATTCAAATGTTAATCGATGAAAGTTACATTTCATAATATCTATACTGTGTGAAAAAATAGGGGTCAATAGTGTCCTTACCTTGCTCCATGATCTTAGCAACGAACCTAATAGAATAAACAATACCTAATTTGAATATGAAAAAAAAAATAGGATGCTCATCACATCCTTCCAAGGGTCAAGCAAGTGCAAACTGTCCCACTACTAATACCTCATAGTGCGGTGAAAAATTCAGTAGCTTAGAGTTCAAGAAACTTTCAAGTTTAAAGTTTCAAATTATTGTAAAATATATAATTTAGTTAATTAAGACAGTATACAATTAATTTTAAAAACTCTGTAACTTAGTAATAACAGAAAAGTGTATCTTTTGGAGGTGTCGATGTAATGAGGGGTTATTGATTTATAACACCTCCACTTTTGTATGGTTTTTCCATGTTTTTTTTTTCTTCTTATAATATCATGATGATGTCTATATCTATTTTTATTCTTTACAATGTATTATATTTAATTTATCTGTATCTTGTATATCTAGCCCTGAAGAAGGCCTCTATGGATCGAAAGGTTGGCATTCAAATAAATAGTTATAACTTATTTAAGAGAATTTTTTCTGACGTCATTTTCTTCCATGTTTATAAAATGTCAACTAATATTCTCCATTAAAATAATTAGTATGGTAAAACTAACTTAATTTATTTATTTCTGATATTTCTAGCTATATTTATTGTAAAAAAAAAAAAAACAGTATACTCAAACCATATTTTCAAAAACGTCTGGCGTTTTCATATCATTGTGGGAGGATGTGAATTATTCTTTCCTTAATCTTGCTAACTTAGCAGTCAAATCTGATTAGCTCTTAATCTGATATCGTTTATTGTAGGAATCGTTAGTGATAATACCCATGTCTCATAGAAATTGAGAAATAAAGAAAGAAAGGTGTAGTTTAGAAACTATAGAAAGTGCCCAAGTGATGAATGGTTGCATTTCTGCTCTAGAAATTCCACAACTCTCTAGAAAGTAGTTATCTATGCGCGACACATAAACCGCGCAACCAGGAAACATTCCAAGGTTATTAGTGTCAACCATCTTCGCTTTACTACAACGCAATTACTATTAAACTATCAGAAATTTATTTTCTTATACATAAATTTAACACGTCGACTTTTACCCGTACATTTTTTTATTATTAATTGTTGAAACAGAATTTAAAGAGTCTACAAATTGAAATGTATGTAAGAGAATCCGCATCTATATCCGTATATATAAATTGTCCCAGAAACAATACAGCCTCTACCATGGATTGAACCCCAGACCCTTCACGGGTTGTAGTAGTACAGGTTACAGGTATCAATAAACTGTTTATAATTCATTAAATAAAGGATGTAACAATATAATGTATTTCTATATTTGTTAACAATCATCGAAATACCTCAATGCAATTAAGAAAGAGACGGAACCAAGACTAGTGTACGGACAAAAAATGAAACGATGGTATTTTCTACCCTTCCACATAACGTATTACGCTAGGATTTACGTAAACGCTATTGAAGATATATTTCAACATTGATAGAATAAGGGTATTGCTATAACACGTTGGATATTATATAGTAGCATGCGGATCGCCTATTGGTTTCTACTGCTTACTAAAATTATGTTTAAATTAACAAAGAAATCTAATAGTTGTAATAAGTGTAATGGCAAATATAAGAGTATAATATAAACATTTTATTCAGACGTTTTGTAAGAATAAAATAAAAGGATACAATTTATTATCAATAAGGTCAAGAAAAATTGTGAGACTTCCCCCAAGCCACCTCCATCAAACATAATATAAAAATTTGTTTGTATCCCACCAGACAAACTAACTTCCAAAGAATGCAGAATGAGCAGGCTAATAATCGGACATACCATGCAGGAATCGGCCATTCGCACATACTTTTAGGAAAACGCCAATCAACCTGCCTTTTTGTGGTGAAAGAAAACCCTCTGAAGCATCAATTAGAATGTAAAAAGTATAAAGAATGAGCATGAAGATTACACTAATTTACAAAAAAAAATACAGAAGACGATGATGAATTTATAAAAAATACAAAGTCAATTGAGGAAATTTAAGAGGAGCAGTTGTCGCTAATGGTAGCATCTGTCGATTCGACGTTTAATAAATGAAATAATTTAATTGAAATAATATTTAGAATACAGTTATATTATTTATATATTGTATATGTATGTATGAATGGATGTTAATGATCTTTATTTATACATCTTAGCATTATCATCTTTAATTTCGTCAATACTGAGATCATTTTTACTTTGATTCAGTTCATAAAATATGACATTTATATATGATAAATAAAATCTTCTAGGACAAACAATAAGTTCAACTAGTAATTGATGTTTTAAGTTATTGTTATAATTAATTATGAATAGCACATCTTTTAAACGACCTTTTAGTTATTGTTGAATAATAACAATACCAAAATACAATACATATTGATCTTTTAGTTAACTATAATTATTATCATAGCAATGGAATTCTTCCAACCTTTAAACTAAAGTTGATTAAATCGAATCGTATAATTCATACACAGGCCGCTAGTCTCGTTCAATAAATCACATTACATTGTATAATCATAGATTTATAAAGTAAATTGAATATAATCATATGAATTTGAGGATATTGAATGATAAGAGGTAAAATGAATAATTGTAATTGCAATAGAATGAGGATACTACGAAGAATTTGGTTTATATTAAAATATATATGTACTTATACAAAATCTCTATCGTATCAATATCAATATCTCCAACATAGAAATTTTGCTGTATTCTTTTGCCTAACTAGGTTTCTCATTCGCTCTATTCTTGTCTTGGTTTTGTTTTTAAAACAGAAGGACGGAAACGTGGGGCAAGACTGGTTAGTCACCTAAACACTACACCCGAAATAGAAGCTATTGTCCATATTATAGCCAACGAGGGCAGAGCGGCCTTCCTAGACAGCTATGAGGCCGATTAGCAAGCAGAAAAAGAGGAATTGCTTGTGGCGATACTTGGCAGCCAGCTCCGCTACTCTGCCAACTGGCAGGCTCGTCGTCCTGCTACTAGCGCCATAAGGTACGTGCTTGGTCCAAAACCTTTCCTCTTGTCTAGACAAGGGACAGCTGTACTAGAGGCCTGTGCTAGCTGTTATATTGGGAATAGTTTTACTAGCATCTGTTAGCTAAGAGAACACGGTTCCTTTGTACTACATCTTCGAATGCTCCTCTTAAAACAGGAACAGTTTTATGCATTTAGAATAAATTGGGAACCTCGCTTTGTACTGCCGAAACAAGGTGTGCTGGCGTTCAAGGACTTTATTTTACTATTATTTATACCAATATGATTAATTAGAGTATTCCAAACCAATCTTTGTATCCTTGAAGTAACAGTTAATAAAATACTATCCGACTTACCGATTACCGATACCAGGGTCAGTAATCAACAGAACTTTAAGAAACGTTTTGTCAATTCTTATAATCTTAGATATTATCTTCGTATGTAAAAGCTTATCAAACTTTCGAACCTTATCCAATTTAACTCCTATAATAATTTTTTTCTCAGAACTCATTTCTAATGAATTTTCTAAAATACCACTTCATTCTGTATAACGTTCGGAGTAATAAAATTTTCATGTAATTGTATTTCAGTCTAAAGGTATCAAAGATAAACATTACTAAGAATCAAATTCGAAGTTCAGTGTATTGTTTCTACAGTTTCGGTGAATAAGTTGTCCAAGTAGAAATTTGTCCAGAGGGAATAAACTTTAGTGAGTGAAGTGGAATAGTTACCGCATGTTTAGCTTGAAAAGGAGTTTAATAAAAACAGTAATTCCTTTTCAAAGCAATGCCTGACTTAGTCAATCATTTACTAAGGAAATAACAACATAACTAAGTACAAGAAATTCATTTTGGTGAAAATTCAAATTAACCACTCATTTACTGGGGATATAGATTTACTCTACATTTTTTAAATAATTTTAATAGATAATTACCTTCACGTTTTATACCAACAATAGTTCATTGAATTCAGTTCCGTAAATCAGTAAGACTTTTTCTGCCAACTTTTGAAAATTGTCATGTTTTTTTCTCAGATTTTCATGTCAATTTGACAATTTTTTTTTACGTTTATTCGTGCACTCCACGAGTATTTCTAACAAAAGTATTGAGACAATGTTGCAATGTTTTGTTAAACACGTGATGTAAAAAAAGACTAATATATTTCAATATTGCTTTTTTTTATATGCCTCTCAAGCGTTAAAAACTACTAACCTAAAATGCTCATATTTTTGACACTTTGAAATGATGCTTGAGCATGCTTACTCTGTATTTAGGGTTCAGGGTTAAGAGTCCAGTTCCCTATATGGACACCAGTTAACAAAGAGTTGACACGTCTTGAAAGAAGAATTATATTTATTGTTTTATGGAAAGATATAACGTGAATCTACAAAGAGAAATTCCGATAAGAACATACTTGGTAGACTATTAGCAAAGGACTAACTTATCTACTAGCATATTAACTACTCTCTTATCGATACTCTTAATTCATAACATCTTCTCTAACAATATCTGCTTACAATATTTTAGAAGTGGGATGCATCAAGAGGAAGGGGGGTCAAGGAAGTTAAATTGCTGACAAAAAGGAAGTTATGTCTCAATTTCGGGGGTCATGAACCAAAAATTATAAACAAATCCTCAGGTCATCGACCATCTGATAAATAAATTAATGAATACAATAAAATGCGCAACGAAAGGTAGTATTACGTATTTAATTTTATTTATTTCTTCATTTTTACTTCTTTGTTTTATTTTTATTTTTTGGTATTTATTTCATGATTTTGATTAGTTTTTACCAACTGATCTTATGAAAATTATGGCTGACCTCTTTACCGAGTGTATGGGAATGGTTGGCAGGATATATTATCCCCATGCATAAGAAAGGAAGCAAACAGGATCCTACAAATTATCGGGGCATAACCATTACAAGCTGTCTAAGTCGCCTATACGGTCGTGTATTAAAAAATAGATGGGAGGATGAGTTCGCGCCGGTCCTGTATAGATCATATTTTCACTATTTCCCACTTACTGGAATAACAGTTAGCATACAACCAAGAGTTACATTTAGCCTTTATTGACTTGCAGAAAGCATATGACACAGAACCCCTAATTGAGAAGCATTTAATAGGGCAGGTATCAGTGAGGGTCTGACATAGGCGATTAAGAGCATTTATTGGGGTGCAAAAGCGAGAGTAAAATAGGAAATAGTGTATCCCAGTCGTTCCCCATGACTAAAGGCTTAAAACAAGGTTGCTGCCTATCACCAACGCTCTTTAACTTGTTCATTGAATAAGCACTCAAGAGGTGGAAGGAAAAATACAGGTCATGGAAGAGAAGATTGGGGATCACTATTTCAATTTGCAAATTAGGTAGTCATAGTATCAGAAGAATGTGGCCTGCAATATATGCTTAGGAAGCTCCTAGAGAGTACTAGAGTACTCTAAATGGGGACTGGTCATAAATCTGGGGAAAACGGACCACCTTTAATTCTCCGTGCACGTCATTGTCGTTTGAAGATTGGACTCTAGCTCGCAGCAAGGACTTCAAGTCATGGGTGTAAATATATATGATATAAATGAAGATATCAAGCAAGGAAAATCTTTAAAATCCTCAACTCAGTCCTTTGGAATAAAGGGGTCTTATTAGAAATGAAAATATATCATTCTTTTCGTCTGGGGACAACCTTATATGGGGCAGAAACATGGACAGTAAAAAAGACAAGATGCCCGTAAACTGCTTGCTCTTGAGATGGACTTTTTAAGACGTAGCTGCGACATCTCAAAGCTTCAACACACACCCAATAGTTTTTGTGTTATAAAAGACTTTATAGGGCAGGAGAAAATTATATTACACGAAATCGATACCAGGATGCTTCAATGGTTTGGCCCCCTAATGAGAATGAACGACAATAGATGACTAAAGAAATTTTTCCTACATAAACCAATTTATAGAAGAAGAGAGGAGGACCGAGGAAGACAAGGATGGAGGATGTGAGAGAAGGAATGGCAGCAAGGCGGCTGCGAGAGGAAGAAGAAGAATTGGCGAGAGGAAGAAGATAGGAAGGATTGGCGGGTAAAGATTTTGGGTATCGGGATACATCAAATGTCAAATAAATCAGTAAATATTTTAATTTAGCTTTTTTAAATTTAGTTTAAGCTCTTTTCTAAAGATTTTTTAGCTCTAGGTTAATAGAAAATATACCGCAATATATTTGTCCTGCAGTCCTTCGCTGTATCACACAGTAGACAAGTATTGTGGAACAACAATACAAACTACAACTGAACAACAATGATTCAAAAGATTCATGCATAGGTGGGTTTGGGTAAAGCTGAAGCTATTTTTCACTAACACAGCAAATCCTCAAAAATCTGTTAGTAATCTTGAAATCGATATGAGAAAAGGACTATGTACTATATATAGAATATAACACATAACTAATTGTTTAAACATGATTTTAGTTCGTTTAATATAAATTACACCTGAATCACTTTGAAAAATTATTATTTCTTATGATGGTTTGAAATTTAATTAAGTTTAGTTTATATTACTTTATGGTTTAATTATATGCGAAAATCCTATGTTTCATCTCCTATCAAAGAAATGTCGATATTTTTAATTGGTATATCATAACAACATTGTTTTATATATATATATATATATATATATATATATATATATATATATATATATAAAACAATGTTGTTATGACATCCCACTATAACTGAACAACAATGATTCAAAAGATTCAGGCATAGGTGGGTTTGGGTAAAGCTGAAGCTATTTTTCACTAACACAGCAACTCCTCAAAAATCTGTTAGTAATCTTGAAATCGATATGAGAAAAGGACTATGTACTATATATATATATATATATATATATATATATATATATATATATATATATATATAGAATATAACACATAACTAATTGTTTAAACATGATTTTAGTTCGTTCAATATAAATTACACCTGAATCACTTTAAAAAATTATTATTTCTTATGATGGTTTGAAATTTAATTAAGTTTAGTTTATATTACTTTATGGTTTAATTATATGCGAAAATCCTATGTTTCATCTCCTATCAAAGAAATGTTGATATTTTTAATTGGTATATCATAACAACATTGTTTTATATATATATATATATATATATAAAACAATGTTGTTATGATATGCCAATTAAATATATACATATATATATATCATCCCTGACTATAAAACTAGTTATAGAAGTTAAAGATGATGGCCGACTTCAACAGGTCTACAGTAAATTTTCACTAGAAAACCACGTATTTCTAGGTTAGTCAAATATACCGTTTTTTTCAATTGTTTTTTAGATTATAATATTGGTTTTCGAGAATATAATTTTAATATTTAATATGATGATAGGTCAGGGGGGGATATCACTATTGTTTTGTATTTATCGATATTTTCCCGATATTCCTACATGTCGATTGTCCACTAGGGAGTTGCGCCACATAAGCTAACACAACGATGGTTCCATTGAAAAATCATTGATCATGCCTGACGTAGTTCAATGGGCGGTATGTTCCGTATGTAATATCTTTCATAATTTGAGAAGTCGAGCTTTAACAGCTTTAAGCAGAAGTGATATAATTGTGTTATTTTTCTCTAACGGCGATAATAAGCGATCTATGATTCATATTGTTTTCAATTAAACTATATTACAGGAAGCACCCTACCAAGAAAAGGGGATGTTTTTGAAGTAACAAAAGAGTAGTACAAATAGGCGGGTTGAGCCGGAGCCGTGACCTTGAGGTCATTGTCTGCTGTAGCAGGGTCGTGGTCGTGACCTTGAGATGACCTTGAGGGTGGGAGGGGTGTAAGGCAGGGCGAGGGGGTGTTGACCTTGAGGTAGGTCCAGGTGTGCAAATTAAGATTTGGCAACGTCGCAGATGAGATGTGGCAACAGCGCAGTAGAAACTAGGTCATGGTTTGTTCTGAATGGATGACGCATGTGACGTTATATTATGAATGGAATAGTTGAATGGGCGTGTGACGTCATCTTATGAATGGATGAACTGAATGGGAGCGTGACGTAATTTGTCTTTATGAATGAGTTATGAATGGGATGCTTTTGAGATTATGACTGAGACGGAAGTTGCTTTTATGAATGGGATTAGGCTTGCTTTTGAGATAGGCTATTGGATGACGTTTCATTGATTTAGATTATTTAGCTTTTTATGAGCTTGGATGACGTATGTGTTCCTCCTGAACTTTAGTAATATATAGGAAATTTTTTTGAAGGAGCTGGAAAAGGATATGTGAAAGAAAAAAAAATACAGTTGTACAAAACATTTATTTTATACATCATATTCTTAAACATATTTTTTGTTACTTTTCTTGTACTCTAATTTTCTCATTTAAGTAAACAATAATAATACTACAAGTAGACATTCTTGAAATAAATCTAGTACTCTAATTACAGGTCTTTACTAACTAAATATAAATTTAAGTAAACAATAATAATACTAGTATACAATCATTAATTGGTTCTTATACATTTACAATGTTAGATTCGTTGTTTCATTGAGGCTATAGTGGCCATAAGGGAGAGTGGTTTCATCGTGTAATGTATATCTTTTATTATCAAATGAGCATAATGACTTTTTATTTATCAGTGTGGTTTGAACGTTATGCTTTTTAGATTGAATTGTATAAAATGAAGAATATAGACTTTTGCTGTCTTTAAATGTGTTTAGGTAATCGCTAAAAGTAAAATCGTTAACTGCCGATTTTTTTATTCCCTTTGACTTTTTAACCGTTATATCATTCTTTGTTATGTACGAATACATTTTGGGCCTCAATCCGACAAACTCTACTATAGGATCTCCAAAAGTTTCATCTTTCAACAAACCTACGACTTTTTTATTTTTTTCAGAATAACAGAAATGAGAAGTGGGAAAATTGCTTGTATCAAAATATTTATTTAACTCTCCAGAAATATCGGAATAAATATCTTCAGTCCTAATATTGTATAAAAATGAATCGGTGTCGGTATAACATAAAGTAACATTTTCTACACCATATTTTTTCAAAAACACATTGTAGTGGTAATGATACATCAAAACTTTGCTCAAGTCCAACACTGCAAATCCCACGTACAAGGGTTTATCAAAAATAATGCTTTCTTTTTCCAGCTGAACCGCTGTAACATTATCTGCAAATATAATCCTGCCTTTAAAATTTGGTTTATTGACTTGACGAAATAATGATTTTTCATTTGTTACTATTTTTAAATCGATTCTGTTGCGCACGTTTTCCATAAATTTGCCGAAGCAGCTGTTATTCATCAATTTGTAAAAATCTGACTCGAATGTATTTTTTGCTGATGCTCTCATCATTGAATTAATTTCTATGTATGGAGCCAACCATTTTTTTTGTTTAAACTTCAACACTCTATGAATTTTTGAAATCTTTACCCCGAGTTGTAGGGCTTGTTTTAAATTCACATAATGTACTATGTAACGTGTTTTGGGCATCAAAGTCGTCAATAGTTTAACTGTTTTAGTATTAGGTGGATTATTTTTTTCGGGTAAAAAAGGTAATTGAGAAAGATTATCATGAATTTCTTTGGGGTATTCAACATCAACGTCTAGCACATAACCGGTTTCTGATTCATTTTCAACATCTAATACATTTAATTTTTCATCAACCCACTCAAAATCTGTATACGGCAAGGGAAGGTTCATGGCATAACCGTAAAGATTGTTGACATCTACGTAAAGTAAATAATTACTGGGTTTAGTCGAGTCATATTCATTTAGATATTTATTGTTAGCTTTCGCATACCGAGAAACAACTTGGCAAATGCCTCCCCTTATTCCCTTTTCAAAAAACTGAACCATATCAATATCTTTTATTACATCTAATTTTATTTTCGTGTATTTCAACATTGCATTCCAAGATAACTGTGGCAAAGTAAAAAACCATGCAGGATCTAGTCGATAAATTTGTTGACAGAGAAGTCGAAAGGCTTCAAAAACTTCGCACAACAAAATTACATCTGTTTGTATATACAATTCCGCATAATCTTTTAGTGTTTGGATGTTGAAGACTTTCCAGACACTTTTCGCGTGCTCATAGTCCACGTCGCTAATTGATGTTTTTGTTAAATCATTAAAAAATGAATTTTTGGAAGGTAGTCGAGTTTCGTTTAGACGATCAAAAGAATTAAAATAATTGTACGGAAATATGCCTTTCCTTGTCAATAATTTAATTTTGTTTTCATCATTAATAATATTTGCCATATGTGGAAATATATCAGTAATTGATTTAGATTTATTTTGCAAATTGTTCACTAATGTTTCCAAACTTGATGATAGAAATTTAAACGAGTCAACAAATCGTATTTTTGTACTACATCCTTTAAATTTTATGCTGAAACTTATATATTTTTCAGAATTACTAGGAATTACGCTGATATTTTCACAACGGCCCAAGAAAGGGATTATAAAATGAGAATCGTAACCCTGTAAGTTGTGCATAAAAACAGGTATAAAATCGGGCTTTTTTGCTCTTAAATTACAAGCATTATGTGCTGGTCCAACAAATTTTCCTGATAAGTGACAGTGATGTCGTACTCGATCGTGTTCGTCTAAAGGGTATTGACATAAGATGCAATCTTTAGCAGAATAAAATATTTTACTTTCCCCTTTGCTCATTTCTTCCATTCGCATAGTATTACCGTATATTTTATCCGCTTCAACAACTATAGATTCGAGTTTTTCTAAAAACGCTAGCATACAGTTTTCTCCCGTATAAACAAACGGTTTACATTCAAACATTTTTGACTTGACCAGAAGTGAAACTGAAAAAGCACGATGCTCATGAACAGCTTTGTTCCAAGATGTTGACGGATTAGGAATAGGCCCCGAAATTGGTATCAAAAGAGATTCAATATCTGCATAAACTACGATTGGAATGGATTGTGTATATTCCACATGTTTAAATTCAATTTTTTCTTCTTTCGGAAAGTCAGATCGAATTGGTTTGTGATCACGGCAAAATAATTCGTGTTCGTCTTTTCGCTCATCGCCTTTTTTCCCATACTTGTTTACGTACGTCCTTGGAAATACGGTCAGACATCTACGACAGATTGAATAAGCGCGTTTTGACAAAGATATTTGAGAACTTACTAATCGTGAAAGATTTGTGATCAAACAGTAGTGAAAATTTTCTCCATTTTGTAAATACAACAGATCAAACGTTTTATCATAATTATCCTTTTTACTGATTCTAATTGGATAAACATTATTTTTATCATCTAAGCCATAAACATTAATAGACAGGTTATTTAAATTTTCGAATCGATTGATATCGCTAATTGGAGTCGGGAACGATATAGAATCAAAAGAATATGGAGTATGAATATTTTTGTACGCGTTAAAGTCATTTGATCTAATATTATCACTAAGTAAAGCTAAACGAAAGCAATCGTTAGTATTATTTTTTACATTTATAACACAACGTTTGTCTCGTATTTTTTTAGGTAATTCAATATATTGAGACCCTCCGAAAGGCTTAAATTTAGTTAAATGTAGGCAGATATAGTTTGCAGAGGTATACATCCAACCGGAACCTTTTTTTTCAAACTCATCCTGTTCCTCTAAAATTTTATCAAAAATTGTTTCAATGTAATTTTCGAGGTTTATAGAAACATCTATCGTACTAACTTTCGATTTAAAATTAAAATCTGTTCTTTCACTAATAGTATTTTCGTTTTTCTTAATATATGTACATTCTAACATTATGTTTAATTTTAGATTTTTCCATTCATCTACATAACTATTTAGTAACTTTACTAAAACCTCTTTTTTCTTATTAAAAAATTCTGAAGCTAATAATTTTTTATTATCGTTAGGAATGTAAACATCTTCAACCGCATTTCCTAAGGAAGCTTTAATAATCCCATTTTCTTGAGCTACCGTATTCCCTCGCATCTGTCTACTAAAAACGCTATATTTTCTTTTTTTCATTGGTATCTCCATTGTGTTCACGTCGGGTGTATTATTACTACTAACCCCAAATTGACAAGTTAATTTATGCCGTTCAAAGTTAAACTTTTTGCTAAATTCTTTCCTACAGCCTCGACAATAGTAAAACAACGATTGACATCTATGTCGCCAGTTTGTAAGCAATAATCCACAATGAGCACATAAATAATTATTTCCGTTACTTTTATTATTCATTTTTAATCTAAAAACATACTTGGTCAAACAAATACTAAAATATATATACACTACCCCCTAAAAGTTATAATAAAAAAACAAAAACAATTGTAGCCTAACCTGATTCAACCTTTTTTTTTTTTTTTGTTTACATAAACTTTATGTCATAAGCATTTTTCTTCTTTCCCATATATTGAATTTTTAGCTGTCCTAAAACAGAAAATAATCACTTGGCTAAGTAAAAAAAAAAAAAATATATAACTTTTTTTCTTTATATGTTTAAAATGTAAGAATGTACCTTCATAGTTGAATATTTCTTCTTCTGTAAATGCGTAGACATATCTTTTAGGTAGAAAGATTCTTATTTTTTCTTTTTCTCCTTCATCTAATAATATTGCTTCAATTGATGGGCCATACTCCGTCTCCTTCTTCGAAAGTTGTAGAATTTGATACGTCCGTCCTATAATTAATTCTCCAATATTTTTATATGCGGGTTTAATTTCATTTAATTTTTTCAGGAGTGACATCTAAAAAAAAAAAAAATTAAAATCATATACTTAGTTAGTAAACAGATATTCGAGTAAAATTAAAAAAAAAAAAAAACTTACTTTACTGCAGTTGTAATGAAAACTGAAGACGTTGAGACTATGAACTTATACTAGCATAGTGGCTGACTGATCAGGAGATAGAAAAGGCGAGGGCTTATAAGTACGCTAAGGTGCTGCGTCAGATGCTGATCAGGTCAGTCGGTATTTGGGCCCGCTTTCAGTAGAGTTATTCCAGACATGTCGTCAGCAGTTCTTGATTTACAGGCTTATCGTTTGGAAACGAACAAGCTGATAGTGAAAGAACTGTCAGTAGTTAGCTTAAATTACGAGCACTCTAGTCATTGGATTTTTAAACCGCCTCAAGGAGCCGAAAATGCTGATCGGCTAAAGACAAATCTCTGGGTAAAAAAACATCTTCATGGTCTGGAATGGGACTATGGTGATGTAAATTATGAATCTTTGAAAAATGTTTTACTATCCGTTGCAGAAAACTATGACGTATTATGGGGAAAAGGAATAGAAAAGTGTAAGTTTATAGAAGACCTTATTGATAAACCTGTTTATGATTTGCACGACTTTGGATGCCCCAATCTGAAACAGTTGGAATATGACAAGATAGCATGTCATTATCATTTAGACACTTCATTCGTTTGCTCTTTAAATCAAGCTCATCGTCTGGCTGCATGGGTAAATAAAAATAGCGAGGCTGTAGATTTCACTAAAAGAGACGTTCGTAAACGAACGTATAGAGACAATTCTTCTTCTCCTCATCATATGCTGTCATTTGCTGGATTTATACGTGGAGTCAAAAATAGTGTTAAATGTGTATACTGTGGACTGTTGTATGACACCGATTCGTTAATAAACCCTCTCAATTACCATAGGGCGTGTAGCCCGCATTGTTTATGGTTTGAGGAGGAGTCTTTTTAATTAAAATATGTTAAATATTGTATTTACTAAATCAGTATTTCATTTAGATTTATTTTGTAATATGTTTTTCTTATAATTGCTACATATTGATGTAGATGATTTTTAATTAAATTTTTCATTCATAAAGAAAAATAAATGTTTTCAGTTAATTTGTTTTTTTCTTATTCCTCTTTTTTTTCAAGGACAAATAAAATACGTCGCACTTACTTAAATTAATAAATAGGTTAGAAAATTAGACCAGTGAACAGATTATTAGATTTTTATTTTTTCAAGAAAAGTAACAATAATTAACAAAAAATTTTAATGACATATGATATATGTATAAAAATAAATGTCTAGTGCAAGAGCATATGTTTTTTTTTTTTCTTCTTCTTCAACATTATACGATATCCTTTTTATTAACCCAGCTGCGTTCATTAACACCGAACCACTTGACATATAATTGATTGCCTTTCCTTTTTAAAACCTTTTCTACCAGGTATATATTTGGATATTTAGCCTGTTGTAGCTCTTCTTCATAAAATGCACCACTGATCGGTTGCCCTTTTAGATCTTCTAGCAAATATGTGTACGGATATGTCTCCTGAATCTTGACTACCTTAAAAATTTCACTTGACCAATTAGGCTTATAGCCTTTTGAAAAACTTGTTTTTTGTTTAGATATTCTTACAAAATCGTCTTCTATAAATTTCTGCTTTCGTACTTTCGATTTAGTCACTGTAGAATACACATTTTTTAGCAAGTATCTCTCCATCTTTTTATGCCGAGCATCGATTGGTTTCATACCTATAGTCCTATGAAATGATGAATTATACTCTTGTAGAATTTGGGGTAATATATCTAAAAATTTATAATTTCCTCGCAGGCTGAATGCTCTCCAAATTTTTTCTTTTAATGTTCTATTGAACCTCTCTACAATGGAAGCTTTTATATTAGAAAAAGTTGAATAATGATTAACATTGTATTGTTTCATTAGAGAATTAAACTTTGAATTGTAAAATTCTTTTCCTTGATCACTTTGAATATGTTTTGGAGTTGATTTACTCGATAAAAACACACTCTCCATTGCTTTGCTCACGTTGTCCGCTGTTTTCTGTTTTAATGGCACAGCCCAAGCAAATTTCGAAAAGCAGTCTATGACCGTTAACAAATATTTATTTCCTTTATTTTCTCCAGAATAAGGTATCATTTCCACAAGGTCTATTTGCCATAAATCGTTAATTCCTTTCAAAACAGTTTTCCGACGTGGATATTTTCTTCGAGCTGGTTTGTGCAATTCATTTACGACAGCACTTTTCAACAACGATGCATTCATCTTTTAAGATAACCGAGCGTTATTAGCATCACCGAGATACACACACACACAGTGAAAAGATATTCACTTAATATAATATATTTATTTCTCGTAGCTCTTCAATTATCGATCCTATTTCGTTTTCATGTCCTTCGTGACCTGCATTCGCCGAAGATATTAGCAACCTCAGCCGATCAACTAGCTCATTAGGATCATCCCAATACTCATAAATGGGTTTATCGGCTCTCATGAGACCAGTGCCTTTGTGCGAACGAAGTGTGGCTATTTTACTAGGAGGGGGTGTGGTATGACGAGGTGTGAAAAGCATCGCTATTACTTTTCTATATTTTTCTGATCTGATTCCTTGTCTCCCTCGTTCTTCACTATAGCCTTTTTTGTGAGCATTGGTCGAGATTAAAATGTTTTTATACATTTCCAAGTCTTTTTTTTCATACTTTTCGGGATTTTTCAAGTAAAGTAACTGCAACAATCCCTCTGTGCCTTCATAAGTTACCCCGTTAATTGTTATGTCATCGCTGTTTGTATGTAGTTGAATATCAGTAGAGTCACCTATTGCGAATCCTCCATCGGGCATGACTCTAATGCCATAACGTGAATCGAAGGTTTTATTATCGCCTCTCAACAATTTCTCCAAATATTTTCTTTGTTGGTTTCCAAACTGTTTAATTGTTTCTACTAGTGAATCTTCAGTTTCATGATGTTCATTTTCTACTTTAATTTCAGGAAACGCCAATCTAGATGATGAAATTATTGGAGTTGTCGGATGAGTCGAATGAGCTAACTCTGGTGTCAATGTTGCTCTTTTGTAAATATCTTTTGTAAACTCAATCTCATCATTTTTGTTTCTAATCTTTTTACTTGACGGCTCCGATTTGGTTTCTTTTTGCAACTTTAACGACTCTTTAATATCTTCTAAAGGTTGTGATACAGGTGTAAAGAATGCTTGACGAACCTCATCTACATCCTGAAGACCGCGTTTCAATGTCCGAAATTTATTTTTTAAAATTTCGCTAGTTTTTATAATCTCACGGGTGACTTTAGGGTCCATGACTGAGCTCCGTCAACGACTGGAAACCCTTTATATATCTACAATAAATGTATCGATTCCTTTTCTAAAACGACCATTGTTTAAATCCCTACTTTTGTCAATAACCAGATAACCGAAAGGCTCTTTCCAACATAATGAACACATGTCTTTAAAAAGTTGGAAACCGATAGCAGGAGTGCTCACATGTTCATCGTAAATATGTTTTAAACTCAATTCGTCCTGAGGAAATATTATTAAAAAGTTAAAATTACACCTGATCAGATGTCTAGGAATGCAAACATAACTTTGTGTTAAGTAAAAACAATCTAGATTCATATGTCTTCCATAACTGAAATATCGTTTAATTATATCTTGATCCTCCATCGTAACATCATCGAATATACAGACTGAATTAGATTCAACTTGGTGAGGCATATCTTTTGCATCTTCAAAATCGTAAAATCCTATTTCAGGAACCATATTTAAAACATTTTTTAAATACTGGTATTTGAGCTGGTGTAAAGTTTTTCCGAATAGATATACATTTTTAAATTTTAAACCATTTGGATTTAATAAAAGTCCAATCATAATATTCGTCTTTCCACATCCGCTTGATCCGCATATCGACGCTCGTATGGTGTTTGGTAATAATGTGCTATGTTTCACCTCAGTAGATTCGTCAGGCAAACACTTCAAAGTAGAAAAACGTTGTTCTTGTTGGACTAATTTCATTTTGAATGCAGACAAAATCATTCATTTCCTGTATATATATATATATCGCCGACTGTCATTTTTCACTACAGTATGATTCGTAAGACTCGCAAAGGAAGAGGCTTGATAAACAGTCTCATAAATAAGTTACCGTTTGAATTACACCTGCCAGGATACCAGTATTGTGGCCCCGGTACAAACCTTGAAAAACGACTAAATAGAGGAGATAGTGGAATAAACCAGCTTGATAAAGCTTGTAAAGAACACGATATTGCTTATAGCAAAGATAAGGATATGCAAAGTCGTAGAAAAGCGGACAAGATTTTGGTTGAAAACGCTTGGAAACGAGTTAAAGCTTCGGATTCATCATTGGGAGAAAAAGCTGCGGCTTGGTTAGTTACAAATACTATGAAAGCGAAAGGTAAAATTGGTGCCGGTATTAAGAAGAAGAAGAAAAATAAAAAGATTAGTTTCAAAAAATTAGTTAAATCGCTAAAGGTTGCTAACGTATCATCGATCCTCGAAGCGTCAAAAATGGCATACAAAAAGGCTAAAATGCATTTACGTGGTAAGACAAAACCTTTGCCTCCCAGAGTTCTTCCTTTGCCAAAAGAGGGAGGATTTCTTCCATTTCTTGTGCCGTTAATGGCGGGGCTTTCTGCAGTGGGATCTTTAGCGGGAGGAGCGTCGAGTGTGGCTAAAGCTATCTACGAGGCGAAAGAAGCTAAACATAAATTAGATGAGCAAAAGAGGCATAATTTAGCGATGGAAAGTCAGAAAATCGGAAATGGACTTTATTTGAAACCATATCGGAAAGGCTACGGCCTGTTTATAACTCGACAAAAAACAAATCTGGAAAGATCTGACTACCGAATAAGCCATTGACGGATTTAGAATTAAATTATTTGGCCAAAGTTTTAAATATCCAACATTTTCGAGGAGTGTTTATGATTGATAAACTTCCTAGATATCCAAACAAACACGAGTCTGCTATTGTAAATTTAGAGCCGAGCTCAGAACTTGGTTCACATTGGGTCTGTTATGTAAAACAAAATAATTTTGTGAAATACTTTGATTCCTTTGGAAACTTAAAACCACCACCACAGTTGCTCGAATACTTTAAGGGGCTAAAAATAACTTATAATAGAGAGCGTTATCAGGAGTGGAATACGTCGGTTTGTGGACATCTCTGCTTACAGTATTTAGTCGATGCTTCTCAAAGCGTTTGATCATTGTTAATCATGAGCTATACAGTAACGCTTACGGGCAACTCTAGCGTACTTTCCGCAAACTTTTTACCACCGTTAGAATTGGGGTCAATATATACTGTTGGGTTGTTATCATTTGAGACATATAATACTATTCCGAATATAAAAAAGGGCGCTAATGATATGTTTTATTTTGGTGATTTTTCGATCCAAATACCTGAAGGATCGTACGATATCGATGCTATAGCCTCCTTTTTACGTGAAAAAATTTCTCATCTTGACCCTACCGCTGTAGTGATAATAAGAGGAAATTCCAACACGCTAAAAACGGAAATTAAAACAACTCATGCAGTATACTTTAACTATTCCGAGAAGCCTCACTCTATTGGTCCTCTTTTGGGTTTTACACGATCCGATCATGTCATTCCTCCGAATCGCTCCTATACTGAATCAAATGACATTGTTAAAATTCTCAGCGTAAACATTATTTCAATTCAATGTAACATCGCATCGGGGTCTTATGTGAACGGAGAACCGGATCATAATATTCATCAATTCTTTCCGCGTGTAGACCCAGGATATAAAATAATAGAAATCACGAATCCGGTCATTTACTTTCCAACCAACGTGAGGACTGTAGACAATATCATCGTTCGATTAGTAGATCAGAACGGAGAGCTTATCGACTTTAGAGGAGAAACGGTTACATTGAGATTACATTTAAAAAAGAATGGGGATTGATTTTTCTTCTAGAGATAGTTGTTGCATCGATTATTATAAAAGGAGATGTCAAACAACGGTTAAAACCAGTAAACCTAAATCAACAAGAGCGCTAACAACTGCGAACGCTATATTTTTAAAACAGTGTGGTTTTCGGTTAAACAAACATTATGAATGACATACTAGACGTTACGACGGATATAAAATTCGTCGATTCTCTTACACAATTTGAATATCACTCGCACCAGCCTTATACGGGAAATACCTTTAACAAATCCGACGAGATTAGAATTCCTATTCATCAACAAGATATTTATACCTTTCCTTCTCAAAGTTTTATTTATCTCGAAGGGAGGATCTTAAAAAGTGATGGCACTATCGGTGCCACTCCAAAGTTGACTAATAACGCATTCGCGTTTTTGTTTGACGAAATTAGATATGAACTAAACGGTATAGAAGTCGATCGAGTACGAAATCCGGGGATAACTACTACTCTTAAAGGGCATGCATCATTTTCGCCTAATCGAGTAATGGGATTAGAAAATGCGGGGTGGACAATGCCCGGTAAAACTCTTTCTTTGGATAAAAACGGCGTTTTTAGCGTATGCCTACCACTTGATATTCTTTTTGGGATTTGCGAGGACTATCGTAAAATTTTAATCAATCTGAAGCAAGAGCTCGTTTTGATCAGATCAAGTACTGACCTAAACTGCGTGCTAGGTGACGATGATGTACAAATAAAACTTGACAAATTGGTGTGGAGAATGCCTCATGTTCGTGTTTCAGATTATGAACGTCTGAGGTTATTAAAACTAGTAGACAAGAACAAGGTCGTTTCTATTCCATTCAGATCATGGGATCTTTACGAATATCCCAATGTACCTGCGACGCAGCAGGAAAATTGGTCGGTCAAAACTTCAACAAATTTAGAAAAACCGCGCTATCTCATTTTTGCATTTCAAAGTGATCGAAATAGAACCTCTAACAAAGATAGCAGTCTGTTCGATAGTTGCAAATTAAAAAATTTGAAACTTTATTTGAATAGTGAACAATATCCGTACGATGACTTAAATTTAGATTTTGAGCAAGGAAAAGTAGCATTGTTGTATGAAATGTATAACGAATTTCAAACGAGTTATTATGGCGTTAGACATTCTCAGCCCCTGCTTTCAAGATCCGATTTCGAGAAACTAGCGCCTCTAGTGATTATAGATTGTTCTAAGCAATCTGAAGCAATCAAAAGTGCGACTATCGATATCAGAGTACTATTAGAGGCGAAAGAAAACTTTCCAGCCAATACTAAAGCTTACTGTCTCATTTTACATGATAAAATAATAGAATATGAAATGGGAACGGGTTTGGTCCGTAAATTGTACTGACTCTCTGTTTGTTTTTTTTGTGGTTGTTAGAAGAGGAGTATACTAATTTCTTTTTATTTTACAAGTATATGTAAAATGAACGTACAACCAAAAAAAATAAACGAATTAGAACTCGATTCGGAAAATACAAAATATCGAGTAATAATATCTTTTATTTAGGTATCTTTCAAGCCTGATGAGGACCTTGTTGAAACTCGTACTCTTGTAACATGGAATTATGCTCATCGTGCAGCACGTATCAGTCCATGGGAAACATATGCGAGGGACAGAGTAAGATTCGAAAACAGGATTCAACATATTTCCAAGATACTGAGTCCTATCCTGGAATCAACCCACAGATCAGCTGTTTATCAGAAACATTACAAGATTGTTAATTGTTAAAAATTTTATATTTACCTTATCAGTATTTGATTCAGATTTATTAATTTTTTTTTTTAATTAAATTTTATATTTACATAAAATAAAAATATTTGATTTCAGTAAATTTGTATTTGTTTTTTTTTTTTTTCCTTCTTCCTATTTTATTTTTCAAGGGACAAATAAAAAATACAACATATTAAAGGAAACTTATTTTATTGATTATCATCACAATTCAATTCATTTAAGTTGTAAAACAGTGTATTTGTATTTATGCTAAAATCAATTGGTTCGCTAACTACACTTGCTTCATTCTTATTATAAAGTTCAACCATCTTTGTTATCAATGCTAGTGAATCGTTGATTTTTTCTATATTTGCGCAAAGTTTGACCGTCTCGTTCCTGTTGAAACATGCAGATGCAGACGATGGTGGAAGGGTCTCATGATTAAACATTGCAAACCATTGCGTTACCTGCTCTATCCGCATCACCCTAGTGCGTCCTCTTGTAGTAAGTTCACAAATCACGTTTTGACATCTTGATCGGTCTTTTTCATAGGATTTTTTTCGTTTCTGCAGCAATAACAAAATTTTCGGAGCTCGGGTGGTAATATATGTCCATTCCTCAACATTCATGTAAACGACAGTTTTCTTCTTTTCGCTAATGGCGATAGTCGGCACAAAGTTACACAAACCGATTCGAAAACATTTACTGTTGGTGAGTGGGTACTCGGTCACAAGGTCCATTCGACGATCCATCTCGCGTATCATCAACGACAAGACTGTGTGGTATAACGGAGTGGAGGGGAGAAAGCTGCAGCTGTTCTAGTTTTTTTATCACATCATTTATTTCCCTTCTTTTTAGTTCATACAAGGAAATGCATAATTGCAAATCTTTGAGTCGATGTAGAAAATTGTGAAGCCTTTTAACAACATACCGTCTCTTCGCTATCATTCTCGTCAGACACTATGATTTGCAGCTCATTCAATTGTTCACAATACTCGATAAACGAACAGTTTTTAGACCATTTTTTATGGTCGGCAAAAGGGTCGTCATACTCCTTCCATTCATGCAAGACTACTCCGCAAAATGGACATCTTGTCCTATCAGACACTTTCAAGTAATACAACCCAGCAGCCGCTAGTTTCAATGGACTCACCGGTGACGACCAGCCGACGAATGTCGACAACCTTCCTTCTTCGTACCTCAGGTTCTTGCTCCTTAGCCGACCCATACTAAACTAACTGATTGAGGAAACAACAACGTGCTTCATTCATAAGACATAATGATGACACTCTCCCATTCGGAAAACAATATACTCTCTTTCATTATGCTGTGACCTAGTTTCGGTGTTGCCACATCTCATCTGCGACGTTGCCAAATCTTAATTTGCACACCTGGACCTACCTCAAGGTCAACACCCCCTCGCCCTGCCTTACACCCCTCCCACCCTCAAGGTCATCTCAAGGTCACGACCACGACCCTGCTACAGCAGACAATGACCTCAAGGTCACGGCTCCGGCTCAACCCGCCTATTTGTACTACTGTGGTTCATTCATAACTCTTATCCCATTCACAAAGACAAATTACGTCACGCACCCATTCAGTTCATCCATTCATAAGTCACACGCCCATTCAACTATTCCATTCATAAAATGATCAACATCCATTCAGAACAAACCATGACCTAGTTTCTACTGCGCTGTTGCCACATCTCATCTGCGACGTTGCCAAATCTTAATTTGCACACCTGGACCTACCTCAAGGTCAACACCCCCTCGCCCTGCCTTACACCCCTCCCACCCTCAAGGTCATCTCAAGGTCACGACCACGACCCTGCTACAGCAGACAATGACCTCAAGGTCACGGCTCCGGCTCAACCCGCCTATTTGTACTACTGTGGTTCATTCATAACTCTTATCCCATTCACAAAGACAAATTACGTCACGCACCCATTCAGTTCATCCATTCATAAGATGACGTCACACGCCCATTCAACTATTCCATTCATAAAATGACCAACATCCATTCAGAACAAACCATGACCTAGTTTCTACTGCGCTGTTGCCACATCTCATCTGCGACGTTGCCAAATCTTAATTTGCACACCTGGACCTACCTCAAGGTCAACACCCCCTCGCCCTGCCTTACACCCCTCCCACCCTCAAGGTCATCTCAAGGTCACGACCACGACCCTGCTACAGCAGACAATGACCTCAAGGTCACGGCTCCGGCTCAACCCGCCTATTTGTACTACTGTGGTTCATTCATAACTCTTATCCCATTCACAAAGACAAATTACGTCACGCTCCCATTCATAAGATGACGTCACACGCCCATTCAACACTTCCATTCATAAAAAATGACGTCACATGCGTCATCCATTCAGAACAAACCATGACCTAGTTTCTCTTCCATTCATAAGATGACGTCACACGCCCATTCAACTATTCCATTCATAAAATGACCAACATCCATTCAGAAAAAACCGTGACCTAGTTTCTACTGCGCTGTTGCCACATCTCATCTGCGACGTTGCCAAATCTTAATTTGCACACCTGGACCTACCTCAAGGTCAACACCCCCTCGCCCTGCCTTACACCCCTCCCACCCTCAAGGTCATCTCAAGGTCACGACCACGACCCTGCTACAGCAGACAATGACCTCAAGGTCACGGCTCCGGCTCAACCCGCCTATTTGTACTACTCAAAAGTATTGATATATCAATTGAATGATTATAAAATTCATAAGGTCAAGCAATTTGGGCCTTTGAATTATTCATGAGGAATCCATGCACGATACGAGTTTTGTTTTGGAAATTCTACAACGAATCTGTTTATACTTACAATCATGTTCATGCAAAATTGATCCTTGGTTACCAAAAGGATACACCACAACTCCCTACGATTGTCAACGTGACAAAATACCCGCTTCAAAAATCAAAAAGAAAAGAAGCACTTTTCTTAGTGAATATCTCAAGTAGGATGAAGATATTCATGAAGTAGCGTTGACGTATAATGCTTCCGTGGCAGAGAAGCCTCACGGAGTTGGTGTATATTGATCGCAATCGTTTTGTTTGTCAAGAAGTCGCCACATTTCCATTTTAACGTATTCTAGGTACGATATATTCCGCTCCTAGCTACCTGCCTTGTTTACTGCCGGATTTCCTGTTAACTTCTGTTAACTTTTCTGTCCGACCGTTTTACAAGTAGCTCATCGGGTCAGAGGTGAACCTGCTGGAATATTAATATTATTATTCCACAGCAATAGTTTCCTTCTAAATACAATCTTCAGTGGATTTAAAATATCCTCACGCATTAAAATTCTTCTTGATGGTATTTATTTTCAAAAACTATTACCAATCACCCCCGTCAGTTTAAAATAACTATTCTGAAATCTCACTCGATTTGAACATCTCCTAATTTCGTAAAATCCTCTCCGATTTCTAAAACGGTATATTTTTTAGTTTTGGTAATTAGATCTTAGTTCTCTAGATAGATTTCCTATGAATTTCCATTTTTTGTGTTTAATTAGCAGATTTACTTGTTGTAATATTATTATAGTTGTAAATATCAATAAATTATTTTTTTTTAAACTAGTTTAACTACGAAAATTAGATTGCTTTAATTTTATTGTTTTATTAATTATCATTCACAGCTACTTCTGCATCAAATCTGCAATCTAAACTATCTTGAAAGATAACAAAAGTAAGCTTGCCATATATGGATAGTATAGATATGATCTGTAAGGAAGAAAAAGTTTATAGGACAGACAAGATAGTTAGGTATGTACGCGAACCAGTTCTTATGGTTCATTGTTAATCCTAAATACATTATAATACAATGATAATGAATAAAAGTGTTATTATAAATTTCCTTGTAGCTGAAAAAAAAAATTCTTACTGGCCGGAATTTCTATAGGTAAAAAAAAATCAATAATCCCTAATAAAACATGTTCCTATGGTTTGACCAGATAGTACTACAGACCATAATATTGATTATTAATTGGCTCAGATTAAAACCAATTAAAACAACATTCAACTTAATTAATTAATTAAAACAATAGTAATAGTAATTCGACTCTCGTGTAAACCAGTGGCATTGGGGAAAAATGATTTAATATAAAAATCACACAGTTGGATATGATGGATTTCAGAAAATTGCTTACCACAAACTTTACCATTACGGAATAAAAGCTTATTAATAATTTGTATCAGTGATAATTGAGCCATTGATTTTGAAAGTGAGACTTTTGTAAAACAAAATTAATTAAAACTGAATCAACATAATTTTATATTTTTAATCAATTTACTATCAATGTAAATTTGTTATTAGGAATTTATTTGGTCAAAAATATTTTGTATGTGATGATTTTGATAGTGAATAACATAAAATAATCAAAATCAATCAAGCAATAACATAAAATGGTCAAAATCAACGGTTCCATCATCATTCACATTCATATTAATTATATATTTACATGTTTCCTCATCTACATGGATAAACAATTAACAAATAGTGCACACTAATGAGGGAGCGACCTGACTCAATGGTAGAGCACTTAGTTGCCGTGCCGTATGTCCTGGATTCTAATCCCGTTCACCGGCAGACTTTTATTTAATATGCTAGCTACCAGAGATGGATCCTAAGGGACCTAGGGCCCTCCTGGGTGTAACCCGGAGGACAAATCATCTCCCTACATAATCGTTGTTCAAAAGCAGAACATACTGTACAATGAACTGAACCTAATTGAATGAACCCAGAATGATTTCACAAAGCATTCCGACGTCGTTTTTGCCATACTATATATATTACCTCATCAGAGAAAATGCAATTTTATATATAAATCGTTGATTTGGGACATTTCAAATCTAAGGACTTGAAATAAGATAAATAATTAGTTTATACAAACTTAGGTTAATGGTCTGTTCGAAAATTTGCTTTTAATTCTCTATTTGGGTAGCACATGGCATGTCGTTACCATTGAATATATATTATAAAACCTAATATTAACCTATACCGCTTGCTGGCAGATTTTTATTTTATCTTTTAGCGCCCGTAGATGGATTCTGTAAAATCTAGGACCCTCCTGGGGCTCATCCAGCTTCTAGAAAGCGGGTACTCAAAATAAGGGAGAAATCAGGGACAAATCATCTCCCTCCAACACCGTTGTCCAAGAAATAGTAGTCTTTACCGTGCATTGAACCCTGACCATGAACATCATTAATGAAGATGCTAACCATGAAGATATTATTACTTGTTGAGAAATTGGCAATAATCTTTATGAAATAGTTGGTTCCTTTCACGAGTGTGCATCCTTTGGTATAGCTATAAATAATCCGATTTTTATCAAATAAGAACTTTGATCCCTCCACCCCCTGAACCCTGGTCTACGGTTATTAACCTCAGGAGGCTACAAGAGGCTTCCGCCCAGGACTGCCGTAATAGGCTCCCCTTCCACAATAGTGATTCGAAACCGGTCAAGTTGGATAACCGGTGAGTATATGAAACAGACTCGATGTGGCGCA
Organism: Arma custos; assembly: GCA_037127475.1. Classification (NCBI taxonomy): domain Eukaryota; kingdom Metazoa; phylum Arthropoda; class Insecta; order Hemiptera; family Pentatomidae; genus Arma; species Arma custos. Next base: position 30,437,638 of record CM073764.1, on the reverse strand, counting down.
GTTGACTTGCATAAGTGCACTTCCCGGAGCAAAGACCTGAATCCTCACAACTTTCTTCCGCGCTACAGGTGTCTCAATTTCACCACACTGACTCACTGGGCCAAACCAACAGGATCGCCAAAATTTTGCGTATCACTTATTTGCATATTCCGCGCCTTTAAAAAATCTTTCTCTCTATCTTTCTTGTGATTTAGTGTAATTTAGAGACAAAACAAATTAATATTCAAACGGAAATAGTTGACTGGATAGTTCTAAGATTTTTACCAATAAATATAGCATTCATTTTAACTTGTAATAAAATCATTTTTTTTTTTTCGCATCCTCCAAGATTTTATTTACAATATAATACAAATTTACAAAAAATAACTGAAAATGCTTCTATATAAACCAAAAGCCATCTGTTACCTTTCGGTATTTTAAGCGTTACAATGGGCTGAGTCCACTGAAGCGGTTTTTACTCGAACCGGCTCAAAACCGCTGAGTTTACACAACAAACAAAACAGGGAGGGACCGTTTAGCGGGATCAAGAAATAGTTGTAGAAAGAAGAAAGGGGAGGAAGGAAGAAGGAAAAGGAGGGAAGGATGAGGACAAGGGAGTACTTACCCCATCCCTAGATCAAATGTAAGCACATCGACCAAGGGAACACTGCCCTACCATCTCCCAGGTCTGGGATGGTGGTTTTAAGTCACTAAATATGGGGTTCACACAGGTCTTCAGCCCATCAAAAAATTTGATGTGCCTCCGACCTATGTGTTCGGGCACCGTTAAGTGCCCGGTGTTAAGTGCTAAGTTAAGGGATAGTGGTGTTAAGTGCTCCGTCGAGCGATGTGCTACTTACGATCTTCCTAAGGATGAAATTCTGGTAATGATGCAGAGGCTGCAGCGTTGTTTTGTAGAGGTGTCTCAGTAGTGGTGCAACGTAGGTCTTATGATGGTCTTGTAAATTTGTAATTTCAACCTCAGTGAGAGCTGCAGCGATAAGTGCAGATGGTGGTATATCCTGTGGGATTTCTGTCGTGGCAACTTCAATCTTACCTGAACGTACTTTGAGAAGGTGAGATGTCTATCTAAGGGAAGGTAGAGGATTCAATTGGTGAATTTTCTACCCTCGCAGTCTATGGTAAAAGGGTTCGGTAGAGGTATCCTATTCACATTCTGAAATGACATCACGAAGGCATCCGTCTTAGACGGATTCACCCTGATGCCGATCAGTTTCAGCTCGTTCACTATGGTTTCAGTTGCCATTTGTGCCTTGTTAAGGGTAGGTGGGGTGCTGATGCTGGTGGCGTAAATCCCAATATCATTCGCATATGCTGCTACCATTGCTCCTGGGTGCTTCATTGCGACCACGGGTGCTGTGAAAATCACAAACATAAGTGGTCCTAATACAGAGGCTTGAGGTACTCCACAGGTGGTGGTGCTAGAAGTCGAGTAACTGTTACCGACTCGTACGACGAATGATCTTCCGCTGAGATAGATTTGTTATTTTATTTTAATTAAACATTCATAACAAATTATGTATTATCATAACAATTATGTGATAATATTTGATGCGAGTATGGACAAAGTGATCTATACTCATTTATCCTACTGCTTAAAAGATATGAATATCTATGAGTGGAATTTTTTTCATTCAAGGACAGTCAAGATGATTTTCAACAATCGTTTCAATGAAATCTATCAACCTTAAATAATGGGATACCGATAATTTCAATGGTAAAATATTTTTTTAAACATGAAATTGTTGACTTGGAAAATTTTCTGTTTGAATTTCGCGCCTAAACGGTTAGTTTTGATAAGACATAATGTGACGTCATCAGGCTTGTTGTCAGTTTATCTCGCATCGTTGTCGACAGTTTTCCTTGTAATTTTAATAATTACAATATACACATATATATATATATATATATATATATATATATATATATATATATATATATAACAATTTTTTTATTTCTTAATATGAACACAATATTCGATATAAAATTGCAAAATCATATGAATTTCTTACCACAAAAATGCCAACAAGCCTGATGACGTCACTAAGCCAAAATAAAGCGTTTAAAAGTTTTCATTTCCCGCGTCAAATTTTTCATAATCTAAACGCGATTTTTTCGACGGAAAATGGTCTTAACATGAAAAAAATATTTTTGTGAAAGTTACATTATGGTGAATCTAAAAATTCATTATTTTTTTATATCTTGGTTGTCCATTTGAAATGAAATTTCCAATTTTTTAAAAGATTTTTCTTTCTTTTTTTCGGTTTCTCTGTGTAAAATGCCTTGCTCCTTAACTTACAATGGAGAAACCCAGTTGTTCCCTAGGCCCAGGTGCCGGCCTACTTCCCACTAACGGCGAAAAGTAGCTGTTCGAGCAATTAACGAACCGGGGGAGGTTTTCGCTCCGCCTCCTTTCAATCGCATCCTCCTCGGCCAGATTTCTCCACGGCCTCATCTCTTTCACATCCGCCTCTCCGGAGAACGGGTTCCGCGGGGTGGCGAGGAAGCGCTTGTTACAGAGGAATGATTGCCCGAAAAGGGGGCTTTTTGATTCCGGGTTTTGAAGGAAGATTATTTTTAAAAGCTTGAAACTTGTTTGATATTAACCTTATGCCATTATTCTCACAAAAATTCAAGTTCAAACACGGTACAACTCAAAATATGAAGTTATTAAAAATTGAAAAAAAATGTTGGAAATGGAATATCAGATATGTTGCTCCTGAATATAAAAGCTACAATTATTATTACAATTTTATTACAATTTCTACTGAAAGCTTAACTAAAATTAATGCTAATTTTTGAGTTCTATGGTTGTTCTTTTGAAGGTGCGATATTTGGTAATAAAACAATTAAATTTAATAATAAATTATATAATCCAAATGTGGACCTCTATATATGTTCCCACTAATTTTTGGTGGATAGGATTTATTTTTTCTTGACCAACTTTAAATAGTCAATAGAATGAAGGGTGTGCTAAAGCCCTTTCTTCTTGATATATAAGAAAAAGATAGCTTGGAGGAAATTCCCTAAAATGCCAGTCACCAAGGGACATCTTTCATAGAACTCGCTCTTTCAGCAAAAATTTCTCCAATTTTAAACTAGCATCGCGGATGTGTGAGCCCTCAAACTACAATCATCTGGATCGATTTCATCAACGTACGTTATAGTCTCCATCAAGTGAACGGAATAGTCGCAGTTCACTACGGAAATTCTGTCGCCATCTCAAAAAAGCAATGGTCTATAGCACCGATGTAACCAAGGGGCTTCCTCCCCGCAATACCAATTTGAGGGATGATAGGAAATTTCTGGAAACGTAATTGTAAATTGTTAAGCTATAACGGTCCACATATGGAAAATGTATTTTTTAACTTCACAGTAATAAAATTATATTAAATGTACTTTTGAATATAAAATATTTTTTTCTTGAAGGCATAAGTCTTTTTTTTACATTACAAAATATGTATGTTATAAACTGATCATAAATTTCTTTTTATTTGATAGTATTAGTACAGAAATTATCATTTGATGAATAACCTGCTGCAGCTTAGCAATGGTTGAAAAATCTTCCCTGCAGCAATTACAGCTTTTAATGACCATCACTCGTTTATCCAGGCCAATTAGCCTTCCAGTTCCAGGCCCAATTTCCCAATTAAATTCCAGGCTCCAGCAGTAGAGCACCAATGCGTCACATATGAGCTCATTGAACTGGCTATCAGAAGGCGTTCGTTGGCCTAATCACCACTTGTTCTTTCTTTCTTCAGTCTTCTTCTCTTTCTTCAGAGCTAATGATATGAACAGTTGTAGGTGGAATGTCTATTATGCTATAATGAAATAAATGACCCCTTCCCTAAAGCGACGCAATGAACAAGAAAGTTATACAATTTTCAAAACCTCTATTTCGGAGGAAAGGTCTAAGCTTAGGTATATCTTGTGTGTGAACTCAGGAAAGAGGGTGTGTGTATATAAGGTCCTGGATTCAAATCCCTCTCACTGACAGACTTTTATTTAATCTCTTACCGGCCGGAGAGGGATCTTAAGGGATCTAGACCTGGGCCTAACTCAGCATCTATGAAGTGGTTACCCAAAATAAAGGAGAAAAATCTGGTTGTTAAGCATGACCTGGGACGAACCGTTGTACAACCGTTGTCCTAGAAGCTGTCTCTACCCTGTACTGAACCCTGATTGGATGGATTCAGGATGATTTCGCAAAGCATTCCGAATTGTTTTGGCCACTCTATATATATTATCTCAGCGAAGATAATCCAGTTATTTATAGGATATATTGATTAGGGCCATTTAAAATCTAGAAATAAGATAAATAATTGATTTATATAGACTTAGGTTAAAGATAAGTTCGAACGTTTACTTTTAATTTTCTATTTGGGTAGCATAAGTCATATAGTTTTCATTCAATGTATATTATAAAACTTAACATTTGATGTAAAATATTTAACATTTTAAAGGCAATATTGTATGCCTGTATGAAATATGAATGTTATGAAAAAATAAATAAACAAGCAATAAATTGCGACTAAATAGTGAGGAAATGAGTTCCTAAAATAAACGAGAAGAGAAAATGTCGATGATAATTGCGTGGGCGCTGGCTTATTGCTTGGAAGTTTAGGGACTTATATTTAGTGAGCTTATTGGAGCTTTCCTCGAACAGGAATCAATACCTGTTCCTTTTACGCCTATCCTCAGTCGTTAGTAGTACAAATAGGCGGGTTGAGCCGGAGCCGTGACCTTGAGGTCATTGTCTGCTGTAGCAGGGTCGTGGGCGTGACCTTGAGATGACCTTGAGGGTGGGAGGGGTGTAAGGCAGGACGAGGGGGTGTTGACCTTGAGGTAGGTCCAGGTGTGCAAAGTAAGATTTGGCAACGTCGCAGATGAGATGTGGCAACAGAGCAGTAGAAACTAGGTCATGGTTTGTTCTGAATGGATGACGCATGTCATGAATATGTCATTTTATGAATGGAAGTGTTGAATGGGCGTGTGACGTCATCTTATGAATGGAAGAACTGAATGGGAGCGTGACGTAATTTGTCTTTGTGAATGGGATAAGAGTTATGAATGAACCACAGTAGTAAAAATAGGCGGGTTGAGCCGGAGCCGTGACCTTGAGGTCATTGTCTGCTGTAGCAGGGTCGTGGGTGTGACCTTGAGATGACCTTGAGGGTGGGAGGGGTGTAAGGCAGGACGAGGGGGTGTTGACCTTGAGGTAGGTCCAGGTGTGCAAAGTAAGATTTGGCAACGTCGCAGATGAGATGTGGCAACACCGCAGTAGAAACTAGGTCATGGTTTGTTCTGAATGGATGACGCATGTGACGTCATTTTATGAATGGAAGTGTTGAATGGGCGTGTGACGTCATCTTATGAATGGAAGAACTGAATGGGAGCGTGACGTAATTTGTCTTTGTGATTGGGATAAGAGTTATGAATGAAGCACAGGTTCAGGCGTGCAAAGTAAGATTTGGCAACGTTGCAGATGAGATGTGGCAACACCGCAGTAGAAACTAGGTCACAGCATAATGAAAGAGAGTATATTGTTTTCCGAATGGGAGAGTGTCATCATTTTGTCTTATGAATGAAGCACGTTGTTGCTTCCTCAATCAGTTAGTTTAGTATGGGTCGGCTTAGGAGCAAGAACCTGAGGTACGAAGACGGAAGGTTGTCGACATTCGTCGGCTGGTCGTCACCGGTGAGTCAATTGAAACTAGCGGCTGCTGGGTTGTATTACTTGAAAGTGTCTGATAGGACAAGGTGTCCATTTTGCGGAGTAATCTTGCATGAATGGAAGGAGTATGACGACCCTTTTGCCGACCATAAAAAATGGTCTAAAAACTGTTCGTTTATCGAGTATTGTGAACAATTGAATGAGCTGCAAATCATAGTGTCTGACGAGAATGATAGCGAAGAGACGGTATGTTGTTAAAAGGCTTCACAATTTTCTACATCGACTCAAAGATTTGCAATTATGCATTTCCTTGTATGAACTAAAAAGAAGGGAAATAAATGATGTGATAAAAAAACTAGAACAGCTGCAGCTTTCTCCCCTCCACTCCGTTATACCACACAGTCTTGTCGTTGATGATACGCGAGATGGATCGTCGAATGGACCTTGTGACCGAGTACCCACTCACCAACAGTAAATGTTTTCGAATCGGTTTGTGTAACTTTGTGCCGACTATCGCCATTAGCGAAAAGAAGAAAACTGTCGTTTACATGAATGTTGAGGAATGGACATATATTACCACCCGAGCTCCGAAAATTTTGTTATTGCTGCAGAAACGAAAAAAATCCTATGAAAAAGACCGATCAAGATGTCAAAACGTGATTTGTGAACTTACTACAAGAGGACGCACTAGGGTGATGCGGATAGAGCAGGTAACGCAATGGTTTGCAATGTTTAATCATGAGACCCTTCCACCATCGTCTGCATCTGCATGTTTCAACAGGAACGAGACGGTCAAACTTTGCGCAAATATAGAAAAAATCAACGATTCACTAGCATTGATAACAAAGATGGTTGAACTTTATAATAAGAATGAAGCAAGTGTAGTTAGCGAACCAATTGATTTTAGCATAAATACAAATACACTGTTTTACAACTTAAATGAATTGAATTGTGATGATAATCAATAAAATAAGTTTCCTTTAATATGTTGTATTTTTTATTTGTCCCTTGAAAAATAAAATAGGAAGAAGGAAAAAAAAAAAAACAAATACAAATTTACTGCAATCAAATATTTTTATTTTATGTAAATATAAAATTTAATTTAAAAAAAATTTAATAAATCTGAATCAAATACTGATAAGGTAAATATAAAAATTTTAACAATTAACAATCTTGTAATGTTTCTGATAAACAGCTGATCTGTGGGTTGATTCCAGGATAGGACTCAGTATCTTGGAAATATGTTGAATCCTGTTTTCGAATCTTACTCTGTCCCTCGCATGTGTTTCCCATGGACTGATACGTGCTGCACGATGAGCATAATTCCATGTTACAAGAGTACGAGTTTCAACAAGGTCCTCATCAGGCTTGAAAGATACCTAAATAAAAGATATTATTACTCGATATTTTGTATTTTCCGAATCGAGTTCTAATTCGTTTATATTTTTTTTGGTTGTACGTTCATTTTACATCTACTTGTAAAATAAAAAGAAATTAGTATACTCCTCTTCTAACAACCACAAAAAAACAAACAGAGAGTCAGTACAATTTACGGACCAAACCCGTTCCCATTTCATATTCTATTATTTTATCATGTAAAATGAGGCAGTAAGCTTTAGTATTGGCTGGAAAGTTTTCTTTCGCCTCTAATAGTACTCTGATATCGATAGTCGCACTTTTGATTGCTTCAGATTGCTTAGAACAATCTATAATCACTAGAGGCGCTAGTTTCTCGAAATCGGATCTTGAAAGCAGGGGCTGAGAATGTCTAACGCCATAATAACTCGTTTGAAATTCGTTATACATTTCATACAACAATGCTACTTTTCCTTGCTCAAAATCTAAATTTAAGTCATCGTACGGATATTGTTCACTATTCAAATAAAGTTTCAAATTTTTTAATTTGCAACTATCGAACAGACTGCTATCTTTGTTAGAGGTTCTATTTCGATCACTTTGAAATGCAAAAATGAGATAGCGCGGTTTTTCTAAATTTGTTGAAGTTTTGACCGACCAATTTTCCTGCTGCGTCGCAGGTACATTGGGATATTCGTAAAGATCCCATGATCTGAATGGAATAGAAACGACCTTGTTCTTGTCTACTAGTTTTAATAACCTCAGACGTTCATAATCTGAAACACGAACATGAGGCATTCTCCACACCAATTTGTCAAGTTTTATTTGTACATCATCGTCACCTAGCACGCAGTTTAGGTCAGTACTTGATCTGATCAAAACGAGCTCTTGCTTCAGATTGATTAAAATTTTACGATAGTCCTCGCAAATCCCAAAAAGAATATCAAGTGGTAGGCATACGCTAAAAACGCCGTTTTTATCCAAAGAAAGAGTTTTACCGGGCATTGTCCACCCCGCATTTTCTAATCCCATTACTCGATTAGGCGAAAATGATGCATGCCCTTTAAGAGTAGTAGTTATCCCCGGATTTCGTACTCGATCGACTTCTATACCGTTTAGTTCATATCTAATTTCGTCAAACAAAAACGCGAATGCGTTATTAGTCAACTTTGGAGTGGCACCGATAGTGCCATCACTTTTTAAGATCCTCCCTTCGAGATAAATAAAACTTTGAGAAGGAAAGGTATAAATATCTTGTTGATGAATAGGAATTCTAATCTCGTCGGATTTGTTAAAGGTATTTCCCGTATAAGGCTGGTGCGAGTGATATTCAAATGGTGTAAGAGAATCGACGAATTTTATATCCGTCGTAACGTCTAGTATGTCATTCATAATGTTTGTTTAACCGAAAACCACACTGTTTTAAAAATATAGCGTTCGCAGTTGTTAGCGCTCTTGTTGATTTAGGTTTACTGGTTTTAACCGTTGTTTGACATCTCCTTTTATAATAATCGATGCAGCTATCTCTAGAACAAAAATCAATCCCCATTCTTTTTTAAATGTAATCTCAATGTAACCGTTTCTCCTCTAAAGTCGATAAGCTCTCCGTTCTGATCTACTAATCGAACGATGATATTGTCTACAGTCCTCACGTTGGTTGGAAAGTAAATGACCGGATTCGTGATTTCTATTATTTTATATCCTGGGTCTATACGCGGAAAGAATTGATGAATATTATGATCCGGTTCTCCGTTCACATAAGACCCCGATGCGATGTTACATTGAATTGAAATAATGTTTACGCTGAGAATTTTAACAATGTCATTTGATTCAGTATAGGAGCGATTCGGAGGAATGACATGATCGGATCGTGTAAAACCCAAAAGAGGACCAATAGAGTGAGGCTTCTCGGAATAGTTAAAGTATACTGCATGAGTTGTTTTAATTTCCGTTTTTAGCGTGTTGGAATTTCCTCTTATTATCACTACAGCGGTAGGGTCAAGATGAGAAATTTTTTCACGTAAAAAGGAGGCTATAGCATCGATATCGTACGATCCTTCAGTTATTAGGATCGAAAAATCACCAAAATAAAACATATCATTAGCGCCCTTTTTTATATTCGGAATAGTATTATATGTCTCAAATGATAACAACCCAACAGTATATATTGACCCCAATTCTAACGGTGGTAAAAAGTTTGCGGAAAGTACGCTAGAATTGCCCGTAAGCGTTACTGTATAGCTCATGATTAACAATGATCAAACGCTTTGAGAAGCATCGACTAAATACTGTAAGCAGAGATGTCCACAAACCGACGTATTCCACTCCTGATAACGCTCTCTATTATAAGTTATTTTTAGCCCCCTAAAGTACTCGAGCAACTGTGGTGATGGTTTTAAGTTTCCAAAGGAATCAAAGTATTTCACAAAATTATTTTGTTTTACATAACAGACCCAATGTGAACCAAGTTCTGAGCTCGGCTCTAAATTTACAATAGCAGACTCGTGTTTGTTTGGATATCTAGGAAGTTTATCAATCATAAACACTCCTCGAAAATGTTGGATATTTAAAACTTTGACCAAATAATTTAATTCTAAATCCGTCAATGGCTTATTCGGTAGTCAGATCTTTCCAGATTTGTTTTTTTGTCGAGTTATAAACAGGCCGTAGCCTTTCCGATATGGTTTCAAATAAAGTCCATTTCCGATTTTCTGACTTTCCATCGCTAAATTATGCCTCTTTTGCTCATCTAATTTATGTTTAGCTTCTTTCGCCTCGTAGATAGCTTTAGCCACACTCGACGCTCCTCCCGCTAAAGATCCCACTGCAGAAAGCCCCGCCATTAACGGCACAAGAAATGGAAGAAATCCTCCCTCTTTTGGCAAAGGAAGAACTCTGGGAGGCAAAGGTTTTGTCTTACCACGTAAATGCATTTTAGCCTTTTTGTATGCCATTTTTGAAGCTTCGAGGATCGATGATACGTCAGCAACCTTTAGCGATTTAACTAATTTTTTGAAACTAATCTTTTTATTTTTTTTCTTCTTCTTAATACCGGCACCAATTTTACCTTTCGCTTTCATAGTATTTGTAACTAACCAAGCCGCAGCTTTTTCTCCCAATGATGAATCCGAAGCTTTAACTCGTTTCCAAGCGTTTTCAACCAAAATCTTGTCCGCTTTTCTACGACTTTGCATATCCTTATCTTTGCTATAAGCAATATCGTGTTCTTTACAAGCTTTATCAAGCTGGTTTATTCCACTATCTCCTCTATTTAGTCGTTTTTCAAGGTTTGTACCGGGGCCACAATACTGGTATCCTGGCAGGTGTAATTCAAACGGTAACTTATTTATGAGACTGTTTATCAAGCCTCTTCCTTTGCGAGTCTTACGAATCATACTGTAGTGAAAAATGACAATCGGCGATATATATATATATATATATATACAGGAAATGAATGATTTTGTCTGCATTCAAAATGAAATTAGTCCAACAAGAACAACGTTTTTCTATTTTGAAGTGTTTGCCTGACGAATCTACTGAGGTGAAACATAGCACATTATTACCAAACACCATACCAGCGTCGATATGCGGATCAAGCGGATGTGGAAAGACGAATATTATGATTGGACTTTTATTAAATCCAAATGGTTTAAAATTTAAAAATGTACATCTATTCGGAAAAACTTTACACCAGCTCAAATACCAGTATTTAAAAAATATTTTAAATATGGTTCCTGAAATAGGATTTTACGATTTTGAAGATGCAAAAGATATGCCTCACCAAGTTGAATCTAATTCAGTCTATATATTCGATAATGTTACGATGGAGGATCAAGATATAATTAAACGATATTTCAGTTATGGAAGACATATGAATCTAGATTGTTTTTACTTAACACAAAGTTATGTTTGCATTCCTAGACATCTGATCAGGTGTAATTTTAACTTTTTAATAATATTTCCTCAGGACGAATTGAGTTTAAAACATATTTACGATGAACATGTGAGCACTCCTGCTATCGGTTTCCAACTTTTTAAAGACATGTGTTCATTATGTTGGAAAGAGCCTTTCGGTTATCTCGTTATTGACAAAAGTAGGGATTTAAACAATGGTCGTTTTAGAAAAGGAATCGATACATTTATTGTAGATATATAAAGGGTTTCCAGTCGTTGACGGAGCTCAGTCATGGACCCTAAAGTCACCCGTGAGATTATAAAAACTAGCGAAATTTTAAAAAACAAATTTCGGACATTGAAACGCGGTCTTCAGGATGTTGATGAGGTTCGTCAAGCATTCTTTACACCTGTATCACAACCTTTAGAAGATATTAAAGAGTCGTTAAAGTTGCAAAAAGAAACCAAATCGGAGCCGTCAAGTAAAAAGATTAGAAACAAAAATGATGAGATTGAGTTTACAAAAGATATTTACAAAAGAGCAACATTGACACCAGAGTTAGCCCATTCGACTCATCCGACAACTCCAATACTTTCATCATCTAGTTCGGCGTTTCCTGAAATTAAAGTAGAAAATGAACATCATGAAACTGAAGATTCACTAGTAGAAACAGTTAAACAGTTTGGAAACCAACAAAGAAAATATTTGGAGAAATTGTTGAGAGGCGATAATAAAACCTTCGATTCACGTTATGGCATTAGAGCCATGCCCGATGGAGGATTCGCAATAGGTGACTCAACTGATATTCAACTATATACAAACAACGATGACATAACAATTAACGGGGTAACTTATGAAGGCACAGAGGGATTGTTGCAGTTACTTTACCTGAAAAATCCCGAAAAGTATGAAAAAAAAGACTTGGAAATGTATAAAAACATTTTAATCTCGACCAATGCTCACAAAAAAGGCTATAGTGAAGAACGAGGGAGACAAGGAATCAGATCAGAAAAATATAGAAAAGTAATAGCGATGCTTTTCACACCTCGTCATACCACACCCCCTCCTAGTAAAATAGCCACACTTCGTTCGCACAAAGGCACTGGTCTCATGAGAGCCGATAAACCCATTTATGAGTATTGGGATGAGCTAGTTGATCGGCTGAGGTTGCTAATATCTTCGGCGAATGCAGGTCACGAAGGACATGAAAACGAAATAGAATCGATAATTGAAGAGCTACAAGAAATGAATATTTTATATTAAGTGAATATCTTTTCACTGTGTGTGTGTATCTCGGTGATGCTAATAACGCTCGGTTATCTTAAAAGATGAATGCATCGTTGTTGAAAAGTGCTGTCGTAAATGAATTGCACAAACCAGCTCGAAGAAAATATCCACGTCGGAAAACTGTTTTGAAAGGAATTAACGATTTATGGCAAATAGACCTTGTGGAAATGATACCTTATTCTGGAGAAAATAAAGGAAATAAATATTTGTTAACGGTCATAGACTGCTTTTCGAAATTTGCTTGGGCTGTGCCACTAAAACAGAAAACAGCGGACAACGTGAGCAAAGCAATGGAGAGTGTGTTTTTATCGAGTAAATCAACTCCAAAACATATTCAAAGTGATCAAGGAAAAGAATTTTACAATTCAAAGTTTAATTCTCTAATGAAACAATACAATGTTAATCATTATTCAACTTTTTCTAATATAAAAGCTTCCATTGTAGAGAGGTTCAATAGAACATTAAAAGAAAAAATTTGGAGAGCATTCAGCCTGCGAGGAAATTATAAATTTTTAGATATATTACCCCAAATTCTACAAGAGTATAATTCATCATTTCATAGGACTATAGGTATGAAACCAATCGATGCTCGGCATAAAAAGATGGAGAGATACTTGCTAAAAAATGTGTATTCTACAGTGACTAAATCGAAAGTACGAAAGCAGAAATTTATAGAAGACGATTTTGTAAGAATATCTAAACAAAAAACAAGTTTTTCAAAAGGCTATAAGCCTAATTGGTCAAGTGAAATTTTTAAGGTAGTCAAGATTCAGAAGACATATCCGTACACATATTTGCTAGAAGATCTAAAAGGGCAACCGATCAGTGGTGCATTTTATGAAGAAGAGCTACAACAGCCTAAATATCCAAATATATACCTGGTAGAAAAGGTTTTAAAAAGGAAAGGCAATCAATTATATGTCAAGTGGTTCGGTGTTAATGAACGCAGCTGGGTTAATAAAAAGGATATCGTATAATGTTGAAGAAGAAGAAAAAAAAAACATATGCTCTTGCACTAGACATTTATTTTTATACATATATCATATACTTAAAAATTTTTGTGAATTATTGTTACTTTTCTTGAAAAAATAAAATCTAATAATCTGTTCACTGGTCTAATTTTCTAACCTATTTATTAATTTAAGTAAGTGCGACGTATTTTATTTGTCCCTTGAAAAAAAGAGGAATAAGAAAAAACAAATTAACTGAAAACATTTATTTTTTTTATAAATGAAAAATTTAATTAAAAATCATCTACATCAATATGTAGCAATTATAAGAAAAACATATTACAAAATAAATCTAAATGAAATACTGATTTAGTAAATACAATATTTAACATATTTTAATTAAAAAGACTCCTCCTCAAACCATAAACAATGCGGGCTACACGCTCTATGGTAATTGAGAGGGTTTATTAACGAATCGGTGTCATACAACAGTCCACAGTATACACATTTAACACTATTTTCGACTCCACGTATAAATCCAGCAAATGACAGCATATGATGAGGAGAAGAAGAATTGTCTCTATACGTTCGTTTACGAACGTCTCTTTTAGTGAAATCTACAGCCTCACTATTTTTATTTACCCATGCAGCCAGACGATGAGCTTGATTTAAAGAGCAAACGAATGAAGTGTCTAAATGATAATGACATGCTATCTTATCATATTCCAACTGTTTCAGATTGGGGCATCCAAAGTCGTGCAAATCATAAACAGGTTTATCAATAAGGTCTTCTATAAACTTACACTTTTCTATTCCTTTTCCCCATAATACGTCATAGTTTTCTGCAACGGATAGTAAAACATTTTTCAAAGATTCATAATTTACATCACCATAGTCCCATTCCAGACCATGAAGATGTTTTTTTACCCAGAGATTTGTCTTTAGCCGATCAGCATTTTCGGCTTCTTGAGGCGGTTTAAAAATCCAATGACTAGAGTGCTCGTAATTTAAGCTAACTACTAACAGTTCTTTCACTATCAGCTTGTTCGTCTCCAAGCGATAATCCTGTAAATCAAGAACTGCTGACGACATGTCTGGAATAAGTCTACTGACTCACACTCTACTGAAAGCGGGCCCAACTGACCTGGTCAGCATCTGACGCAGCTCCTTATTCTACATATAAGCCATCGCCTTTTCTATCTTCTCATCAGTCAGCCACTATGCTAGTATAAGTTCGTAGTCTCAACGTCTTCAGTTTCCATTACAACTGCAGTAAAGTAAGTTTTTTTTTTTTTTTTTTTAATTTTACTCGAATATCTGTTTACTAACTAAGTATATGATTTTAATTTTTTTTTTTTTAGATGTCCCTCCTGAAAAAATTAAATGAAATTAAACCCGCATATAAAAATATTGGAGAATTAATTATAGGACGGACGTATCAAATTCTACAACTTTCGAAGAAGGAGACGGAGTATGGCCCATCAATTGAAGCAATATTATTAGATGAAGGAGAAAAAGAAAAAATAAGAATCTTTCTACCTAAAAGATATGTCTACGCATTTACAGAAGAAGAAATATTCAACTATGAAGGTACATTCTTACATTTTAAACATATAAAGAAAAAAAAGTTATATTTTTATTTTTTTTTTTTACTTAGCCAAGTGATTATTTTCTGTTTTAGGACAGCTAAAAATTCAATATATGGGAAAGAAGAAAAATGCTTATGACATAAAGTTTATGTAAACAAAAAAAAAAAAAAGGTTGAATCAGGTTAGGCTACAATTGTTTTTTTTTTAAATATTATTTTTGTATTTGTTTGACCAAGTAAGTTTTTAGATTAAAAATGAATAATAAAAGTAACGGAAATAATTATTTATGTGCTCATTGTGGATTATTGCTTACAAACTGGCGACATAGATGTCAATCGTTGTTTTACTATTGTCGAGGCTGTATGAAAGAATTTAGCAAAAAGTTTAACTTTGAACGGCATAAATTAACTTGTCAATTTGGGGTTAGTAGTAATAATACACCCGACGTGAACACAATGGAGATACCAATGAAAAAAAGGAAATATAGCATTTTTAGTAGACAGATGCGAGGGAAGACGGTCGCTCAAGAAAATGGGATTATTAAAGCTTCCTTAGGAAATGCGGTTGAAGATGTTTACATTCCTAACGATAATAAAAAATTATTAGCTTCAGAATTTTTTAATAAGAAAAAAGAGGTTTTAGTAAAGTTACTAAATAGTTATGTAGATGAATGGAAAAATCTAAAATTAAACATAATGTTAGAATGTACATATATTAAGAAAAACGAAAATACTATTAGTGAAAGAACAGATTTTAATTTTAAATCGAAAGTTAGTACGATAGATGTTTCTATAAACCTCGAAAATTACATTGAAACAATTTTTGATAAAATTTTAGAGGAACAGGATGAGTTTGAAAAAAAAGGTTCCGGTTGGATGTATACCTCTGCAAACTATATCTGCCTACATTTAACTAAATTTAAGCCTTTCGGAGGATCTCAATATATTGAATTACCTAAAAAAATACGAGACAAACGTTGTGTTATAAATGTAAAAAATAATACTAACGATTGCTTTCGTTTAGCTTTACTTAGTTATATTATTAGATCAAATGACTTTAACGCGTACAAAAATATTCATACTCCATATTCTTTTGATTCTATATCGTTCCCGACTCCAATTAGCGATATCAATCGATTCGAAAATTTAAATAACCTGTCTATAAATGTTTATGGCTTAGATGATAAAAATAATGTTTATCCAATTAGAATCAGTAAAAAGGATAATTATGATAAAACGTTTGATCTGTTGTATTTACAAAATGGAGAAAATTTTCACTATTGTTTGATCACAAATCTTTCACGATTAGTAAGTTCTCAAATATCTTTGTCAAAACGCGCATATTCAATCTGTCGTAGATGTCTGACCGTATTTCCAAGGACGTACGTAAACAAGTATGGGAAAAAAGGCGATGAGCGAAAAGACGAACACGAATTATTTTGCCGTGATCACAAACCAATTCGATCTGACTTTCCGAAAGAAGAAAAAATTGAATTTAAACATGTGGAATATACACAATCCATTCCAATCGTAGTTTATGCAGATATTGAATCTCTTTTGATACCAATTTCGGGGCCTATTCCTAATCCGTCAACATCTTGGAACAAAGCTGTTCATGAGCATCGTGCTTTTTCAGTTTCACTTCTGGTCAAGTCAAAAATGTTTGAATGTAAATCGTTTGTTTATACGGGAGAAAGCTGTATGCTAGCGTTTTTAGAAAAACTCGAATCTATAGTTGTTAAAGCGGATAAAATACGTATATTTTACGTATATATTACGTAATTTAAGTTTGTTTTCATCATTGATAATATTTGCTATATGTGGAAATATATCAGTAATTGATTTAGATTTATTTTGCAAATTGTTCACTAATGTTTCCAAACTTGATGATAGAAATTTAAACGAGTCAACAAATCGTATTTTTGTACTACATCCTTTAAATTTTATGCTGAAACTTATATATTTTTCAGAATTACTAGGAATTACGCTGATATTTTCACAACGGCCCAAGAAAGGGATTATAAAATGAGAATCGTAACCCTGTAAGTTGTGCATAAAAACAGGTATAAAATCGGGCTTTTTTGCTCTTAAATTACAAGCATTATGTGCTGGTCCAACAAATTTTTCTGATAAGAGACAGTGATGTCGTACTCGATCGTATTCGTCTAAAGGGTATTGACATAAGATGCAATCTTTAGCAGAATAAAATATTTTATTTTCCCCTTCGCTCATTTCTTCCATTCGCATAGTATTACCGTAGTAATAACAGCTGCTTCGGCAAATTTATGGAAAACGTGCGGAACAGAATCGATTTAAAAATAGTAACAAATGAAAAATCATTATTTCGTCAAGTCAATAAACCAAATTTTAAAGGCAGGATTATATTTGCAGATAATGTTACAGCGATTCAGCTGGAAAAAGAAAGCATTATTTTTGATAAACCCTTGTACGTGGGATTTGCAGTGTTGGACTTGAGCAAAGTTTTGATGTATCATTACCACTGCAATGTGTTTTTGAAAAAATATGGTGTAGAAAATGTTACTTTATGTTATACCGACACCGATTCATTTTTATACAATATTAGGACTGAAGATATTTATTCCGATATTTCTGGAGAGTTAAATAAATATTTTGATACAAGCAATTTTCCCACTTCTCATTTCTGTTATTCTGAAAAAAATAAAAAAGTCGTAGGTTTGTTGAAAGATGAAACTTTTGGAGATCCTATAGTAGAGTTTGTCGGATTGAGGCCCAAAATGTATTCGTACATAACAAAGAATGATATAACGGTTAAAAAGTCAAAGGGAATAAAAAAATCGGCAGTTAACGATTTTACTTTTAGCGATTACCTAAGCACATTTGAAGACAGCAAAAGTCTATATTCTTCATTTTATACAATTCAATATAAAAAGCATAACGTTCAAACCACACTGATAAATAAAAAGTCATTATGCTCATTTGATAATAAAAGATATACATTACACGATGAAACCACTCTCCCTTATGGTCACTATAGCCTCAATGAAACAACGAATCTAATATTGTAAATGTATAAGAACCAATTAATGATTGTATACTAGTATTATTATTGTTTACTTAAATTTATATTTAGTTAGAAAAGACCTGTAATTAGAGTACTAGATTTATTTCAAGAATGTCTACTTGTAGTATTATTATTGTTTACTTAAATGAGAAAATTAGACATAGAGTACATGAAAAGTAACAAAAAATATGTTTAAGAATATGATGTATAAAATAAATGTTTTGTACAACTGTATTTTTTTTTCTTTCACATATCCTTTTCCAGCTCCTTCAAAAAAATTTCCTGTATATTACTAAAGTTCAGGAGGAACACATACGTCATCCAAGCTCATAAAAGCTAAATAATCTAAATCAATGAAACGTCATCCAATAGCCTATCTCAAAAGCAAGCCTAATCCCATTCATAAAAGCAACTCCCGTCTCAGTCATAATCTCAAAAGCATCCCATTCATAACTCATTCATAAAGACAAATTACGTCACACTACCATTCATAAGATGACGTCACACGCCCATTCAACTATTCCATTCATAAAATGACGTCACATGCGTCATCCATTCAGAACAAACCATGACCTAGTTTCTCTTCCATTCATAAGATGACGTCACACGCCCATTCAACTATTCCATTCATAAAAAATGACGTCACATGCGTCATCCATTCAGAACAAACCATGACCTAGTTTCTACTGCGCTGTTGCCACATCTCATCTGCGACGTTGCCAAATCTTAATTTGCACACCTGGACCTACCTCAAGGTCAACACCCCCTCGTCCTGACTTACACCCCTCCCACCCTCAAGGTCATCTCAAGGTCACGCCCACGACCCTGCTACAGCAGACAATGACCTCAAGGTCACGGCTCCGGCTCAACCCGCCTATTTGTACTACTGTCGTTTATTAAGAAAGATGGAAAATCAAACATTGATGGTCACCTAGTGATAAAAAAAGCTATACAAATGCTTTTCAGTTTGATTGATTGATGGCCAAGAATGCTCTATTCTCCTCAATCAGACAATCATCACAAGAATTTATTCTTGGTGCATTATTCTTGCCTTTAGCGATAATAAAAGCTGTGAGTATAAACACACTAGATATTTGTTTTTTGTTTTTTAATTACATTATATTTCAAACTGACTTAAAAATACCAACGGTTGACCAACACATACTAACATACTACGAACGCTTTCATGAAAAACTACGCAGAAATACAAACCCATTAATAGTACAAATGGCCTTGACTCTCATGCCTGAGAAGACTAGGAACAGACACAAAAGAACGTGGATGAGGAATCCATCTATTACAGTAGAAAATAAATTAAGCCAATGGAGAGATACCGCTGGGCAATGTTCTTTTTCATGCCTCTCATGTCATTTTGTTTTACTTTCACTGTCAGCCATTCTGCGGATTGTCAACTGTTTATATTTGACAGGTTTGGATAAAAATATATAATAATAATAATAATAATAATAAATATATCAGAAATTATACAAATACCATCTTCTTTATAAAACCTCTAAGGGATTCTCGTGGAAGCTTGTATGGAGAAACGTCCCATTGAAGGCACTCCTAGCGTGGTTCATCCCAATTTAGTAGATACCTGCTCCAGAGGCGTTTCAGTTTGGTTGTCAGATCCTGTGGTAATGTGTCTGTCAGTAATGATTGTACCAGTAAGTTTGAAGGATAAAAATATAAAGGGAAAAAAACATTTCATTTAAACTTTATAGAGATAAGTCTTTGTGTAACAACTTCCATCATTTTGAAATTACAATGTTTACTTCCCTTGTGATTATTAGGTTAAGGAATACGAGCACTTTATCTTTAATAAATAAATATAAATATATATTTTATTAGTCATTTACCTTTTTCATATTATCTTAACATGGAAACGAGCAATTAACTTAATTTCTCCAATGATAATTGTTACCAAGGAAATGATAAATGATAATTGTTACCAAGGAAACCTTTAAACATTTTCCAAAAATCAAATATTTTTTGTTGGGTATGCATAAAGTGTTTTAACTTAAGCATGATGGATTCACAGTGAACTGGTAATGAGAGACACCTTGATGTTGATGGGCCAGCTTGCTCGTATTGAGAATGTCTCATCCTGGTGTGGGTATTGCTTCACAGGTGGATACGGTTACCCATACATATTAATATATTATAGAAAGGAAACAATAATGATATTTGTATTTTTCTCGATTGGTTATAGTTTTTAACGTTCTTCAGTCAAGAAACATAAAACTATCTTACCTTCTACATGCTGCCGAAACTGTGAAGGGCACAGATCCACAAGTTTGTATCTTATTCGTGAACTGTATAGCTATTCGCATTCAGATTAAGGATTATATTTTACACTTGTACCAAAAGGCTATTAAAGAAATAAGTTCTATGTATGCTTTATATTTAACCTAAATGTTTACTTCCTAGATTTCAACTCATTTCATCGAGAAAAAAAAAATTGGATACGAAAGCCCCCCTTAAAAATTGCCTATTTCTACAATAATGTGAAACAAGCAAGTAGAGATGTCCCCGCTATATCAGGGAAGTAAAAGTGCTGTCGTACGTTTTACCTTATGCAACGGCTTGCTTTCTATAAAAGGATGAGTGAATTTATAGCAACAGTCCTCTACCGATATCTTACATAATTCCTGTTAATCGTAATTCTGGCAAAACATGTTTTTATTGGTTCATAATTAGACACTTGCAAAAGGAGTTGTGTCACCAGGGCCGAGGCGTGCAATGACTATAACACAATACTGCATTCCATTAAACCTGTAGGTCACGCTATAACTGCCAACTGGGAACTGTTGGGGATCTGGAAGAGGTTCGTATATTAACTTACACTGCCGTTGTTGTTAAACTTACTGAGCATACCAGCTCGAACTGAAAGATTCTGGTACATTTAAAATCTTAACAAGGAGTGTGATTGTAAAAAAAATAGAAAAAGCAACAACAAAAATTATTCCGGTTCTGACTGATGCAAATAACCGGATTTTGAGGAACTCAGAAAAAACAGGCGATGGTTTAAAATGAACTAACTTTCCATTACATTTTTTTTTCCAAATTACAGCTGCTGAAGATGTTATTAGTACTTGGTCAAAGCCAAGAGCTTTAGTTCAAATAAATTATACATTGATTTTGAAACAGAAATAAATAAACGATTATTATAAATATCTTTCATATTACTTTAGAAGATTTATATTTTTAATATTTTATAGAAAATGTGACATTGCGACGGAATTCTGTTGCTGGTTGTTTTCTTTCCTAAATGTGAATCTTTATAACAATAAACACTAAAGGAGTTGACACATTAAATTTATACAAAGTATAAACAAATTAAAATGTCTCACAAAATTTCAAGATATTCAAAATTTAGTTCTCACGATATTCAAAATTTTTAATTATAAAAATATGATTTAATTAACTCGTCAGTTTTTTATATCTTCTGATGCAAACTGATAATGCTTCGTTCCATCCAATAGTTACAAAAGGAAGATAAAAGTTCATTCAGCTGACATGGTATGACAATAAGTTATGAAATTATAGTAACATCCTTAACTTGTAATTTAAACCCGCTGTTTAATAAAAAAATTCTTCTTCTTCTTTAATGGCACTACAACCCGCGGGGGGTCAAGGCCTCCTGTATTAAAAAAATTAAATATATCAATATTTAACCAAAACATAATGAGTTTTATAATATCGTTGGCAAAATATTTAATGCAGCCTAAAGCGGTTCGATTTTTATCGTGTTTTTAAAACAATTTATGCCATAGGTGGATTAGAACCCGGTACTTGCAGCACAGCAACAAAGTGTATGTAATAGAGAACCTCTGGGGTGTGGGGAGGTGCAGGAAGACACACCCGAAGAACCGGATGACCAAAAAGAAGAAAGGCGCCCTCCGGTAGGAGTGGTCTTGGTATGCAAACTGGTAGGAGGCGGAGAGCACTGACCCCGCGCACTGTCCCAACAGGCCTTATGTATTCCTAGGCTGTAGCTTCCACCCAGCTTACTCTTCTACTCGAAGGCCAAGGGCTCACTACATTAACGGCTAGTTTATGTTGGAGGTGTACTTCTTGTCAGGATGCTACTAAAGGAAAACGTTACCTACATAATACCTCTCTCAACAAAAATCATTGTGTTATAATCCATTTCGGGTCCTTTAAATTGGCGCATCAATCTCTTCTTAATACTATAACTACATGGCAATATCCATAATATTTGGTGGAGATTGGTGATTTATTTGTTTGCAAAACAGTTTAATGATAAGTAAACTCTCTGTTCATTTTCAACAAATACTTTGATTATCAAACTCCATGAAGAAAGAACTCGTTTTATTTCAGGGTGCTAAAATTGAAAATCTTAATTTATAACGAAGAAACTTAGTCAATCTGTTAACACCAACATTTTTCTATATACCACTCCATCCAAATCCACACTTAATTGAAACTAATGTCCTGGATCCCTGTTAAAACCAGTGGTATATTAATTATATCCTACACTCGTTTCAATATTGTTTCTTTAACATTACATTAATGTTTAATTAAACGTGATAGCAACTGTATATAAAGTTTTATTTATTTTTTTTTAAATTATTTTTTATTTTTTTCCAAAGTCATAGAAGTTTGTAATGATCTTTAAAATCAATCATAAAATCGCAAATCTCTGTGGGTAAAGAACACGATATCATGTATGTATTGAGGAGAGGCAATCTTCCATAACTTTAAACTATTAAAATTTTTTTCTTCATTACTTAAATACAGCTTTAAAAAAATTGTTAGCATTTGTATTGATAAGTAATTGGAAGTATTTATTTAAGACAATTTACCAAAAATAATTTCTATTTTGTGGATATGGTGTCCTTTATCTCCAGAGTAAAGCAATGTGTAATAAAGAACAGGAATAAATTTAAAAAGTTAATTTTCAATAAAAAATTTCCACAAAAAAAAACACTCCAATCCGGATAGAAATCAAACTGAAGAAATTTAGGAGCTATAATTAGAATGAAAATATTCTGATAAAAGAAAAAAATCTAAATAATGCTAACATTATTCCTTGATTTCTGATCAATAAAGCAAGAACCAAAAAATAATTACAATAGGTTAATGGTAGGCGGAAAAATGAAAGGTTTTGTTGGGTTTGAAATTGTTTTTGTTTTTCTTATTTTAGAATGAAAATGGTATTAAGAGCATTCAGATTAGGGCTGTTCCAGAAGAGGTCATCGGCCAGAAATATTGTGGTTGTGTACCAAAGAAGAAAATTAATAAACCAACTAAATAAATTTGTTTATAATAAATTAATATAACAACATTAAAAAAGAGATAAAGCAAAAACAGGGGGTTAAGAATGAAATGTATATGGAAGAAAAGACAAGAACAGTTGAAACGGAGTTTCATAATGAAAACAATATTTATAGTTCAACGGAAACTCCCTGACACAGGGAGGTACCGCGTGTATACCATACCCTTCAGCTTAACTATCTTAAAAAAAGGTCTTTAAAATTTTTTTTTCATTTATTAATTAATTACCAGCCTGATTCCAAGTGTTTTATTTGGAACTGAATAAATAAAATAATCAATCAACTGAGTTGACCAATCTCTCAAATTTATTATGTAAGGTTCATCAACATCCTCATACAAGACTGAAAATACAATAAACTGCTCGACTTTTTCGCCTACTTCACCAATTACTGGACAAACGCTCTGAGCTCCTAAATAATTACAAAAGACTCATTTACATGACAGTTATCAGACCTTATTTGGACATACGGAGTTGAGCTTAGGGGCTCTACTAAACCATCAAATTCATCTCATATCTAATCCTTACAATCCAAAATCCTTCGTAAAATCCTCAATGCTCCTTATTATGTCAACAAATAAACTCATCCATCATGATCTTAATATCCTATATGTTGCCGATTTGGCCCAAACTACTACCTATACCTATCCTTCCATGACAAGCTCCATACACACTTGAATCCGCTAGTCTCTCAACTTGTTTCCCATACTATTCATGATAACCCTTAGAGCCGTCTGAAAATAAGATGGCCTCGGGGCCTTCTACTATAGAACTTTATTGGAGTGCTACCAATGGGTAGTTTCTACTTTTGTTTTTTTTTCCATGTCATTTGTTCATATTAGCAGATTTACTTGTTGTAATATTATTACAGTTGTAAATATCAATAAATTAATCTAAAAATAAGATTAAAAAAATGGAAAAAAAAAGGTTCATCAACAGTTTTGTCATGTTATAATTTGATTATTGAAATGTAAGTATATTCTTAACAAATTACGTATTTTAAAAATTACATATCAAAAGTATGGTTGAAATTAATTTTTACACACACACAAACACACACAGACACACACACAAACACACACAGACACACACACACACAAACACACACAGACACACACACACACGCACATATATATATATATATATATAAAAGAGTATTTTCAGTAATTATATTTATTATTAGAGTATAATAATTCAGATTACATTTTTCAGCTTTATTTCCTCCTGAAAGTCAATTTTATTTGAATACTTTCCTATTTGCGTTGTTTTTATTTATTGCGTTCTAGCATACATCAAATGTTTATATAATAGTCGAGGATGTTTATCAAGGATAACTAAAGGAGTTCTACCTCTGTTCCAGGCAATCGCCACCGCTACCGAAATAGAAGGGAGGAGGAATCCCTAGAAGCTGCTATTTCTGAACCAGGGAGTAAGATATTTTCTTCCGTTATATGAGTTAGGCTATCTTTTAGATGAGATAAAAAGAAATAAGTCCATGAATACAATATAATGCGGATATATACATCATGACCAACATAGGTCATACATACAAGACATAGACATACACAAGAATATATCGATAGATGTGGCTTTATTTATCCACTCTTAACAATTAATAATTATACTAATATTGAAATGAAGGGACCATTAAAGGTACTACTTTCTCGATGCTTTGACATCACATCATTTACCATAATTCTTAGGGCCATTTTCTGGTTGCCATCAAACTGTTGAGTTGTGCCAATCCTCATCAATGAATGATAAATTAAAAAAAACGGTTATTTTATTTACAAAGTGTAACAAAAAGATATTCTAACTCATGCAGTAAAATACATGTACAGTATTCTCCAATTCAAATTCTCAGTCATTCATTCTAATACCAATCCTTTAACTCTCATAACCCTTCCTGTATCTACAGTCTCTGTAAATAATACATAAATTATGTAAACAAATTATTATATCCTAGCTTGTGTATTTCCTTTTCACTATTATTTCATTTATTCTCTTTAGTTGCTTCGTGTTTTGTTATGATTTGTACTTATTTATTTTACTTTTTTGGCACTTTTTAAATACTATATGATTTTTATTATGTAGCCTTCTGGCCAGATATATACTAAGTTTCTTTTTCTGTTCATGTTTGTTATTTTAAAGGGACTTAGTCCTAAAATAAAGTAACTTTTCTATTCTATTCTAAATGACTCCCACAAATTCCTATGAGCCACTCACAGTAGTCAGAAAATTATTTCACTGTGAAAAATATTATACATAGATTTAAGAAAAAGAAAGAAAGGCTGACTTTTTAGAGTATTGATATGGTGCTGCTAAGTGGATTAGTAATTAAAATCAGTCGAGGGTTCAATTTTTTTTTAAAGAAGCAAGATATGAAGCATCTCACGCAAAATTGTTTTTCAAAAAATCACCATGAAATCTCATAGATTGAACGTTTGTTTTTCTATTTATTATAGTAAAAATTGAAAATGATAAAGCTTTAAAGAGATTGTAAAATATCGAATTATTGAAAATAAAAAAATTGAACTTCGGTAATAAACAATTGATAAGGGTTATCTTAAAGAATGGTTGTCTTGTAAATAAGGAATAGTTCTAAGAACAACATAAAACTATTATATGACACATTTACGTTATGTGCGCAATCAATCTTTGAAAATTTTATAACTATGTTTTCTTAAAACTTATTGTTTTATTCATATATCGCTCTTTCTTTATTTAACTAAGCAATTTCTTTTCAGGTCATTTAGCTCATCAATTCTATGTTTCTCACTTAAGTCCAAGCCTTACTGAGGAACAATAACTCCCCAATCTCTGTCACCACTCTTTTACTCAATCGGTTCAGAACTAAGATTGCTATTTCTGTTGTGCAAATCTTTCTAATTCATGTTTGGAAAACATTTAGGCAGCAGTCCTTCATAAAGCATTATCGGCAAATGAGTAGAAGCTAGTTACTTCGAAATTGAATCTTTATAGCAGGAATTGGAATTGCCCAACTATGAACTTCCGGGAATACACACCTACCCTACAATAAGTATCTTAACTAATCTTAATTAATACTAATTCTAATTAATTCTTAGCCTTCTTCCAACTATTAATTGTTATTCTTGTAATTGGGTCGGCTTTGTCTGCTCAGGTGCTGAAACCAATATGTTTACGTGAGTATCCTTTCTTGAGTGTAACCAAGCCTGTCTGATGTGGATAACGGAGGGTTATTAAATAGGACTGGTAAATCCCATTTTCACCAGTTGGGTAAAGCTTGCCTTTTGATTTAATATCTTCAACAGATTATTGCATGATGTGTTGTTTATAAATTAAGGGCAAAATGGTAGCTTAAACCAAATGTTTGTCCGATACAAAATTGCTTTCCACGAAAACGAGTCTCGTTGGGGACCGCGAGGAATTGGAATGGATAGAGGCAGGACCAGGTCCTCCAAAGACTGTGGCGCTAAATAGTGAGTGATTCACTGAGTAGTTTATAAAAAAAGGAACTTAAAATTACCGTTACAACCAATCAAACGTTAGCGGTTGTACGTTTTTTAAGACCACGGTTGTGCAGAGCGATAATTTCATCAAGATCAACCTCAATTGTCAGGATCCCCCCCAATCAATTATTTAACATATTCCATCATTTTTACCATAGCTAGATTTGAACAAGGACTCTCATCCACCTCAGCATATCCGCTCTCAATAATGCAAAGTATATTAATTTATATTTACTCAACTGTAGGTGATTCTTTGGAAAAATATAATGGTTGAGTTAGACGAAGTTCTAATTCTAATGCCATCGGATCGATTCCCTCTTGGATCTGTCTCAGAGGAAATTAGTTCTACCAAAGACCTAGAAAAGGGCGACATTCTTCGGGAAGCCTTCTAGTGTTGGCGAGGATAAGGAAAATTTTATTTAGATTGATTTACATCATCTATGTCAATGATATCAATAAAAAATACTAAACACAAACGCTTGTGAAACTGCCGGCTTTTATAAAATAATTCATTCATTCTCATAATCATTAAAAAACCCCACCAGTTTCGGTGCTATTACATTTTCGAAATAAATTTAAATTAAGAATTGAAGACTATTGATCCTGCCAATAACTGCGATTTCCAGTTTTTATAATTTAACATGAAAATAATTTCGTTAGAAAAATATAATTAATATTGAGGTTGATTTCATAAACTATTTGAAATCCACCTCATCAATGGGGCTCAATTTAGTTAAAATCTAAAATTTAATTTAAAAAATGTATAAATTATCTTTAAAAATCGATGAAATCGGTTCTTGCATTGTGTTTGAATTTGATTCCAGATAATTTGTAGGTTATAGTAAAAAATAAGTTACCCTGTAGCTTATTATTTATTTGTTTTTTTTTTAATACATAAGGCAGTACTTTTCTTAGGTTCTTCTTCTGAGAACAAACAGATAATTCCGTTTAAATATTCTTAGTTTATACTTCAAATACAAGCAAGTGAAACTAAAAAAACAAACAATTATTTTGTTTA
This sequence comes from Arma custos, assembly GCA_037127475.1. Classification (NCBI taxonomy): domain Eukaryota; kingdom Metazoa; phylum Arthropoda; class Insecta; order Hemiptera; family Pentatomidae; genus Arma; species Arma custos. The sequence goes on along the minus strand of CM073764.1, from coordinate 30,410,037 downwards.
AAAAGTTCAACAACGATATATTTTTTTATATTCATTAATACTCTCCATAAATTTAATATTCCTTGTTCAGAAATATTATAATAATAGAATAATGTTCAGTAAACATTATTATATTCTTTTTTTTTAAGTTGATAATAATGAAGATCTGTTAATTAATTTTTAATTGATTAATTTCAGTAAAGGACAGGTGCATTTGGCAATAGCAACGGTATTTGAGACATTGAGGATGACATAATTCTGTTGAAAGCCTTGACAGTAAAACCTTTGTGACCATATAGCAGCTATCCCAGGCACGCCTTCAATTGCTAAACCACATTTCACATACGACCCTATTATTGAATAATTAGCGCTCAGATATATTTATATAGCTTGTAAATAATTTATATATTTATCACTAATATAGAATATAAATGTATAAGATTTGTTAAATAATAAATTAGATGTTACTAACTTTATATTTCTGATGCAATAAATGCTCAGGGAACAGTCATTATAGGTTTATTTTGAAAGTGGATTTTTTGTGAGCCATCATCAGACCTGAAATTAAATCACTGATTAAATTAGTGATTAATTAAAGATTAACTGAGAAAAAATAAAATGAGTTTGGCATTAGTGCAAAAGAATCATAGATCAATTATTGAATCAAAGATAACTTTGTGTTAAGTATAATTAAAGATAAATTAAGGCTACAATAAACAGCCAAATATCGTGGAATTAAAACAAATGGATATGATAAAACAATAAATTAAACGAATAACGAAGAGGATAGGACAAAATATATGGAATCTTAATTGAGAAACAGAGAGAGAATGTGTTACAAATAATTTTTCCAGACAATATGGTAAATTATGTGATTATGTGTCTTATCAGGTATCAGAATGGATTTTAACAATATCTTACCCATTGGACCACATAAATAATAAAATAATACAAAAGAAGTAAGCGTGTTATTATATATATATATATATATATATATATATATATATATATATATATATATAAATTAATTTGTTCCCCCCATGGTAACCCCATGTAGGGACCGTTTATTAATATTAGGACATGCTCCATACTTAAGTAAGCATATTACATGTCATTACATGTGATGTTAATAATTACAGACCAATTTGGTATCATAATTACAGAATACATTTTAGTATAATTTAACAATACAAGAAATTCAAAATTTATAGTTTGACTAAATTGATAATTTCTGAGAATAAAATTAAAATTAAACTTGTAATCCTAAATTATGTAATGAAAAAATAAATAAATTTAGCAAATATACAAATAAACAAAAATGAAATGTTTTATGATATAAATGATGTAACTAAAAAAAAAAATCAATTCATGAGTTATACATTACGATTAGCGACAGTACTTAATAAAAATGTATACACATATATTTATACTCATAACAGTTACAATTAAAAATGAAAAACTAGGTATCTGGTGAATTGCCCTTCTTATTTCCTAGAGCTGATCAAAATTTATGTCTTTGATAAATGATAATAAGTCAGTTTTAAATTTAGAAAAAATTAAATGTTCTGTCTCAGGCCAAGATATATATATATATATATATATATATATATATATATATATATATATATCGGCCAAGACATAATCTTTTCTCTTCAAAATTAAAAAAAAATAAAATATATATATATATATATATATATATATATATATATATCGTATGAATTAGTTAAAATGTATTAACTATTACATAATTTGTTTGAACAGAATTCCAGTCACGATCCATGGGAATACAATGGGGTGTCTTCAAACATAGCCCCTATTTCCCATCATCCTTATTGAGCAATGTTAATGGAAACATACAATACAATTCATAATGTCGCAATACTGAATATAATTATACATAAAATATTAATTATAAGTTAGACAACTTCTTCACCACAAAAGTAACGAACGTTAAAAATTAAATATGTTTTTCATTAATTTTTCCTCTATAGAAAACGCAGTGGTATCAATTATGTATACGAATACTTAGAATGGGATTGCTGAATTACTGAAACAAAATTATTTTTAGTAGTCTTTTATATAGTTTTATTTTGATTTTTTATATAATTTGTTAATTGTGTCATATATGTTTTTGTAAATATATTTTATACCTCACTCTGCTGGTTTGTTACTTGAAGCCTGCCCTCTGTAGCCTTTTGACTTATTATTGTAGCCAGATAAGCTATTTACTAAAGTATTTGCTTTTTATAATTTTTACTAATCTCACTCAATAATATTTTATCAAAAGATTCATTAAACAAATAAGGCTGGATAGCCCGGCGCTCAACTTTACATTAATTTCTATTCATTTCTTTTTTTAATTGTTTGGTCATATAAATAAAAATGGCCATGTTATGTGTTAAATTATTCAGATTTTCTTAGTACTCGTATGTTAGAAACAATATGCCTATCATAGAATATCCACAAATTATCTTCCAGATGCCTAGCTCTTGTTTTACAATATGGCGCATTTCAAGAAATTGCTTAATAACCAATGCTCGACCTGCTGTTGCTGGATAGTAGATGTATATATATAGAAGCGAATGTGACAGGGACGGGAGAGTTACAAAATGTCAGGATTAGCCGGACGGCTATTGCGAAGCGGGTGGTGCAAGTATTGTTTGCACAAGGTGGGCTACCATTTGCCTTCACCGTTCTTGTCTCAATCTGTCAACCTCCGATCCTATCCTTTTCAGCTCTCCGACGGTTCATTCAGTCACTTTGAGTTTCTATCTTCCTAGATATTCTACGTCTATGGAAGGGTCAGTTGAAGTTGTTGGTGAAAGAAAATACGTTAATTAATCTGTAGAAGATAAAGGCGAAGGTTGAGGCATAATTTGCAAGTTACTTCATGTAGTGAACCCATGAAGACTCTTGGATTCAGTTATTCATGGAGGTAATTTGGCCGTGATCATGCATAACCGCCAGGTTTTTCCCCTATTTAAGGGTGCTCACTAGGAGAGTCACACAACACCGCAACACAATGCTCTTCACACTGATTTTTCTTTTCCAAATATTACTATTTTCGGATAATAATTATTAATATATCTCTTGTTTGGAGATGGGATCTCCTGCCAGATCTGGTTTAGGAGAGGGAGGAAAATAGGAAATTGAAGGACGGCTTCAATGCTAAAAAATATTAATGCTGTAGTTGTAGTTCTTTGTTCATTTTGCTCCTCGACTTTTTTTGGACCATTCCATCCTTTTCAGTAAACTCAAATCACTGTCCTTTTCTAACAGTTCTAGAAAGATAGATTAGATTTTTTTGGGCGATCAACATCTAGGTTATTACGCCCTTGGCACTTTTATTTATATTACGGTCTTTTAATTTATTTTACTTTTTTAATTTTCTTTAATACTTTAATTGCGTCTTATATTTTATGGTAGAGATCTATTTCTTTAAAAAGGTTTATTATTTTATCTATTGTATTTTTTGAATCTTCTAGTGCAAGCTCTATAGACCGGGGTATTTTATTATTTTCAAAGGTTTTTTGTAGTAATGTACAATCTTCTATTATATGTTTTATAGTCATTGTTGATTGACATGATTCGCAATGTGGTTGGGGCTCTTTGGTAATTAAATATGCATGAGTCAGGTTGCAATGACCGATCCTCAGCCTTGTCGCAACCACTTCATCTCTTCTATTCCCTCTTATTGCACTTGTCCACTGCTTTGTACTTTTTTTTATATTTCTAAGTTTGTTAGTCAGTGGTATTTCGGCCCACATGGATTCCCAATTTTTCCTGACCCTATTCTTTAAAAATGCCTTTACATCGTTCGGCTCATATATTTGTAGAGGTGGGCTGTTCATCATTGCAGCTTCTTTGGCAGCTTTATCCGCAGCTTCATTTCCAGGAATTCCGGAGTGTCCAGGGGTCCAGAGAAATGTTACGTGTTTTTTTAGATATTTTAACATTTCTAAATAATTCCGGATTTTGTTTATTGTATGACCGGTTTTGTTACAGTTTGATATGCTTTGAAGTGCCGACATTGAATCTGTACAAATTAAAATTTTTGGATGTGCACAGCTAATTGATGAGTAAAGAGCTGTAGATATTGCCTGAAGTTCTGCAGTGTATATTGTTGAATATGAAGGTAATTTATATTTTTTGGGTGTCCCATTCATAATCATTGCGAACCCTACATTTTCATTTTTCTTGGATCCATCGGTATATATTATTTCATAGTCTGAATATTCCAGTATCTTCTTGTGTCTATTTTATAATTATGATATTTCCACGGGGGTAATCGGAAGTCAGGGTCTAACGGCATATCATAAATTTCTTTTATGACTTCTTTTTGTCTGATGCCTAAAGGAGCGTTTCTTGTTGTGTTCATTTCGAAATTTCTGATACAGCGGGGATGAAATATATGGTGGTAAGCTGGATTGGTTGGCTGGAGTTTAAGTTTTATAATATAATTATTCATTAGATCTTGCCTTCGAAATGTCAGAGGAGCTAAAGAGGCTTCAGCACATAGGCTTTCTATTGGGCTTGTCCTAAAGGCACCTGTGGCTAATCTTATTCCAGTGTGGTGAATGGAGTCTAGAAGTATGAGACTACTTGTTTTAGCCGAAGAATAAACCACACAACCGTAGTCTATTTTAGATCTTACTATACTTGTGTATACCATCAGCATCGACTTTCGGTCTACTCCCCAAGAGGTCCTTGCTAATACTTTCATAAGTCTAAGCCTCTTAAAACATTCTTCTCTTAGGTATTTTATGTGATCTAACCATGTCAATTTGCTGTCTATGACCAATCCGAGAAATTTTATGTTGTCGCAAAATGTTAAATTATTGCCGTACATAAAAAGCTGGGGTACTGGGCTTGGATTCCTCTTTCTTGAAAATAATACGCCTCTGGTCTTTTCTATGGAGAAGCGAAGATTTTTGCTTTCAGCCCAACTCTGTAGTTTATTTAAAACATTCTGTAGGACTCTTCTCATCCACTCATGATTCCTGAATCGTAAAAAGATGGCTAGGTCATCAACGTAAAGAAATGCTTTCATCGATCCAGGAATCACTTCCACTATCGAGTTTATTGCAATCGCAAACAATGTACAACTTAATACACTACCCTGTGGAATGCCATTAGTTATTTTTTTACTTCTAGAGGTCGATTCTCCTACTCTAACGGTAACATGTCTTTCCTTTAAAAAGCTTTGAATAAACTTCGGAAGAGTTCCCCTAAAGCCCCATCGTTTTTGTTATTATTTCTCGGTCAATTGTATCATACGCCTTTTCAATGTCAAAGAATATACCTATTGCTTCTTTTTGTTCTACAAACGTATTCAGAATCTCAACCAGATTAAATTTTTCTATAGCCCACATCAGACGTCTGTTGACCATTTTCTCTAAGAGTTTAGATAAACAGCTGGTGAGCGATATTGGTCGATAACTGTTGGGTTGTTGCTTATCTTTCCCCGGTTTCAGTATGGGAATGACTATGGATTCCCTCCATGCTTGGGGTCTAACAGTTCTATCCGTTGGTTCCAATCTTTCCTCCGATAGATCTCAAGCAGTTTCCATACCTAATCATCCCCTTTCCACTTTCCTTACTCTTTGCTCAGGTGTGGCACAGGGCTCAAGCATCTCTCCTCTTCTGTTGAACTGCTATATCAATGACCTTCCTAAATCTGTTCATCGCTGTTCCCACCATCTATATGCTGACGACTTCCAAATATACTTGTCCTTTCCTCCATCTGAGCTATTATTGCGTTTGCCAGTATTCAGGAAGACCGAGATAGATCAGTGCCTGGAAAAAGCTGAACAAACTGAAATTGAACGCAATGAAAACTCAGGCCATTGTTTTAGGTTCTAATTCCCTCCTTACATCCATCCACACCCTCCCAACATTAATCCTAAACAATCATCCTATCACGTTCACCTCCTCTGTAAAAAAACCTAGGCATCACCATCGACCAAAACCTTTCTTGGAAATCCCACATCGCCCAGATATCTCAAAGGTCAATTAGTTCCCTGAAGTTATTCCATCCTTCTCGTCATCTCCTTACACAATCTTCCTGTAAGCTTCTCGTATCTTCTCTCATCTTCCCCCACTTTGACTATTGTAGTGTGGTATATGGAGGCCTTTCTAAAATGCTTGAAGACAGACTAAAGAGAATAATGAATTGCAATCCAAGATTTGTGCTTGGTACTCTTCGGAGTACTCTGCGATCGCGCGTGCCCCACCTTTATTATGAGTTAAAGTGGCTCTTCCCTCCCTCCCGAAGACAACATTTCCTTGTACAATCTTATAGCAATCCATTTACTCTCAACACCCATCATATATTTAAAGCCTCCTCCAATTCAAATCCTCAGTTCAACACCATAAAACAAGATCCCGCCTTTCCGATCTCTATATTCGTTCCTACAGAACCAAAGCATTCGAACGTTACTTTCTCGCCTGCTCCACCATACTGTGGAACTCCATCCCTCCTGATATCCGTCATAGTCCCTCACTATCGTCATTTAAATCCTTCCTTTTCCAACATCTCCTAGCTTCTCAAAAAGATGCTCTCTAAGCAGGTTAGTAATTTGCTTAGATTGTAATGTATAGAATAATTCATCGTGCCGTTTATTTCTTTTAAAATTGTCTTTTAAGAAGCTGTACATCATGTAAAGAAATTATTGCATGCTAGCTCATGCATTTAACATAAGCTATGGATTTATCAATTCTCTTTAATTGCTTAATACCTTGTCAAGATTTGTACTGTTTATTTACTTATTATTATTTTTGTTTAAATATTTCTTTTTAAATTATTTTTTGTCACTTTTTACACGCATTATGATTTTTAACATTTAGCCTTCTGGCCAGATATATATTATGTTTCTTTTTCTGTTCATATTTGTTATTATAAAGGGATATAGTCCTAGAATAAAGTTTCTTTTCTATTCTATTCTATTCTATAACGTTTGTTGGACGAAGAACAAAAAAAGCATTGTGCAGGAGCTACTTACGTATATATATATATATATATATATATATATATATATGGTGGAAAACATGGTGGATTTGCCCTTCTTGTTTGAGCCTCATATTATTCTGACTTACCCTTAGAACAAATTAACACTCCACAAACAATTTGTAAAATAAAGTTTGTTCAACGTATATGAACTATGGCAAAAAGTTTGAATGTAATAATATGAGGAAGAAAATGGTCCGGTTGGAGGTCAGAAAAAATTTTCTTTAGTAAGAAGAACTGTTTATTTTAAAACCAACGTTTCGACTCACATTGCAGGTCATCCTGAGGGCTAAATATACAAGATACATATAAATTAAAAATAATAAGTAGTAAAGAATAACATTATATATAGTCATCTAGGGATATGGGGATTAAAAAATTATAATTATTCAAGAGTTAAATAATAACAGCATAGGTAAATTAAGTTGACAATTAAGCCTCACTTGCGCAAGTTGAATACTTTTTCTCATTAAGTTATATAAGGTTGCTAATCCATCCCTATGTTTTTGACGTTCTGTGATAAAGGCTATCTATATATAGCCCTCCTCGATAAACGATCTACTTAACGTAAATGATCCCATCACTTACCGCACTTGTTACAGAAATTAGAATATATTTTTATTGTGTTATATTAAAACCCCTAATTTTGAATAATAGCAGAGATAAATATTTAAATATTTTCTGCTTCTTAATAATAATGACTCATGAAATGACATATTTTGCTCTCAAACCCCTCCGAATTCGTCACTTTCGGAGGGAATTTTTTAGTTGAATAAATTTATTACTCTTGGATTTATTATTATTACTCATGGGCCCATGTCCAGACAAACATATCCCCTGCATAACCTATTAAGTAGCGCAATGTGATAGCATCTTATTGACTGGCCACGTGCGGACATCGATTGTGCAAGCAGCCGGGAGATAAACAGTTTTCTCTGAGGTCTTTATCTACTGACGTGTCTTTTTTTTTTGTAGAAACGTTATTAAATTTCAAAATAGCTTTATCAAAAGATAGTTCCACGTGCATTATTTTCCCTCTATCTTTAAAAACAGTATCGACTAGAAAGTTGGTGCAAGAGATATCAAACTATATAAGATAATGGGAGATTCCGAATACCACGAGGTAAAATATAGAACAGTTTGCTCAATTTGCTCAAATAATAAATTTCCAATTATTCCAGTTATTCCGTTACCTATCTTATAAAAAAATTATTCAAATGTTTCAATGAAAAACTAAAAAAAACAAAGCAACAAAGTCTTATCTTGGTTTAAAAAATAATCAGACAACATTTCCTAGCATCATGAGGACATACATCCAAATGAAAATTCACAGCAATGAACATCAAATGCAGAACATTATTCAACTTTCCAAACAGACTTATCAATTACAGACAGCTCACTCCAAGAGCTATACTATCATATGATCATTTAGCTTCCTTTTTTGGATGTGTTATTTCACTGTACCTTTTCTATCTTAACCCCTTACTGAACGCTTTTTTTGAAAAAAACGACAAAAAATAAACAATTGTTTTAATTTAATTTAAATTCTCGAATATATTCTAAATTACAGCAGCATAAAATACGGCACAGCTCGAATTATCTCAAGTGTGCACAGTTTGGGCCGTTTCGCGTGCTCAAATTAACTCGAGCCTGTACCTTAAGAGGTTAATAGCTAGCTAATGAGATCAATTGTAAAGCTGAACTAAAGACAAAATTGGACAAAGCATCTTAAAAACGATAAGCAAAACAAAGCATTGGTTGCCATGTTTCTCTCCCGAAATCTCCACTCGTACTCAAACTATTTGGAGTGATTTTATAATTACTAAAGAGTCTGGGAGTCCATCTCGGGAAAGTCCTGTTCCCCTAACAGATTGATAGCTGCAACGCCTTTATGACGATATGCTCAGCAGACTCTGGGATGCCACAGCGAGTACATAAAGGGTAAAAATCCTTCCCATTGCCATTAAGTTTGAACCGTTAGTCCTCCTGGAATCACAAATGGCAATTGAGAAACCCAGTAGTCCGGAAGAATCCATTTTGCTGCTAGCCATGACCAGAAACTTTCCATTTCGTTGGGGCTCTAGAGGCTACCAAATGCAGTCAAAGGCGGATGATATGCCGAATAGTAATATCGTTTCGTCCATACCTCTATGTCGTCACGAACTTAAAGCAATCAGTGGTTCCCTTTATTTTGATAGAGCCTTATTACCGTGAATGATTAGTCCTAGCAACCCTCTGCATGTTGGTTAAAGTCTGGCTCTCCAGAACCTACTGGCAAAACAAGGAGAAGGCCAATGGGTATTGCTGTTTATTCCTATACCCTCCCATGTGGATGAGTCTTAGATCGCTAATCGTCAAGTGTTTAGGAAATTATCCCCAATTAAGGCAATCAATATAGCCATAAAACCATTGGGACTAAAAATTGTACACGCCATTATCCTGAGACTAATCATATCTCACCTTCTCAAAATCCTAGCCTCCATTTCCCTGACAGAGCTGTCATCGTCTGTGAAGAAGAGAGTTTGCCCATGGCAACTCTGTTTGGAATACCCTAGTGATTCTTTACTAGCGCTTTGACGACGAACTCGTCGCAGCACAGCCACTTTCGAATGCGCACCTTGTTTTCGCACAGTTTAAAGTTGGACTTATACTCGTAGTAGTACGATTCGCCTCTTATCACATTTTAAAAATGTACTACATCTTGTTCTAGGTCAAATGCAACTCCGTTTTTCTCGGCACTCGTCTCAGTTCTGAGAGTGTACAAATGACAACCTGTCCAGAGAGTGTCATCGCATCCTCCTTAACGTCAATGCACATTTTATCCATCCACTCAGAGTGCCTGGGAGTAGAGCTTTTATTGTAAGTTGGCTTCTCAAAATGAATTCTTTGAGTTAGCAATCCTTTTATCTCTTCGATTGGAACTCAAGGCCGTGGTTCCAAAGTTGATTTCTGAGCATATGATCACATTCCTCGTGCACTTTGTAATAATCTCAATGACCGATACATCTCCTTCAATGATAACTTCTTTAGGAAGGTATTCTGAAGTAAAGTTGTATTACATACCATGCAACGAAATCGGGCATAGAAAATTGCCTCAGATCCATTACCTCGAGTAATAGGATGTTAATCACCTATGCCGCCTTTCTACACTACTGTGTTTGAGGTCCGTGGAGGAAATAGAGGCGAAACAAAACAGTGATTCAATTGCTTTGTTCGAAGAATCGAGAAATATATAGATGCATATTTATAAATGAATACATTTTCCTTATCCTACATCTTTGTTATTATTATTAAAAAACAGCTTAATTAGCTTCTAAAAATTATCAAGCTAAAAACTTTATTAGTGCTAACCAATCTCAGTATTGGATAACGTAGAGATTACTGAAACGTGGACCGCACTCTCATTGTCTTTTATTTTACTTATGTAACCTCTAGAAGTCTAATATCATACATTTTATATCTATAATTAAACTAGTTTTTTCTAAATCCTTCATATTCCACCTTTTTTTATATTTTAATCTTCTCATTTTGTATCTTTCTGTTTACCTCCTCATTTTTCTTTCCCTGTATATTATGTTTACTTTTTTATCCTTTCTGTACATTTATTTCCTGTATTTTATATTCGTTATCTTTAATTATTATATCTGTCACTATTTTAATTTCTGTTCATTATCTTTAATTTTATTATATCTGTCACTATTTTAATTTTATTATATTCTGTCACTATTTTAAAATTCGTTATCTTTAATTATCATATCTGTCACTATTTTAATTTACATTACATGTCACTATATACTTGTTACTGTAACGTTTTTATATATTTTTTGTTCTGTTTGTTTCTCTCTCATAGCCCTGAAGATGGCCTACATTGTAGGCCGAAACGTCGGCTCTAACTAAATATAAGTCTGGTACTTATTTGGTGTTTTTTTGACTGCACCCCACAACTATCTCCGTTCTCCAGTTTATCATCCAGTCAACTATTTTCCTCTCATACAGAAATATCAATATAATGTGTTAAAACTTCTACAAATTACAGTGAACATTTATTTTTTTAATGCAATAAAACATATAAAGGTATAATCATGATTTAAATGATATATGTATATATTTGTATGTAGGGGTTAAGAAACTAAAAATACTAATTCTAGCACATTATGCTTTTACTCTGGGATATTTATTTTTTAAACATAAAGTACAATTTGGTTATTTTTAATTTTCCAAAATTTATAATTTTTCCTCATTCTCTTAAATAGCACACAACACAAGGATATAATCCAGCCAAAACGCTACAATGACCGTTAGTATTATGTTGTGAATTTATATTTGAATAACTTATATAAACATTGTTTCGCCACTTCGCATAATATAATGACATCTGCTTGTATTGTTAGTAACCTCTTAGCATATTTTCAGGGCCGGTTAGGCCATTTTAACACATCTCCATTGTTCAGTTTCAAAATAATTGATATAAATTTGGATCACTATGTCTTCAAAAAATAAAATAAAAATATTAATATGAAATTTAGAAACAGTTTTATCCTTTATATGTGTTCTATTTTCTTTTTCTTTATACAACATACAACCCAGGATTTATCTGAAAAATATCTACTTGATCTTGAACTCAGCAAATTCAGCTTGATATACATTTTTGTAAAGAAGTATCAGTCCAGAAAGTACAATTTAGCAAACTTTACAGAAAACGTGTTCACTTAACAATACTTGCAATTACTTCGGTATTTATTATTTATTTATACTAAGAGTTAAGAAAAATGCCAAAAAATGTATTATTAAAATATATTGTTAAGCACTGGCCAATATTGTAGGAGCGTTGCCAGTATTTGGTGCTTACATTATCAATAATTGGATTTTTAGGCGATTTCCAGTTTTTTTCCCTAGATCTTTCGAGAAGGAAAATCGATGAAGGTGGTTTTTAAGTTCAAAAATCAGAGTCAATGTGCTCTTATATTATAATTATAATAATTAAATTATATTTTTTATAATATAGGTTCTACTGGACTATATTTTATAATATTTAATTTATGAAGCAAAAACCATTTTCCAGTCAAGTTTTTCTTTATTATTTTCTATAAACACGAGTATAATGCAGAGCAATAATGACCATGGAGAAAAATGTATCTCCTAGTAATTTTTAAATTATAGACGTCCATAAGAGGTATCTATACTTGAATATTTCAGTTTTTTTAGGACATTTTAATGTAATTATTTATGGTTTTATTGTTATTGATGTTGATAATTTTATATTGTTAAATTACAGACATATTGTGTGAATCCTAACAAACAACTAAGAAATTGAAAATGACGGAAGGGGTCGAAACGTATTTATAGAAAATAATAAAGAAAAACTTGACTGGAAAATGGTTTTTGCTTCATAAATTAAATGTTATAATTTTTTTCATTTTAAAATGAATATTGAAAATATAATATCATCTGAAAACCTCATTATCACATACAAGTTCACCTCCTTTTCCTCTTAATTCGCTATTGGTATAGCATATCATTTCTATTGCAGACATTTTTCAATTAAGTAATTAAACAGTACCTTATATTATCTATATCTCCTAATTATTACATATTACTTATTCTCTTAAATTGCCAAGGTCAACATTTGTATTCCATTCATTTCGTGTTTCTTCTGGTTTCGACCGTGTCCTCAAGTTCTTTGCCGCCGTATCGGCATATCCATATTGCTAGCTTTCTCACGGCTTCTGAAAATCTGAGACTGAAAATGTTGTTCTATACTTTTATGATTATAGCTTTTCGGATCCGGGCGCGACGCTTATTCTTCCAGTGATCTGATTTGAGTCTCGACTAGCTGGCTTCTGATTGGTTTGTCTTTTCTTTTAGGATTTTTTGTTTCTTCTATGCAGCTGGTAGGTTAGGAAGCTAGGAAGCTAGGAAGGTAGGTTAGGAAGTTTATATCCATCTACTCTGTTGATATTTTCGCAGTACTTCACTATTTCACTTCTTCTAATATGACGATATTAAGGACGCTTTATGTCGTTTAATTGCTCTTTCTAACCACTTGAGAGTTTGGTAGTTTTGGTTAGTTCTTGTCAAATTCGATTTGAAAGAGTTGATTAAAAGAGAAATAATGTTGCATTATTTGTTTTAGCTTAAAATCCCAAATTTTCCGTGGCTAACTTCTGGGAAAATTTTACAAACATACTTATCAATAGAATGCTTTTAATAAATCAAAAATGTCTGCTGATGTTGACAATCATCCATCTGTTGGTGGTTATCGTGTGCGGGAGATAGGGAGGGTGTGCCCTAGTGGCTGCCCTTTGTGACATGACTGAGTCATTAGCCATGACTCAAAGGGCTGTGTGAACCCTGTACCCTAACAATTAGTTCAGATTAGAAGCCCGCTATCGATTTTAGAAGGGTTCTTCCAGGCTTCATGTAATGAGAAACATTTCTTTTTATAAGGACTTTATATTTATACGGGCGGTGAGTAAGAATTTGCCAACAAACAGAAAACAAGTCAAGGATAGTATTATACTTTTAACACATTCCTCTAGGAACAGCAAATTTTTAAAATTGAACAAAAACTCTATCAACTTAAGATTGATGCTAATATCTTTAATCCTTAATATGTTTCTCAAAAAATGTAATTTAAGTTATACTTTTGCAATCAAATAACTATTTATGAAAAACAAAACAAATCGTTGGTAATATTAAAGCAATAAAACATCAAAAATCAAGCCTCCTAAGAAAAAAAAAAATGCATATTCTACTGTCTGTGTACTTATTAGCAAGACAGAGAAGCATTACCAAAATAAGCAAAACTATTTGGGATTATAAACGCTGCAAATTAAGAAATATTTAGGAAGAGGAGGCGAAGTGTACTGTAATAAAATCGGATAGAGGAAGAATATCGTTATCATCAGTTTTAACGTGGATAAAGGATTAGTCATTAACTTTATAAAATAAAAAGCCTGTTGTTTAAAATATTTACCCTCATTTTCCACATATTCGTCCTAACGTAGTATTAATTTCAATCCCAGAACTGAAAACTTCATAGTTTTGTGATGAAATAAAGTCTGAAATTGCATTTTATAAATTTTTTGAAAATTATTTTCAAAACTTTTACCCTTAAGGAAGTTGTCCAAATTTTTGAGCAGATGGAAATCTGTTGGAGTTAAGTCTGGCGAATAAGATGAGTGTGGGAGAACTAGGTAAAACAGCTCTTTTAGATTCTTCAAATGAAATATTTAAATTAAAACTTAAATATTAAATATTTTAGGTTTTATATATTAGCATATTTTGTAAATTTTAGGTTCTTGATATTAAATGCTATCAAAAATCAATAGCAGAACTAATAATTAATAACTAAGAATTAATAACAGAGAACTAATAATTAATAACATCTGATTACACTCTGTAAACATAAATATAGTAAACAACTGAAGTCCACTAATTTCACTTTGAATTTTAGAAATAATAAAAACGGACATTCAAATGAAACAGCTCAACAGCATTATATATTACTTATCGAATGGACCCCTCGGATGTAAACACGTAAAATAAGTTATTTTTTAAATATTGGGGAATTGAAAAAAAATTGCCTTGCCTCTCCTTCCCTTTCAGATACGTTAACGTTATTACAAATGCCAACGATAAAGGAACGTAATGTTGCCAACGACGACACATTGTAAGGCCAGATGTAATGCTTGCCAGATGATTGCGACCTGAGTGCAGGGGGTATACTCAGCACGAGCATTGACTCAGAGTGAATCAGGCATGAGTAACCATTTCCAATTGAACTGAGGGATGTTACATCCCCTGTTCCTCTGACTGGGCCTCAACATCTGCGACCAAGGCTATTTTAGGCTGTGTGATGATACGTGAGCTAAGAAGGGTCTTGGCTTTTCTTCAGATTCCGTGAAACATTACCAACCACCATACCTCAGTTTACTTATGATTTTCACATCTGTTTAAAATTATTCGTATGAGAGTCATAAATAAAAAAGCCTCAATTCAAGCTATTTGTACTAATTTTATTATTATGATATTAACTAATAAACATAAAATGATACAAGTAATGATACCACATATAAAGTACTAAAAGCAATCATAATCTGCGTCACGAAGAAGCTACCAAATGAGTAAGAACGGAATATCATTATTCTAATTTAAAAAATCCTATATGAAAACGCGTGATGACTTGACGATATAAAAAATTATTAAAATTAAATTAGTGCATAAAAATATTAAATGAAGGGTTAAACGTGCTGAAATTATATTTCAAAGCCGTTAGTAGCCTTTTTCTATGGAAGATATAGTTTCGAGAAAATTTTACCCTTTTTTATTTTCTTCCTTATATTGTTCAACTAGTTTATTCTTATTTATTTAACGCTTTTCGTTCTTCCGATTGGAGTTAAATTGTCCAATTGGCTGTAGATCTCTAAAGATATCTGCATCCGTGGTGAATATATGGTTCAATCGATGAATGAGGTTCTTGTACTGAGGTAAGCGGAATCGTATCATTCTCATATTACATAATTAATAATAATTGGCGAAGTCAAGCATTGGCTTGAAGTAGAGTTATTGCTTATATCACAACTCCATTTCAATCCTCTAACTAGGAGACTGAGACTATTCCGCTTCTCTCAATACAATTATATCTCTCTGGACAAAATTTGACTTAACAGCTTATTCACCGGAGCTGTTGATATACCTCCTCATTTCTACAGACAGAAGTGATTGAAAATATAAAGGTATATCAATCATATATATATATATATATATATATATATATATATATATATATATATATATATATATTATATTATAAGTTTATAAATGTAGGTATGAATATATATACGAAATCTCAAATTCACACGGTTAAGTTTAATTTTTTTTTCTTTATAATAGCACAATAAAAGTCTATATATTGTTTCAGTTCTTACTTAAACATCGGCCGTTAACGAAAACGAACCTTCCAGTAAATCATGCTTCCAAAATTATAGAATTCCAGTGATGATAGGAATTCTAAAATTACTTAATGAAGGACAAAAGAGCCGGCGCCGCAGCTAATAGCCAGCCTTCCTTCCTCCCTAGCGGCAGATGAATGAACCAGGCTCATTTTTTTTCTTTTTTTTTTTTTTTTGAAGGAGTGGTTTTGCTTATTTTGGTCCACCAAACAAAAAATCACTTGGTGAAAAAACACCGGATGCGCATATGTATATTAAAAATCTGTTCTATTTCAACTCTTACTCGCTACGTCGAAGAAGGTCACAAGGTTTTTAAAAGACCATTCCTTGCTCTAATTCATCGACTAACACGGTTTTCGACCTTGTTCTTTTTTCGACCAGCTTTGTTATTATTTATTTATTATTAATAACCTTTAATTATTCCTTTATCACTATAATATGTATCGCCTTAGCTGATTGCTTTGTAAATTACTAGTGTTTTATGTGAAAACAATTTTGATGCAGTCAGACATGTCATTTAAACTTCTAAAAATATTATTCGTCAACAATTCTTAAATGGTTAACTAATCTTAAAAAAAGAGTTATTGAGCAATGTGTGGATATATACGATGTAATATATAATAATGACGTGAGTATATGTAGTATAAGTATATACAATATAAGTTTCTCAATATCATTCGGTGTTTAATTATTAGTTCAGAAGGCAGGAAGAAAAGTGAATTCAAACAAGTTGGGAAATAAAAGCCAGGTCTATATTAGGTGAAATATCGATTTGTTCCGCTACTCTATTTTCTCAGATAGGCTGTTTAATAGTTTTAATGACAAAATATAAACGAAATTGAGTTTTAATATTGAGAGTTCTAAGAATTTGATAGTATGAAAAAAATACTTACCAAAGAAATTAAATTACAATTTACTCATTTTTATGTTTCATTAAGATTGATGAAACCCTTGCTCTGCATCTAGCTATGAAATGTTCTGCTGTATTGTCTTCACTGCCCAAACAATGATCTCAGGGTATCCGAAACAAGTTAGGATGCTTTGATGTGATTCATTTTTAAATAATAATATGGGTTGCCATACTCAGATCATCACAGATATAGTATATAGGTAATACTATAACAATATTGATTAAAAAACATTCCACTATTTCACAAAGGTGGACGGGGTTGACTGCGCTGGAGTTGTTTAGTAAATAAGGATCTTTTGACTTCAGATAAAATAGCTTTACTTTTATTGTGTGGTGACCATGGTTACAAAAATATAATTCTATTTACAACATGCCCCTTTTCGGTATTTGAGTGATTATTTCAGAGACAATTGCTTCATAAGGCTCTTTTAGGTAAATACCCTATGGTGCTTTTGAGTAAACAGGGATATCTAAAGACATCTGCTCAGTAATCCTATAATCTCTCGGTATAACATATCCTCCTGAAACATATTCTATATAATAGAATATGCTCTCTACATACCAGCTAAGAAATTTTTTTTTAGTGATTTAGTGAAGATTTTAAAGAACCATTTATAATGATGTCGTTTATTTTTCATAACCTGCATGCTGGTTAGTTAGGTAACACCAAAGCTATTTATATTACAATAACAAACATGCTCGCAATGTGAACTTGCACACCGATTCTACCCTATGTCCTCAAGGTAGTCCAATGGTACAAAGTTTAAAAAAAAATAAATGGCAATCAATCACAAAAAATGTATAGTAATATTCGCTGAGTTACCTGCTTATATTGCTCATTTGCTAAGAATAACGAAATCAGTAGCACTATACACTGTGCAGATTCATCCTACAAATGCAAACTAAAAGCTAAGCAAGGCGGAAAATTTCAGGAGCGGAAAAATCGTCAGAGCGGAACGAGAACTTATTTAATGTACAACATAAAATCAATATCCTATATATTTTAATAATGTAGGAAAGGTATTTTAAAATACGAATAACGGTTTAAGCATTTTTTTTCCGTCCTGCTCTATAACAGATCTATTTTTATCATCTATTAACAGTCAAAAAGTTGTATAAAGCTCATAGAGAAGAAGAAGAAGAACTGAACGAGTTTTTTTGTCCTCTAGGGAAGATAGACTTGACAGACAAGTGAAGGATTTTATGAATAATACAAATTAAACAATTAATTATTGTTTTGATACAATATTTTCCTAAATTTAACATACATGAATTTGATGGATATGTAATGAAGCTTTGGAAGAAAGGGCTGGGTAATATCACCGAGTGTAGAAATTGGTTTTACGATCCGAGGATGCCGAAAAAACAAGAGCCTGGCCCTGACTACAGACGATCGTAAGCCTGTAGATTGTTTAATGCGTTTCATAAAAATAGCTACACCATTAGCTCCATAAATGAACTAGTTAGCAATCGATACTAGTTGATAGTTAAAATTTAGAGCTTAAATATCTGCACCTTTTCCCAAACAAAGCAAGGCGAAGAAAAATGCGCTGTTAAAGATTTTTCTTCCTCATTATTAACATTCTTTCATATACTACAGCAAACCTAATGTCACTATTTACCATAGGCAGGCATGAGCGCTGAATTTGAAGCTATTAAATATTTATATAGCACAGAATGGGAAAATTCAATGCTTGTGAATTAGTTGTATCAGAGCAATTTATATATTAAACCAACTTCCAACAATTGCCAAAACGTACAAAAGATCCCTCTGTAATATCCCCATCGTCCTTGCCAAAATAAGTTATTTTAACTCAATTAGTTCCTTATAATCAATCCGGTTATAATAACAATACACCAGCCCCAGTTCTTTAAATGCAATCATATGGTTTCATTTTCAGATTTAATATATTCTGTACCATTAGTCGTGTTGTTTCTTGTTGGATGAGCATATGGATTCGTCTCATTCCATCTTGCCTCAACATCTTTCACTGTTTGGAAAATCCCTGCAGACTTGCATAAATTCTGCTCAGATACCATCCTATATACGTGTCATGTGTGGTTCCTTGGCATTTACCCGATGCTTTTTACTTCAACACTCCCATCGTTATTTCATTTCTCAACTATTATAAAATATTTTAATAATGTCTATCTATCTCTCTCTGACGGCGTTATGGCCCATGCATGATCTCAACAATTTTCTTCCACTCAGAGCGGTCCTCTGCAGCTCTTCTCCATCTTCTCACACCCAGAAGCTGTAGGTAAACCTTGACATCTTCAAGCCACCATAGTCTGGGTCTAGCTCTTCCTCTTCTACCATCCTTTTATTATCTTCCTTGGTAGTCTTCTGGTAGTCATCCCTTGCCGTGAGTTTTACATTCTATTAATAATTTAAAAAACTATCAAATTGAAAATGAATGTAGAAGAGAATTAAACTTACGGACACCCCATTGTTCAAAAACAGATTTTTCAATTGGGTTCATAGGCGTAACAAGAGGAGCGTAACCCCTCCCCCCCCCACAATTGCTTAGAAGAAACTAAAAAAAAATTGTAAGTAACAGTTAAAAAAAAAATTGAAGGATTTTACTTTTTCAAAGTTATTATTGTGGGATTACAGAAGTAAGGGTCAATAATGCCAAAAACACAACAAAGAAAGTGCGAACATAGTTATTTTAATGAATAAAAGGTACACTAAAATGACAAACCAAAACGTAATACTGTTTATTTACAATTAATTATATTATTATAGCGGCAGTATTGAGATCTAGCAGCAACAATAAGATCGCAAATGTGAGAACAGTTTAGACAATTCTTAGAATCTTGAAGTAAAGTCTGGATGGGTCTAGAAAGTTCCCTATGTAATTAAGTAATAGTAAGTTATTGTAACCAATAAATATAGTTTCTTGTATTTAAAAGATATTTCTTGATTGCCCTTCCATCATATCATTTATAACTTCCAAAATAACATTTATGAAAAATTATAATCTATTTATTTAATTTGAAGCTACATCATTTACAGTATAATAAATATTATATCTATATTACGAGACATCTTTTTTGAAGGGAGTAATATAGAGTGGTTGACTAGTGGGGGTTAACCTCCCCCCATGAGTCAACTCTAGTTACGCCAATGTTTGGGTTGAAAAACAATACTTGATATTTAAAATTCAAGTTATCTTACCATTTTGCAGAGTGGCCTTATCAATAGAGCTCTGAATTGATGAAATCGATTCCGGCAGTGGCAGATAATTTATTTTATCTGTCCGTGGCCAAAAATTGATCTTGCTGGATCTATAGACACACAAAGCCTCCTATACTTCCTTCAGTTATATTTTCCTTTGTAGGAGACTTGGCGATTGAGCTTCATTTCGGCCAAGTCACTATCTCCACAACACTGGATTAGAAACAGTACAAGTTCATTTCTGAGTAATAATCTATGCATGTATACTTATCTTGCATTTGGAACAAGCTGAAATTCTATCTAAAGCACATTTTATTTGCTCATTCAATTTTTTTATCTTTTACTTCTAATAACTCCAACGAAATAATAAAGGTAATAGACGGAATAAGGTACGAGAATTATTTTCCTCATTTTTTCCTATCCGGAAGTCTCCTTGCCTATCTATTACAATCTTTTTTCTTTGTGGCTTAGTTGGCATTTATCAAACAGTATCTTGTTTATAGTAATGTAGAGGAAACAACTATGTATACTGGAGTATTCAAGATTTGTATTAAAGCTCAGTTAGCAAATGATTTATGAGTGAACCCTACCAGGTAACCTGATTTTAGTAAACAAATAGACCATAGAGTCATAATAACCTTATTTCCGACATAATGCCCTAGGTCGGCCAAAAAACTGAGTACAATGAAGGTTGCGTGTATTTACCCATTCCATCACATTATCTGAACGATAATTCATCTTTCATTATAAATACAGGTTATATTTATTATATGTAGCATATTTTTATAATCCGAAATAAATTTTTCAGTTGTCAGATTAGTTTTGAACAAACATTACAGTAATTTTGATTTTAAACTCAGCCTGGAGATAATGAATGAATTTTTTAATCTTTTTTATCCAGTTAGGAGTTTTTTCAATAATTATACCGGATTTGTTAATATTGATATCCAAATTTATTAAATATTTTACAGTTTTCTCTTTCATAACTGCAAACATTTAATATGTAAATGTATAAATATTATTTTACCACCAATTCGATTAAAATAAATATTAATGTAATAGAAGTAGACCAGCTCGAAGCTAAGAAAAAAATTTAATTTTGAATTACCGAAATAAAAAAATAATATTTTAGTACAGCTGATGTTAATAGATTGAATGCTAACCACTAAAACTGAATAACAAAATGCTGTATTTGAACTGTTTATTATTGGCATATTTTTTTAATCCAAAAAATAACTAAAAATTGAGTTTTGAAAATAATTTATTTAATCGTAGAAAAAATATGTTTCTAGAGTGGTGGATTTTGGTGTTTTATGTAATAAAATTACTAATCTATTAAAATCTCATTTATCATACTGTAAATATTACACTACAATAAGAAATTAAAATAATATAAACTCTATCAGAACTGAATCAGTTATGCATTTCTTTTGTATTAAATCCAAAGAGACCGTTAAAAGATCGTGTTTTGTTGATGGACAAATGCATTAAAAAATACTTTTTTCACCCTCTGGATTGCATTGTGTAGGAGCAGGTTGAAAATAAAAGTTATAGCAATCAAAAGAACACTTGAACAGTAAGTTTTAGCAATACGACCTTATAAATATTTTTTTACATATTAGTTTATAAATAATAACTGGCTCTAGATCTCGTTTTCTAATCATGCTATTTCATTACTAATAACGATGTACATATAATCTGATACAATTATAAGTCTGAAATAGCTTTTAAAAACTTAAATTTGCAAAATAATAAATTTGTTTGGTTCGTTTATGTTTATGTCAGTAGGTAGTACCAAAACCGATTTTATTTTTTATAAAGTTATCTAACCTTGTATTCAAACGTATTTTGAAAGACATTCCTATTTTACTGCTGTAAAAATATCTCTATTCCCATTGAATATAATATTAAACTGATCATAGTCGTACAAAATCGTATTGTACACTTTAATCCTAATTATAACTATAATCATAACACATTTATAACACAAGATGTTAATTATGTGTTTATTGTATTGATATTTGTTTTTTCAAGTTGTCATAGATACATTCAATGCAGGTGATAAGAGTTTTTTTTCCGGGGGAGGGAGGTAAGTTTAGATAATGCAGCCTTCAGTCAAAAATACTGTCATTTATTATATATATATATATATATAAAGATAAGATCTATAATATATATATATCTTAGGTATTTGATTTTCAAAGAAATAACATCATTCCTTAGCATTAGCATTTTTTATACAGTAACTGTCAGGAAGCTAAAGCAAATAGTTTCTACCCTGATAAACCAAAAGAGTCGAAAACATATTGCCGCCTTATTGCTCATGGATTTATTCCGAATATGAACCTGAAGTTTCGGGAGCATAAAGCATTGCTTGACTATATTAGCGAAAAAGATAATGCAGCAATAATTTTTTAATTTGGATTTATCCCCTTTTGATCCTTAACACCTCATTTAACCTATTTTAGTTTGTTTCACAAAAAATCTAACAATAAAAATAACAAAAATTTTGTTTTTATTAATTTTAATCTAACAAATAAAATTAAACTTAGTCGCATCAGAAAGTAATATTTTTTTTTTGAAAATACATGCATAATATAAAAATACGGTTTTTTAAATATGACTGGAAAACAGTACTGGAAATTTTAATTATTTGTTTGTGTCTGTTTCATATATAAATGTCAATAAATGACATAGGTATAGTGAGTTACTATAGATATCTTTTGCCTATAATTATTTGTATACTGTTATTTTGAAAAATCTATGGTTATGGTAATTCAATAAACAATTTTACTTTGATTCATATCACATGATTCTGAATATTGCAAATGATTAAATCTCTATTAAAACTTGTTGGCAAAAGAGTATTCACTAAACAGTTCTGAGGTTTGATCGCTCGCCAGTTCCTTATTCATGAGTGATTCACTCCCAAAACTATAAATCCATCACCATCCTGGGTTGGAGACATTCCCAACGTAAGAATGACGTCGGTCCTGATGAAACACAAAGGAAACTTGACGAATATGGTATTGGGGCATAATAATTTGCATCCAATGCATGGTATTCGATTCTGTGCTTGGAATATGAGATTTATCGATATTAGAACTAGGGTTCAATATCGATGTGGGAGCCATCGATAGGGTTGAGGAACCCCTTTGTAATTAACAAATGCAATCTATATCCATTGGCGGATTTAAGGGGGGGCACAGGGCCCATGCCTCCCTCGCTAAAGCTCTCATTAGTTGATATTGACCTGAAATTTAATTGGTTTTCAACAAGAAAAAACAGGTTTTACACACCACAATTATTCATTGTATCGAATGTTTTCTCAATGGATGCATCCAAAATCGGCTATTCCGAACCCTTTTATGTTTTTCATTCACATTTAGATAGCTACGGCTTTGATCAAGGAGCTTATTTTATCCATGTCATTTTTTTTTTTTTTGCCTCAGTTGTCTTAAATTAAAAATTGATATTTTATGTATCTTCATTCATATATGGATCGTATGCATTGTTAACAAATTCACATTGACCCCTGAAAATTCTCCTAGATCCGCCAGTGTCTATATCTGGGACCCTATCCACTCCGATCCAATTCGTTTTATCACAATATTCCTTTTTTTGTTATTATTCAGAATCGTCCACATTACCAAGCTTGCAGAAGCAATACAAGCTTGAAAATTCTCTTTTTGTCTAATAACAAGTTCAATAGCAGAAATCTAGCTTGCCTTTCCGAAATCCCTTCCAGTGAAGTTTAATGTCCCAGCTAAGTATAACATCAGAAATATAGTGTCTCTACTTGCTTGAGGTTGGTCATTTTTCTTCTTTATGTAATTTTCTAACTATTATTATTAAAAATTACCAAAATTTAAATAATATTGAGTGGAATAGATCAAGAGTAGAGCACTGAGTTGCAGTGACAAAGGTCCCGGGTTCAAATCAATCAGTCGCAGATAATTTCTTTACTATGTTACCAGCTGGGGATGGGCCCTGTGGGATCTGGAGAACTTTCTGGGGCTCATCCAGTCTCTTTGAAGTGGATACTCGTAAATTGGTGGGGGTACTAGGACAAACCACCTCCCTGCAAAACCATTTTAGTAGAAGTAGTACCGTCTCTACCACGTACTAAACCAAAGACCATGGGTTCAATGAAAATTTCTGGATAGAAACCTTTAGTTCAATTAGTTAGTTGTATGCATTTATACAAATCCCATATATATTATTAAGACAGACAGTTGATGATCGCTCTAAATGGAGATGTAGGCAGAAGTGGCTGGACGTAAAACTTTACGTGAATTGCTTTAGAAGAAAAAATATTAAAAGTGCTGGAGCAAAGAGAAAAGCTGGCAGGGAATGTAACAATTTTCGGGTTTTGTTTATATCACAAAAACGGTGATCGTAACTAAAAAATTGTTATTTAAAATAAGTAAATATCATTTAATTTCTTACAAGAATGTTCGAATTGATTTTTTCCATATCTGTTATTACTTTAGCACATTGTTTTTGATTCCACACCCTTTAGAGGGTAAAGCTGTTGGTGTACGAAACTAAATGCGACAGTGTGTTATTGTGAAGAACACATTTTTCATAAATTACAACAGATAAGGAACAAAATGACAGGGACAGTTTATAGGAAATTCATTGCTCTTCCTTTGTTTAAAAAATAAGCAACGATTGTTAATGAGATATTAATTAAAATCTGAAAAATGCTTCCATCTGAATTCGATTCCATCCCTACCCATCATTTTCATGATTACCTGGACTATGACAGAAGGATTAAACCAAAAAATATTTTCTTCGTAGTTACTTAATGATACTTAATAACACATTATTCCAACATCTAACCAAAATAGTCGATAGAGCAATCCACGAATAACACCTTCGATGTGAATCACGAGTGGGAGATAGAATAAAAGGGAAATTAAGCAAAAGTGATGTCGCAAGGTAGAGTAATTGAAATTAAGAAGGTTTGGCTGCAGTCGTCTGTGGTTTGGCCAATAGGTCGCCACAGTGATGAATGGATGGCCAGATCTGCTTGCCGCAATGTCCTCTTACCGGCAACCTTTATGCCAAATAGTTCCATTTTGACTTTTAGTTCGTGACACATCAATTTTATTTCAACAATCACATCCTCCGATTCATGATCTTCTTTCGTAATTCTACAAATGTAAAAACATTTCCGGCTATGTATATAACATTTTCTGTCTACGAAAAAAAATTAATAAAATATAAAGCGTCTGACATTATATCAGATTTAATAGTATAATAGTAATAGTAATAATAGATGGCATTATATCAGTGGCATTAATATACTTAGAAAAAATAAATAAGTTCTAAATATTTTTAATTTAGTAAGGATTTCAAATTAGGACTAAAAAAAAAAGAAGAGACACGTGTACAAAACTCCTGGAAGATTGTAATAGGTGGAGAATGCTATGGACGAATACGGATGATGAAGATGGGGACTTCGTAAAACCTGAATATTTGGATACTAAGGAAGAATGGACATTGGAAGTAAAGGGTTCAAAGATCAAAAATGTTACCAACTTCAAATATCTAGGATCTGTCCTTCAAAAAGATAAAGCATCCGTTGGGAGCTTTAGGTATGCTCGATTGAGTACCTTGGAATTAAAACTATCCTAAAACCCACAGAAAAAAAAATAATTTGCCATGCATGAAAGTCAACCAATTTGAATGTCAACAGCATCGAATACCCGAATTAAAGAGCTTTGCGAGATACTTTACTGAGTTAGTTTAATTAACTTACAATTGGGCACTCGGCATCCCAAGCTATAAGAAACATTACATTAGTTTGGGGAAGGATAAATATCGAAAAAAGAGCGGAGCGCATGCTCAAACCGAATTTGGTTCCAAAAAAATATTGGTTTCTGTTTGGTGGTCAATGGCAGGAATAATTCCTTTCTCCTTTCTACCCAGAGGTGAAACCAACGCATCCATATCGTACTGCATGCTATAAATCTTATCAAAAAACTGTGTAAGTTACTTACACTCTTACACAACAAAGCCAAAACTCATGTTTAACGACAAGAAACTCAACGATCTGGGTTGCGAAGTGTTCCTACACCCGACTTATTGGCCAGTCTCATCTCCGACATATTTCTCAAATCTGTTCAGAAATTACGGCATCTTTCTTTAGGGTAAAATTTTTGAAAATGATTCTCAAGTCAAAAACTCATTTTCAAACTTTTTCCAACATAAAATCCTGAATGTTTCAGATCTGAGACTGAAAATTATCGTTGGAAAAATCTATAGAAAATGTGGGTAAACATTATGAATAAAATTGTTTTTATTTTATAAAGTTGTTTTACTAAGTAACCTTTTCTTTGAAAACGGCAACGACCGGGTCGATTCTCAGCTGTTAACAGTGTGAATAATGATCTGAGTCAGCTGATCAAAGAATAGGAATCCTAATAATCATACCACAGTGATTTATCCATTGGGCTATTCCGCTACCTAGTCTGTTGTGATACAGGATGATGAAGTAAAAATAAAATTTATTTTACGTTGAATAATCATGAAAGATTTCCATAAACCAGTGTTTATTTCCGAACAGAATATCAATTAATGCAACCGACTCGCTTGTTTATGTTTTCCCATTATTTCTGCATGTAATCTAATGTACCTGCCAAACTTCCTATTTGGTGGCTAGATACTTCATCTTCCTAGGAAGTTGCTTCGAGATGCGCGATGCTTGGTGTTATGTCACGCTAGATCGGGCGATACAACGCTAAGAGAGAAGACTGGATGAGATGCTCGGAGGATTTCATTACAGAGGCTCGGCGGTTACAAAACACGGCTACCGGTCGCCTTCCCCTTCTCTCTGAGGCAAGCTATTCGGCTGTTTGTTTCTTAAACGGATGCCTTCCATCGATGAATTACCAAACGTTCCTATTTGTAAACCTTCCAAGTTACAAGAGTCATCTGTGCCTATGGCGCCTAGGCAGTTGTGTCTCTAGATCGTCTAGCATCTTTTGGGGGATCTGATAATTCCGGAAATATTGTAATCTCTATAACGTTGTAATCGCTGAAAGAAACATTTCTTAGGAAGTTATACAATTTATACCACTATTAATTTTATCGCCTACAGTTACTACCTAATATAATTTCTTTTATATCATTCTAAATTAATGTTCGAAATATATTAGAGGATAAAAGGACCAAAAGGTTCGATTAGTTACCTATAAACTTCACCACTCGATGTTATATTACAAATAAGAAAAAACTTAGAGATACTACAGTGAAGCAATATGGAGCTGCTCGCCAATTGAGGCTTCTTAACACTTGCTGGACAAATGTTCTAACCTCCCAATTATTTACAAGGCTCATATGCATGAATACTTTAAGACCTATTTGGACTTAAGGAGTAGAGCTCTGAGGCTCCACAAAGCCATCAATTCCAAAATTCGTGGTCAAATCCTCAATGTTCCTTGTTTTGTTATGGATTAATTCATCTACAGTGTCCCATTTGGTGTTGATAAGCCGATATCAATCCTTGTTGCATTATTATAATACAGTTGTTGATTTCAATAAATACATATGTTTTTAATCTTTTCAACTTATTATGACATATTATGATACTTATTATGACAGTGGCTGACTTGATTTTAGAAAGACAATTTTTTTTTACTAACTTTTAAAAGATGACGATCTGAAATATTTAATGTGTGCGATTTTAACTGAACTATGTATTTTACAAACTCCTCATACAAAACAACATCCGCCTATCAACAAATAACTTAATAATCAACTAAGTCGGACGGAGATGTTGAAGTTTATTATCATTATTACTAAGGAAACCCACTTTTTTTATTGTTTAAAAACTATACATCTCATGGATAATTTCTGATACCCATTTCAAACTTAATAAAGCATTGGTTTACAAATATAGATTTAAATTATATACACAATAGATAAACTTATAATTTTCACGAATATTAAAAAGATTATACCAAAAAAATACAGCTTAAAGAAATTTCATTCATTGGACATAACGCGGTAAGGAAAATCAAGTTAGTGTACAGAACAAGTATTTTTTGTAGTTTTTGCTCATTATAACTTAAGAACGCCACATTACGCTATTACAAGTGCTTAGCGAATTGTTCAGGGATAATTTTACCATTAAATTTAAACAAAATTCAGATACTAATATATTTTTTATAGTTGTCAGGTTATCAAAATACTATGTGTTAGTTTTATCGATATTATTCTTGAACGGTTTCGTCTTGATGACGAACAATATGCATCGATTAGATTTAAAAAATCATGTTTGTTTCATTAATCTAACCCGATCGGTAGATAAAAGTGCATTATATAGTACGAATAAACTTGGACTATATATAATTCGAATAAAAACCAATAGAACTATATTTACGCAATGTGAAAAATCAAAAGTTTCCAGAATAGATGAAGATATAAACGGTATATTGAAATTATACACTTTAATTAATTAGGTAATGTATTTCGTTTATTTTTTCTTTTTAAAAATTATAGTCCGATGAACAAAATCATTTTTGGCAGCGTTTGGTGGAATACTTGCCAAGATACCCAATAGCATAATTTTGTAACGAAACTGATAAACACGGTTTATGTGGGGTAATTTTTAATAAAACGATAATTTGAAAATGTCATAAAATATTTTCAAAAATAATTATTAGTCCTTTGATAGGTTGTCATTTTGAAATGTAACGGTGAATGGTGATCCCGTGTTCGTAGGTAACTTTTTTATTTGACTTTCTTTAACGTCACTTCGACTGATGAGGCCATTAGCGACGACTGATCTTCTTATATTTCTTGGATTAACTTTGTCTGTTTTAAGTACATCAAAGTCCTCTGTAGTTTATTATAATCTTTGGACGGTCGGCACGTTTCAATGTCCAAATTTGTTCTTTCTATTTGATTGTTCTTGTATTCAAATCGATGCTTCGCCTTAATTTCTATATTATCACAGCTTTGGCAGGTTGGTTGATACTCTATAATTAGGTGATGTGTCAGCTTTGTATGACCAATTCTTGGCTTGCTTGGGGAATGTCATCACGAGGATCATTCTGGAGAACAGCACTTTTGGTGAAAAGCTGCAACGAGTGACGTAGTTGGAATAGCGATATGACATAATTATTTTTTAGTTACAATTATTATTTGATTTGTGGAATCTTTGAATATCGAAAAAAACTTTAAGCTTTAGAGGGATATTTTCCAAGTTAATTGCTTTATCCACGATCATAGTTGTTGGTCAAACAAATATAAATAATTGGAAAATTCAAAGCAGGTCGTGCTTTGATGTGATCTATTCTATGTTCAAGTTTTGTTTTTTTATGACACACCACAGATGCCACATATTATTTAAAATAGCTTATCTTATAAAGAATTATTATCCTATTTATTTTCCCTAGCTCTGTCTGATTTATTCATTTTATTAAAAAAAATTCTAAATTATTATGAATGAGTTATGGCTTATTTTTTTGTAAATATTTTTTATGATACAACCCAATGAATTTTAACGGAATATTTAGATTTTTTTTAAATTTTATTTTAATCAAGGCAGGGATAATTTAATCTTCTCTAATCTAGAGTCGTTAAGCCTTGGTATCAGTAAAACTTTCTCTTGCCCTAAAGATAGTTTTCAAAAGATGATTTTTTAAATAACATAACGTAATTATTTTCTCATTGCAGAAACTGGTTTTATATTTATATATATTTACTATTGGAAAGAAACATACTGTATTTATAAATAAAATAAATAAAGAGGCAAAGTGCGAAAATATCATTGCGACAACTAACCACTCCTTGCCTCGGTAAGAAACAAATAAATGCTTTCATTACTATGTCTATAATCAATTAATAATATATTAAAGATTAAAATTATATATAGAGTCAGGAGAACGCCTAATAAAATTTCTGTAACTGACAACAATAAAAAAATTAAGGGGATTGGCATTAAACTAAAAGTGGTGTTTTGAAATATTTGATGTTTCCAAAGGAATCGTTAACTTATGAAAAAGTTAATGTTCCCTTTTTTATACACGTGTCTATTAATACAGGAGCACTAAACATTTAGCATGAGAAAAATGTAAGTATTTATTGTTCCATTGACGTCAATACTAAGATCGCATATTGCAAGATACCAACCTTATTAGCACATTTTAGGTTAAATTTTTCCTAATAAAATTATGCAATATTGGAACATACTTCAGTTTAGGTGCTCTGAGGAATTTTTTTATTAATCAAATACTTTCACAGCATATTGTAATTATTGCTGTCAATCTACCTGCTTTTTGATAAGATTTTATACAACATTTGAGTAAATTTATAAAGTAACCACATATTTTTTTCTTATTTCAATTTTTTTTAATGAAGAAAATTCATGATTATTATTTGAAATCTCACAAATATCTATTTGAATTAGGCAATGTGGTTATATATGTATATATATATATATATATATATATATATATATATATATATATATATATATATATATATATATATATACATATACATATATATCTTAATAAATGATATAATATGTCGCAATCAATTTCAGTGTTTTTACTGAGAAAAATCTGTGTAAAGTGAGGATTTGAAAACCTCATTTTAAGATTTGAAATTATAAGTAGAAATGAATGATTCGCTGGTGAACTTATTAAAAGATTGAGGTTATTTTTACTGAGAGTTGAGAATTAAAAAGAAGAGGGAGATCATCGTGCACAAGGTTGGTAAGGACTTAGATGTATATAATAAAGATATACAAGATATATATACAGTCTACTACGTCACTGATATGCAATGCAATATAAAGTTCTGTTTCTACAAAACTTAAAAAACCTGAACCACTACAGCCAGGTAGTGGAAGAAAGGGTTATAATGGAGTGGTTATATTGGAGTGGTTATAACCACTCCAATTTTAATTTTGAGTTTATGTCAAATTGCATTTATGTATTTATTTTTTTAATAGCTTTTAACGCCTATAATGCATTCCCACAAGTGTAGAAAGAAAAGATAACCCTGCAGTATTTCAAGCTACTTATTCAACCAGAATGTGAAGTTTGGGAAGAAAAAATAGAATAGAAAGTCACTAATTAATAATGTATTAATTTAGAATACAAATACACTTTGGTCCTTCCAAATCCTTTACTTTTTAAAGAGAAAGGTAAATTTTAGGTTTAGGTGGATAATTGAGGATATCCTAATTTTACTTCCAGACCATTCACGCTTTAATTGCCACTTTGAGTGCTCGCTGACGTCACCATCAACCATTGTTCTTAAGTTTTAAATAGAATTTTCATCTTGTAGGAACTTTTTTCCTACTTTTAGAAAATCATTTGCTAAACAACAGATACTGCCGAATATCTTAGATTTTCGAGTTACTTCTTTTTTTTACTTTTTTTTTTTTTAAGTTTTCAAAATAAAATGTTAAAATAAATACAGCAAATGATACTGACACTGACAATCTCAGGTTAGTATTACTGTTTTCCAACTACCTCAAGAAGCTAAGGAAAGTGAAAACTTCAAGAAGGCAGCCCCTAAACCAGACTTTGGATTAGCCCTACCCTGTCTATGATGACAAGAACAGAAATAAAAGCAATCTATCAGATTATATTGAACAAAACATGACGTAGAAAAAGATATACTAGTATGTTAAGTGGAATTATATAGTGGAATGATGTTATATGGTGGAATGTTAAGAGAATTACAGGAGATGATATTGAGAGAAGATGCGTGGGTCACAGTAGGTGGAATCAGCTGGTCTATGACCGAGCTATTTGGATCCAACAGAATCCTCAACATTGATTGTATGGTAGAAGAACATAAGATTAAGAGGAACAATTATTTTTATAAGCTCCTAACATTTCTAATGTATGTAAAATTAACCGAATACTGTGGCATTATTTTCTGTTTAATGTTAAGGCCAGCATGTTTGTGCCTCATAGGTAACGAACTCAATCTCATACATGCATAACACTTACACAGAAACATGTATGATGTTCATTTGTGTAATAATATATTAGTAATTTAATGAATCATTACCTTTGTTCATAACGACAATGAGGATGACGCAGCGAATATTTGTTATTAACGAGGCCTCCTGAGTGCTTAATCAAACTAAACAATTTTTTTAATGATGGCTTTGTGGATCGATACCTGACATATAAATTTATGGATTATATTTCTTAAGGCTAAATGTAATTAAAAAAATAAAAACTATAAAATATTTCATATTTTGTAAATTATTATAGTAAATTCTCATACAAAATATTTGTGTTGGGTCGCTCCATTTTTAAAATGAAATTAACATTGGCTAAGAAATGGTTATTTATTACAACAACTTTTTCAAGTGTAGATATATTTTTTCAAAATAATTATCTTCATTTTCTATAATGGATAAAATAGGTCAGGGGGGTCAAAGACTACACAAAATAAGAAAAAGTATTTATTGTGCCAGTGTTTCGGCCTAAGATGTAGTCCCTCTTTGGAGTTGGAAAAAGAAAAAAAATGATTTTCTATATATTTTTTTAATTATTATTTTGATTATTTTTAAATATTTTTTTGTTTTGAAGAGAATAGATTTGTCCTGGCCAGGATTCGAACCCGGGTCGTCTGCATCTCCGGTGCACGGTTTAAAGGATCGGTGAAGAGAACGGATTTGTCTGACTTGGATATGACTCCTGGTAGCTCAGTGGTTAAGAGCACTGCACCGGAGATGCAGACGACCCGGGTTCGATACCGGCCAGTACAAATCTTTTCTCTTCAAAACAAAAAATATTTTTAAGAAACATTTTCTATATATTTTTAAATATTTTCTTTGAAAAGAAAAGATATGACCAGGACCGGGACTAGAACCCGGGTCTCCCTCTCTGTCTCTGTCTGACCGAAAAGCGAACCAGGATGGCTGCGGTGGCTAAGCACCACGACGGATACGTCGGAGACCCGGATTCGAGTCTCGATCCTGGCCATATCTTTTCTTTTCAAATAAAATATTTAAAAAATTATAACATCTAACAATAAAATAAAAAGAAACATTTTCTGCATACTTTTCCCAACGTATTATCAAATTTCCGATCCAAGAATGGGAACATTCAAGATTTTGTGATGAAACTGTGTTTTTGACTTGAGAATCATTTTCAAAAATTTTACCCGAATGGAAGTAGTCCAAATTTCTGAACCGAAGGAAATCTGTTGGATATAAGTTTGGCGAATAAGGTTTGTATGTGTGGAAGCACTTCATAATCCAGCTCGTTTAGTTTCTTCACTGTCGTTCGTGAAACATGAGATTGCTAACGTTATCATGTAAGAGTATAGCATAATAGTAGAGCGCTGCAGTACGATGTGGATGTGATGGTGTCGACTCTAGGTAGAAAGGATATATTAATTATTTATCAATTGATCTGTGTCACCAGCTGAAATTTTTAGAAAAACCAATAGCGAATGATATGACGATATGATCCGTTCGTTTCAACATCCTTCCCTTAACGCGGTGGCCATGTTTCTCGCATCTTGGGCTGCCGGGTGCCAGGTTTAAACCCTTATAAAAAATTACAGGAAAATCGCTTTTTTTATGACCATATTTGAAGGTATAAGTAAACAATGATCATTCAATTGTAGTGAAAGTAAATGTAATCAGAAAATAGATGGTTAATGACAGCTCATTACAATTTATAAACAGAAACACAGTTAACAGTAGTAATCTGTTGATTTAACTTTTTATAAATACTAAAAACGGACATTTCATGTGAAATCAATACCAACCAATACTATAATGCTAAATAATTTATCATTAAAATAAAAAAAATATAATTTCTATTTTATTTGATTTGCAAGTTACCACGTTTATGATTTTGATAGATTTAGGTTTTAGTTTTAGTTTTTTGAGTTACGATTGAACTGTTATTGGCCCATACATTGGCAATTAAGCTTACAAGAGGCATTAGGGTGCGAATATGAATGGGAGAGTAAAGGCTGCCCCCTCCCCGATCTCTACAACGTTCATTCATTACAACTCTACCAACCGTAGCGCCTCAACCGGGCTTAACGACATTTCATTCAATTCTTCCGCCCTTTAAATTCACCACCTTAAAATACGTATCATATAATACTAAACCATTGCTACATCAAGGAACTGGAAGGAAATATATTATTATACATTAATTTGCATAAGTGTCAGTATACTACCAATGAACTTTTATAGGCAACTATATGGTAAGGTAAAAAATAATATGTCTACCTCGTTATTATTGAGTTACTATCCTTTATACATTAAATTAAATGCCCATGATTTCTTTAAACAGAACAATAGGGTTTATGATGCGTAAACAATATTCAATAAACCAATGCCATACCAAAACAATCCTTAGTGAAAATGATTATATCTAAATTTAAACAAGGAAATTTGTAGAGTCTAAAATCTTACGTCTAAATGTTTGCTGAATTTTTCATTGATTTAATTCTTTATTGCCCAAAATTGTATCTATATTACTAATCAATCTTTATTATCTCGTTTAAAAACCTTAATGTCTTAAAACCTTTACAGATGAGGAGAAAAACAAATTTCGAACTTATCACTCTTGTCAAGAAAGTAGTAACCCGAATATTAAGTAGTTTTTAACCATGTAGTTGCGGAGTATTACCAGGTAGTTATCTTTATTTATTTTATTTTGTTTTTGAATATTGAAAAAATAATTTAAAGTGGAAGAGTCAAAAAAATATTCTTAAAAATTTGCCAAATTCATGTGATTTTAGTTTCCAGTGCACTTTGCATACTATTAATACCTAATTATGGTAATTCATTATGAATAATTAATTATAATATTTTACCTCATATCTTATGATGATTAAATATTAACATAATTAACTTTTAAGAACAATTATAATTTTCTAAAATCAAAAGAAAGAAAGATTTCCATCAGATTTTCTAAATTTAATATTCAAATGAAAATAATTCATTAATTAAAGTTTAAAAGCATTGATCATCATTTCTATTGTTATGATTTGTTTTTATATTGACGAATAATCAATTATACGTATTAACTCGCGAGCAATATTGATGATTCATATTAAAATAATTAATATAATAATATTAATATAAATAATAATAAAAATCAATATAAGCACATTGAACTACTTCAGAGATTAAATATTCTTTTTATTTATTAACATTCTTTTTTTTTCTTAAATATGTAATAATACCTTGACGAGATTTTTTTAATTAACTAGAATTTTAAATTTTGTTGCCTTGATTGTATCGCAGTATATTTCCTACTACTTAATATCTGATTTCGATTTATATATACATAATTATTCAGAATCAAATTATTAAGTTATAGAAAGGAGAAAACCCTGTATAAACAAATTACTATTATTTTTAAAAAAGTAAATGAAAATACGTTTATCAACTTTTAAGATTTTTCTAAAAAAAAAAAGACGTTCTTAATGTATATCAATATTGAAGTATATCACTGTTACAAACATGTATTATATTTCTAATCAGTTTTCCATTAGCAATATCAATAAAATATGAAATTTTAAAAATACCGTATTTTTTTTATTATTATTATTATTTATTTATCAACGGTTATTTTTGAGTCCTTAAGATACTACTATATTATTTTGACGTTTGATGGGGTCTATATGTGAAGAAATAGTTTGGTTGCTGTCAATGTAGGTACCCTATTATTCTGAAAATCGAAATAATAAATGGTTCCATAATAATATATTCTTTAGCCAGGAGGTCACATTTTTGTAATATTTGTATTTCTTCACGATAGCCAATTTTCGATAACTTTGAATTATTAAAATTTATCTCTTCGTTACTTGAAGAAAAAGTTTAAAGAAAGTTGTTCACATTGTCACTGGTATTGATAAGTAATTGGAAGTATGGATCAAAGTATTAATGACAATTAACCTAAAATATAACCTTTTTTGTGGACATGGTATTCTGCACCTCCGAGGCATAAAATTTACATCTATTCCATCCTCATTATTTATTCCAAGATATATTACATTACATTTTGGTAAAATAGTTTACCAATCCCATATCAACCCTTGACCCCACTATAAATCCTGAACAAGACCTACAATATGGGTTGAAACGTTGTTTCTCAAATAAATAGTTCTCCTTAATTAAGAGAATAATCATTGAATAAAGACAAGTACTCATAACATTTATTGTGCCAGTTCTCCTAAGAAATGCTGGTTCTCAGCTGAACCCGGAGACTAAGACGAGCCGGTAGAGATAGGGAGATAGGAGAAAGGAGAAATGTTATCAGGATGTGGGAGCAGGCGTTGGAGATAAGGAGGGCGTGGAGTAGGAAGTGAGAGGAGTGGGGGAAGCCGGGGGGTCGGGAGTGGGGAGTCCAAGCCGGCTCAGTTCGTTGGAAGATGGCTTCAGGATTGGTACTGGCTTGTGTTGTGTTTTGTTTCTGAGGGGGCACCAGGCCTTTGTATCACAGCTCAGTCCTTTCGATCATACTCAGGAAAGATTACCTTTCAGGAACAACCCACAAAACAAGTAGGTGTTTTCTTCTGATACTCAGTGGGAATCTGTTGATTCCTTCTCTTTTTTTTTTTAAGTCCATTTTTAATTTCATTTTTCTTTTTGTTTATCAATAAATTTGAAATCTTAATTGAATCATTTAAAGTTTTTTAATTGTTTTTTTTAATTGAGGGTTGATCCTGGTGACTGCGGCAAATCAATAGATCGACGCAGCCGCGCGCGATCTCCCAATTCTTGTTGCTAACCCTTCGCCTCTCTTTGTCCGCAGGTACCTGTCGGAGAAGGGAGAGGAAGCCCTGAGTGCAGTGGGGGAGTTTTGTTTGTAATTTAAGTACTCGTATTTTGTTTTTGTGTGCGTGCGTAACCAGTATATGAGAACATAAGAAAAAAATATATATCCGCGAAAAAGTTATATATATTTTTTTCGAAAACCCGAAAGTGGAATTTCGATAAGCGGTGTGCAGTTTTATTTTGTGATATCCAATGATGCAAGTGGAACGACGAGATGAGATGGTTCGCGAAGACCTGCTGAAGAAGCCGGCAACGGCGCGGGAGGTTCCTGACGACGGGCCGAGCAGCCCGGGATCCGTCCAGCCGCCGTGGACCGTCGAAGAGCAACGGCAAGTTCCTCCTTCGGCCTACCTCCTAGCCAACAGGTACATCCTCCTGGATCCGCCGGAAGGATGTCCTCATCACACTTGTATAGACGTTACGACTGAGAAGGAGATGGTCTGCAGGGTGAGTAGTCACTTCTATATTTTGATTATCTCTATACAGTGAAAGAGGGAAGGTTTTGAATTCCTTAAGAATTTATTAATTGCTCTTTATAATTAACATCTCTGACTTGGAAAAATCTTGGTGAAAAAAAAACACTCAAAGTTAACGACAGTTCACAAAAATTATTGATTTACATTTTTTTTTCTTATAATGAACATTTACCTTCCCTCTTCCTCTTCATATTTAATCAATTCTTCAATATTTTTCAATGCTAATTTATTAGTATGTTTAGACTAAATTAATAACCTTTGTACGTTCTTAGACCCCTAGAGTAATAATCTCAATACAAACATTCTTAATTCCTTTGTCCGAAGAATCCTTTTGTCCACATAGATAAAATAAGAATTAAAATTTTCGTAAACTTTGTTTTCTTTGATATGTCTCCTTTTCAATTCTCAAGTCGCGTCCCTTCTTTGTCCATAGGACAGACACGAACAATGTGTCTAGTTTCTTTGTCTGGCCACATCCTGTCTTTATGCTTCGATTTCGGAATATGGTTTTGTTGTAGCTATTGGAATATTTTTTTACAAATTTTGGAATTTATGGAGTTTTTAAATTTTAAAAAATATATTAATGATGATAACCCAAGAACCTGAGTGATAAGGTCATTATCAGGAGATGGTGGGAGGAAATGCCGCTATGTTGCGCGGCTGGTGGCTCGCTAAGTCCTTGGCCCTAGCAGCCACTCCAATACCATTTCTCTTCCTACACTTGCCATTAACATCATGGCTATGTTTTTTTTCTCTCTTTTAAACAGACCTCGTTACCTTCTCGATACATAACGATCTCTAGCATTCTAGGCAACATTCCCTTGAAAAGCTCTACATTTATTCATAATGTTGTATAACATTTCATTTAAAATATGCATAATAAAAATTTATATACTTTGTCTAAACATATAATTCTGTTTTTGTGATATTTAATAATGCGAATATGACTTGATGAAACTTAAAACACATTTCTCAATTCTCTTTGACGTCATTTACCTGACGTAGCAATAGGAGAGGATATTGCATCAGTTTTAATTGAATTTTATCACCCTAAAATAATAATAACATTTGCATTCTTAATCATAAGATTCTTAGTTAATACAATAGATTAAATCTAGGAGATTCATAATTGAATGTAACTTTAAAAAATACAATAAGAGCGTCTTCTTAAATTAAAATTGCAAAAAAACAAAAACAGTTTCAATCATTTTTAGCACATGATATTTTAAATTTTTATATTTTACTAAAATTGGTATGATTTAATCATTATTTTAATATAGGTGTTTTTTTTATTCTTATGTATGTAATTTTCCACTTATAAGATTATTTTTAGATTTCTTACGACTGATAACTGAATTATCGATGCTTATTTTATTCATTTATTATTATTACTTAAAACATCAGAGATTAGTTTTCTTTCTAAAAAATAAAAATTTTCTCTTGTTCATAAGGCTAAAATCTAAACATGTGAATCAGGTACATTGAATTGATGCCAAACTTGCAGAGTACGGCGATGCCCGGCTGCACTTCTTATCAGCTCTTATCTCCCGATCCCAGTTTAATCCCTTCCCGTATGCTTTCTCCGTTCCCCGATGTTGATATGGAACTAATGCCACAAATTGGCCGGGGACAAGTCATGAAAATTTCAAATGTGTGGGAAGAACATTTGTATTCATATATATAAAAAAATTCGAGGAAATGCGAGAATTACAAACTGAGCTTCTGTTATGCTCGGGCCTAAAATTCTCATGAGAAAATTTTCTACATATTCATTTTTTATTTTAATTAATAGCGTTCTTCATAACAAATAATAAAAAAATGAAAATATTGCTGAATATCGATATTTCCCAAGGATACATACATAGAGTTCTTTGTTCGCGTTAGGGCAGAGGATGACTATGACTTTTCAAAATTGGCAGCCTCTTATTAAGGCACAGATTGTTGGTGAGATTCTAATTATTACATTTTTCATTGTTATGCTTATCATAATTAACGTAATTTACCGAAAACTATCCATTTTTAATAAGATTTTAGTTTTTTACTTTTTTTGTTGTATCTGTGTTCCACTCGCTATCGCAACACTCTTTCCCGAAACATGATATCCCGAATCCTCGACCCTGTGTAAGATAAGACCTTCCCCCCCCCCCTTCAAGCTAATGAGCCGCGTTGCGAAACGGATTCCTATGTGTC
Organism: Arma custos; assembly: GCA_037127475.1. NCBI lineage: Eukaryota > Metazoa > Arthropoda > Insecta > Hemiptera > Pentatomidae > Arma > Arma custos. The sequence goes on along the minus strand of CM073764.1, from coordinate 30,370,543 downwards.
GCGCCTTCGGTGCTCTAGTGCCAACGGTCTGCCGGCAGCCCAGACAAGAATATCTGCCGGTATATTTCTACTTATGCGAGGAGAAATCGGAGGGAGGCATCAGGATCTAATTTGGGATTCGCCATTTCGAAAAACGTTATAAATACTCTCAAAAAAGGCGCATTTTTAGCTGTGTCGAAACTCCTCCTCGGGACATTACAACACTACTCTTAAGTAGATCAGTTATAAATGTGTTTGCTTGGTCGCTGGCTCGTGCTATTTGAAATGGATTTATTTATGGATCTGGGAAAGAGGTTGCGAAAATTAGTTCAATTAATGCTTTTGTGCGCCAATTTTATTCTTTTCAATACATTCCTAATTTAAACCTCTCAAATATAAAATCCAGTTTATTAAGCCAATTTATCATACAGCATTTGCATGCATGAATTGTTATCATATCTTCATCAAACAACTAAAGCTTGTATATTTTTATTTTGAAGAGACAAGATTTGTCCTGGCCAGCTTTGTTTGCAGGCTAGAGCAGTGCACTAGAGATGCAGACGACCGGGTTCAAATCTTTTCTCTTCAAAATAAAAATATTAAAAAAATAATCACCATCAAAAGAACAATAAATAAAAATAAATTAAAACTTGTATAGATATATATCTATGAAACATAGCTATATTACAGAAACTTGATCATAATTGTTCTATTATTGGAACAATAAGAACCTAGGCCCTAATCATGTCCCTTGTTGTTATTCTTGTAAAATTATATAGATTTATTTATGTGTATTTTATTACTTTATCTCGTTTGGCTGTAATCTGTTTGAATTCTATGCATATTTCATAAGCCGCCCAAACAATGTCTTTGTCGACAAATTAATGGTAAATCCTGTGTAGTCCTTTTTCGGGCAGAACAAAGGATCCCTCGTGTGGCTCTTTTGCAAGGCGGGGTATGGCAAATGGTCTTAGTAACCGCGGACAAGGATGAGGAGGAGAGAGGGGGTCTCTGAGGTCCTGCAGACGTCCTTGGTTGAGGTCAGTTACTCCTCAGCCGCCAACAAAGGGTTCGCCCGCACAACCGGATCTGCACCCGCCTTCGATGTATCGATTATTTTCGAGCGTACTATCGAACAGAGGGACCGTCCTTCGCGAGCAGAAACAGGACAGGGTTCGCTTGCCCAATGTCGGCCGTTGCTATTTCAGTTGATTTCAAGTGCGCTGCCTCGAGGCGTGTGTTACATCTATATCCTAACCATTAGGAAATTATCTTTTCAATAACTGCAGTATTTTTTTTTTACAAAATCTTAGTCTTGTAAGAATCGTTACTCAGCTTATCGATCAGAAATTTTACTTTGAAAGAACATTTATATCGAGTACTTGTCGTAAGATATGTAAACGTCGTTTTTCCCCTCTATCATTTGTTATTAGATCATAACGTAGGGAAATATGTAAATTCGTATGAATAGAACAAAATTACATTAAACTTTTCCGGGTTGATAAATGAGATGTGATTTTCCCGTCTGATTCATCAGATATCATATGGTTATATTAATTTCATTAAAAAAATATTATCAATTATCCCCTGCACTTAATATGTCACAAATAACATTTATTCATGTCTTTGAAAAACCTAAGAACCGGAACTTCTGCCCATTACCTACCGTCAAAACTCCAATTTCCATGATTTTTTATGTTTACACTGTTGGGACACAGTATATTTTAACACTGTATCCTTTGCCGACAGATTTCTTTCTCAGAATGTTAAGGTCAACCTCGAGTTCCATTAAATGTATTATAATTTTTGAAAGATGTTGAAACTCATCTCTAAATCATATATCAATATATATAAGCTAAAGCTTTGATTGCATAAGTTGAAATTTTTGTAACTAATAGATTTTGACACCATTTTATTTTGTATATTAAATTACTAGAATAATATAAGCTGCAATTAGAAAAAAAAAGTACGTGTCCCTTATCATCGCTTAGTATGAATTATCCTTTGATTGAAATGTTGATCTTTTTTCCTCTACTAAATGCATTATTTTTTATTCTGATTTATAATCTAATATTTTAATGAATATTTTTTCTATTGCTGAAACCATTAAACAAGTTATGTTTAAAATAATAACTTTAAAAAAAATTAAGAGTAAGAACTATGAAGGACTGTCTACCACGTGCAATGTCAAAGCATTTCTTTCTCTGCCGGAACTTACGTCATATCTTTTTAATAAACTTGTCTAGATTTATAGCTTCATGTCCCAACAAAAGTACTTTCTTAATCTTTATTAAAAATAAATAAAATAAATTCATTTATCTATTTAATTATGTAACATTATGCTGTTGCTGTTAGAATATATTTCGTTCCCATGCAATTTCATTGAATTATGAATCAAATTAACACAGTATGCAAAGCTGATGAAACCTATGTCGAAATTAGTTGGTATAGAGGCCGAAGCCCTTGGCAGATATATCGAAGGACGCCAGATCCACTCTTGGACAGTTAATTTATTTACTAAATAAATTTGTCAGACAAAGCTTAACACTCTGCTTTTAAAACCATAATATTAATAAACGTTTAACATATTTCATTGCGCTAACTCACTGTGGCCACATCCCTGAAATGGTGTAGAAAGATACTGGCAATTACTTTTGAGAAATAGCCGTTTCACATCTCTTGTGCGAAACTGCTGCCATCTATTATGTAACAACTAACATTCTCTCGAACACGATCTATTTCTTCCTTTCCCCCTTGTTACAAATTCTTATCCCGCCTTACTAATCTTACATTTTCTATCCCTTTTCTGGAATAAAACATGGATGAGATTCCGATTAGATTTTTTTAATATATTAAAAACTTTAAATCAATAATCAATAATTTTAATAATAAAATAAAGATGTCATGTCGTTAAAGAACAAGTTAGGAGTGGTTGAACTGTCAGAATTATCCTATTAATTCTAAACGGTGCTTAACATATAGTTCTATGCCTTTAAAATAGCAAACTCATGTGGAAATGGTTGACTGGATACATCTTAAGAGAGTGTAAAATGGTCAGGGGGTGCAGTCAATAAATTACCCAATATAATTTTATTCGTGCCTACGTTTGAACCTAACGTTTAGATTTAAAATCATGACAGAGGGATGAAGAATTGTAGTTGAGTTGGCTGGTTAAAGAACACATTAAGCATTTGACGATATTGGATTCTGTTGTCCTAAGTTATTGCCAAACCCCGATGTAACAAAGGTGATTGTTGTGGAATGCTCCAACGTATCTTAATTCAATCACTATCAATATCATCCATAGCATCCAATATCTTAACTTAAGTAATCGTTCGAAGCAAGGATGTATTCGTTGTGGCGTTTTCTGTTTCGAAACCGTACCTTGCTAATCGTACAGTGCTCCTTTTCTTTTTACACGAACAGAAAAAAACAAATAAATAAAAGAAAGGAATTGTATGACAAGAATGAAGTCCACTCGTGAATCGGCGTTATCATATCATATCTTGTTGTGAATGATGCGCTATGTAGGAATTATTTATGGTATAGTTTTTTTTTCTCAGTTCTTCCTCTCGACATTATCGCTGTCATATTGATTGCCCGACACCGCCCATCATTATCTCCCCCGTGGCTGTTTTTCGTCTGGCTTATAAGCCTTCTCTATCTGTATTATTCAGACATTGAAAAACATCTTGATAGTTGCTGACGCCTTAATTCCAAGAGATATTTATTATATAATTAACAATTTCCGCATTTAATGTTAGGGATCTAACTTTCGTCAGATATTTGGACGTACAGATGGAGACCAGGGTCTCAGCAATAATTCTGATTAGCTATTTAATAGTGTTCAACAAGCTCTTATAGTACCCCAACAGTATCTTCATATATTTTTTCTAAAATAGCATTAACCAGAAATGTTCCTCGCCAACTATCATTCCCATGATGTTACATGAATCAATCGCGTCTTCATTTGAAGTATAGTTAACTTTTACTTTTAGGACTTAAATAATAAAAGACACTCTTATACACATTTCTGCATTACTATTTAAAATTTCTTCTGGAGGAATCTTCTTGGACAAGTTCTGATCGTATAGATGTTGTTTGATGACAGGTGGTCGGCAGGGATTGCACTGGCCTCGTATCGGCCCACCTGAGGCTGGACGGCCATCCGCGGATCAACCCGCTTCACGAAGTAGTTCTCGGAGAGGAGTACATGTACCTGGTTTTCCCCGGCTCCTCAGGAGACCTCCACTCACACGTGAGGTCGAGGAAGAGGTTGAGGGAGACGGAAGCGAGGCGGCTCTTCCGGCAAGTGGCGGAGACGGTCGCTGCCTGCCACGAGAAGGGAGTTGTCTTAAGAGATCTCAAACTGAGGAAGTTCGTCTTCTCGGATTCTTCTAGGTGAGTTATTTCATTCATTTTTACCTTATCAAATATTGGCTTGAGTCATGCAGAACACGGTTGTAATATTATTCAAACAATTTGCCAGAATTTATAATTTCTCAGTTGTTTACTTTTTATTATAGTCAAAATGTAGACGATAAAGATGTACATTTAATTATAAATAATAAAAATTGTATTATTTTATATTTCATTAATTAGAATACAAACAAAGCATATTTATAAACATCTTTGCTCCACATTCTAAGCCGTTAATGCTAAAAACATCTAATTCTTTTGCATGTACAAATAAAAAGATATTTTAAGACGAATTTCCATGAAATAAGGTTCCTGGACAATTAAGGACCTTTGAAGCATTTTTTATTTTAATTTTATTATTACTTTTGGGTTTTATTATTAGTTCTTTTCCACTGCAGTTGGCATTGAAATAATTTACAAAAGAAACAGATATTTACAAAATAAAAATTCGCTAACAATGGACCTATAATTGTTTTCGCTTTGTTGTTATTTTTGTGTTTCATTTACGTTTTGTTGTTTTTTAAATAATTAACTGTCAAAAGGAAATCGTCTTTGAAAGATTCATGCCGTTGATAGAAAAAAAAAATCCAATAGGATAGCAGTGCCTTATTTTTAAGAAACAAATTACTTTGGTTAGTGGGAAAACCAAATATAACCCGACGAAGTAAACGTTCTATAAAATTTGTAAATAATTTAATCGGTTATTTAAATGATGGTTAGAATCTGGTAGCGCCCAAGGTTATGGAAAAGAGAAAAACACTAGAAGGATGAGGTGATTAGGTTGCAACACACCAAACTAAGAAATTAAGGTATTTAGCTAGGGGAAGGTCAGCGCATTGTGTATCTGATATCCGTCTAGTCGAGAGTCCATTTCCTCATTAAAAAGTATTGGAAAAAATCTTAATAAACAATAAAGTAGGAAATTAAATGGCGGCTCAATTGAATAGGAGCAATTCTCCATTGGCAGAGCAGACTATTTCGTCCTCTGTTTTTCAACTTATATAACATAAAATTATGCAATAATCAGGCTTAGGCAGCCTCCCGTGTCAATCAGAATTGTTTGTAGTTTTTATAACGCGTTTTAAACTTAACAAACAATTCTTAGGCTTGTTACCTGTTGTTAAAGTTATCGGTTTTTTTGTCCCTCCTTCTGGAATCTCTTTAGGGATCCCAAACCCATTTCAGGTATAGTGGGATGCATTCGGGTACATATATGGTCGGGTGCCTATATATATATATATATTTAACTTGTTTTCAACAATTAAGGCATTTCTAGTTCGCTAAGACTTTGTGCAACACTTGCTATCTCTGCCAAGATTATTGTTTACACATTCCTGGACGGTTACCCGAGTTACTACTTCGGTCCGTGCTCCCAGCGCTGCCGCTGGATTGAGATTATGAAGAGAAGAGATAGAGCATGAGGCAGCCATCACCTTATCGCTGTCCACATCCTGCCTGTTTTGAAACAGGGCAGTGCATCAAGGTCGGGTGGAGAAGATAAACCTATCTTGCGTTGTACATTACCGCGAGTGAGTAACTCTTCATCCTCTTTCTCATTATATCATTCGTGAATTTTCTTCATAATTAATTAAATTTCTATTATTCAAAGTTTCATTTCATCATTGTTTAAAAAAAATTCGGCTGCATAGCATTATTTATAAATATTTTGATTAATCCTTATACTTTTAATTGCCCTCCGAATGATTATTGTAACAAATAATAGCGTATTGTTTTCCAAAAGGCATTGCTGTTGCTTTGCAAGGCAGCCGTTTTAAAGGTAAGATATTGCGGGACAGTTTGTAACAAGAGTACGCAAGAGACGGGAGGTCGCAAGAGATTTGTCAAGAGGGAGGATGTGTTGCTATAGCGCCCACTGACGCAAACCGGTCGGAATTTACATTCTTCGCTCATTTAACTCCTTGGGATTGGTCCATTTCTTATCAACTGATTAGAAATATTTACTAAAATGCCGAGGCGAGCGAAATATTGCATTAGTAGTGTGTAACGTTCCTTATGCGGAATGACGTTTCCTACTTTGGGAACCTGGCTATTGCGCATGATTGCATTTACCGTAGCAAGGCATTTTTTTTTTTATGAGGATTTATAGTTTTGTATTGTTTTATGGCTGAAAATAGTTTTAGCCAGTCTTCATTTCAGTATTTAATATTTACGATCCTCTTTGAGAATAGCGATTGCCAAGTTTTATTGTCATTTTGCAATAGAGCTCACGATAGTTTTTTTATTGCCTAGCTGTTTTGTTTTTTGTCCTCAAAATTAATATTAAAAATCTGTGTAGCTGTGAATAGATGAATAACTTTTAATAACATATAGTACTCGTTTTTGTTATTTTTCTGAAATGGATCCCTATGTTTTCTTAAGAACAAGCAATTAAACACTTAAAACAAACTGAGTTATTTAAATAAAAACGACTATATTCATTGGTAGACATATTAACAAATTATGTTTCGCTCCAAACATATGAAACATTATCCATCACTGAAATCGAATAATTATTCATTGCCCTCTCCCCACGCTTTTATTCTATTATTTTGGGAAAGGATTTTAGCCTTTTAATTGTATGCTCTTATTTCTGTAAGCTGAGTCTCGTACGATGCCTCTGCTAACCAACCTGGCGATGTCCCATGAATCCCCTCTTGGTCCTAGAACCGATGGACTTCCTGATGCCGGTGGAGGCGGCGCTAGGTGACGCTGTGGAGGATGAGAGAGAAGGACAAGGAAGGGAGCGGCCATGCAACTGATGTGGCAAGGCCCGAGTTGCCTCAGTTGGTGTTGCAACCGCCAGCGAAGGTCCCCTTCTGCTCCAATGATGAAACCCATCTTACCTAAAACTATTACCATTCTCGCACCCCCATCTCATCAATATCCACTATCCATCCGCCCACTCGATATGTCAACCATTGTCCACCACGCCATCGCCTCCTTTCTGTTCCTATTATAATATTAAATTGTTCCAAAGATAACTGAATCCAACGTTCATTCCATTCTCTCTACTTTTCATTCTCTTCTCTGCTCTATAAAAATCGTATATTTTTGCTGTTGACACTTACACTTCAATCAATTTGAATGTACTGTGAAAAGGAGAAAAATTAATCCAGAATATATTATCAATTAAATAAATAAAATCCTTGGGCCAGACTAGACACGTTCGCAGACACTTATGCTATTATCGCTTTATATTAATTACTATAATTAATTATCTCGTAGATATGACATTTGTTTGTCTATTTTGATTTCGAAATCATTGATGATACTTACGTAACTGTTTATTTCCATGCTCGTTAAATATTCTTTATGCGTTACGTTAATCCGACGTTGAAGGAGGGGCGGTTGGGTTCCGTTAAACGGCAAAGTAACAGGTGTCAGTTGCGTTTGGGCCGCCGGAGATGAACTTGACCGCTCTGCTTTCCAAATTAACGTTAGTCGTTTCCTCTAATTTTAGCTCTTCTATATACTCTAAGTATCGCTTATTCATAAGTTAATCAGTAAAAAAATTTCTATACCATTAACAATGCTTCTTAGTTTTCTGAACAGAAGGAGACTATACGTACAATAAATACTTGGCACTTAGTAAATAAAATAAAACATTTTGTTAGCTTTGTTACTGTTCGAAATGGTTAGAAGGTACACGATCTGAGGAATAGATGGCAGGATTTCAAAATGGATGCAATTTGTAGATTTGGACTAAGAAGAAGGAATATATTTATTTATAGATTGTCCGTATTATTACTAGATGATTAACTGTCTGTACCATCATAATTATTTATATTTGATTTCTTGTAAATTAGGACTACTAAATAATAGGGTGTATATTGGGTTGAGGTTAAATTGAGACGGAGACATCCGAACACAAGCGAGCATACCCGATCTCCTAGAACGTCGATTTTCGGTTTTGAAATGGATCTTGACATACTTGTTGATCTTATGACTTTTGAAATCCTCCTCCGATAGTCGAGAAAGAATCCTGTCATCCTCTTGCCGCGGAGTGGACCAGGAAGCGATCGCCACTTGGAGGCGGAGGATGATCCTCAGCCTTGCCGGAAGACCCTGAAGACGGAGTGGTTGGGAAGTCGGGGAGGCCAAGGGCGCGCTGCCGATCTGGGACAAGGCCTCCTGTCCTTAGCCATTGTCCTAACCCCGCCAAGTTTACGCAAACCGATTGCGAGTCTTTTGCTTGTAATTCCACCTCTCTCTTTTTTTTTCTTAAATGCTTTACGTTTTCAATATGTTCCAATGAGGAATCGTATGGCCATAGCCTCAATAGTCTTTCATCAATCAAGCAGTAAATTTTCTTCCAATGCTCTGGTATATAGCGAGAATTTAAAGGAAATATAATTAGGGCAACTTTGTATTTCATTTGTTTAATCAACCTTCTTGGTGTCATTTCCAGGAACAAAAATACAACTTTAAATATATGTAAAACCACAATGAAATATCTTAACCTCGAAATTGTGGTTTAATAATTTATGATATTTATTTTGTATTATACCGCTTATGAGTAATCAATAAAAGCCCATTGTATCGCTTTAATGACTTTTAAAATAAGAATCATCTCGAAAGAAAGAGTCATTACTAAAGCTTATTTAACGTTCTAACATCTCTACTCCTGCTCTCTGATAGCTTATCACACGTTGAGCAACCCCAAGCGTATCAATCAGTCCAGGGCTAAATATAGATGTGAGCTTTATTCAGTCGAATTGAAATCTCACTCATACCCTGGCCTGATTAGCCTCAATGTGAACACATAGATAACCATTATTAATATGTATATAAAAATATATGTTAGTAAACAGGAAAAAATGTACTTTTATGTGTCAGGATCTTACTTGTTCTTTATTTTTCCATTTAATAAATAAGTATTTTTTCATTTATTTGACAGGTGCTATTGGTTCTGAACTGAGATACAATCAATCATATAATGTGCCTAAATATTCATACTCGTGTATAAGAATTCACTTTACAAAACTCTAATTATAGGTCATTAACACATTATTGTTCTATTAGACCGTTTTTAACGAACTGATTAAACGACATTTAATTATTTTCCTTCAATATATTGGAAATAGTTCGGTCCCCGAAGCAAAAACTTATCAGCTCTGTAAAGTAGTTTAATCTGTAATATATTCTTCTTTTTTATCTTAACTGTAGCTCCAGCGAATTTATTCAATCTTATTATTTTTTAAGTGTTTTAATATTTCTTTTTATGGTTTAAATATAAATAAACGTAAACAGATTGAAGATTAAGAATTATTTTATATATTCCAAGTTATTTTGCTCGCTTGATATTAACAAAAGGAAACGGGACATTGCGTTCTTAGGGGTTAGCAGCCGACGAAACCTACTTTCTGTGTAACTGTAAAGGCGCATTTAAATCGCCCACTAACCGACAGAGATAAGGCGCGCGTAGGAGCGTGAAAGAGAGATAGATAAAGGTCGCCCTAAAAGAGAATTGGCACGAAGGAGGCGATATCTAGCCCAACCGGAACTCTTTCACTTCCGTTCTCTTTCCACTACCGACTCTCTCCTTTCTTCGGTCTCTGGGGTCGCCCGACACTCGAGATTGTGCAATCGTCTTAGTAGGAAAATTTTTCTTAACCTTAGTAGGAAAATTTTCTCTTATCTTTACGAATTTCCTAGATGAGTGATCATTTGAGTAACTGCCTCGAACGTTACTCAAGATGTTTTTACAATCTGAGCGGATAGGTGATGTAACACTGCCGTATGAATCACAATATTTCGCAAACTGTTCTGTCAACAGGGCAATAGAACCCGCAATGCATCACTCTTCACTTGAACTTTTTGATATAGATATCCGTTTTGTACAGATCTGATTCAAAAGAGTCATCTTTCTCTCGATATTTCCCAGACTCATTATTGTTATTTAGAACATGACAATGTTATTCCATTTAAATTCCATCGTTGGTATTCAACAATTGAAGGGGGGGGGGGGTTCTCTCAAAAGGTAGAACACCAGAAACTGACTTGACAAATAATATGAGTTTTAAAGATCTAATGGTGTTGGAATATAAAGGCAAACCTTTTCTTACCACTTTTCATAGCTAACTAGTTATTCATAATTCACAATTTTAACAGCATGGATGTCACCATAATTTACTTCGACCCTAATAATTTAAGGGGCTGTTGCACTCATCGCTGGGTTTGGAAACTCACCCATTGTACCGCTCAATCAACAAAATAACGTTTTGTATTATCGATTACAGCCAAAGTGGAAGCCGTTGAAAATAATAAAAGTCGTTTGTAGTTGCCAGTACAATGAACGCTCAGAGAAGCATAGCTTCTCAGGTCGTTGCCACTGAAGAATAGAAAAGACAAAAGGCGAAAGGAAAAGTTCGTTGTCCCCATCTGGAATCCGCGAGAGGTCGATTAACCCAAGTTAGGGAATCCTATCGATTGTTATAAGCTATCTCAATATCGATTTATTCTCCTCGAACCACAATAAGTAATATTGAAAGTTACAGACAGCGCTGGATCTGGGAGTATTTAAAGCACTGAAATGTAAAAGGGCGTCTAGAGGGAAGGATGGGAAAAAACAGGTAAGTCTTAGACGATGAAAAAAGAAAGAAAAAACGGGGCTAGACGAATTATTCATGACGCTATTACTACTAGTCTTTGACGTCACAGCATACTAGAGCATCCCAACCCCGTCCCTAAGGTCAAGATTATTATAATGGTGGCAGTTGTGACTGTTTGTGATTATTTCGTTGTACGTTACTCGTTTACGTAACGGCAGGAATCTGGAAGGGTGAGTCTAAAAAGGGTGGGTCCTCAACAATGGGATGCAGGTGCGATAACTGACGGACAGATGTAACGACCGGTTGTTAATATGCAATTATATTATTCTGTCAGCAAAGAACTATAGAACAATAATATTTCGTTAGGTAAAATAGCAAGGAGGATTTATTAATTGGATATTACCACCGGTAATCCGATGTTCTTCACTTCATTCCTTGTTACTCTACTCTTTGTAATTTATCGTTTTACTTTCAGTATTTATAACTATTTTTTTATATTAAATGAATTGTTGCATTCTTTTTTAAACATTAAATAAATGCATAAATTTATCTTTTTAAAATATTTCTAAGCCTTTATTATTTTTTAAATATTTCACTTTTAATAAAGAAATATTGGGTGATTTATTTAATTGATTAATATTATGGGTTTTTATTTGGTAATGTTTAAAAGTAAATTCTATTTTATTTTTTATTTTCTGAACTTCTGTGTTATTTCATGATTGTATATATACCGTATCTGTCAATGGTAGCAAACATTTTTTTTTTTATATATATATATAAGGAACTGTTTCGTTATATATTATACAAAACAGTTGATAAATCGATTTTCAGTTATTGAAATTAGCTGCTCTAACCGCTTAATCTGCGGTAGGGACAAAAAAATGAGAGAGAGGCGGTTGTTGGTCGTAACCGTCCCCCGAGAACACCGGGGCCATTTGGTAATTCATCTGCTCTTGGGCGGTTGAAAGGCGGAAATCGGTTGGAATCCCAACGGTTTTTCCCTTCTCGTTGTCCTTTCAAATCTGATCGCTGGCTAAATGGTCGGATCCTGCCGAGGAGCAGGTAGCGACTCTCCGAGGATAAAAGAAAGAAGAGAGAAAATAAAAAGACAGAACACCCGCACAAGAAGGTATTGGACGTTGGAGCCGTTGGAGTGGCGGTTAGTCCTTGCCTTCCAACACCTGCGCTCGCTCTTCTACCTGCCCTTTGGGACATCCGCCCGTCATCTTTATATTATAAATCTTAGTAATAATGATTCTTTTATATATATATAAAACCTGTACCACTACACCCCATGAAGGGTTCAGTACATGGTAGGGACTATTAGTATTTGGTACTGTTTCTTGGACAACGGTTATGTAGGGTGGTGATCTGCTTTAGATAACGCTAAGCCCCCAGATTTTTTCCCTTATATTGGGCACCTTCTTTATAGATACTGGATGAGTCTTGCAAAAGTCTTGTCAGCGAGAGATTTGAACCTAGGACAACTCAGCAATATATATAAATAATTTGTGATAAAAAAATTCGCTAGTTATCACCCTCACTTGAAAGAGTTAAGACCTATATACTTTACCAAGAATGTGAATATGTACTCTCATTAATCTACAGTTTTTTAATTGTTAATATTTAAATATTGTTAATATTTATACTTCAAATACTGAATTAACATGATATTGTGTTTTGAGAAACTATTTATGTTCTCGCACTTTTTCATTATTATAATTGGTTTTCCTCTGTATTTAGTTAGATTTTTTATCTAAAGATATTTATATTATTCTCTGGCGGATTTGGAGTTGGGTAGTGGTCCGTGGAGGGATGTTTGTAAGCAGGGATCGGTGATATCGGCATCGAGCATTCGGATTTGCTAAGCCATTTAGAATTATAATAAAGTTATTATTTCTGATGAAAGATTCGTAATTACAAAATGCTTTTCCTCTTCCACATCTCTTTCACTGATTCAACTATTGAATACTAAGATGTTTGATTCGTTACTTTTCCCCGCCATTGTTACCCTCGACTATTGTAGCTAAGAACCCAACGGCCAGACAGCTCACTGGTCGTGGGAGTGACAGAGAGAGCCGTCTCGACTGGACCGCTCCAGGATGTTAACGTACTTGAGCTGGAGGCCGCTACAAAAAGCCGAAGAGGCTAGGTTAGGGGCGCTCACCTGCCGGCATTCCGTCCGCGCCCACACCAGTCCAACCTCTCCGGCAAGTTTTTTTTCTTCGGAGGCGGTGGAGGTAGTTCCTCTTCGTCTACTTCTGTCTGCGGGGAGAGTCTGTTACAAGTGTTTGAAACTGACAGGTAACAAGGTGTATTCAGTTAAAAAACCACGACAGATAAAAGAATTCCGTATGAAGAAGTTCTATAATTGCTTAAAATATAATACTGCTATTATCTAGTTTTTTCTTATTTTCAAATAATAAACAAAGCTTTTATATATTTTAATATGTTATAAATCAGACTTGATTGGAATGAAAGGTTAATATTTCTAGCAGGCCTTGAATTTTATTAATCTACTGTACAATGACGTGTGGATCTAAACTAATTTTGATGTATTGCTGTTAATTGTAGGTTCAATATTTGGATCAAACATCTCAGCAAACGTCCTCTCCCACCCTTCGGACATATACCGATTTGTTTTATCTCAGAGTAATAATTCAGTTCATTAAGAATTCGTTTATAAAGTGAATCGTAAAAATGCGCGTAATTTACGGTTTCGAAATTTTTAACTGCCATTGTAAGCTAAGGTTTTTTTTATTTTTTTTATTAATTAATTTTATTTTATTTTATTTCTTCTTAAGAAGATATTGAGTGTTTACATTGTGGTATAATTATTAATGTGTTAGTGGCATTATTGTTCCGTAGTCGAAATCCCGGAGGGCCTAAGAGCAAGGGACAGAGTTGCTCAACAAGTCCTTCACAACTAATTGAGTCCTCTTGCTAAATCGTTCTGTTTGCTGCTTGCCCCAGTTCGATACGCTCTCGGAGAGCACTCAACATGGCAACATGAATGCAGTACAATTGTTTCTATATTGAAACGGCCTTCATATCTTTTTGCCATTGTAAACTCAGCGTATGGTCAATGTCTGCGTAATGGCAGCTCAAAATTAAATGGGCAATGTTGTCCCACTTTGATGTTAATATTTTTATCTTCTCTTAAATAGTACTTTATTGATTACATTATCTTTTTTGTCACGATATCAAGGGAAAATTGTTTGCCATCTTTAACTGTTTTTTTGTGGGGCCAGGACAAAGCTATAACTAATCGCTTACAAAGAAACAAAATATAAAGTTTAACTAGCTGACCCGGCAACGCGTTGTTGTGGCTATTGTAATAGTTTTAAAAATATATACGTTAAAATTTGAATTTTAAAGAAACAATGAATGAATGGGAAAAAATAAATTAAATAGATTTTTGATTTTACATTTTATTCATCGTATATCTAAGTACGGTATATAATAAATAAATAATATACAAAATTCTTAACTGGTAAAATATAAGCATTAGATTAATGAATGATGTATTTATATCATGGTTGAATTTTAATTATGGCTAGTAATATTTTTTTTAAATTATTACTATTTATTTTAATTTAATTTAGCGCTAATCGATGCACAATATTTTTTTTTTTAATCTGTCCTTTGTTAGTACAAGTAGTTTAGATGGTTTACTAACACGTGAGCATGCAGCATATAATTGTCTATGGGAGAAGCATGAATGTTCTAGGTCCAAACCGCAAATGGACATTGTCTGGCCTTGAGACTTATTGATGGCCATAGCAAAATCAAGCTTATATCAAATTGAAGTCTTTGAACGGTATTATGGGTTCTGATGGTATCATTGGAACACATGGCTACAGGAAGACTTCTCCTTTAAAGATTCCAGTCATCATTGCTGCTTCAATAACATTCTCGGTGATATTTTTGATGACCAAACGTGTAAGATACCATAATTGGTGGATTCAAATTACACATAATCAATAATAATGGCCGACACATATCACTTAGGGGTATGAAAAATAGTTTACATCCCATTCTCAGACCTACTGAATATAGACACAAAAATTCATAAGCATCAGTCAAGTCGTTTCGGAAGAGTTTTGTTACAAACACTGTGACACGGCAATTTTATATATTAGATAATAAAACGTATATATGTTGACTTAAATAAACTATTTATCTTCCTAAAAGATGTATAACAGATTTCATGATTAAATAATTTTAATTTTTAATAGCCGATTTATGAAAACGATGCGCTTCGATTATACAATAACACTTCTCTATCAATATATATCTTATTTATTATGTATTTACCCTCCATTGTACCTTATATAGATTCTCGCGCTCACTGCCAGTCTTGTGAGACATTATTAATAGTATCGGCCGGTGGCTGCCCCACGTAGGTGTGTAACCTCAGTCAGGAGGCCCAGCAATTGTCCCTATGTTGGGCAACCATTAAAAACACCTTTGCTTGGCACTCTACCTGCATTCTCGCCATGTCTGTTTAAATCAGTAGCTCTTATGAATGGATAAGGTAGCACTTGGGTCAGGTATCATCGTTCATTCCATGGTTAGATGGAAAATTATTTTTAAATAATATAATATTTTAGCGATGTTGGCTAGATACTTTAGTAAAGAACTGTAGAAGCATTTGCTTTATCGAATGCTTCATGAAAGGACTATCATGGAGTCCTATTTCATCAGGCTTACAAAGAAATTATTTCGAAGCTATCTGCATTCTCTTGATAGGGGAAGATGGTAGAAGCGGATGAGATATTCGGTCGCCCAACGCGGCCAGCGGAAGACGGAATGGTTGCTTAGATGGCGGAACAAGGATGTGGAACGGACTCGCTCGCGAACGAGCCAGGCAATTTCTATAACCGTGACTTAGAGAGTCGACGACCCCGCTCCCCTCCATCTTTCTCTTCCCGACTTTCCAAACCTTTCCTTCTTCCACTGCCGGTCGTCGCTGGGCTTTCATCCCAGCAATAGACATTTATATGGTGCCGTGGGTCCTGTCTCAATAAGCATTTTAAATTGAATCGGAAAGGAGTTCGACAGTGATAGGAAAAAATGTAATTTACAATTTCAGCTAGTTTGCAGCTCTTTCTTGATCTATTGAAGTTCAAGGAAAATCCACAATTCTTCCGATATTTATTGCCTTTAGGAATCTAAACAATAAGCTTTATTTAATTCTCACTTTACTCATCAAGCCTAGAAAGGAAGATCCCATTAAAATCCCCAAAAGACAAAATACAATAGCTATGATATTCAAAATTTTAACCCAGTATGCTCCCAATCGTCACTTTTGATCGTTCCCTTCATTATCTATGGAATAAAACTATTATTTTGTGTCTGTTTTTTTTTTGTGTTGTTTTTTTTGCATTTCCTCACGAACTCAACATGGTCCGACATTCCTCTACCTATTAATTGTAAAACGTAGGAATTATATCAACATATCATTGAAAAATTATGTAACGTCCACGAATGGGGAAACGAACCGGTGTGTGAAGTCCTAGAATGGCATAGGAAACGGCCTAAGGCGCATTACGCTAATATTTGTGCAACTCGACTCGTTTATTTCATACAACTCTGATTCGAATCGGTTGCCTTGCTAAATGTTAATTGGTTGATGTTAGCTCTTTCCAGACTGTGATAATGCTCTAGGACTATCCTCTGTAAGAACTTGACCGTCCTTAGAGGACAATATGGATGGTGGGAGATACCTTGTCTCTCAATATGTACAATCGTTAGAGCACTCTCGACACCGTGTACTCATCGACTATTAAGTACTCGAGTTTACCCTTGATGTTTGGACTCACCATCCTCCGCTTACGAAGGCTGTCAATCAGTGACGAAGAGATATTGAAAAGGTCTGCGCTGGGATGTCGGACGGCTGGGTTTCATTAACATAGATTACAAAAGACGTGAAGCAACCCGGCCCCAGATATTGTGGCGCTAGTTACAGTAAGCAGTTGCGAGCAATTTAGCAATATCTTGACACAGTTCGCCTCACCAACTCGGTTTTCTGCCATAACATCCATTTAGAGCATTATGGATTTTTATAAAAATGATCATTTTCTGCCTGGTATGAAATAAGACAATATTGAAAGTCATTAAACTCTGATTATAAATACAGTATTTTAATCAAAGTTTACAGGTAACGAAAGTCTTGGATGGAGCTATTGATGTATCATCAAAATATTAATATTCCCATTATTACTGGTTCACAGTTTTATCGTAAGAAAACATTTTATAAAACCATCTCCCAGTAAAAAATATACATATTTAGGAGATAGATTCCTAATCCAAGGAGATACAGTATTCATATTTTGGCAGCAAATCTTTTAATTTTTAATTTTATCTTATTATTATTTATGTTCGATTATTTTTGACTAGTTTTTTAATTTTATGATTAAATGATTCGTTTTAAATTAAATGCCAAAAAGTCGAAGTAACACGTCCGTGTGTTTCACATGAATACTAACTAATTAATTAATAAAAATAAATATACTCAAACCTTGTCTTGCTACGGCTTTAATTAATTGTAACTAAAGTCCAATATACATGTATTTTTTGTTTTGCAGAAAAAAATCGTTATCCATAATAAATAATTTGTTATCATGTTGTTGGATAACTGTTGTGCTGACGAGGTCGTCGACCGAGGCTCATCCAGAGCAAGTCACATAAGCCTGATGTAGAAAGTGGTTGAGGTTTCCACACCGCGGGAGGGGGTTTCCGCATTTCTCCATTCTCCCTCGATTTGCCCAACTCTCTTCTCGCCCCAGGCCCGAACGAAAATTATATAAATTCTTTCGACAAATCACAGGAGCTAGTCCTCTACTTCTTAATACCCGGAGGAGGCTCTTACGTAGCTTTATCGATCGAAAATAAATATATCGATTTATGGTATGATTATAATATATGGATAGAGAAAGTTGATCCTGGCGCCTCCCTCAGAGGAGACAAAATGGAAATATCAATAGATATATTTTTTTTTTAATTTGTTTCCTATGTTTCCTTACTTAAGTTTACTATGTATACATCTATTTTGAATCTTCTCACGTTCTGGTCTGGCAATTGATGTACTAAGATGAAATTTTATAAAAATAGAATGAGCACCTAATACCTAACAACACGTGCCTAACGTTACGAAATAAAACATTGGACAAGTGATCCAAATAGTCTTGTGAAGGTTTGGTTTTCTTGTCTGAAGGCCTTCATCATCCGATCTTCGTTGCGCATAAAATATGCTTACTTATTATGCGCTGTATTCATGAATAGATATCTTAGTTCGTACAGGGTTATGTTTTCTTGAAATAGGAAAGGAAATCTGTACGCTAATTTTTAAAAAATGTTCTTAAACATTACAAACTTTTATTTAAAATCCTACCATTTCTTTTCTCCTATGTTTTTAATATTAATTTTTGGCTAACTCGTAGATAAGACAAGAGCGGGTTGTGTCACAAGAGGTCGGTAGCCGGTAGCTGAGCTAGCTACGAGGGTACATTGCACCCGAGCAATTAGGCAATAGGCAAAACATTGTGACTCCTTACAATAGCCTCTGAAGAGAGTTTCACTTTTGTTATTAATTTTCTTTGTTTATCCTGACTAGGAGAGAGTCCTATGTAATTTAGCTAGGAGCTCCTTTGTAATTTTATATAATATAAATTTAGAAAAGTGCATTTAAATTAATTATGTCGATGATTTAATGAGATTTCTTATAACGAGGTCAATGAACTGATTTGCAAGAAGATAGTCTTATAATTTATATAGAAAGTAACATAGGCAAATTAAATTGAGCTTCCTATGCGACAGGTGTGCAACAAAACTTTATTGTAGCGTTTTTAAAGTATTTTGTTTGTTAAATACCCTTTTAAGTTTTGTTTCGTCTAAAGAATCCACCCAGATATCCAAAAATACAATTTAAATCATTACGTTACTTATCCTATAACATTCTCATCGTTTAAACCATCCCAAATACGAAGCAATCTTTCCCAAAGACGGTTTTTAAATTGAACGATTAACTATGCGTTTTATTCGTTTTCTCCTTAAAGTTCTTACCTATTTTATTTGTTTATTAGTTTTATACTTAGTTGAGTTTTAAATATAAAAATTATTTCTATAATCCTTCTCTTTTATGAAAACATGTTTAAAAGAATAGTAAATTGTATTGGGAGCAATGTATGGTTACCATCCGTAATATTAACTCGGATGTTATTTGTTTTAATTTTATCAGCTATTCCATTTTGGAAGCATTTTATTCAAAACAGTTATATAAACAGAGAAAAGATGAAAGACAGGCTTGAGGAAAGGTGCGTGTGCTTTGTTAATATCCTCCTGCGTAACGAAGACTAGGGAAAGCTCTAGATGACTGCTATTAGAAAGTGGCAGGAAAAAACAACAAACAAACGGTTGCCGAATAAGAGGTTGGAAGCTAGGGAGTACAACGCCCTGGGAAGTGAGACCGGCTACCTTGCGCAAGGTAACTTTATAGTTGCAACTGCAAGCCGTTATATAAATATTAAGTGTAATTGTGAAGTAACCGCCTCCAGTGTCGAGAAATTGTACCTTTCTCTATCTCTTTCGGTCGTTGACCTCTCCCTCCTCTTCGCAAATCTTTTTCATCATACTTGCCTGTTATACTTCCGCGAATTTCTGTAACGCCAATCGTTCTTGGTATCTTGATAATATGGGGAATACCAGAAAAAGAATCATTATAACTGTCCATTTTCTTTAATTCTTTTAAGACTAATAAAAAATTCCGCAATTGAGACCAAGCTACATCTTCCCGAGCAAATTCATGACTAATATGATCCTTGATACAAAAGACTGTTAGTCTTAGTAAGGCTGTAGGCCTGCTAGACTGGTTTCCTTTTCACTCATACGATTCCAAAATACGCTTCTAGAAAGCTGACCTAGCGAGGCGGACGAGTAGGCCTGGCGGATGTGAAGCGGGAACGACACAGATCCAGACAAAGGAGTCGACACTCGAGTGACCGATATCTGGGCCAGAGCTCTCCCCGAGGAGCAGTTCCTGTAGGAGGTTCTACTTTCTCTCTTTGTGGCCGCTTGTGGGATCTTCCCATCCGGGAAAGTGGCCTCTCTCCGCGCCCCCGTCCTTAATCGAGCTAGCAATCAGGAGGCTTTGCTTTCTTCACACACTGATATGCATACATAAACTGTAGTAATCTACTTATATCGCTGTTTGTAAATTAATGATAATGGATCGAGTTATATTGTACTTAACTACATTACTCTGAAGGTTGTACTCTTGTTTGAACATGGAATAAATAGGAAGCTTCATTTGCATAGAAGTATTAATTTAAAATTATTTTCATCTCTTTGTCATAATTTAAGACAATAAAACCAAACTAAAAGGCTTTAAAAAAAAACTGATTAAGCTCAGATGCTCCTTAGGTTAGTATTTGCTAGCCCTAGCAATGTACTGGTTACAGACTCAGAGCTCAAACACGACGCTTATAGAAACTGCTCCTCCGAGTACAATCGTGAAGGGACCCTGGAACGGCTGGAAGTGGGAGGCAATAGGGCGAGTTCTGTTGTAAGGAGTTTCGTGACGACATTTGAGCCCAAACTTGAATAGAGCAAGCAACCACTTTCGACACGTCCATTGTCTTTATGTAAGGAGGGAGCGGCGGGCAGCGACCTCCGTGCTCCCATCCTCCGCCGGAAGTGTATCATTGAACCCACCCGCCGATGAGTTGGTCAACCATTTAAATTATTTCAGGAGGAAGTGTTGAAATATCTTCTCCATGGCTACTGTCCTTAACTTGCTATCATCTCTAGCCTAAGTCTTGTTTTGAGAGTTTTATTAAAATAATCTACAAGATTGGCTGAAATATTTTTTTGTCTCAATAATTACTATTCACCAGATAGCGAAAAATACTTCCTTTATGTAATTTTTACATCATTAGTTGACTGAAAAATCTATAGCCAAGATTTTGAAGAATAATTACTATGTTCTTTAAATTATAGCTTAATTAATACAATTTTTTAGTGTATTTATGTATAATAATTTTAGTTTTTCTTCAGCTAAGACATTATATTTATTTATTTTTTTTTTTTTTTTTGTAGGACGGAACTGAAATTGGAGAGCCTGGAAGATGCGGTAGTGCTCGAAGATGAGGATGACGATATCCTTCAAGACAAGAGAGGATGTCCCGCTTATGTAAGTCCAGAAATACTCAGGAGTCATGCGAGGTATTCTGGCAGAGCGGCAGACATGTGGTCCTTGGGAGTCATTCTGTATACTATGCTTGTTGGAAGGTAATTGATATTTTATATTATTATTTTACTGCCAATGAACCCGTTGCTCTTTTTTTTCAATATTAAATTTAAATAATTAGAAAAGCCTAATTTTCTGCCTTTTTGATTTCAGGTATCCATTCAACGATGCAGAGCATGCAAATCTATTTGTTAAAATTAGTAGAGGACACTTTATAATTCCTGAATGTTTGTCCTCGAGGGCAAAATGTCTTATCAGGAGTTTGTTGAGACGGGAGCCACAAGAAAGACTGACTGCGTCAGATGTCCTAATTCACCCCTGGTTAGCCCATGAAGAGAAAATTTGCCTCAATACGACTCATGACCAGGTCGTGCCTGATATTTAAAAAGAAGAACTAACCGTCCGTGTTCCTCCCCTCCCAATTCGGGCCCAAAATACTACTATTACAAAGTACATCAAAATTATCATTTCTCGTCTTAGGATAAATTATTAGCCTTAGTTATGTTTGTGTATAGCAATGACTCCCACCTATGTACATTCTATGTTATAAACTAAATGTATGTATGTATTTCGATGTTAGGCCTGGAGCCTTAAAAGAATATGTTTCATTGTAAATATTATATAAGATATAAATCTTAGTCTTTGTTGTTTCAGAATGTTTTAAAGAAATTGATGTTTCATTATTGTAAAAAAGCAAAAAATGTTGAAAATTAGATAATTTATTGATAGAAATGCCCTCGTGATCTATTTAAAATGAAGTACAGAAGACGAATGGGGTTTTCCTACCAATAATATGTGATTCCATATTCCTATATAAGACAAGGTATGTGGTTCGTATATGGTCGAGTTGTAGACTTTTATAAGACTGAAAATCTAAATGACACGCCCGAATGAACAGAGACAGTTCTTAAATTATTATAGTTATTAGAAATTTCATTAAATCTATGAAAGTTAAAAAAAAAATTACACTGGTACTGTGCCAAAATAAGTGATAATTTTGAATTAATCTCTGTTGAACCGGGTAGTGATAATACATAAGACCTTGGTTTGAAAGGATTGCCACATGACTGAATTGTAAATATATAAATAATTATATTATTACTATAACTTTTTCTTGTTTTGTAAATATTTAATTATTGTGAATACTGCTCTGTTGCTAGATTTGTGTTAGTTAAAATACATAAATGGTACTTAGAGCAATTGTTTGTTTTTTACCATATCCTTCTCCCATTTAAAAACAAATTTATTACTGAAAAGACTAATTTAATTTCATGTTTAGAAAAACAATTGCATTTAAAAAACAGACTTATTATACCATTATGGAAGATCACAAAGAATGGATTAAGAATAATATGTAAGCCTAAGAAGAAACAAAGTAATAACATTTAATAAATTTTATTTTTGAGAAAATAAACAATGAAATCATAATCTAAGATTGGAAATATGATCATACATGATTATTTACAAATAAATAAAATAAAAACATCATGAGCTTTAAACACATAAGAACAACAGATAAAATAGTTTATGTTAACTATTACAGTAAAACAAATGATGATGAAATTTTTCTGTAAAGCCCAAATTGAAATAGACATATTTAATTAGACTGTTGGCATCTCTTAGTACATTAATTTAATGCTTTGATTTTTGTTATTTAACCAATGTACTCTACTACATCAAAAGGATAAAAATCAGTTAATTAACAGCAGCTTGGCGCTCAGGATTAGACTCATGGAATTTCTTCATTCTTGCTTCCAGCTCTGGCCTAAAGTGCCTTATTAGACCCTGAAAATTAAAATCATAAATGAATAAAAAAAAATTAAATTTAGCATTATATAAAATATGAATTCAAATTTAAAATTTGAAGTGTATCCATTATTAGGGAAAAATAGAGGAGGGAAACATAGAGTTGAGCATTATTTATCTTATACCCATACCAGTTTAGACATAAATGGGGAGGTTTCTTTGTTTAACTGGATTATTAATTATTTGCCACAGCTGAACTCAAAAATTACAGACAAAGAACCCATTTGTCAAGTACCGGTCTCTATAAATGACCAATTCAACCGATACCCATTGGCGGATAGATCATTTTGGAAACCGGGTCCAGTCGATTTCCTTTTAGGAGCCGATTTATTTGGAGAAATTTTATCAGGTGAATATGTGAATCGGGATGGATATCCGAGCGCTCTCTGCAGTATTTTTAATGGGTTATAATACATTCTCTACATTTACCGTTCAAAATAGATCGGTTTCACTATTTTCATCTTGCGACCAACCGCAAGAGGACCCATTGAACAAAACAATAAAAAATTTTGGGAAAATTGAAAAGGTTGCTACATCTCTCAAACCAAATTCCTTGGATATTAAGGCCGAAGGGCATATTTCTTTATTTTGCTCTCGGGAGTTCAGTGGACCAGACAATGTCCAATTACCATTCAAAAGGCCTTCCTCACCAAATCTAGGTAGCTTCACTGAATTCCATCGGTTCCTAGAATTAGCGCATTGGGTTAACAAAATTCCTTTATTGACAGGAAACTATTCCAAATTTATCGACGACTACCATAATTTGTCAACTGCTGGTAAAGGTCAATATATTTTACCTCTTCATTGTGTAATTGAAGACAACTCCTACTCAAAACTTTGATTGTTATTCGACACTTCTTCACCAACAGAGCTTGGATCTCTAAATGACCATATCCTGATTAGGTCTAAGCTTCAACTGGATATTAGGCACATGCTCCATAATTTCAGATGCTTTCCATTAGATCTGATCTCGGGCTTATGTCAAATATCTTTACAGGTAGTAGTGCATCCAAATGACTTACCTTACCAACAAATAGTATTTCCTTACAGTACTTCTCAACCCATTGAGAAGTATCAATTGAATAGACTCCGGCTTTTCGGAATAAATTGCGGCCAATGCGCCCAGCAGCATTATTTCGAAACGGATTCCCCATCCGCTACAATGCATGTCCGTTCATTACCATCCATAGATCTCCAAGGGATACTCAGGGTGGGTGGTCACTAGTAGGTCACTGGTAGATCTCTAGCTTCCCTGAGAAATTCCTCAAGTAATGATCTGTAATGAGCACATCATCTGCATATGCTAGATGTTGTGTTATACGGTTGTAAATTGTGCCTCCACCATGCATTTACATTTTCCTTACGGCTGCTTCTAAGATCTGATTGAACAATACGGCTGATAGTGGATCTCCTTGCCTAAGTCCTTTTCCTATTTTGAATCTTCGAGAAGATTTTCCATTTATCATCACAATAAATTGAATTAGTTTTTTCAATATATCTTCATATCTGTAAAGAGGATTTACAAATATTTTGTGTAAGTCTATTCTACAAGAAAATCTTATCTTCCATAAGAGTGGTTATTAAGAATTTTCAATAGAAAATAATCACAAAACGATTGATTACCTAATTTATTATTTTATTTTTGTTAAGGCCAGAT
Source organism: Arma custos (assembly GCA_037127475.1). NCBI lineage: Eukaryota > Metazoa > Arthropoda > Insecta > Hemiptera > Pentatomidae > Arma > Arma custos. Next base: position 30,345,882 of record CM073764.1, on the reverse strand, counting down.
AGTTTATTTGTTTTACTAAAAGAGTAAAACAAATAAACTATCTGGTTATTTTATTTATTTTAATCGTAAATAAAACAATAAATATTTCATAAAAGATTGTTATTAATCATTAACAAAGCAAATATTTTGTAAAAGAAAAGAGCATTTTCCTTTTATTTTAATATCACCTCTTTTTCGTAAATATAATGATATAAAAATTTATTTTCATATTGTTATTTTTTTTATTATTGTTTAAAATAATTAGAATAAGTTGATTTTATTTATAACTTTAAAATAAAAAAGACACATGCCGATGATGGATTCGATCGGTTATTGTTTACTAGTCCGAGATAGTGCATATTATAGGGTTGGCAACTAAGTCATTGCCGATTTCAAATAAGAAGGCAAATTCAGAATTTTTGTTTAAAAATATAACTTTATTCAATTAGATATTGCCCGTTCTTGTCGATGACCTTTTTCCATCGTTCTGGCAGCGTAAAAATTCCCCGTTCGTAAAATGTCTGGTCTTTGCTATTAAAAAACTGAATTAGGTGTGATCTGACATCATCCGCGTTGTTAAAAATTTTACCATTTAAAGACTTTTGCATGGAACGAAACAAATGGTAATCCGAAGGCGCAAGGTCAGGGCTATATGGTTGGTGTGACAAAACATCCCAACCCAGTTCCAATAATTTTTGCCGAGTAACCAAAGATGTGTGGGGCCTTGCGTTATCAGGATGGAAAACAACACCCTTCCGATTTGATAATACCGGCCGCTTTTCTTCAATTGCATCCTTCAGTTTGTCGAGTTGTTCAACATACACATTTGAATTTATCGTTTGGTTCTGCGGCATGAGTTCAAAATACAAAATTCCTTTGTGATCCCACCAGACTGACAGCATAATCTTTTTTTGGTGAATATCTGCTTTTGAAGCTGTTTGGGCTGGTTGATCTTGCTTCACCCACGATCTCTTGCGAGTAACATTGTTTTATAAACTATCCACTTTTCGTCGCCAGTAACTAGGTTCTTCAGAAATGGATCATTTTCATTGCGTTTCAGTAGCGAATCACAGATGCTAATCCGTTGCGTCAAATGAATTTCCTTTAGCTGGTGAGGGATCCATAAATCAAGTTTCTTGACATAACCAAGGGTTTTTAATTTTTTTTCAATGCATGTATGCGACACATTGAGCTTCTCTGCAATGTCTCGTGTTGTGCTGTGACGATCTGAATCGATAATGACCTTGATATGGGTTTCATCCACTTCGACTGGGCGGCCAGATCGTTGTGCATTTTTCAGTGAAAAATCACCGGAACGAAATCTTTCAAACCAATTTCGACACTGCCTTTCTTTTAAGGCTTTATCTCCATATACGGCACATAACTTCTTTTGTACTTGCGATGCGTTCTTGCCTTTTCGGAAGTAATACAATAAAATGTGTCGGAAATGCACGTCCTGTTCTTCCATTTTTAAATTGGGATAAAAACAAAACTAAAGAACTAATCAAAAAAATTTGTTTACTAATTAAACGTAGAAGTCCATACAGTAAGAAAAAAATATAGGTTAGATGCTCTGGCCACGTTAACAAAACAAAAGAAAGTGTAGAGTGAATCTATCGACAAAAACGGCAATGATTTAGTTGCCAACCCTATATAAACAATAGTGTTATTGTTGACTTGAACTGTCCCACTGGAAATTAAAGTTGGAAATTAGTTTAAGTACAGTATTGGTCTGGCAGTCGATTCAACCACATCGAACCGACCCGAAATTTTGATTTGGAATCCTCGCTTGCCCTGTTGGAGTAAGGAACTTTAAGGACCTTTTCGCTGACCCTGAAGAGGGAAATTCATGGACATTTTTCGTCACCCCACCGTTTAAAATCCTCTGTCATCTCAACAATCCAGCTCACCCGCCCTGCCGAGAATCTACTACGGCAGACAGATAAGAGTTTTTTATTTATATTGTTTCAGCTACAAAACAGGATAAACCTTTATTATTTTGTAATAGACTTTGTTTGAACATTTTTATTTGTAATTAATGGAGTTAAATTTATTATTATATATTAAATTAATTAGTTGTTTATAATTTGGTTAGTATTTGTAACTTCATTTTCTCATTATAAAACGTCTAAATTGTTCTTTAATTCAATCATTAGTTTATTTTCTATTATCAAAATTATTAGTTGTTTAATTTATAAAAGTGATTTATGTTGTTGATTTTAATCAATGGTTATATTTAAAAGACATGCAATCTGGTGTAATTGAATCAGTGTGTATATTTTCATATATATATATATATATATATATATATATATATATATATATATATATATATATATATATATGTCCTCATTAGGACAAACCTGGCATTAACTGGTGGTAGTCGTGGGTCGTCCTTCCGCGGCCTGCGACGCTCAACGAAGTCAAGGTCATCAACCGCCACCTTCAACCCGAGACTTGCTCGGTATATATATTTCGATATATATATATATATATATATATATATATATATCATATATATATATATCATATATATATATATCATATATATATATATATATATATATGAAAATATACACACTGATTCAATTACACCAGATTGCATGTCTTTTAAATATAACCATTGATTAAAATCAACAACATAAATCACTTTTATAAATTAAACAACTAATAATTTTGATAATAGAAAATAAACTAATGAACCAACAGACGTCTGTACTGGTTGGCCCGACAGAAGAGAGCGGCTGGGAAGCTGAAGTACGTCTGGTTTGCCGGTGGTAGAGTGCGGTGCCGGAAGGATGACGGTCATCCTGTCATTTATATCGACCATCCATCCGACTTAGATGTGTACTGCTGACCCTGTGGCACCCGTCCGCTGTTTATTGGCTTCTCGTTGGATCTTCCACTGGTTCTCAGTTACAAATTTACTTTTTTTGTTTCTTTATCTACTAATATATTTTTTTTTTAGGTTATGCTATATTTTTTCCTTTTAATACTTCAAATTTTACTACACAATCGGCGAACCTTGGACTTATTGTAATTTTAATTACCCAAACTGTAATTTTTAATTTTTACATCAGTTCATCCATTAAAATACTCTTTATTTCAGCATCTTTCCATCTCATTCTGATAATTCATCGATTACCAAATCCAAATGTCTAATCTCCTGATCTCCTGTCAAGTTAATTCCCAATCCCTGCCTGCCCATTTTGACAAATTTCAAGAATATTTCACCCACAATTTTTATCATATTATTGCAGTATCTGAAACTTGGCTTAAACCACATATTCCTTCCTCCTCCATCACCCTACCTGACTATACCAGGTCTGCAAGTTTAAAATGTCGTTTTAATTCCAACAGAATGCGCTCTTAGCCTATTGAAGGATTTGCTTATCTCTAAACGCTATTTTGTTTGTTAGTCATTTGTTTACAAAAGTCAGTTGTTTTTAAGTCGTTTACGTGGACGTATCATACCTTTCTTTGGTGTTAAAAATGTCTAATTTCAAGCCAAATAAAGAGCATTTGCGGCATGTCATGATTTTCTTATTCAATCAAAAGAAAAAGGCATCTGAATGTCATCGAATACTTGTTGAGACTTATGGCGATCTTGCTCCAACCGTCAAGACATGTGAACGTTGGTTTCAAAGTTTCAAACGTGGTGATTTTGATGTTACTGATAAAAAACGAGAAAATCGACCAAAAAAGTTTGAGGTCGTCGAATTGCAATCTTTATTAGACGAAGACAATACCCAAACCCAACAAATGATGGCAGAACAGTTGAATGTCACTAGACAAGCCATTTCCGATCGCCTGAGAGCTATGGGAAAAATTCAAAAGGTTGGAAAATGGGTTCCACATGAATTGGACGAACGACAGATGGAAAAACGAAAAATTGTGTGCGAAATGCTGCTTTTACGCCACGAAAGAAAGGGTTTTTTGCATTGAGTTGTAACTGGCGATGAAAAATGGATTTATTTTCAGAATCCCAAACGAATAAAATCATGGGTAACGCCAGGACAACCATCCACATCGAGTGCAAGACCGGATCGTTTTGGGAAGAAGACAATGCTGTGTGTGTGGTGGGATCAGAAGGGAGTAGTCTACTACGAGCTTCTCAAATCCGGCGAAACAGTCAATACCGACCGCTACCGACAACAAATGATCAATTTGAGTCACGCATTGATCGAAAAACGCCCAGAATGGGCTCACAGGCACGCCAAAGTCATTCTTCAGCATGATAACGCTCCTGCAAATTCAGCCAGATTGACTAAGGAAACGATTTCTTCGCTTGGTTGGGAACTCTTACCCCACCCGCCGTATTCACCTGACCTGGCGCCTTCTGATTATCACCTATTCTCATCGATGGGACACTCATTGGCTGAGCAACACTTTAACAATTTGGAGGATGTAAGAAAATGGCTCGATGAATGGATTTCAAATAAAGATGAAGCATTCTTTTGGAATGGTATCCATAAATTGCCCGAGAGATGGACAAAATGTGTAGAAAGCGAGGGCCAGTACTTTGAATAAAATATATTATACTTTTTTTTTTAAATTAAATTATATTTTAAGAAATAAACGACATTTTAAACTTGCAGACCTGGTACGTTTCTCCACCATGACTGAGATAACCGGACTGGTGGAGGAGTAGGTCTTTATGTCCATCAAACCCTAAAAGCCCGAATCCTCGAATCCTCTCTTCCATCCGAAGTCCCTCATATTGAATTCCTTCTCTCCGAAATTTCCTGTAATGGACAACCGCTCCTTTACGTAGTTGTATACCGGCCTCCTTTAGTGCCTTTTGACTCTTTCCTTGAATCTATCCTTTACAACTATATTCCCTTCTATAACCATATAATTATTTCTGGCGATTTCAACACCAATCTCCTTGTTAAAACAAATGACACCCTATACCTGGATAATCTCTTCCACTCCCTAAATCTCTCCATTGTTCCGTTTTCTCCTACCCATCATACCCACCGATCAGACACATGGTTAGATCTGTATGTCATCGATTCTCCTCAGAAGCTATTCTCTTCTTCTCAATTGCCCATCCCATTTCTTTCTTCCCATGATCTAATCCAAATCACATATAATATCCAAACTCCGTACAAACTATCTAAAACCATTACCTTCCGCAACCTTGATGCTATTACTCATGAAAACATCTTGCCTTCCCTTGAATCGCTGAATTGGGGTGATATCTATTCCTGTCCCACCATTGATTCAATGGTTGACACACTCACTTCCTATCTTCTTAGTATCCTGGATACCCATGCTCCTCTCAAAACTACAACCCTCCGTCGATTACCAGCTCCTTGGATGGATCAAAATATAAAAGAACTGCAGAGGAAGCAGTTCGCAGACGGTACAGACGGACAAAACGGACCGACGATTTTCAAGCGTTTAGGACTCTTCGTAACTTAACGCAATCTACAATAAGGCAGGCGAAATCCAAGTACTTCCATGAAGCCCTTTCCTAAATCCAAATGGCTAATCCTTCGGAAACTCTCACTTTATAAATCCCCTTCCCCAGTAGTCTTTCCGGTCTCACCTGATGAATTGAACACCCATTTTTTTTCTTTCTCTTCTAACTCACGATCTACTTCCCCCACTTTCCCATTAGCACCATCATTCAACCACAACAACTTTTATTTCTCCGACATTTCACCCACTGACCTTCTTTCCTCCCTATTGAAATCCCACTCTCATTCCATCGGTTCTGACGGCATTCCCGTCAAATTGTTAAAAACATGTATCCCCGAAATTCTACCTGCCCTTCTGTACATTTACAATTTTTCCCTTCAAAATGCAGTTTTCCCTTCCTCCTGGAAAAAAGTAATAGTCCATCCTATTAACAAATCACCCAATCCATCAAACCCAAATGATTTCCGGCCAATTTCTATACTCTCTAACCTTTCCAAACCCCTCGAAAGAATAGTTCAATCCCAAATGTCAAATTTTCTGGAACAGTCCCAACTCCTTGATCCACTTCAATCAGGCTTCCGTCCTGGCCTTTCCACACAATCTGCCCTCGTTAAAATCACCACTGACATACATACTGCCATGGACGAAAAAAAACTGACTAATTCTACTTGACTTTTCAAAAGCGTTCGATTCACTGAACCATTCCATCCCATCCTCTTCTCTAAATTAAAATCTCTTTCATTTTCCAAAAGTTCCATACTCTGGGTCCAAGCTTTCCTCTCGGATAGGACTCAAGCAGTCTCCATCCCTAATCAACCCCTATCCTCTTTCCTACCGCTGAACACAGGAGTGGCACAGGATTCTAGTATTTCCCCACTCCTTTTCAACTGTTACATTAATGACCTTCCCAAATCAATCCTTCACTGTTCCCACCATTTGTACGCCGATGATTCCCAGATCTATTTGTCCTTTCCTCAGTCTGAGATAATAGCAGCATTTGCCAACATTCAAGGGGACCTAGATAGGATAAGTGCCTGGGCAAACTTGAATAAACTGTCGTTGAATGCTGCGAAAACTCAGGCCATCCTATTGGTTCCAACATCCTTCTTAAATCTATCAAATCACTTCCCCGATTAACCTTAAATGATCACCCTATTGCCTTCAGCTCCTCTGTTAGAAACCTCGGAGTCATTTTCGACCAATCCCTGTCATGGAAACCCCACGTTGCCCAAATTTCTCGTCGAGCAATAAGCTCTCTAAAGTTATTCCACCGTTCCAAACATCTTCTAACTCTACCAATCCGTAAGCTCCTTATCACATCTTTTATCTTTCCACACTTTGACTATGGTTGTGTGGCATATGGTGGACTCTCGAACAGGCTCGAGGAGAGGTTGAAGCGGATTATGAACTGTTCGCTCCGATTTGTCTTCGATGCCCCGAGAAGGTCTCGTGTGTCCCGTAGTTACGTTGAGTTAAAGTGGCTTTTTCCTTCTATCCGCCGGCTCTATTTCCTTGGTTCTTACTTATATCAAACTATCAACTCACAACATCCATCTTACATCTATAGTCTCCTACAATTCAAATCCTCTATCCAATCCCAAGGCACAAGATCTCGCCCTTCCGACCTTTATATTCGTTCCCATAGAACCAAAACTTTTGAGCGTTCCTTTCTCGCCCGTTCTATCTCTCTTTGGAACTCACTCCCACCCGATATCCGTCATACGTCTTCTTTAACCTCATTTAAATCTAAACTTTTCCAACATCTTCTAAATTCCCAATCAGATGCTTTATAATCGATAAATAATTTATAGATATTTTCAACTTTATTGATTGATGAACTACTGTAAATATTCCTCACTCACAATGAAATCATTTTTTATTTTTAGTTCTGTTACCAGATGCTGTCAAGTATTTACTGTTTTTTTTTTCCATAAGCCTAGTTCTTTTTATTGTAAATTTGTCTGTTTTTTTTATTTTAATTTTGCATCACTTTAATAAATAACACTAAACATACCTGTTTAGTTATTAACTTTCAGGATATTTTGTAAATAAGTTTTAACTCAGTTGTAGGCCTTTGGCCAGATAAATATTTTCTTAATTATGTTCATCTCTGTTATTCTAAAGGGACATGGTCCCAGAATAAAATTATTTGTCTATTTCTATTTCTATATCCATTTTGGAGCTCTCATCGAAAGGTCCAATAACTATTTTGAGGTTGCTCAAACATGAAAATTGTTTGTTAAGGTCAGATAGTTTATTTAAAAAAGTATTTATTTATAGTAACGAAAAAAGTATTTATTTACGATTGACATAATTAATTAAATTTAAATAAATGTAATTAAAAGTATTTTAATCATAAATACTCTTTTAGTAAAACACGTCAACTATCTGGCCTAAACAATTTTGTTTTGACATTTTGGAGATATCATGGCTCTGTTTCTCAGTATTTGTGCATTTAAAATATTAAGTATAAAAATTGCAGGCATTTTAATATTATTTAACATTGGTAGAGACAAGGTTTTACTTAAAATGCTCTAGAAACGATTTACTCAAGAAAATCAGAAAAATATGATCAATTTGTTGGCCTATAAAATTTGACAGCAAGGTCACATATGTTAATATTTCTAGTCTACAGCGAGAATATTTTTGACCTATATGATCAAAAATTTTCTTATAATAAGACATTTATTAATTTTCAATATTTATTTAAAATGAAAGAATGAAAATAATTAATCTAACCTGGACAGGCCACGCAGCACCATCTCCCAAGGCACAAATGGTATGACCTTCAATTTGTTTGCTAAGTTCCCAAAGCATGTCTATTTCTGTAGGCTGGGCATTACCCGTCACAAACCTACAAACAAAACTCATTAAAAATACTCCACATTAAGTGTTAATGGCATGTTTAGAAATAATGAACAAAAGACAGAGAAAAGAAAATTATATAGGTTATGATCAATTAATTATAAGACTAGTTCAACCTATATTATTATCTGTTTTTTTCTTCAAATAATAGTTAAATTTAGCCATATGACAATGTTTTAAATACATATATATTTTTATCTTCTGCACATCAAAAATATGTTTTAATTAAACATTATAAATCAGCCTATGATTATAGAATATCGTTGCTGTCAAAACAATACCGCCTATTTGTATTTTGGGCGATTTTACAGGAGAGAGAAAAAAATGTGCCATATGCTATATTATCTTATGTATATCGGTTATCTTTCAATTGCTAATTACAGCACTGCCTTGTGTTCAACCTTGAAAACTTTTTTTAATATTCTGTAATTCAGCCTGTAGAATGCGTTACTGTTACTAACTCATTTTCACCAAAAGTTGTAGATAGGCGGTATTGTTTTGACAGCGACAAATGATTTTCTCTTGCCCTCATACAATAAATTCCAACTGATTGAGTCAAATCAATTTTCATGAGTCAGTCATCATTAATCCAAAATTAAATGTCCAATAATCTGAATTGTCTCTGCTCTGAGAAATTATTTCACTAAGTAGGACAATTTCAAGGTCCTATATTTTCTTTTCATTTCTGATGTGGACAGCTCTCCTGGTCTGGCCAACTACTCTAAGAGGTTAATTCATTTAATCAGTTGTTAAACTCAGTAATAACCTAACATTCACTACCATCCATAAGGGTAGGTAAGTTACATTTTATCATAATTCTCTACCTCCCGATTTCCATTGATATTGAATATTGATTGGATTGAAAAGAATAGTTAAAATCAGCTTTTCTAATTTTCATATCTCCTAGTCAACCCTTCTATTACTGCTAATTGCAACTATTAGAAGAAAAAAAAAATCAGCTCATTTTCACGAGATGGCTCAGGTTATTATGAATATTTTATATTGATAGCTGATTTTGATAGTATCAGAGAGGTTACTTAAGTGAATAACATATATAGATCAGAGAGACATTGAAAAGAGATTTTGCTCTTGTGACCAGTTGCTTGAAAGGAAAAAAAGAAAGGTTTCTTTCCATTGAATTCTGACTTCAGGTGATAAGTGAATAGTCTATGATAACTACAAGAACGAAAAAACAACAGGGCAATTGTTGCGATGCACGTCAACATCAACCCCAAAGCAGAATATTTATGGTTCAAAGGTCATGATCTGGATCTAATTGGTCCGAAAGGGTACTGAATATTATGGGCTGCTAAAACCTGATCTTCCCATTAATAAAGTATGAGTATACTGTTAGTTTTTTTTTTTTACATAGATATCTTTTCAACAATTCTGATTCTGTTATTTTAACTGAATTATTGATCCATCAGTAAGCATTTCAAATAACCATTATACTTGATATTTTTAATTATTATACATATTATTATTGTGTTTTCCAATAATAGAGCAATGCATTTGAATTAATTCAGGAATATAACAGATAATTACTATTAGAATATTGATTTATATCGATATATTTCGCTGGACTAAATATTTTAAATATGAGGTGTGGCTATTAAATAACGAGACTGAGGTTGCTGCGGAACAAGTACGCATGCACCAACCGCCAATGACTGATAGCTGTTTAGTGTGAAGGTTTCTCTTTAGTATGCAGTTAGTCTCACTTCTGTAAACAATACCGTTTAGTCAGAGTCTACGTTCGCGTGAGTGTTGTTTTTCTGTTTTGTCAGATAAAATGGTTAGTGTAATAATAGTGCAACTAATTATTGTGAAATTTCACTTCAAACTTGGAAAAATCGCTAATGAAACTTATAATTTACTGAAAGAAGTGTATGGCAGTGAATGTTTATCATGGGCACGTGTTTTTGAATGGTTTAAGCGTTTTAAAGATGGCCGAGAAGAAGTTGAAGATGATTAGCAGCCATGTCACAATTCAACGTCAAAAACGGATGACAATGTTGAAAAAGTCAGTAATTTCATTGGGTTTGATCGTCAATTAAGTTTTCATGCAATTGCTGAAGCTGGAGGCATTGATAAAGAATATGTACAGCAAGGCAAATTTTATATGACAATTTTAAAATGCGAAAAGTACGTGGGTGAATCAAATATATACGAGACTTATTTTTTTATTTTTACTTTGAACACAAAGAAAAGTACACCTCATTTTTCTACATAGTCTCCTGATTTGGAAATACATTTTTCCCAGCGCATAGGTAATTTTCCAATCCCGTCCTCATAGAATGAAGTAGGTTGTGTCTTCAGCCAATTGAGCACGTAGGCTTCAACCTCATCATCACTGACGAATCTCTGACCTCCCAAACTTCCTTGAGTGGGCCAAACAGGTGAAAGTCTGGACTGTAGGGAGGGTGTTCTAGTGTCTTCCAGCCCAGTTGCTCCAATTTTTCTCTCGTCAGGGCCGCAGTATGCGGGAGAGCATTGTCCTGAAGAAGAATCACTTCTCTCATCGGTAGATTCCTTCTTTTGCGGCGATATGCAAGTCTGACTTCATTCAAAATGTCGCAGTAGTATGCGGCATTGATAGTCCTGCGTTCATGCAAAAAATCAAGATGCAGCAAGCCACGCTGGTCAAAAAACACGGTAGCCAAAACCTTCCCAGCCTGACAGCCGTGACTTGGCTTTCACTGGTCCAGGTTCCCCTTTCAGTCTCCACTCCATACTCGCTTGTTTTGATTCAGAGGTGTAATGGTGCACCCAAGTTTCATCACAGGTGATAATGTGAGTGAGAAATACGGCTCCCTCAGCCTGACCAAGAAGACCTTCACAGACCTGCAAACGGTTCAGCTTCTGCTCAGCTGTGAGAAGTCGAGGAACCCACCTGGCACACACCTTACGAAACCCTAGCTCCTCTGTGAGTATGGAAAAAGTGCTTCCATAGCTTATCCCAACCTCACTTGCAATGGCACTGGTGGTTAGACGTCTGTCACCTTCAATAAGCTGTCGAACACGGCTGATGTTGTCTGCTGTGATGCTGGAGCGGGGTCTGCGGTCATGGCTTTCATTCTGAACACAATCACGACCCTCCACAAACTGTTTATGCCACGCAAACACTCTGGCACGAGAAAGTGTGGCATCCGCCCGCCTGCTTCCCCCATTCCTGGCATCCCTACCCAACACCCCTAAACGCGGGAACGTTCCCGCACCTTCGCTGGGCTTCCAGGACAAAAAGTCTTGTTTATATTTGATTCACCCACGTATGTGCCGAAACGGTGCCTCAAATTCTCATTGTGAGCAGAAAGCAGCTCACAAAAATAAATTCTGGCACTTTGGATGCCATTGAAAATGACCCAAATTTATTGGAAAGGATAATAACATGTGATAAAATGCATGAATGGCTCATTCTCATCTCAGCCCTGAGGAAGTTATCAGCATGGTTGACGAAAATTTGGTGAGAAATTTATCTACACGGTCTAAACCAGAAGAAATAAACAAAGTCTTTTGTAATAATAGTGGTCGTGGAAGCCTAAAAGAATACTTTATAATTTAGTTCAAATTTGGTTAATGACAATTATTACACCAAACAATCTTACTTTTCTCACTATGTGGTAAGATATAATACATCATACTAAGAACCCACTAAGTTACTACCCACTACGATCAGCGGTATAGGCGTAGATCCCACAAACTTTGCTCCCTTTTTTCACCCCCTTAGGGGATAGAATTTCGGAAAATCCTTTCTTATCGGATGCCTATGTCATACAAAGAACACATCCTTTAAGTTTCAGGTCACTACGATCAGCGGCTTAGGCTGTGCATAGATCCCACAAACTTTGCCCCCCTTTTTCACCCCCTTAGGGGTAGGGGTTTTGGGAAAATCATTTCTTATCGGATGCCTATGTAATACAAAGAACAGGAACTACTCGTGTCTGCCATGGTCTCTTCCCTCTCTACTATTTCAGAGTACACTAAGGTTACAAACTATTTAAAACTTTTTATAATTTTGTATTTATTGTTTTAACTTTTAAATATTTTTATTTTGAAGAGAAAGATTCATCCGCCATAGAATCCCAGAAATTCTGTTCAGATTTATTGGCGCTTGAAGTCAGTGAAGCATGAGAAAAAAAAACAGAGAAACGGAAAGTTAAAAAATTATGCAATTTGTTGATAATTTAGCGAAATGAGTTCTTTACCTTTCTGTAATTTTATACATCCAATTGATGCCTTCCCTGCACGGAGTACACTGGCCACATGATTCGTGCTTATAGAACATTATGAGGCGGCTGATAGCTTTGACAATATCAGTAGATTTATCCATCACAATGACAGCTGCGGTACCCAAACTGGTTTGGCAAGCCAACAACCCGTCAAAATCCATGATGGCATCGTCACAAACTCTATGGAAAAATTAAATAATCATAACAATAAGAAATGTTAAAATCACAACTTTAGAGTAGTAAGTAAATCAGTTTTGTTAAATAATGTCTTAACCAACAAAATATTTTTAAGTCAAATACATCAGCAAACACACATCTCTTGACAGAGTAACGAAATGTAGAAAACATAATGGTGCAGAACATAACTAACTAACTGAGAACTAAGTAGTTTCGGATTATGTCGGAAGAAGGCCATATACTTTCATTTGTTCTGTTAATCTATTCAAAGCACCTAGCCTGTATGTATATTTTTCTTATTGTATGGGCTTTTACCTTCAATTTAGTAAAAAATTAATAAGTTCTTTAATTTTTTTTTTCCAAATTTATAAATGGAAGAACAAAACGTGCACTTAAAATTTTTTTTTGTTTAATTTCCAAAAAGGCAAGAAGCACAAAAGAAGTCATATGCTCAATATGGGAAAGAAGCCTTGAAAAAAAAAGACTGTGTCAAAATGCTCAGTGATCTGGCCATCAAGTTGAAGTTGATAAGACCCATATCAAAGCCAATATTAATTCAGAGCATCAAAGCACAACACGTATCTCATGCATGCATTGAAAAAAAAAATTGAATTGAAAAGGCTTGGCTACGTCAACAAACTCGATTAATGGATCCCTCACCAGCTCATTTGGATCATCACTAGGAACCCACCTGGCACACACCTTACGAAACCCTAGCTCCTCTGTGAGTATGGAAAAAGTGCTTCCATAGCTTATCCCAACCTCACTTGCAATGCAATGCAATTTGATGCAATGCATTAGCATCTGCAATTTGCTTCTTAATAAACAATATCAATCCATTCCTGAATAGACTATTTACTGGCAATATAAAGGAGGGTAGATTTTAACAAATGCAATTTGATGCAATGCATTAGCATCTGCAATTTGCTTCTTAATAAACAATATCAATCCATTCCTGAATAGACTATTTACTGGCAATATAAAGGAGGGTAGATTTTAACAATGTTAATCTTCTACGACCAGTTAGGAATAACTTTTGATGAACTACCCAAATATGGAGTTAAAATAATGCTAGGAAATTTCAATAGTAAAATTGGGAGAGGGATAGGAAAGTGTAGTCTCCACGAGTACAACAGTGATAATGGGCACAGAACAGTAGACTTCGCCACTAGCAAGAACTTGAAAATCTCAAGAACATTCTTCCAACATAAAGCTATCCACTTGGAAACATAGGTCTCACCAGATGGAAAAACAAAAAACCAGATTGATCATGTAATGATTGATAACAGGCGCCAAAGTTAGTAGTAATTAGATTGATATAGAAGATGTGAGGAGTTATAGGGGTGCAGATTGTTCAACAGATCATTTTCTGGTACAGGTAAGATACAAAACAGAGACAAGCCATCAAACCAAGAGGGAAAACAGAGAAAGCAAATAATAGATATAAGATCAAAGACCTGAGATAAATATTTATTATTTATCTATCGATAAATATTTATTATTTATCTATCGATAAATATTTATTATTTATCTATCGATAAATATTTATTATTTATCTATCGATAAATATTTATTATTTATTATTTCTAATGAAATTAAAATTAATAAAAAATACAAAATAATTGAAAACAAAATATCAACCATGAACATAAAAATTATTTGTAATACTTATCTTCAAAAAATGAGCGACTGTAACAGAAACAATGCTGCAGGATTTTGAAAACAAAAACAGCAAATCTTTCTATGGCCGAGTAAAAAAGATAAGAAAAGGATTTCAACACCTGATCTCCTTTTGTAAAGACAGGAAAGGGCTACTCTTGGAAGACAAAAATGAACTGATTGACAGGTGGAGATACTATTTCAAAGAGGTGCTAAACCCAGAGGGAAACTTTGAAGAGACAATCTCTGAACTCAGAACTGCCGAAGAGGGTGTAGAGCTGGAACCACCAGATCCTAAGGAGTGGAAGAAATCATAATGTCCTTAAAAAACAAAAAGGTGCCAGAAATAGATGGGATCCCAGCAGAAGCAATTAAATATGGAGGTGAGGCACTCCATAGAAGAATATATGAACTGGTGCTACTGATAAGGACAGAAGAGGAAATGCCTAGTGAGTGGAAAGTGGCTGTTATGTTGTCAATCCATAAAAAAAGGAGACCAATTGGATTGTAGCAATTATAGAGGAATTACATTACTATGCATAGTCTATAAGGTGTTGTCAATTTTACTAATGAAGCAGGTTGCCAAGAGAGCGGAACAGGTGTTGGGCGATTACCAGTGCAGATTCCGCCCAGCACAAAAGATTTTTGGACCTGGAAAATGGACCACATTTTTTGCATGAGGATGATGCTAGAAAAATGCTGGGAATGGCACATTGAACAGCACCACTTGTTTATAGATTACAAACAAGCATACGACAGCACAAACAATAGTGGAATGTACGAAAAGTTAAAATATCTAGGATGTCCCTAGCAGCAAGGGAGTTGTAAAAATCCAAGGATAATTGTCAAAAGAATTTTATATTAAGAAAGGTGTTAAACAGGGAAATCCTCTTTCCCTAATTTTATTCCATATTGTATTAGAAGTGGTCATGAGGTTGATCCGGACAAGCCCTGGAGGATGTATCTAACACAGACTGACACAGCATCTAGCGTTTGCAGATGAAATTGTGATTACAATCAGTACATTGCTTGGAGCATTCGAGGAGTGCAAAGTAGCCGCTAGTAGAACAGGACTGGAAACTAATACGGAAAAAAATAAATATACAAGGACCAGCAAGGAAGAACGGAACAGGCATATAGAGGGAGCTGGATATCGTTTCAAAAGAGTACAGCAGTTTAAGTATTTGGACACGGTTATCACTGAAGATAATAAGATTAGAGAAGAAATTAAGGCAAGGATAACTGGTGGCAATCGATGCTACTGGTCTCTAATGAAAATATTTCGAAACTGAAACATATCCAGAGCTCTTAAAATAAAGAGTGTATCGTACTGTCCTTCAACCAGTGGTCATGTATGGAAGTGAGTCTTGGACGCTGACACACAATGATGAAAGGCTGTTAAACATGCGGGAAAGAGAAATCCTCAGAAAGATCTTTGGCCCTACAAAAGAATGAGATCGCTAGTAGATCAAGACAAACGAGAAACTTAGAAATCTGTATGGTACACCAGATATTGTTGTCAAGATTGAAAGTGCCAGTATAAGATGGCTGGGGACGTACAAAGAATGAAAAGAAGTAGACTACCAAAAATGATGATGGAGGGACACCCTGGTAGAAGGAGGAGCAGAGGGAGACCTAGACTTTGTTTACTGCAGGATGTGAAGGAGGACCTTCGGACGTTGGGTGTCAGCAGATGGAGAAAAGCAGCCGAAGACAGGATGGAGTGGAGGAGGCCAAGGTCCTGCAAGGACCATAAAGCCGTTAGATAGGATTGACAGACAAGCCAGTCCAGACGACAGGAAAAGCAGAAATTCATTTTAAAAATATATAATTCTTTAAATATGGTGGGATTATAAAGGAATACTGCACTTTTACTTTTACAAAAAAAACAACAACATTAATTTAAACGTTTAAGTTCAAAAACTCGCCAAACTAAGCAATGCAATTCAAGCAAAGTGTCCAGTATTGGCAAATTATAAAGGTTTTGAAAAATTATTGGAAAAGGGTTAGGATGTGATGTCATGTCCGCAATGCAGCTCTGACCTTGTGCCTTCAGGTTATCATTCATTTCCTTCAATGCAGAACTCCTTGAATAGTCAAATTTTTAATGGCATGGAAGATGTCAAATCACATTTAACTCAGTTTTTTATAGCAAAGATCAGAAATTTTATGAGCATGTAATGATGATACTTCGTAAACGATGGTAAAAGGTCATCAAAAATACAGACAGTACCTAATTGAATAAAGTTATATTTTTTAGCAAAAATTTTGAATTTTCATTCTTATTAAAAATCTGCGATCACTCAGTTGCCAAACCTATTTAACAAGTTTATAATAGCCTAAAATTGTAAACTATTCAGCATCAAGTTTAATCTATAAGATAAATTGATAATAAAAGCATAAGCATAAAAGCATAAGTTAAATTATTATTTTAAAAAAATAGAGTTTAAATCGTAGCAGAATGGGTTGGAAATAAAAAACACAAAGTATAATGAACTTTCATTAATTTTCAGACATAAATATCTAAAATTTTCGTATTTTATTGAAGAGATAAAGATGAAGTAAATTACTCACTCTTTAGGAATAAGAGGAGTTGAAGAACCACCAGGTATTATAGCAAGAAGATTATCCCATCCACCACAAACACCGCCAGCATGCCTTTCAATCAATTCTCTCAAAGGAATCGACATTTCTTCCTCAACTGTGCAAGGTTTATTGACATGTCCAGATATGTTAAATAGTTTTGTACCAGAATTACGCGGGCGGCCAAAACCAGCAAACCATTTTCCACCTCTGCGAAGAATAGTCTAAAAATATAATTAAGTATAAATAAGTTTAAATTAAATATAAGTCATAGTATATAAAAATAATGTTAATTAATTATTTTTTCTACTAAAAGAGTTAGGTTCAAGAGTACCTGATACGGATTGAAAAATGTTAACAATCTTTTTCTTCTTCTCTCCAACAGGAGCTAGGATCTTGCATGCTATGATTTTTACAAACCTAGAGTAATGTTTATGAACATTAATCGAATTTTGTTTAAATAGAATAACTATATTTCCGAAACACAAACTACCCAAAAGAACTCCTCTCAAATAATTCCTAAGATTTTGTAACTCTAACTCAAAATCGTTCTACTCCTGGACTTCTTCCTCATTTCCCCCCACTTTGATTTAGTATTCATGTTGAACACACTAATAAGTATGAGGCATGACTAAAGAGAGTTGTTAATGAATAGCAACATTAGATTCATCTTAAGGACCTGGAGGCAATTCCATATTTCCAGTTCTCATACTGAATTTACAGATGACTTTACCCTTTTTCCCAAAAATAATAACCCCTAAATGCCTAATCTTTCCAATTCTTAAAAAATTCTCAACATGTTTTCCGCATGTTCCTTATTCCATTTCACTCAACATGAGATCCTAGCCTAAAAACTTAGATATAACTCCTCACAAATCCGCATCATCTAAAAATTCATTTATCATGTGCTTACTATTTATTAATATTTTAATAATTAAACTTGAAAATTAATTATTTTATAAAATGTATAATTTGCTACATAAACAAATGTTACTAATATAATTTAATTTAATTTTAATGTATTACTGACCGGTGAAACAGCGACAGTTTCAACATTAGTCACAGTAGTCGGGCAGCCAAAGAGACCGACGTCAGCTGGGAAAGGAGGCTTTAGCCTGGGCTTACCCTGCTTTCCTTCCAGTGACTCAATAAGAGCTGTTTCTTCACCACAAATATACGCTCCCGCACCTCTATGCATGAATACATCAAAATCATAGCCGGAGCCACAAGCATTCTTACCGATGAGTCCAGCCTGGTAGGCCTGCAATTGTTTTAATAAAATAAATAAATGCAATCAATAAATAAAAACTGGGAAAACAATTTAATTCATCACTGAAATTAAAAGAAAATATACCATTTATAAGTGAAGCCCAACCCACCACATCATATTTTGATTTTTTTCAATGAAAAATAATCTTTTTCAGACTTCATAATCTTTCACTTGTAGACTTTTAGTTTAATTTGGGAATAAAAAGAAACGGAAAATAACAATAAATAATTTAGAAAATATAGAGATGTTTTCCAAAACAACTTCAGAATCATGACTGATTTGTAAAGTATAATTTAAAATTTAAGGCAATCACCGCAAAAAATTATTTTCTTAAAGAACAGCCATAAAAAATGTATTCTACTCACCTCGGCTATCGCAACTTGCATGTTGGAAGCTTCATTATAAAATTCACCGCGGATGTATATATAAGCTGCCCTGGCTCCCATGGCTCGACCAGCAATAAGACATCCCTCGACCAATTTATGTGGATCGTGCCTCATAATCTCTCTATCTTTACAGGTACCAGGCTCACCCTCGTCCGCATTAACAACAAGGTATTTCGGCCTTCAGAGGACATAAATAAGATTATGTTTGTAATTATCATCATATGATTTAAAATTATCAGTAGTAATATCCCTAGGACATAGATAATAGACAATAATAGAAAGATAATTGTATGACAATCGAAAGCTCATTCCTTGGTAACGTGCTTGAGAAATTTATCATAAAATTATGAGGCATTTGTCAATGTTCGAGGAATATTCGGCGGACAATTTTTTGACAAAAAATTTATAACTCAACCAAACGAAACATTTATTTATTTATTCTAAGCTCTTATGTTCATTTAATTCATATCCTCGTTCCCAGCAAAATTCCATAAATATTTTCCAAATGTATTTCTGACTGTAGGTTGTATTTCTGGGAATTTTTTCTTTGATTAGCGCTTTTATACTTTGAACATTCGCATTGCCAAAACGTGGCATTTTGAAATTTATTTGGAATGAAGTTGTCAAACTCAACACGTGTTGTCATAGTGATTAATTGCACTGAATGAAATTATCAGTGTAATGTTGACATGATTGGGTGAAATTGTTTCATATGACACAAAATGACAAAATTTGTTAGGTTGTTAGAACTGTCAAAAAATTTTCAATGAAATAAACTGTAACTAAGAGCAGTTTTTTACAATACTTCTGTTAACAGAAGAAGAGAGAGACCAAAAAAAAAGAAATATACTGCGCAAAAATTAATAGAGATATTGATAATTTGGTAGAACACTCTTTACTTAGCATTTATATTATTATATGTGGAAAAAAATGGTCCAGGTGGAGGTCAATAAATTTCTCTTAGAAATGGAGAATTGTTTATTAAGAAGCCAACGTTTCGTCCTACTTTGCAGGCCCCAATATAAGTGCGTCACAAGTTCTAATCACATCACTATCTAACATAATCTCTCTATGTACCACTACAACCCGTGAAGGGTCTGGGGTTCATTACAAGGTAGGGACTGTACTGTTTAATGGACAGCGGTTCTGCAAGGAGGTGACTTGACAACCGCCAGATTTTTCCCCCTTAATTTGGGTACCCTATTTTTATATTTTATAGAGGCTGGGTGAGCCCCAGAAGGGTCCTAGATCCTCTATGATTTATCTCCGGCTGCAAACAGACTAAATAAAAGTACTGCCTTGAAGCGGGATTTGAACCAGGATTTCTGGCATGGCAACTCAGTGCTCTACCACTGAGTCACTCCACACCCTATCTAACGTAAACCCAGTTAATAATTAATTTATTAAAATAATTGGTCATTTTAATTACAACATCATGAATTATTTACAACAGAATAGATTAATAAACATTATCTTATAAAGAATATTCTGTACCAGTCCTAGAATAAAGGTAAAAATAAACATTGTAGAAAAATTATACTTTTAGTGGTGTTTTCTGCACTTTACAATACCTTCCCAATGTGGTGACTTTTCAAATTGTCAAATATAAATTTAATTATTGCTTTTTTTTTTCCATTCGTACACAGATGTCTTGAACATAAATCTTACAGTTTTAAGTATAGAGTGTACTTAGTTTGTTTTTGACTGATAGAAAGGTTAGATGTATTTAAGTGTGCTCAGTGATTTTCTATTATAATATAAAATGGAGCAAAGAATTTGAATAAAAGTTTTAGTAAAAAAATGGATTCAAGTGCTCTAAAACACTTCAAATGTTGACAGTGGCATACAATGAGTCTGCTCTAGGATAAAAAAATGTTTACAACTGGTACAAGCTCTACTTGGTCAAGGTGTCAATGACGAACCTCGTTCTGGATGCCTCAGCATGTCAACAACAGATGATAATGTCAAAGATGTGAAGAAAATTATACAGGAAAATTCGTCAAACTGCCATAAAATAAAATGCTGGGGATAGTGACACATCAATTGGCCCATATTATGCAATTATTCGGATGTTTTGGGCATGAGACATGTGTTAGCAAAGTTTGTACCGAAACTATTATGATCAGATGAACTGTTGCATAAGCATCGCTCAGGAGCTCTTGAGTGAGGTCAATGATGATCCTGATTTCCTCAGGGTCATAAATGGTGACGGGTCATGAATATGTGGTTACGATGTCGAAACCGAAGCCCAACCGTCATAATAGAAGCATAAAGGAGAGCCAAGACCGAAAAAAGGACATAACATTTGGTCAAATGTCACATAAAAGTTTGCTAACTCCTACACCAAAAAGAATTCGAAGACTGGAAAAAGCAGTAGCACAAGGGTATGTATATAAGGTGGATTACCTTGAAGTGATCTCTTAGGTACTTCATGGATGAATATTGATGAATAAATAAATATTTTTTCATAAAAATAAGTCACCTTACTTTTTCAACACACCTCGTACACTGACCCCCTCATCATAATATCCATTCATAGGATATTATAAATCTACAATAAGATTTAAAGTTATTCTAACCTAGAAAAAAATCTTTAAATATGATTTTCTAATAGTTTCAAATTTCTGTATTTTTATTCCATAATAAATGTGATATCATTTTAACCCTTTAGCGACCGTGAACTGCTATAATAGTCCGAGCGCACCGTGCCGTGGGGACCGTGGACTATTATAATAGTCCGGTGTCAGGTGGGCTCCACGGACCATGGACTATTATAATAGTTTTGCTTCTCTGGCGTTTTTAGACCGTGAGCTACAATAGTAGTTCAGTTCCTAGAGCCATCTAGGTGTCTGCATGACAAGCTGAAATACTTTTTCTTGACAACAGATGTCGTACAAATTCACTTTTGGCTATATTATTTTTCGTAAAGTGTGTCTCTCTAATAGAGCATTTATCACACTCAAAAGAATTTTTTCCTTTTTTTTAAACTGGATTTATTTGAATTTCATCTTCAAGAAAAAAAATCGGCTTCCAGTCAACTACTTTATTGTTTTATATGACAAAACGTTTCGACACTATGGTGTCATTTTCAATTATTTATTTTTCTGCATTCCTTAACTGGAAAGTCAATATTTTTTAAAATTAATTTTTAAGGAGATCTTTAGTCCTACATAGTCAAACTTATATTCCATTACTTCCAAGTAATGGAATATAAGTTTGACTATGGAGGACTAAAGATCTCCTTAAAAATTAATTTTAAAAAATATTGACTTTCCAGTTAAGGAATGCAGAAAAATAAATAATTGAAAATGACACCATAGTATCGAAACGTTTTGTCATATAAAACAATAAAGTAGTTGACTGGAAGCCGATTTTTTTTTCTTGAAGATGAAACTCAAAAGAATTTTTAATTGTATAAATTTGTATATAGACATTTCAAAAAAATAAAGTATATGTATAAATTTGTATATAGACATTTCAAAAAAATGAAGTATATAATTCTATCATTTTTTAAATAATTAAAATTAATTCACAGTAATTAAACATTTTTTTTTTAAATATATTTTTAAATTCACCACTGCCAGTCCATTCACCATTCCAAGTACGGATCAAAAAGGATGATGGGAAACTATAAGGAATTAAATAAAAAAACATGATTTCAGAGTCAAAAAGTAATCAGTTCAGCGGGCATGGTTGACTTTTCTACCACTCAGTCCACCCAGCCCGCTCTAACCCGGCCGTATTCGGTCCCTAAAGGGTTATAAATTAAATAAATAATTATCTTCACTGTGGTCAGGAGCCTAGGACCTGAAGATGGGTAGCATAGCAATCTATTCCATGAGCTACCCTGCTCTCCAATTTATCTAAGCTTCAACAATTTGACCCATATAGCATCTTAAAGTAATTAATTTTATACTATTATAAATCAATAGCTACCTTCCATCAGAGGGTTTATTCATAAAACTCCACTTCATTCCAGAAGGAAAGCCTGCACCTCCTCTGCCTCGTAGCCCAGAAGTTTTAACCTCATCTATCAGAAAAAGAAATTTTAGAATATACTTGCAGTATTTAGAAAATCATTAATGAAATGGGCAACTTACTAATTATGAAGTCTGCTCCTTTATCGAGTATTTCTTTGGTTTTGTACCAATCACCTCTCTTTAATGCACCACTTAGCCTCCAATCATGGCGACCATATAAATTTGTAAAAATTCTGTCCTCGTCAGCTAGAGGTCCATATTTCTCCTGTTAATAGAAAATGTTAAGTAGCTTCATTGATATTTAAAACAAAGTAACAATAATAATGATTCTATTATATGAAGTACAATGAACTAATTAAGTAGTCTTTAAAATTAATCCTAAATCCTAAAAAAGGCGGGAACACACATAACTACATGGTTATACCCTTGAGTGAAATTCAGAATTGTGTTTTGTTAGTTATTTTTTGAACTATGCAGACACCTTGAAACCAGCCCTAAGAGATAGTCCCCTGGACTGTACAGTACAAACCTCAAGGAATTCTTTTAAGAGTGTGAGCACACAATTTGGCCCGGACTTGAACAGGGCTGAAATTAAATAACAGATCAAGATAAAAATTAACTGGGAAAAAATAAGATTAGTTAGGTAGTGAAATAAAATAACACATGTATAAATCATTAAATTGAATCAAATATAACAGTGTTAATAATATAAATAATAATACACTGAAAGTTACATTTAAAATTGTTACTAATTTAAAATTGTTAAAATTTAAAATTGCTGAACTTATCTTATTTCTATCCTGTTAATCTTTATCTTGCACCTCTTGATTTAATCTGTGCCAAAATGTGATCTTTCAGAATAGTAGATTAACATTGACTGAACCCTGACTATGTAACCAAACAGGTAGATTACAGACAAACAATGATTTCTAATAATAAACTTCAATAAAAAGAAACTACAAAGCCGCAGGCAAATACGAAATTGTTATCATGAATCTTCAGTCATAATAGCAATTGTAAGAAAACTTACAGGTTAATACTACCATGACACGGACACATTAACCAACAAAGCTATACTTTGTGGTAGATAAGAAGGTAGATAGAATATCAGCTCACAAAAAGCGTAAATCCCATTGAGTAATAATATAACTGAATAAATAAAACAAGAAATAAGCAGAATATTTAGCCATTGAATTATTTAATTATAAGTTTGACCGGATTAGCTAAATACAACTCATAACTGGGTGACTTTTTAATTCAATACCTAAGAGATTACATAAAACTCCAAAAAAGTAAACAAACAGTACAAATTATAAATTAAAACATACAATATTGACTGAAAAAAATAAAGTTTTAAGTTAAAACCCTTTTAATTGCCTAGCAATTAACAAATGTATGGAAATAATGACAAAAATTCTATAATAGCATCTAAGAGTTATTAATTAATAATTAAAAAAGATTATGATTTGTTAAATATAATTTAAGTTGGAGCACAATTTACCTTAGTTGGTGGTGGAGCAGTTTGATTTTTTCTGACAAGAATATTTCCAAGCGGGACTGCTACTTGATCTAATTAAAATGACAACCATTAAGAAACATTACAGAGAAAAAAGAGAAAGATACTATCACAATCAATTATATAAGTACTCACTAAGACTAGGCTTGGAAAGAACCGTTCTGGTCAAAGTGCTTGCCATTATTCTTCAGAAGAGACAGTTCGTAATATTCACCTAAATATTCAAAAGTCTTTTAAGTGTCTACACCATTCACAATTACCACAGCTCAAATCAGCTGTTCCTTTCTTCAGTAGCCCAACCAAGGATGGTTGAAAATACCATTGGAAGATAGTCGATACTTCTATAACAAATCGATATTCAAAAGTATCAAAAGCTCTAGAGATGGCCATTAATACTTGTAATCATGATTGTGCACCCTTGCTTCAAAAAGGTTTTAATAACAACAACAAAACAAAAAATTGTTTAAATAAAAAAATGTTTAAACCTACTGTGTCAATGAAAAAAAAATTATTTCAAAAATACGTATACATATCTTTATTTCTAATCTATGCATATAATATATTTTGTCCTGAATGACTGAGGGATCAAGGCACAGCCTAAACCGCTGATCGTAGAGACCTGAAACTTGGAATAAATAAATTCCAATTCTTCAATAAATTCAAATTCTTCCGCGTCCGATAAGAATAAATAAATTAGAACCTCTCCGTTTTCTCATCCTCCTCTTAAAATGTACACCGTGCAATACAAGAGGGCCTTTTTCATCGTCGACATACTTAGCAACCTTCAAACCAAAAGGGGCTAAGAAAAAAAAAAGTTCACTTCTCGCTACTGCTGTGCGACAAGTGAAACCGTTATACTAAGTAATCGTTTTCAATAACATTATATACTAATCCTTTACTGACGCGAACAACAGTAAACTTCTGTCCGTTCCATTTGTTAATCAGTGACAATTTATGTTTTACGGCTGTGCTGATCCATCTGTGATGAAATTTGATATGGATAATCTCAAGACTGGAGAAGAACATAGGCTACTTTTTATCAACACACCACACAGGCGAAGCTTATATAAAACTGTACCCTGATTGACTAACACACCAAGCGGTCAACGCACAGCAGAAACCACTGAACTTAACATCTTGAAATTCGCAGATACGTTCTTTGTATTAGAGGAGAAATTAGTTGACTGGAACTTCTAATGTAAGGATAGAGATAGTTTGGGGGTGCTGTCAAATGAAACACCAAATAAGTGAATACTTATTTGGTGTTGCATTTGACTTGAACGTAAGGATAGAGATAGTTTGGGGGTGCTGTCAAATGAAACACCAAATAAGTGAATACTTATTGCACTGCACCCCCAAACTATCTATCCTTACGTTCTTTGTATTAAATTGTCTTTATTTATTGTAAAATAAAGAGGATTTTCTTGACCTCCACTTGCTTACGATCAATCATACTGGATTGAACACAGAGATCCGCCGACTGCGCGAGTTGCAGAAAAGGCGTTGGGCTACAGTTAGGAATAAACTGGTTCGCGGAAAACAAATGAGGGTTGCTAAAGCCTATCAGGGGTATACCGTATTTAGGAAAAGACCGCTGGCATTGGGGACGGTTGTATATCACCGACTGCGAATAGCGTGCAATAAGACCGAAGCAAGATATGAAGGACCCTACAGAATAGTTTTTTGCGTGAAAGAGAGGCAAACATACAAACTTTCACATTTATACTTATTTTCACATTTTCGCCATCCGCAACCACCCACCGCGACCAAACTCCCTTACTACCACCTGGAGACCAAGGAGTATTTACCATCCCAAAGGGAAGTTGATTGGGGTTGGTGGTGATAGAGAAAACTGTATTTACGTACTAGTAAAGCATTTTATAATGTAACGGATTGAAATAATTTAAGATTAGATTTAGGTGTATATATATAGTTAGACATATTTTATTTAATAGGAAATTATTGTTAAGACAACTCATGCCAGGATTTGTGTCCCTGTCAGCGGTTCATAGCGTCGATTCCAACTCGAGGCAGGAAATTACGTAAGCAACTCCTACCTGGGAATATACGATCTATTAGAATCTTAAAGACGTTAAATATAATTATATATTAGATTTTTTGTTTGTTATATAGTTCCTCCTGTCGAAGGAGCTGGAGGGGGCAGTTATGACAATATTTGAAGGATTATTGTTTGTGATTATGTTTAGGATTCTTTTTTGCTTTTATGATATGTAAACATATCTATCTATACTCGTAAATACTGAAGCTAATTGGAAATAAAGTATTTCACTATCAGCGCGAGTGTATTTATGTCCCTTTTCCTTTTTTTTTTATAACAAGTGTTCAGTCTGATTATAACTTACATATGCATATGTATACATAATATGTACATGTGTAAGGTTGCTATATGTGATAACATCACTCTACTAACATTATTCAACAAATAAACTTGTAACTCAAATATCGAAGCGACAACCTACGGAACTGATACTGCGGAGGTAATTTACAAAGATTAATAGATTCTATTGTACTGCACTAGGTGCATTCTAGGAGAGGAATAAGGTGGGAAATTTTCTGAATTTGATAATCGCGAATATAGGTATCCCCAAAATAATTATCAATATGAACCTCGTGAATTCCGCCAACATGAAAATCGTTAACAATACCATAAACAATCAATAGGATCAAAAGAATAATTGGAGGCAAAACGAATCGAGTGAACAATCTCATCGCAACCGTTTAATCCGAATTCTCAAAATACAGTATCTATGAGAACAGTCCGTAGCAACGAATTGCACTACAATTTAGAAGAAGAAAATGATGATTTAAGAGCGCGATTTTCGGAACTAGAAATTAAATTCGAACACTTTTTAGGACTTGGCAAACCAGAACCAGAGCCACCGAACAATACGACTTAAATTTATGCGATGAACTTTTACAATTTACGGATTTAAAAGGCGAGAAATGGCTTGTTGACACCGGCTCACAGATTAGTTATATAAATCCAAGTTCTGTATCTGACGGAACTAAAATACTTTCGGAAGCGTTTATTGTTAACACTCCTACTGGTTATAAGTCGGGACATGGAGCGATCTTCGTAGATCTCACACCCGGATTAAGACTGGAACATGAACTATTAATTGAGTGTAAGATTTTTTATTTGAATAAAAAGTTTGATATTATATTAGGCATCGGTACTATGAGAAACATTGGAATGAATATAAACATAAAATAGAACGATGGCCTTGTTATTAAATATATATGTATTAGAAACGGAAAAATATTAAAATTAAGTAAACTAATAAAAAATTAATGTATTAATAAAGATATAAAAATAAAAAGTAATAATGAAATAAAAATAAGAAATAAAGAAAATGGAAAAGATTTAAATATAATTAATATTGAAAAATCAGTAAGAGTTTCACATTTAAATAAAGAAGATCAAACTTCAATAATAAATTTGCTAAATTGTGGAGGGACAATGCACTGACAGGCATTAGACAAGGAGGAATAAATAAAGCCCAAGCTGCAGATAGACAATCCTAGGGCAAAATGGTTGAGCTGGCCAAGGACCGCTTTAGGCGTCTGCCATGCCACTAGAAGAAGAGTTGTTGATTGTTTCTTGAGGTAATTGTTCCCATGAAGCCAGAACTGCAGATTTAAAATCCTCGATTGTTCCAAACTGTCTTGACTCAGAGTACACCCTTCTTGAAAGAGTTCCCCAAACCTTTTCGATAATGTTAAGGTCCGGGGAGACAGCAGGCCAATCTAATTTGGCCATTTTGTTGCGAGTAAACCAGTCTTTAATAATTTTGGCTGAATGTGTTGGGTCGTAATCTTGCCGGGAAACTGGTGTGCCGTCAGACATGTCATTAAAAGCCAACTTCTGATCCTCTAACAAATTTGTATATTCAGCTGAGTTTGCTCTTGATGAAACAAATACCAATTGATGCCCAAACCATAACGTTTCCACCTCCCATTTGACGCCTTGATAAATTTTTTTCTTCTTTTTTTAAGTCATGAAAATAATACGAAAATCCATCTGGCCCATCCAGATTGAATTTTTTTTCATCACTAAAGATGACTTTCTTCCACTCCTCAGTCCATGACATCACATTACGAGCAAAGGCCATCCGGGCAAATTTGTGAAGGGTACTAAAAACGTGCTTTCTTTTCAATTGTTTTCTAACTATTGTTTTTTTACTTTTTTTAATAATCTTTGGGCATTCCTTGGTTTTGTTCGAACTCCAGCTTTCTCAGCAATTGCTCTTGCTGTTTTACTGGAGTTGGATGCGATTCAAAGAATATTCCGTTTCTCTCGTAATGTCAAAGCAGGGGAGGGCTCCCAGTTGAAGGGTGGGTTCCGTATGTCTCCCCGTGCCAAATAAGCTTCGCGACCGATGAAAAACTCAGCTTGATTCGGTTGGCTATTTCCCTACAACTCATCCCGTCCTTGTGGAGTGAAGAAATCAAACGGCGCTCTTCTTCGGAGAAACACTTATTTTTCCCCTTAACTCACGTTCTTTTCAGGTTTATTTTGAAACAAATTCAACACTGCATTGAAGTATAAATGTTATTTTAACGATTTCAACATTAGAGGATTAAGAAAGTAGTAAACAACAAGTGTGTTAAATAATTAGATACGTGATAAAATCACCTCCAGAGATCCAGGAGACTTAAATTTAAAATTAAATAGATTCCTTTTCAATTTCAGAAATACACCCAGTGCTTCCACGGGTAAATCACCTGCGATTGAGTTAATGAATTTTTCCATTCCGTTCAGACTCGACCTCCTGAAAGAAACACCAGAGCCACCAGCGCCAAGAGAGAAACCAGACGTCTGAACTTTTAATGACGATGACAAGGTGAAGTGAAGTCAAAATACTGCGAAAAGCGAAGTGGAAGCGATGGGTAATACTTCACCTCAGGAGGGAAGTAGACCGTCTACTTCAGTTGAACATGTAACGTCGCGAAATGATGTCGCGGAATCTGGAGACCAAGGAATGTCTGCGAGAGACTCCATGAGTCCGAAGAGGAATGAACCACAGCAACAAGGACTCCGGCGGTCAAGAAGAATAGTGGAGCGGAGAGCGAAGAACACATTCTCATAGAGAGTAAGACTATTAGATAGTGATAAAATCACCTATTTCCAGATGTTTTATTATTAATTGTAAACAGAAGGTTAATAAAGTTCAGTTAATTGTTAGCTACGAATGTATAAACCAAAGAATATCTTTTACAATCATTTTTACGCATATAAAATGTCAATATTTACTGATATTGGATTTAAATAATCGTCAAGAGATTATTCCCATTTCAATATCATAATTTATACTTTTAACTGTGCTTAACAAAATGATATCGATCAAAAATAAAGAAAACATGAAATTTTTTTTTAATTTCAAAGGGTGTGTCAAACATTTCGACTCTTGAGTGTAACTATGGTGAGGGTGTTAGCTGAACAAGCGCCAAAGTTCAAATCAGACATACTCTTACAAGCGCGGATCCAGGATTTTTTTCTGGGGGTACAACGGGCAGGCGGGAAAAAAATAATCAACGATAACTTACAAATAAACTTGTAGTGTCTATAGAAAGATTTTAAAGGTTTTAATATCAAAACAATAACTTCACTCATGTTCTTTCTGTTATTTTAACAACTATGGTCATGTGATTTGGCTATAATGATGTACTATAATGAATTCTCCATAGTACAAAAAAAAAACTGTATGGGCATGTGGCCCCCCCTGAATCGGGCCAACGGCGGTTGTACTCTAAATAAATTCGGACCGGTTGAAAAAAATTGCGGGAGGCGGTGTACAGCCTGTAGTGGATATTTTGATGAGAGGGGTGTTTTATTAATTCTAAATTCTTGGCAATCGGTTTATAATTCTAAGTTAACAAATACTTCATAGGCGCCATGTAAGGTTGTTATTTTCAAATCATATTTGAGGAGGTTATAAAGATCCAAATATAATAATTACTACTGTTTATTCACCTTCACCATGACCAAGGTCAATTGCGTCCTCCAAATTGCAAGACTGATATCTTTATAGAATTGGTTAGAATGTCAGCTATATTACCGATCGTTTCTAATCTAACATCCAGAGTTATTAGAATCCTGGGATGTAATCCAGGAAAAATGACTCTGCAAGGCACCAATACTTACTTAATAGGAACTGGGAAGAAGTGAGATGTTTGGCACTTTTTATTCTTTATTATCTGTCAATTAGATGAGATAAAACATATGTTGTGTTTCAGGCGCATATTGTTGGATACTGGAGAACAGGGGAAACAAGATTATATTAAAAATTTGAAAGAATTATTGCTTAAAGAGTCAGCATCAATCGAACAGATTATTATCACTCATTGGCATGGAGATCATATGGGTGGTCTAGGAGATGTTTGCAGTATGATTGGTGATGGTAAAATTATTAATAACATACTATGTAGTCATTGTAATTTATATCACTGCGTTACAAACTGAAAAATGAATATTTTTTTATGTGCAATGTCAAAGATCACACTGTTCTGGATTTTTATTGGTCCGATCCAAACAACCTTAAACCTACCTCTATTAAGTTGATACCCATAAGAGTTGGTGGCATCCTCTCTTCACTGCTTTGTGTATGGCGGCAGCCATCAGCTCATGTATTAAGATGGTACTGTCATAATCAGCACCCTGATGACAGTACCATCTTAATATCAATAATAATCTTAATAATCAATCAATGTGTGGATTGATGTTCAGACCATTGGTAAACATCAGCCTGACAGAACACCACTTGCTGTTTTGCCTCCTATTAAGATGGTATTGTCATAATCAGCACCCTGATGACAGTACCATCTTAATGGGAGGCAAAACAGCTAGTGGTGTTCTGTCAGGCTGATGTTGAGCCAATGGTCTGAACATCAAGACACACAAAGTTAACGTATTAACGCTTACCAGGAAGAAGAAAGTGGTGATCAGAATGACATTAAGTTGAGTTTGTGTAGCGTGGTAAAATATCTGGGAATTAAGCTAGATAATAAACTTTCCTGTCCCTTGCCGGTTTCCATCATTTTGGAAAATATTTTTTCTGGTTTTATCAAACAAAAGTTTATATTTATTGAATATTTTCAATACTTTAATAATGCAATTTATTATATATATTCATATTAAATTATTCAAATAATTTTTAATAACCACTAATCTGTTGTTTGCATGGTACAATTTATTTGACTCAGAAAATAGATCATTTAATTTATAATTTCTTTTTCCACTATAATATTGGTTGCAAAAGTTGAATAATTGAAGTTGTATTTCTATTCTGTAATTGAATCATTTTAGTTAATATGTTAGTACCTAAAAGCCTGATTATATCACAGCAATGCTCATGATTTTGTATTTGTAGGAGTTATTGCTTGGAAATACCCAAGAAGCGATGTAAAAAGTGAATCATATGATGGCATATCCATTCATAGCCTACAAAATGAACAAGAACTGTCAGTCGAAGGAGCTTCACTTAGGTTGTTTGGAACCTCTTATGTTCGTACATTAATCAGCTCATTATAATAAGGTTTATTTGGTTTCATAGAATTATATATACACCAGGACATACAACAGACCATGTTGTTATGTATATGAAAGAAGAAAATGCAATTTTTAGTGGAGATTGCATTTTAGGTGAAGGTACAGCAGTGTTTGAAGATTTATATGATTATATGAAATCCCTGCATATAATTTTGAATTTGAAGCCAAATATTATCTATCCAGGGCATGGACCAGTTTTGGAGGTGGGATTCTAACCTTTTGCTCAAAATATATTGTTTATAAAAATATTAAATATATATTTTTAAAATATAGTAATGAATTTCAGACTCCTTTGGAAAAGATACAGTATTATATAAACCACAGGAATCAGAGAGAATCGCAAATAAAAGAGGTGCTTGTCAGGAATGAAGAGCCTTTAACAGAGCTAGACATAGTTCGAATTATATACAAGGTATTTAATAAAAAAGTAATGTTTTTTTGAATTCATCCTTTTGGTCTTCTATGTACATATTCATTTTTTAAACAAAGCAGCATACCTAATAAGGACATCATGTATTAGTTAAAATGCACTTAATTAACAAGTAACATTTTTTTATATACATGCTTAAATAGTTGTATGTAAGTTTATTTTAAAATACATTTATTTTTCATAGCAAACATTGAAAATATCTATTCTATGCATGCAGGTACCCTCTATCACTACACATAAGACATATTACAATGAGGTAGTTTACAAGCTAGTAGCCAGCAAGTTGTCAAGAAATGGGCGAGTCAGCCAAGTGTTATAGTGATAGTGACCAAAAAAACCTTTTATTCACTCATTTGCTGATTATAAGATCTACATTTATTAATTTTTTAAACGTTAGAGAAGAATTGGTCGACTGTATCTTCTAATTTAAGGAAGAAATAGTAGGGGGTGCAGTCAATCAAAACACCAAAATAAGCAAAACTTATATATTATGTGCCAACGTTTCGGCCTACAATGTAGGCCATCTTCAGGGCTAAGAGAGAGAAACAAACAGAAATATATAAAAAAACGTAGCAGTAACAAGAATATATAAAGTGGTACAGGAGCGAAAATAAAAATAGTGACTAGATATACTTTATTTTCACTCCTGTACCACTTTATATATTCTTGTTACTGCTACGTTTTTTTATATATTTCTGTTTGTTTCTCTCTCTTAGCCCTGAAGATGGCCTACATTGTAGGCCGAAACGTCGGCACATAATAAATAAGTTTTGCTTATTTTGGTGTTTTGATTGACTACACCCCCAACTATTTCTTCCTTAAATTTTTTAAATGAATATATTATTCCAAAAACATTTGGAGTTAAATTCATCTCATACTAGAATACTACTAAATAAGAAACCAAAATAAGATATAGCTTTTAAATATTCCCAACTTCTTTTTAAATCCTTTTTTGATATCATAGGCTATAATGATTATTCAAATGGAAATAGTTGACTGGATAATTCCAAGAAGAGGAAAATGGTCAAGGGGTGCAGTCAATGAATTATATTAAATAAGATAGACTAAATTTATTGCGCCTACATTTCAACCTAAGTTTTAGGCTATCTTCAGGGCTGAAAATAAAAGAAACAGAAAAAGCTATATAAACCATTGCAGTACCAAATAGGAAAACAGACTTGATAACTTATTAAACTGTTATTCTTCTTTGATACTGCAATGTTTTTTATAATTTTTTCTGATTCTTTTATTCTTAGCACTCAAGATGGCCTAAAACACAGGTCAAAACATAAGCACAATAAAATAAGTCTATCTTATTTTGTGTAATTCATTGACTGCACCCCCTGACCAATTTACATTCTACTTAAAATGATGATTTCTGTTATGAATTGTTCAGTAGACATTTTGAAACAAGGAACCATCACGAGACCAGCACCTAGTTCATTGTTTACAATCTTGCAATATTATGACTTCTAAATGAATCCGTCTGGCATCCCACAGAAAACATGGCCTTTTTGGTCAATCTATACAAGCATTATCAAATCCACAGCCAGTAGTTGTTAATGTATAATGGCCAGCCAAACTTTAATTTATGATTTTTATTTACGAGTTAAATAATATCATAAGTTTATTTATGAATTGCTATTTATATTTACATGACAATGTTACTGAATGATCCCAGTCATCCCAAGAATAGTTGTAGGATTAACCCATCCATGTTATATTGACACGATTATGACCAAAGACAATCAGGTTGTGTTAGCAAGTTAACAACTACTCAGATTAGGGCAGCAGCCAATTGACACTTTTTCTGAACAATCAACCAATTTGCCAAACAATACTTTTTTTATCCAGTCAATATAATATTTATTTTCAATTTCTTCCAACTTTTAATAGTTTTTACTTTCATTTAACAGGATACTCCTGAAAGTTTATATTTAGCTGCTGCAAATAATGTAAATCAACACCTTCTTAAAATGGAAAAGGAAGGTCTAGTACACAAAAAAGAAAGTGGATGGATGCTGGTTTAATCTTATTTCATTACAGTAAGTCTAATTTCAGTTGTAATGTAAAATTAAATTGTGGTTTAGGTGAATATGTGGATAAGTCATCTTTTTTAATAATAAAGCAAAATTGTGGTGGATGAGCTTATTAGGTTCATAATTTTCAGAAGTCAACCATAACTAGTACGGTTGACTTTCTTGATCTAAAATAGTCAGGCTCTCATATTACTTAGGGTGTACATTTTGTTTGGATATTATGTAAATACATTGTAAGGTGGCTACACTGCTGTAACCTCCCTTATGTTGGTGATTATCAGTTAGTATAGTATCTGATCATGTGTATTATTTTTATAGAAAATAAAACATGCTTATAAAGTTATTAAGTGAGTTGTGCACATTCATTTAACAAACAAAACATGGCGCAGTCGGTAGTTTGAATTTTGAAGTTCTCAACGTAATAATAATAGGAATTCAGGATGGAGTTTAACAAGCCATGTGCGTTGAACCTATCAACAGGAAATGTCTCTGTAAATTTTCAGTTATTCAAAGAAGAAATTAATATATATTTGCTAGCAATGGAAACTGTCAACAAATCAAGAGAGGTCCAGGTCGCCAGACTCAAAAATTTGAAGGGATCAGATGCGTTAAAAATTTATTCAGCAATAACATCAACCAGTGACAAGGAAACTGTTGAATCAATACTTGCTGTCCTTGAAGATTATTGTATTCCGCAGAAAAACATTACAATGGAGGTGTTTAAATATTTAAACCGAAAACAAGGTGCAGAAGAGCCGTTTGAACACTTTTATGCTGAACTTAGGTCTCTCATCTCTTCATGCGAATTTGGGGACCAAGAAGATAAACTCCTCAAGGCTCAAATAGTTTTGGGCATTAGTTCTGCATCTACTCGGGAACATTTGCTTCGTGAGGATCCTTCATTGAAAAAACGATAGCGTTTTGCAAGTCAGTGGAAATGGCAGAGAACAATTTACGAGTCATCAAGGGACAGAAGGAACGTCATCTGGAAATCTGCAAGTTAGTGAGAGGTAATAATAGTAATCTAAATGTAAATAGGACCAATAATAATTACCTTTCTGTTAATAAAAGTAAATTCATTGGCTGTACGCGTTGTGGGCAGAAGCACTCAAGGAATCGCTGCCCTGCGTTTGGCCTTAAAAAATGCTTTAAATGCAATAAAATTGGTCCACAGTGTGCGGCAGGGATTTGAAAAAATTTGAAAATGTGGGTGTTTCTGATCACGATGGTTCAGGTGATTTTGATTTTGACTTTAATATTGGTTCTATCAAAGTAAATCAAATAAATAAAAACAAAAATTGTCAATGGCTGGAAAATATAGAAATTAACGGCAAATTAATTTTATTTAAATTGGATACTGGTGCCGAAACAAATGTTTTATCTTTGGAACTGCTGATAGACAAATTAGGCATGAACAACCCGGATGTCTCCAAAACTAGCACTGTGTTGGAAGCATTTGGAGGGTTCAAAATAAAACCTATTGGTACTGTTAAATTACAGATTAGTACTAAGGGAAAATATTGTAAAGCAGAATTTGTGGATATTGAACATGATGTGGGTTTTCCCATTCTGGGACTCCAAACATGTTTGGATTTAGATTTAATTAAAAAAGTAGAACCTGTTAAAACTAGGAAAGACTTATCAAGGTTTATAATGCAAAATTATGACATTTTTAAGGGTTTAGGTTGCTTTCCGGAGTTGTGTTCATTAAAATTAAAAGAGGGTGCCATTCCAAAATCAAGTCCTGCTCGCAGAGTTCCGTTTAAAATTAAAGATCGATTAGAACAAACCCTGGTCAATTTAGTAAATAGTAAGGTAATTGCAAAGGTTGACAGCCCAAGGGAGTGGGTCAACAATATTGTTATAGTGGAAAAACAAGACTCATCATTGCGACTTTGAATAGACCCTCAGCAATTAAATAAATATCTTATTAGAGATTATTATGAAATCCCAACCATAGAGGATATTGCTGTCAAACTTGCAAATAAAAAAGTTTTTTGTCTTTTTGATTTAAAACAAGGTTTTCATCAATTGGTTTTGGATGAGGCTTCTAGTGATTTGTGCTCATTTAGTACACCTTTTGGAACTTATAAATATCTTCGAGCCCCATTTGGGTTGTCTGTATTGCCTGAATTGTTTCAAAAATTAACTCAAAAGTATTTTGGCCATTTGCAGGGAGTGACAGTTTACTTTGATGATATTTTGTGTGCTGCGGACTCAGAGTAAGAATTACAGGGTATAGTGAATAATGTTGTGAGTGTAGCTCGAAAAAATAATATTAGATTCAACCCTGAAAAAGTTCAGTATTTTGTTAAAGAGGTTAAATTCTTGGGGTTTTTGTTCAATGAAAATGGGCATAAGCCAGATGCCGATCGTATCCGTGTTATCAATGAATTAAAAGCACCTAACAACGTCAAGGAATTGCAGAAAATGCTGGGAATGGTAAATTACTTGCGAAGCCACTTACCTAACCTATCACAGGTTTTATCCCCTTTCCGACTACTACTAAAAAAAGGATCAGAATGGTTATGGACTTCATATCATGATGAAAAATTTCTTGAACTGAAGGAGCTTATTGGAAATGCAACACTATTGAGGTCATTTGATCCTACCAAAAAAGTGGAAATCCAAGCTGATGCTAGTAAGGATGCCCTAGGTGTGCTCTTTTACAGGAGGGTAGACCCATTCTTTTTGCTAGTAGGTCATTAACAGATTGTGAGTGCAACTATGCACAGATCGAAAAGGAAATGCTTGCTGTTGTATATGCATTCACAAAGTTTCACAAATATGTATATGGTCATTCAGATGTTACTGTTTTTTCTGATCATTCGCCTCTGACATCTATTTTTATGAAGGATATAAATAAGATAGTTAATAATAGAATAAAAAGAATGAGGTTGAAGCTGATGCCTTATCAGTTTGAGTTAAAATATCTTCCTGGAAAATTCATGTACATAGCAGATTTTTGTCCCGTAATTTTGTCAAATCTCACCCTGAAGATGACCCATCTATGTTAGAAAGAGTCCACTGTTAAGGAGCTATGGTCAATTTCACGGAAGAAAAACATTCTCAGTTTATAGTCGAAACCAAAAAGGACCCATCTCTTTCACAGATCACTGAATTCTATCGTAATGGATGGCCACCAAAACTAAATTCAACTGCTCCCGAAGTGGTTCATTTTTATAAGCTTGGTAATAATATTTATGAGGAAAACGGCTTATTGTATTTAGAGAATAGGTTAATTGCTCCAGTTGTGTTAAGGCTTTTATCCTGAGTTTATTGCATGAGACCCATTTAGGTTTAAACAAAATAAAGAGTACAGTAAAAAGTTTGTTTTATTGGCCAGGGATAATGTCGGATATTGTTAATTTGGTCTCAGGCTGTTTAGTTTGCCAAACGTTTCAGCGGAGTAAGATAAAAGAAGAGTTGCTCCCTCATGATATTCCGAATATCCCATTTTATAAGGTCGGACTTGACATAGCTGAATTCGATAGACATTTTTTTTTAATCCTTGTTGATTACTACTCTAGAAGGGTGGAGGTAATCCCTATAAAAGATAAATCGAGTGCTACCATCATAGCATCGCTCAAGCCTCTTTTTGCGAGATTTGGCATTCCAAGAATCATAATTGCAGACAACAACCCTTTTGGCTCAGCAGAGTTTTGAAATTTTTCCCAACAATGGGCTACAGAAATTAAAACAGTAAGTCCTCATTATCTTCAGAGTAATGGTCTTGTGGAAAAGTATGTTGGTATTGTCAAATCCATGTTGAAAAAATGCCAGGCCAATGGCCAAGATTTTAATTTATATCTTCTGAACTACTGAAGCTCGCCAGTGGCAGGTTTGAATTGTTCTCCTTCTCAATTATTAATGTGTAGAAACCTGAGAACCAAATTACCAATTCGCAATAATGATCTTCCAAAAGTTGTTGTAAATAATAATTGTAATATGCAAAAAGATAAGCAAAAAACCGTATATGACAAAAGTTCTAAAACTCCGGATGATTTTGTTGCACAAGAACCTGTGCTGATTCAGAATAAATTTACTAAATTATGGTCTCCAGGATATATTGTAAAAAAGTTAGAGTTTCGATCTTACATAGTTGATATTAATGGAAAAAGGTACAGGAGAAATTCCAGGTTCATTAGAAAATTCAAAAAACCACTATTTTCGGCGGTAGATTTAAATAGGGATAGTATATATTTTAAACCCCAGCTAGCTTAAACCAATTGTAATGACTTTTAGAGTTATCTGAAATGAACTATGATGATGATTTAGAAAGTAATGGAAATTGTAATATTAACCCAAATGAAATACCTGATGATTGCCTGACTAGTGAGGATGTTGGTAATAATTTTGTAAATAACCATGAAGGTTACCGTACCAGGTCAGGACGTGTAATAAGGC
Organism: Arma custos; assembly: GCA_037127475.1. Classification (NCBI taxonomy): domain Eukaryota; kingdom Metazoa; phylum Arthropoda; class Insecta; order Hemiptera; family Pentatomidae; genus Arma; species Arma custos. Next base: position 30,307,365 of record CM073764.1, on the reverse strand, counting down.
AACCTACAAGATTTCAAGATTGAAACTAATCAATGTCGGTTAAAATTGTATTTGTTATTTAAATTATGTTTATTTCATGTATTGTATCTTTCCTTGTATGATTAGATATAGTGTTTACTTCTTGTATTTTATATATTGTATGTTATTTTCTTTGATTTATGTTAATCAGGTTTTCTTTAATAGCTATACATTTTGGTATTGGTAGTCTTAGAGGGGAGGATGTTTGGATATTATGTAATTACATTGTAAGGTGGCTACACTGCTGTAACCTCCCTTATGTTGGTGATTATCAGTTGGTATAGTATCTGATCATGTGTATTATTTTTATAGAAAATAAAACATGCTTATAAAGTTATTAAGTGAGTTGTGCACATTCATTTAACAAACAAAATACATTTAGTTGGAGTGTAAGTGATCAGACAGAAAGAGGCAGCTGAGGGAAGAAAATTGTGGTAAAAAAAGGTTCCTGCTGCTAATGTAGATCAAGGATTTTTTTTTATTAAAAAAAAATTAAACCAATATCTGTTCTAAACTTTCACAATATTATAGTTTAGTATACACTTAATTTACTCAGTTAACTGTTATTTGATTATTGCGATTTCTCCTTTTTTTATTTATGTATCATTTACTTTCCTGTACTGTATTTGAATATTTCAAAACAATTAAAACTATATTGCAGGTTAAATGAATCACCATTTCGGAGAAGGAAATAGCAACTTCTGGAGTTTTAGGAAGTATCCGCCTTCTAATGTTCATGTTTTCAAATTCTACAAAAAATATTACTCTAATGTTTAAGGCCTTAGACATTGTTGTTCAACAGTTGAACATAAAAAATTAAATTATAAATTAATGTTTCTGATAACTGTAATGTAAGTATTTAAAAGAGCACAGTCAAATATGGAATTTCAGAAACTATTCAGAAGTTTTAAGTTAATAAAGCAACTAAATTATGCTTAACAAAGACATCAGATTAATGAGAAATTCCACAAATCAACTCTCAGACTGAGATTGCTATTTACTATGATATTGAATTACTTTTCCACTAGTATCTTATCATTTGTTGTTGCAGGAATGTATCAAGTTATAAATTTACCAATATTTTTTATTAATAGTTGTCTGTATATATACATTTCCTTTTCTGATATGGCTGTGCATTATTTTTTTTTTTCATCCTTATCATCCATTATTAAAAATACAAACAAAAAATGTATTGCCCATACCCCCCTTCTTCATTGCCTAGGATAATTTTGTTTCCACTGTGCACATAAAAAGTAATTTATGTTTATTGATTCCTGCATAATATTATTTGGGTATTTCATCTTGAAAATATCTGAAATTATTTAAAGACATCATCTGGGAGCCATCAAGAACTGTTTGGTTTATGACATATACTTCAGAAAAAAAGGATTGCAATTTCTAAATTAAATTTTACCTTAAATATCATTGGTTTATTTTAAATGGGCTAGTGACAATATTTAATAATATACATACCATGTGACAGTAATGATCAATATTAGTTTGTTTTATTTCTTTGCATGCATTTGCTTACGAAATAATAACAATTGAGAAATTTTTTTTATTGTTAATTTAATCATATTAATGTTATAATCTGAACTGATTCAAAGAATGATAAAATCACATATTTGGCAGTGTTAACAATATTTTCACATCTATTTATTTCTGAAATCAAAATCAATACCTACTTGACACAGAGCAGTCTCAGTATTTTAATAATACTATTTTAACAAAAATATAGATATATATTTTTTAATTCTAACTGTTTTAACAGTATGAATGTTGAATAATGTGAGCACTACAAAAAGTTGAAAAGTGTTTTTAAAAAGAATATTACTAGAGATAATCATTAATTACCTCTTCTAAACTTAGCATTTTAGTGGATTAAGTCTCTTTCCATTTTTGTCTCATGGTATTCAGACGATGTGCACATTTATTAAACCATCATTAAAAAAAAAATCAAATTTTTATATTAAAAAAATGTCTTCTTTTCAAATAAACAAGTAACATTGAAACAATTCTTTAACTCTCCATCATAATTGTCATAGGTTGGCTTTTGATAAATTAAAAGAATAATAAAGTAGTAAACTAATGAGAATTAGGCTGGTCGACTAGTTTCAAACCAAAAAAATAAAAAACAACAATTAAAATACAACAGCTCACTTATCGATTCAATAAAGAATTTTTTTTTGTCAATAATTAATTTTGTACAAATCATAATCTTAGTTATAATCCGAATCTTCGTAGTTAAAAAAAAAATGGAATAAAAAAAGTGACTTCTTAAATGTAATAGTGCATATTTTAATTCAGGAACTTACAATTTTCATGCAATAATTTATCCATTCATCATCTTAGACAAATTATAGCAGTAAGTTACAATATTTTATGACCATGTTATCTTAAAATTTCTAAGCCGCAACTACCAATAGTAATTCAGTTTGTCCTTATCTTTTAACCAATATACCAAGATACATAAATAAAGTACAAAATTATATTAATTTTTAAAAACTGTACATTCAAAAATTAAAAATAAAAATGATACTAGGAACCTGTAGTATTCATCATTAAACAGTACAAAAAAAAAAACAAAATACATATTCTATGGATGATACAAATTATAAATATTTTAATTTAAAATCCAATCCTATGGGTTATCTTCTATGTCGTGGTAATATCTGTGGTGGAGGCATTTTATCATTATCAGTTTTAAACCTTGATGTTGAAATGAATTCCAATAAAAAATTTTTAGTAACTGGATTTTTTATTGAGTTGAAAACAGCTAAAAATTAAATTATATTATAAACAACTGATAAATCCATCTGATAGTAATATTTAAAAAACTAATACTTACATCAGTAATATTTAAAAAACTAATACTTACATCGTGCTGTCTTATAACTATTTGGAAAAGACTTATCAGTCCTTTCTCTCATAAATATCCAAGTATTATTCTCGAACCTACATTCTATAATTTTTCCATCATATTTCTCTAATTCTTTTGTATACTTCATTCTTCCAAAACATGGGTCAAGACCTCCAACAAAGAGAAATCCGACTTTCTTAGTCAGAAGCCTGAAAAAATAATAATATTCATCAAAATATTGAAATTATGTCAGCCATAGAAATAGATTAATTCAAAATCTTAAAAAGCTCAAATACTTTTTCCTGGATATTTTATAAAATATAAATTCAAAGCAACTGAGATAAGATAAATACAGTTTTTACAGTCATGTTATTCATGTACATTAAGCTTTCTAAATCCAGTATGTTTGATTTGATGTATCTTCACAGATACTTGATACTAGTTCGATAAGTTTAGTTTTGTAGATTATTCCATTAAATGTTAAATGAGCTTTAAAAATATTCCATTAAATGTTTAGTTTACAAGAGAAAAATAATTTCCATTCTTCCTGGAATATTACTGTGATATGCAGAAACAGCTATAAGGTCTAATATGCTGCCTATATAATCCAATTTTTTTTGTAAAGAAGAAAAATATTAATATGGGAGAAATAAGATAAGTTTGTTAATAAAACAAAAAAAAAAGACAAATAAATAATGTAAATGATTTTAAGATATATCCTAGTTTGAAGATTCCTATCTAAACATGAGCGAAAAAAAAAACAACAAAATTAAAGTTCTTAATAATCGCAGAAATAAAGATTTCATTTTCTAGATTTAAAAAAATGAATCATCCAAATCAAAAACAAAAATGTCAATAATAGAGAAAGATTAGGCAATAGAAGATGCTATATGGATCAAATTGTTGAAGCTTAGATAAATTGGAGAGCAGGGTAGCTCATGGAATAGATTGCTATGCTACCCATCTTCAGGTCCTAGGCTCCTGACCACAGTGAAGATAATTATTTATTTAATTTATAATTAATGGAAATATGACAATAAAAATTAAGACCAAAGTTGATACATTTTTTAGTACAACACTACCAAGTTTGAAGACTGGTAGTTCCCAATGGAAACGTAAAATAATACAATACTTATGAAAAATTATAAGTGAAGGCAACAATTGTTGGCCAAGAAACAGTACTGTTCTAACCAAGTACTGAATCTTTCATAGTAATGAATTACTGAAAGAAAAGAAAGTGGGATTAACTATGTAGAGTTCCTCAAAAAAAAATATTAATTTCCTTCTGTAGGTAAGACAAAGCCTGTTGAATAGAGTGGTGCAAGCACACAATACATGAACAAACATGGAAAAAGGGAGAAATGTTATTAAAAGATTTTGTACTTATTTTGCCTAATGGTAAATCGAATTAGGCATTGAAGGCATCCTTTTTTTCTTAATGGAAGTTGATATGTATTATAAATATACAAAAAGTCCCACTTATAAATAAATAAACAAGCTAAATCAAGTTGATTATATATATAAAATTAAAAAAAAAGTATTACATTAATTAGTATTTTTGCGAAATAGTATTTGAAATTATTTTATCTTAATAACAAAAATTATTTCATTTTAAAAGCAATTATTTAAGTATATAGCAAGTACCTATAAGAGGGGAAAAATGTTTTTTTATTCTTACCCCTTCCCTTCTTCTTTTTCAATTTTCAACCTGAAGTCAACAGAATTATGAGATGGAGGTTTCCATTTCAAGACCTCAGGACATTGTCCACCTATATAAGGCTAAAAAAAGAAATAATCTTCTACTAATCTGATAAAGAACAAATAAAAAAATAATTATATCAGTCACAAACTCTGTGCAAGATTTGTAATTATACTAACTAACCGCTTCAGAAGGCTGGAAAATCAGACCATCTGGTTCATGAGTCAATTGTCGGGCAAATTTTTCATCTAGAAACTTATGAGCCATTCCACAAGGAAGAAACTGCTTAGCTCGTATACTAAACGGTTCATTATCTCTGATGATTTTGCCGATTTCCATAGCCTGTTGCCTTGGTTTTATTACATCAGTCTTAAAATAATAAATTGTATAACAAAATGAATAAGTATTAATAACACAATTCAAATAATTTTATTATTATTATTTTAATAATTAATTTTATTATTCATTAAAATATACTTACTTCTATCGTCCTCATACGCTCAGGATGAAATTTAAGGTCGGAAACATCTATATTACTCACACGTATTATGTCGTATACCAGATATCTAGGAAAATTTTGCCCTTCATGTCTATCTATTACCATTTCCTGGAATTAAAAATATCTTATCATATTTAAAAAAAAAAATTGCTATTTGAATCTGGGGAAAATCATTATAACTATAATATCTGTTATTTATAAATTACCATAGAAGATAAGAAAATAATTTTAATCAAATAGAGCATTTGAAAAAAAAACTTCTGGAAGAACATCCTTCAATTAACTATGACAAGATGTGTGCCATCCTATTATGCCAAAGTTTGGCAGCACCTAATTAAATTGTCTATAACTATAACTATTATATATAATATAATTACATATTATAAAACAATAAAAGCATACTTTAGATGCTAAACAGCTAACATGAATTTTCAAAGAATGGCCACTTTGTGCTATAACATTATTTGCTGAAGCAAGGTTAGGCATGGTCTTTAAACAAGTTTTATGGCTTCTTAAGAGTGATCTAATAACAGTTTTTTTGTTCTTTTATTTCTAAAAAGACATGTTACATATAATATTAATATATTCTAATTTTCTTTAAAAAAGAAATTAAAGAGTAAAATAAATGAACAAAATATGCAGTAGAGATCAAAACTCCACAATAAGCTGTGTGGTTACAATACTGATACAAAAAGTTTATCAGAGTCCAGACTGTGCAAACAGCTGCTACATCATTTCCTCGACTTAGCACACTAGCATGGGCCGCATAAATATTGCTAATGCATATTAAATGGTCAACCATGAAGACTAAGTTGATCACAACTATTAACTTTATATATTTATGAAAGTTATTATAAGTTAGAATATTAATGGTAACATCACATCTCTGTTGTAAAAAATTATGTTCCTCACCCCATCTAATAAAGTCCGTTTTAGATGAGCGTCTAAATTCTTTCTTTCCACAAAACGAAGCCCAGAAACTTGAAAAACATTATTATCCCTGTCAAGCATATAAACTTGATTTTCATCTAGAATGGCCATCATATACCTTTAAAAAAATGTTATTTTTAAAAAGAAATCAGCAATATAAAATTAAAAAAAAAAAGGAAATTAAAATTCAGATATTCAAACCTGGTTCCATCTGCCTTCCAGGAGACCATATAAGGCTTTCTTTTCAAGAGCTCAATGTTATCTCTATCCATCGAGACAGGCTGAGCGCCTGGAAATCCTGATCTAAACATAAAATTTACAATTAAAACATTTTAAAATACCTAATGGAAATTAGAATGCTTAGTCAGGCAATTTTAACAGCCAAATAAAAGTAAACAGGGAAAAAAATTAGTGAAATCTGACTTACAACTAACTGGATATCTAAAAACAAAAAAGTTTGAATCTGGGTAAATAACCGAGCTTAGGTTTGATTGGTTTACCTTTAGTTATACTGATTCATTTAAGCAAATGACTAACCTGCTTATTAGCCAACGGCCATACCACGTTGAACACACGGGTTCCCGTCAGATCACCGAAGTTAAGCAATGTCGGGCATGGTTAGCACTTGGATGGGTGACCGCCTGGGAAAAACAGGCGGTAACCATCTGGGAAAAACCGCGTGCTGTTGGCAGCTAACTTAACAGTGCACTAAGTAAATACATAACATAACTGGCAAAACAGGACTTTGATAATAAAGTCTTAAAGCCAAACTTAAAAAAAAAAAAAAAAAAAAAAAAAAAAAACCTGCTTAGGGAGCATCTTTTTGGGAGGCCAGGAGGAGAGTTGGAAAAGCAAATTTTTAAATGAAGGCAGTGAAGAAGCATGGTGGATGATAGGAGGGACTGAGTTCCACACTGTGGTGGAGCAGGGAAGAAAGAAATGGTTGAATGTTTTAGTTCTGTGGGAACAAGTATACAGATCGGAAAGATAAGATCTTGTTTTGTGGTGCTGAACTGAGGATTTGAATTGGAAAAGACAGTACATATATGAAGGGTTTTGAGAGTTAATTAGTTAGTATAAGAATGCACTGAGGAAATATTTTCTAGGAATGGGAGGGAAGAGCCACTTAAAATCATTATAAAGGTGGGGCACGCTGGACTGCCTTGGGGTAACATGTACAAATCTTAGAAAGCAGTTCATTATTCGGTTTAATCTGTCAAGCACTTTTGAAAGGGCCCTGTATACCACACTACAGTAGTCAAAGTGGGGGAAGATGAGAGATGATATGAGGAGCATATGGAAAATTTATGTAAGGAGATGTCGAGAACGATGGAATAACTTCGGGAACTTATTGACTGTCGGAATATTTGGGCGATGGGAGGTTTCCAGGAAAGGTTTTGGTCAATAGTAATGCCTAAGTTTTTGACAGAGGAGCTGAAAGTGATAAGTTGGTTGTTTAGGATTAATGTTGGGACGGTGTGGATGGATGTAAAGGGGGAATCGGAACCTAAAACAATGGCCCGAGTTTTCATTGTCTTCAATAACAGTTTGTTCAGCTTTGCCCAGGCACTGATCCTATGAAGATCTTCCTGATTACTGGAGAACGCATTTAATAGCTCAGAAGGAGGAAAGGACAATAGATTTAGAAGTTGTAAGCATGTAGATGGTATGAATAGTGGTGAACAGATTAAGGAAGATCATTGATATAGCAGTTAAATATTTGGTTAAAAAAAGTAGACAGATATCACTGGTGAATTTACTAGGTCATGGTCACACTATGCGGATTTGCAGAGCATGCATCTAGTGAAGGGATAGCTTCACAATTCAGATGGGCTTGTAAAATTGTTGGGCCTAGTAATGAATGACTTCATTCATCAAACCAACTGGTTAACATCCAAGAGTTGTGCAGAGGTGTAGGCAAGACAGTTGCATTAAGGGTACTTTCGAAGGTCGGAGGTCCAAAACATTAATTAATTACTAATATTGGTACTTTATTTTTCCGGTTTTGTTACCTCTAATTAGTTAGGTAAATATTGAAAAAAAAAAGAAGAATATTTGACTATTATCAATAGGTCTTGATATTACCAATATATAATATATTTTTACCCTTCCTACTAATATATATATATATATATATATATATATATATATATATATATATATATATAAAACATTTTTACTAAATATATTGTATGGTTTACACATTCGCAGCCAACAATTAACTAAACTTTATTAACGTTATTTTTACAATTGATAATAAAACACCTGGTAATAGGTGATTTTATCACGTATCTAATAGTCTTCTTCCCTATGAGGATGTGTTCTTCGCTCTCTGCTCCACTATTCTTCTTGACCGCTGTAGTCCTTGTTGCTGTGGTTCATTTCTCTTCGGACTCATGGAGTCTCTCGCAGACAATCCTTGGTCTCCGGATTCCGCGACATCATCCCATGGCATGGCATGTTCGACTGAAGTAGACGGTCTACCGCCCCCCTGTGGTGAAGTATTACCCCTCGCTGTGGCTCCTGTAAATGCCGACGAGTATACTGCAGTCCTTGAGCCTTGAGGAAAGTCATACAGTGTGGCACGCATTTGATCTACGTGGTGTTGGTGCTCTTTCCCATCGACGTCAATCAGGTAATGCGTGAGTCCCGTACGACGGACAACGATTCTGAACATCCACTTCCGATCTCTGTCCGTGTAGCATCTGAACTGGACCTTGTCACCTTCATTAAAAGTTCGTACGTCTGGTATCTTCCTTGGCGCTGACGTCTCCGGTGTTTCATTACTGGGCATTACTTACTCCAAACTTCAATTTATTCTCTTTAAATTGACCTAATTGTGTACTAACTGTTTGAAGCTTAGCACTTTCCTCATCCATGGCCATGTGTAAGTATGCCTTATAGATTTCTAGGACTGTGTAGTATAAACCTCCCCCTAATTTTGGGTATAACTCGTCAATGTGTGGAATCGTGTATCTTCTTTTAGGATGTATTTATTTAGTGTTAATTTTTAATCAGCACACAACCGTATGGTATGGTCGGGTATAACCACTGTTACCAGAGATGTGCCCCATGGTGAGTCGATTCCTCTAGATTCCTAATTTCCTCTTCCACTAACCCTTTGATAGCATAGAGGATTGTGCGAGGTTTCATATATATCGGTTTTATATCCTTCCTAATGCATAAGTGACCTTTAAAATTCAGAATGGTGCCGATTACTTGACTCAACACATCTTTATAGTCATCATACATAATTTTAACGAGGTCCTTTTCCCTTTTGGTCATCACCTCTTGCAATGAGCTAACATTTGCAACCGCTATTATATTCCCTAAATCTTGAATCCATTCCTTACCAATAACGGAGTCTAATGTGTCATTAACTATAAATAACCTCCCGGCAATGCTTTTAATTTTAAAGGAGGCATGAACGTTAAACTTCCCTAGAACCTTTAATATTTCGCCAAAATAAGTTTTTAATTTAATGTTGGTAGGTAACATCTGTTGTTCGGGAACAGTGATTCAAACTGTTTTATGCTCATGGTGCTCACCTCTGAGCCGGTATCAAGTTCAAGGTTGCACTCCTTCCCATCAGTTGTAATGAGGACCATTATTCGATTACCTACTTTCCCTTGAAGTGCACGGACAGTATAAATTCTCGAGGAATTTTCATCAGAGTCCCGTGAAGCATCAGAGCCCTCTAATTTGAAAGCATTTTTCATCTTTGGCTTAATCTTAGATTACAAACTGTTGCTAGGTGACGTTCCTTAGAACAGTTATCACACCTTAGCCCAGAAGCAGTACAAATTTTAGCCAAGTGATTACCACCGCATCTGAAGCACTTAATACTACTGTTTGGCGTTTTTTTTGTTTTTTCGACACTGTTGCCGGGAAGTAAGCTTCCCTAGTCCCTTCTATCTTGTTGACTCCCAGAATCTCCTGACTTCCTACCTGAACAGCCTCTATGGCCTGAACAATCTCCAGTACCAGTACTCAAATGTCGGATTTACCTCTAGTAAGAGGCGCTCCCTAATGCAGTGGTCCTTCAAGCCACTTATGAACTGATATCTCAAAAACTTGCCACTAACTGAGCTATGACAATGGGAGCAGGAAAAATTGCAGTGAGTGGTAAGTCGCTGTAACCCTACAACGTACGATGAAATTGACTCTCCCTCCAGTTGGACCCTAGATAAAAACTTGTGTTGTTCCAAAACTTCATTTGGAACTGGACTGAAGTATGATTGGAGAGGTTTATTAATTCATTATAAGGCTTAGAACTAGGGAGGCTAGGAGCCGTAAGACTGGCCAAGAGTTGATAGGTATGTGACCCTAAACAACCTATAAGGATCTGTGCGCGAATGGTCTGTGATGCGGCCATATTTCCCACAATCTGGTGTATGTTGAAATAGTTTTCAAGTCTCTCCAGGTAGAACTCGAAAGGGTCCAGGCTCTCATCAAACTCCCTTAGCTTAATGACCGGTACATGATGTGGCATACCTGCTGCCGGCAGTCGCAGTAGAAGCCAGGTCAATACGGCTCCGCCGAGTTGCTCATCATCCAGCTCTGCCACAGTTCTTTTATTTTACCTCAGCGCCACTACAAGATTTTTACTAAATATATTGTATGGTTTACACATTTGTAGCCAACAATTAACTTAACTTTATTTACCTTATTTTTACAATTGATAATAAAACACCTGGTAATAGGTGATTTTATCATCTATATGATAATATATATATATATATATATATATATATATATATATATATATATATATATATACATACATACACACCTTTCCTTAATAAGGCTGTAGGCATGTTGGGAAAACAAGAATATTTTAAAAGGAAATATTACAATATTTTTGTAATACAGTTTCAATTTGAATTACTGTATTATCAATATTAAAATTTTTTTAGTACAGAACTAAATAAACAAAAAAAAAATTAAAAACATATTTTTGTGAATACATAGTTGATTGTTACTATTAAAGCTATTATAAATCTGTAATTGAAATAGAATAAGTTAACTTATAATCCAAAAGTTGCATATGTTTAGGAGAGGATTTTTATAGATTCTAAAAGAAATTAAAACAATTTAGACAAAACTAGTTTTTAAAAAATTATTGGTAAGGGAAAGGTTGAGTATATAATGGAATGATATAGTAAACAATAGATGTATCTTCAAACAGGCTCAAGGTCCTGATATAAGCATGAATATATAAGTTTAAGAGTAGGAACTTACGAATGCCAGTTACACATATCTTGAGCTTCTTTTTGTACATGACGGATCACTGCCAAATCGGTAACTATCTCAATACCTTCAATTCCTTCCATAAATTGTGGAACCTTTCCATTTTTGAAACGTTTTTTCCCCCTAATAGAAAAAAAAGAATGTAAATATTACCTCAACAAACTTTTTATTTCAAATCAATATTTATATCCACTGAAAGTAGAACAATAGAAAAGGCTTTAGGCAGTCAAAAGTTGGATTCTCAGGGATACACTGCAGAAAATAAAAATTTATGTGATTATGTCACAAAAAATGGTAATTTGGGACACTAAATAAGCCAAGGTAAATTATATGACCTTGTATGTGATTTAAATCTGTCTAAATCAAAGGCTCAATTGCTCGGATCGTGGCTACAGCAGTGGAATCTTCTTGAAAAAGGTGTTAAAATATCGTATTTTAGGAGTCGTGAGTCAGAAGTTCTTCATTTCTTTTCAATGAATGAGAATCTCATTTACTGTAATGATATACTTGGTTTGTTGGACAAACTTCGGTTACCACAAGATAGTTCGGAATGGAGATTGTTCATCAACAGCTCTAAATTCAGCTTAAAAGGTGTTCTCCTTCGTTTTGGAAACAATTACCCCTCAATCCCAGTTGCTTATGCAAGAGAAATGAAAGAAACTTATGAGAACATTAAAATACAAAAAGAAAATATAAAATATAGTGAATTTAAGTGGAATGTATCTTCTTATCTGAAGGTAATAGCCATGCTAACAGGTCTTCAAGCAGGTTACACAAAGTACTGTTGTCTATGTGAATGAGACAGCAGAGCAAGATAAAGTCATTACACAGTGAAAGAGTGGCTTTCTTAAAAAAAGAATATGCCCAGCCAGAAAAGCATTGCTTATCCTTCTTTGATTGACAAATCAAAAAATTTTCTACCACTGCTTCATATCAAACTGGGCCTAATAAAAAATTTTGTTAAAGCAATGGACAAAGATGGGGAAGGATTTGCTCACCTTAAAATTAAGTTTCCCAAACTTATTGATGCAAAAATTAAAGAGGGAATTTTCGTTGGTCCACAGATGCGATCACTAGTAAAAGACCAGGAGTTCTTAGAAAAATTTACCACTCAAGAAAGAAGAGCATGGGTTTCATTTAAAGAAGCATGCAGCAACTTTTTAGGAAATGTGAGTTCGAAATGTAACTAAACTGTTACAAGCCTACCAAGTACTTGGCTGTAACATGTCCTTAAAAATCCATTTTCTCCATTTCCACTTAAAATTTTTCCCCCACAATCTATAAGCTATATCTGATGAACAAAGGGAACGGTTCCATCAGGATATTGCTGAAATGGAAAGGAGGTATAGTGGAAAATGGAATGAGGTCTACAGCTAGGAACGCTTCAAGAGAACAACAAAAAGAAGAAAACTAGACATTTAGTTTCTTTTAATTAGATAAAAATTCTAATTTTACGGTTTATTTAGCCTTATTTTGTATTTTATACTTTATTTACATAAGTGATTAAATCATGTTAGTAAGTTAAGCGCCTTCTTTTTACGAAAATCTTATTTTTTTGTGAATACATTGATTTATCTGAAAAACTGTACATGTTAGAATTTTTCTGATGCTAGATTTGGATTCAGCATCATTGAAAACAGAATGCAGTGATACTTTTTCAAGGCAAAAAAAAATATTTTTTTTCAGAACAGTGTAATTAATTGCTGTGGTCTCCTCTAGCAGCTCTGGAGCCTCCACCAACTATGGCTCGGTCTTGTGCTGCAGCAGTCCAGGGTCAGGAAACCATCTTCTTTAAAGTCTACACTCTTATTCAGTTCAGACATTTCTCCTTCTGACAGATATTTTGTTTTTGCCTGGTTTACTTCAAGTCTGAGTTTCCTGGCAAGTATCACTTAACTAAAAATGCTTCCTTAACTGCCTGAAAGTGTCAATGTCAATGTCATAGGCATACACTAAGAATTGAACTTGCTGGTTATAAATAGTGTTTCCAACCTGAATCGTTCATTTCTTACACCGTTTTCAACCAGGCTTCATTATTTTTTTAGTTCACCCGAACATATACTTTGTCAAACCAATCTGATCAAGTGGGACCCTCTGTCTCCTGTAATGATTGTTAATGGACATACTATTCATTGTTTTTCAATGCTATTTCCAAAAGTCCTCATCCTCTCAGTATATTCTTCTCTGAAATAGTTTTGATAGTGGTAGGTACAAAACTCATGGTCCTCTAATGGGTCTATTAACAGTCTTCAAAATAGTTTGGTATTAGAGATCCTTTCTCGAATTCCAGCTAAATATAGGATACTGATCCATTTCCTTGATTGTTTTTCTGTAAGTATGATCCAATGCCCATAAGATCTGTTTTATGAATTGATCCAATTCGAAGATGGTCTATACAATTGTCTAATAGATTGTTATAGAGATCTCTAGAATGTCCCAAAATACTATTTTCACAAAAGAGGACATCAATACTATAATGTATATATATTATGATAAACCATAAATAAGGTAGTTAAGTTTATTTGACCATTGTTGTTGCTGTGCTTATATTGTAGAGGATATTGTAGGATTCTAGGTAATAAAGATTGAGACATAATTCAACAAACAATAAAAATTAATTTTAGCCTTAGGTTACCTTAATTAATTAACATTTAATTAAGGTAACCTATGCAGTTCCTGGACAACTTAATCAAGGAACTATTAATACATATAATTGGAAATAAATAAAAGAAAATATAATTACCCTACTGGCTCGGATCCAGAGAGACCACGTTTCTTAGATGGCGGAGGAGATGAATCATCCTCATTACTATCATCAAACTCTTTAAAAACAATATAAATTAGTTTTGAAGTAGATTGATCTATAACAAAATCTGTAAGCATAATATTCCATACCTAAGCACCAGTCTGGTCTAGGAGGGGCACATATTGGATCAGAATCAGATTCATACCTTCTATAAAGCTCTTGTATATAGTCATCTTTATAAATCCCAGGTGGCCTACCAAGAGATTTTTTAGTTTATATTTAGTTAATAATTTCTTTTTCAATTAGTACCCACATCATTAATGAGGAAATGAGAACCAATATCGACTACCCTGATTTTTTTTTTAAATAGGTCACTCGATGAGGGTAATGTAGATAAAAATGATGAGTCAGCCTAAATTGATTTATGACTTAAGACAAATTAAGATGTGAAAAAACAATATCCATTTAAGTATATCTGCAACATCTCTGCTACTACTTATTTCAGAATCTCTTAAGTGGCATTTGTGTGCACAAATTAGAAAAAATTATTTCATTATAATATAAAAATAAGCTATGAGGAAGAAATGGTCTGGGTAGAGTTCAAGAAAATTCTCTTATATAGGGCAAACTTCTATCTGAAGTCTAGTGTCAACCCTCCCTCCCCCATCAAATTAGCCCTGAAGAAGACCTGCAATATGGGTCGAAACGCAGGCTTACCAATAAAAAGTTCTCCCTAGATAAGAGAACTTTCTTGACCTCTACTCGGACCATTTTCTTCATCATATAAAAATAAATTAGATAAAAGATGTTGATGACCAAAGTAGTTTTTTTGTACCGTTAAATTTAAACTAACAAAAACAAGATATAGCAGGTTCAAATATTACATCAGACAGGCATATTAGTTTAGAACAACTTAGTAGGCTCTAAAACTACTGCTTTTGTTTCAATAAACATGAAAGTAGTGATTTACAAATTTCTTGGACACCTGTGTTTGGAGAATTCATTAATAGCTGCCTCTAGTCCCCAGTTCATTTCTTGAACTAAATACGATACAATGAGGAAACCTGTACGGTTAAAGCCATGAGTACAATGAACACCTAAATAGAAAAATAAAAGTTATCAATGAATAAATTCACAAACCTTTAAAGTCAAATTCAATATGAAATATTTTAATTACCTATAATGCTGAGAGGGTCTCTGTGACTGAATTCATTACAAAATCTAATAAAGATATCAGTGGTTTCTTTATCTGGTGTTTCACCATGTCCTCTACATTGGAGTTTAACATAAGCTACATCTTTATTATCACTATAACCTCGTTTAATATCGTTGGAACTATAAAATCTGTCAGTATTTGTAAGATCAATCCAAAGGCCAATACGTTGCTTAAAAAAATAATTACTTAATAATAATCACATCCAAATTTAACAAAAATAATCATCAATAAATTAACTATCCCTATTTAATTAATCAACACCCCAAAAAATGATCTATCTTCTTTCCAAAGAATTTATTATTTAAAAAAATCAATAGATCTAAGGCTCCTAATTAAAGGAATATCAACTATCTTGATCTTGAAATCTTAAAGTTGATTTTATATTTTAAGTAAGATCTTAATGAAATCAGCATAACAAATTATTGCTATTCAAAATTAAATAATGGAGTAATATATACACGTAGTAAGGTCCATAAGTTTCCGGCCTGTCCTGCTTCCCCTCCTTCATACATGCCGGGACCTGCACGCCTATGCAGGTCCATGCCTGCTCACTCCTTACCCATCGCCCGCACTTCCTCAGTCCTGTCAGTCAGTGTCCTGACTGAAGGAAACTCCCCATTTTTACAATGTTCAAACTCGACTACCGTGCGGTTATTAAATTCTTTTGTAAAGAGGGTCTTACTCCTGCACAAATTAAAGAGCACTTGGATTGTGTATACGAGATATACCCCCTCGTATTCCACAGTGAAAGAATGGGCAAAATTATTTAAGTTATGGAGAGAACGTCTAGAAGATGACCCACGTCCCGGTCGCCCATTGGAAGCTGTCACTTCTGAAACAATCCAACTTGTGTAATCTGAATTGCTGTCTGACCGGGGACTGAAAACCAAGGAAATAGCAGCGAGGTTGGGGCCTTCAAAAACAAGTGTTTTGAGGATCATCAAAGAACATTTGCATATGAACGAGATTAGTGCAAGACGCGTTCCAAAAATTCTTTCAACTGCTCAAAAACAGGAACGAGTTCACTGCTGCAATGAATTGTAATGCCTACCCAAAGAATTATCCCAAGCTGCAGTGGAAGAATATTTTTTTAACAAAGAAGAAAGTTATTTTTTTCATGGTATAGAAGTGTTGCCAAAGCGTTGTATTAAGTGTGTTAAACTTAGAGGAGAATATATTGAAAAACAGTAAGACCAGATTTTTTTTCTTTCACCTTTCCTTCTATTCCAGGCCGCAAACTTTTGGACCTTACTACGTATACATATATATTCTGCAGATTCTTAATTCAATGTCCAGGTTCAATATGTATCTTTCTCTTTGAAATCAGGTGCAATGACAGGCTCACTACTACTTATGGTATTGTTCTCACTGAGGTTACAAATATATTCTATTAGACATGTAATTTCTTCTAGGATATTATCCAACCCAAGTGCTTTCTTTATTTCTTAATTGAATACCAGTGTTGTTGGATAATGTTACTGATTCTCATTTTCTCTTCCGGTTGGTTAAGACTGATCTTCTGTCATGAGGTTTAGAAGTTTCCTAAAGTAGTTGTTCATCTTCCTTGTATATCTTGATTACCAACTGGCAGCTTACCTTCAGCATTCCTAATTGTTGAACTATAACTAAAACCTGAAATAATGGTCTTAACATCGGCAACAAATTGTCTTGAGTCATTTTCCTCCTTAATTCTATGATACCCTTTACCTCCTAATGTACTGTTTTTTTTTTGTCTTTGCCATAGATCTTACTTCTTTGTACTCTTCTCAACTATGTCTAGTGCCTCGATTAGGAAAAAACCTTTTGGCGTTCCGTTCTGCTACTATTTCTTCACAACCCTTATATTTGGTATTATCGACCCTCCTGACAATACAGGTTCACTGAGTCTTCAATGTCTTACTTCAACAGGTCCCACTGCTCTTCCTCATTCAGCTGCAGAGTTATTTACTTTCTCCTCTTGGAACTTTGTTTTGCCCCATTCAGATCTCTGGTTCTCATTTTAAATGAATTATGCTGGTCCACGGGATGACCTAGCATAATTTATGGAGTCAAAGTGACTAGATGAGATCAGTATGTGCCTATTTTTTTGCTTTAGTGAGGAAATATTGTACTAATATTAACAAATGCATTGGATGTCATACAGATGATCAACTGTTCACCACTGTCTCATAAACCTAGAGTGGTTGATTTCATCAACTTTAAGACAAAAATTAAATTAAATTTATATAATATATAAAATATACACTATATATATATATATATATATATATATATATATATACACACATAAATAATAATTGTTTATTTCAGCAATAAACCAGAATAATAAGATATATTATGCTGTAGTAAATTATTGTAGAGAAGTGTATATTTTTCTAGCAAATACCATTCTGATATTAAATCAACAGTTATTTACCATAATTGTTGTAATTTATAAAAAAAAAAAAAAAAAATTTTTAATAGATACTGTCAAAATTAAATGACAAACCAACGTAGATTATTACAGCAATCACTTTCAGAGAAACTAAAAATAGATAAATTATTGCAGTTGTAATCAGGAATAAAACACACAGTAAATAGTTGTTTAATATTTTTAGTTTGGTAAAAAAATAGAAGACAATATATTTGAATATAATAATAGTGGATAAGTAGAAAGATATCAATAAACTAAACAAAATTGTGATAAATTATTACTATTAGTTGAATCCCCTCAAATTCACCAGTTCAGTGTTGGCACATGAAAAGTTGACACTATGAGTGCAAGGGAGGTGGAAAGTTGTACTGTGTCAATTTCTAATCTCCAACTACATGTAAATAATTTTTCACACTAAGATTTTTTTTGCGCTTTTAGTTTTCAGTGTGTATTATGTTTAAACTACCTACTTATAGTTTAATTATGTCTGAAACAGCTGGAAATTGTTAAAGAAAAGAACTAGAAAAAGGGAAAAAAAATCACTAAAAAGCTGAAAAAAGATTAACAATCATAATAGTAAAGATGGAAAGCAGTACAAATTTTAGCATTCTGTAAATGTGATTTTTGCTTTTCTCTGAAAATAATTATTTAGATAACCGTTTTCTTATATATAATCTAACAATAGAATCTGAAACTTTTATAAACATAAATAGCAATAGCATTTTGTACAGTATGTTTTATTTCTGATAGAACCTCCTATTATCAACTCGTAAATTTCAACCATCAACAATTTCTTCTGGCTCATCTTTTTTTTTTTTAATTAATTATAATATTATAAATAAGTGATAGCATTCAAACTAACATAAAAACCTTTTGTGTAACAAAAATCAATGAAAAAAATATATATTCTCAAAACTAAATCAAGTTCATAAATAAAAATATTTAAAAATCAAGTTAAGTAGCCTGTTAAAAACAAAATAAACCCCTAAACTGTACTCAAGACTAATTAATAAAATCTTTCGAAGGGAAAAGGAAAAAAAAACATTTAAATTGTTACCCCATAGTTCGTTGTACTACTAAACAACATTTTTGGTGTAAATCTGCAGTGTGCAGGAACTTGACTATCATATTGTTCACTTAAAGGTGTTTTAAAGGCCAAGAATCTATCAGCAATCAAGCTAGATGATTTTCTTGGACAATGTAGCCATCTATCTGGAATTCGACCTGGTCCTCTTGAGTTCTTACTCATTTTTCACGAATTTGGTAGGAATGTGTAAGTCAGAAAGTGCTATGAAACATCTATACTTCCTGTTCTCAAGGTAAGAAAAAATAAAATATGATGGGTACAATAACTCGATAAAGTCAAAATTTTAAAGATTGATTGTTTTAATGTAAAGTGAACAACAGCAAATAAATACATAAATACTAATTTTTTCACAGCCTAATACCTCCGAAATAAAAAAAATAAGCACATTTATATTTATTTTCGACCATCATAAAATCATTAACATTAAATAATATTAACAGTTTTCAAATTAAAACGTATCTGCTCTAATACTTTCCACAAACCATAACCATCTGTGAAAGTAAACAGACAAAACCTTCAGAATTTCACCTGAGAGGTAGAAGCAATATATGTTATTTTCAAAAAGTTGATGAGATTTAGACAACAACTAAAACATCGTTTTATTTTTTCCATTTCATTGGTTACATTTCTTTCATAGATGTATTTGTTAAACTTGTACCGCTCTAACCCATGAAGGGTATTGGGCTAAGTTAGGGACTGTACCGAGTCCAACCATCGGTTATAGAAGCAGATGACTTGGCCGACATCGAACTCAACCCTCAGATTTTCCGCTAATTAGTGAGTCCCCATTTTATAAAAGGTTGATGTGCCCCAGGAGGGTCTCCAGATCTGACAAAGTCGATTTACAAAATAAATAATACCTGCATACACCCTACTGAGGAAGAAAAATAATTTTGGGCCCGCACCTGGTTTTTCCATAGTTAGTAGAAATTCCCTTTGATGTGATTTACTGCAATTTTTGTGAAAACGAGATTAGATGCTATCTACCTATATCTATATCCAATTAACGCTTGATAACTAGCAAAATTGTGATGTGTAGATTTGATTAAGCCACAAGTAGATAGTTAGCACTAAAGATTATTTCCTTTAGTTAATTTATTTTATCTCATGAGCGAGTGAATCGATTTGGTTGCTCATTTTTAATATGCAGGATTTCGAGTCTTTTTGGCTCTAGGCTGTAGCCCTTAAATGTGTTTAACAACTTTTATTAAACTTATTTAGTTATTAAAGCTAAAGCACTCATAATATTCTAATACAAAATACGAGAGTCGAGTGTGGTCCTCAAGAGTGTATGCATCGTGGTCTGCCTTTGCAAAAAATGCCAAGGGCTTACACAGACACACAAATTATTATTGCGACTATGCATTAATATGTAAATTTTACCAAGACCATGATGCATCGTGATTTCTAAAAAACGAGGTCATATGTGCGAATTGTGAATAGGTAGGTCCAGCCAATTACAAAAGATGCTAGACTCACAAGGTCCGGCTCATTAAACGTACACTAAACGTAACAGAAGTCGCAATAAAATAATTATAATGTTGTTTTATTTTCTACAATTATGTCTTTTAGCCACCCTTATGACATTTTATGTTTAAAAAAGTGTTTGTAGAATCCAGAAATTTAGTTTCTAAAATCCATTTAGAAACTAAGAATTTACTCTTAGACTTTTGATTTTTTTTTCTTTTAGACTTTTGACGTCATATTTGACATTTTTTTTTTAAAATTAGTCAAATAAAGGGTTTAATTCGTCCAAATCTCCGTAATTTTTGAAACTTGAATAAGAATATAAACTGTTTCAAAACTATACCAATTAGCTGTTTTGCATTCATTATGGTATTGGACGACTGTAATTTTTTTATCTTAAAAAAAGGGTTATTTTTTAACCGTTATTATGTATATCATTACAAGGACTTTAGAGTTTGGTATAAATACTTTAATTATTATTAAACCTATAAAATACGCTAGTAAGGATGTAGGAAGTTATCAATAGTTATCAAACTATAAACTGTGGTCAACTATCCATTATCGCTCATCCCTACATTCCACTGATGTTTTCGGAAGGTTTTCTTTAGGTTTACTAAGACCGTTCATGTAGTGCCGAGCCTCAAAGTCGTTCTGTCGCTCCTACGCTTTTCTTTGTATGTGCTATAAAATATTTATTAGCCAGTTTTCTCCAATTCAGTAATTGTTGCGTTGTTTTTTAAACGTAGGACCATAACCGTGTTTTCTCATCAATATTTTGATAATGGATAGGCCTAAGGGTTCATCTGGTAGAGGTGGTAAGAGTAAAACCCCTCAGTTCCCAGCAGACCTTTATGCACTTGGTTCAAAAAGTACTGCAGATTCAAAACAGCGTTCGGGAACTCATCCTCCAAATAAAGTTGTGCCTGGGCCTGGAGCAGGTAACTGATATTTCTGTATGCTATTCTGTCTCTTTTTCTCTGGTCAAAGGTAATTTTATCTTCTTCCCGGTATTTATTTCCCATCTTCAAGTATACTCCATCTGCCTATCAGTAGATATCCTATTAGGTGAGAATTAAGTATGTGAAAAAAAATAACTATAGTGCACCTCTTCTGCTGAAAAAGGCAAACTAACTGTTTGCTGAGTGAAGAATTTTATAACCTGCATTAATACTTTTTTAAGTGAGAAATAGTTATCAGATATATTAATATTGAAATCAAACTCTTATTGCAGTAGATAGAGAAAGGAAAAGAGAAGCAAGTGTCTTAGGACCAGCAGTCCCTACTAAAAAGTCGAAGTTGTCTTCATCATTGCTTGGTAGAGGATCATCAACTTCATCGACTAGTAGTAATTCAAACCCTTCAGATGCTTGGGAAAGTGTAGTCATCGAAAGTGAGCCTGCTGAACTCGTTCCTAATGTTTTAGAAGCCTTGGAAGCAGATGATACAGATAAAATAGTAAGAATTACTGTCTTCAAAAAATTATTTTAAAATCTTATTTATATAATTTTTTCATTAATCAAATTATTGTTTCAAAATTATCAGAAATAGAACCTGGAATGCCGTAAAATATATATTATTTTCACCTGCTGGTGCCATTATCTCTTATAGCTCCCATCATCCATCATCTTTATTGCATTGTATTACCTTTTTCATGGCTTAACGTCTATTCCTCTTATCTTATACTAGATTTTGTATATGTTCTGTGAATTAGTTTTACACATTTTAACATAAAGTATTAATTACTTACTGCTGGGCTCAACAGTCCTTGAAGAACTATGGCCTCTGTGAATGTCATCCTCCATTCGCCTATGCCCACTGCGAAGTGCCTCCAGCGGTTTATACCATTGCCCTCAGGCCACCCTCCAGGAGCCTCCCTCTTGATCTTATTCCATCATTCAGTTTTCCTAAAAGTATCCTTATTGGGTCCATCCTCTCCACATGCCTCAACCATTGCATTCTGTTAAGTTGGATGACGTGTGTGTATATATATATATATATATGTGTGTGTGTGTGTGTGTGTGTGTGTGTGTATGAGTTATAATTAATTATATGTTTATTTATATATAAGTTTTGCCATGGCAATAGCACTTGTGTGTGGGCAGGCGTTGTCCTGATCAAAGATGGCTTTTTCCTTGCCAAACCAGGCCTTTTTTCGCCTATTTTTTCCTGTGTTAGTCTAGGAAGTTTGCGTAGTATTGCCCCATAATTGTTTGGACAGTAGGAAGATAATCTATCAGCAGAATGCCTTTTGCATCCCAGAAAACTGAGACCATGACCTTTCCGGCCGAACGTACTGCCTTAGCTTTCTTTGGTGGTGGTGACTTAGCATGTTTCCACTACTTTGACTGCTGTTTTGTCTCTGGGGTATAGTAGTAGGCCCAAGTTTTATCTGTAGTCACAAACCGGTGCCAAAAAATCTTGTTGGTTGTGCTGAAAACGGGCCAGATTTTGTTCGGACATTTCCAACGGACATTTCGGGCATTTATGGTCCAATGTCGAGAGCCGTGGCACCAATCTTGCGGATAATTTTTTCATTCCCAATTCTTTCAGATTTTGAGTATCAGACTTTCAATCGACGATCCTTCATGACCTTTTTATGCACTTTTGCGATAAATTCTGGGGTCATAGCACTTTTTGGCCGCCCACTATGCACATCATTATCTAAGTCCTCCCAACCAAATTTAAACTCGCTGGTCCACTTGGCAACAGTTGAATATGAAGGAGCAGAGTCCTCCAGTGTGTTCTGAAAGTCGGCATGAATTTCCTTTGCTTTCATACCTTTCTTTACAAAGTACTTAATCACTGCTCGAATCTCAGTTTTTTCCATTGTCACAAATCACTACGCAAAAAACAACAAGGAGTCGTCACTACCACTCACACCATGTGTTCACTCACAAAGGATGTGTGATTATTGCACGGGAACCTCGTTGCTCTTGCGATGATTCCGATAACTTTTGAAACCACCCTCGTATTATTATTATTACAACACAATTAGATTATCAAGCCAAATCAAAGTCACAATTTTGACTTTTTATGAGTTAGAAATATTTTTTTAGTACCTTTAAATAGGCTTTAATTAAATGTGTACATTAAATAATTTTAAAAATATATTAGTATATATTTTTATACTAAATATATATTACACAGTTTATGCACACAAAATCACTGAAATATAATCTTTATTTTTAATTACAGGTGGGGTATTTATGTGGTGCCATAAAAATGCTCCGTTCTCAGAGGGTTAAGCCTGATCAAGTTATTTATCAGAGTTTAGCCTATTTAGCTAAAATTAAGAGAAGTTTATTTTATAATGAATATGTGATAAATGCCTTATGTTCGCTTTTGAAAAAGGAAACTGGCCCTTCTGCTTTTAAAAGCTTGAATGCTAAGTTGACACCTTCAGTATATTATCTCGTAATAAACTTGTTTATTACAGCTTTCCAAGATATAAAAAGGTGGCCAGAAACTTTTATCAAGGTTAGTAAAACAAATTGAGCCATTTTTTTTGTAATATTGTTATTTTCTTAAGGTTGAAATTAGTTAACTATATATGTTACTATGTAGTATTTTGTAATATAATATTCCTTTTAAGCCAACAATAAAACCTCGGTGTTAAGAACCTTATTATAATGAATTCCTTGATTTATGGCCTGTAGTCATGATATAATATTAGAAATAGTGATATAATGTTTTATAATAACATAGTATAAAGTCGAGCATCTGAAGAAATATCAATGCGAAATTTTGAAATCCAGATTTTTATCTTTCCAAAGCTCACTATAACAAATTACTTAGTACCACAATTGTTTTCAAAACCTCTTGAGATATGTAACATTGGTATTCCACTGTTGTAAGATTAGAAAAAAAAGAGAATTTAGGGGATAGGTAAAATTGTAATTTGTAATTGTGCTCTAATTGGTTAGTCATTTTGTAACATGTTTCTTTCATTATTGTATTACTTTTTAGATATATCTTGATGATGCTGGTGGGGATAGAAATTGGGTTGATAGTGAATTCTGCAAAAGTTTTGTTGATAATATAATTACTAGTTTGAATACAAAACCAATCACTGTGCAGTTACCAGAGCCAGCTGGGAGGCCTGAACAGCAAGATGATGACCTTCCAGAATTTAGAATGACCCTTGGTGAACAACTTGAAACTGTAACACCCATTCCTAGGTAAATTACAATGCTATTTTCAGTCCTGTGTAATTTATAAAAATAATTTAATATTCTTTAGTTTTTCTGAGTATCGTTAATTTCATAAGTTTGTTCCTTTGAAAGACAGTTCATATAAAATTGTAATTTTGAGAATATTGTACTAAGAGTATAGTACTTTTCACAGAATTATAGCACCATACATCAATTTATAATTAATGCCCATTGTTATTGCTACATTTAACTTAAAATTTAACCAGAACTGAAACCATTAATTATTAAATTTTTGTGTGCACAAGTTTTAATAAATGTCAAGATGAACAGAGAGCATTAGTTCCGAAAGGGTCTCAGAGGTATTTTTTATCTTTCTGTTAATTTTAAACTAGACTACAATGGTGATCATAAGCTCTTTATTTAAAAAAGAGTTTTTGGTATTTTTTGAGAGTAAGACGTCAGAAGAAGAAGGTAGCTTTCTTGCTTGCCTGATGTCATTGATATAGTCGAATCCTGAAGATGGTTACCTAAAAGTATGGTATACTTAAGAAGATTCTGATCAATGATCTTCATGGCAAGGAGCAAGTGCTTTGGCCTAATATAAGATAAGAGGGTTCCAGTATGGTGGACACATAGGTTCTTTTTGGTACATAACATGGAAAATTTCTTAAATAGGCCTTGCCAACTGAGGTTTTTTTTTGAGGAGGCTTCTTACCAGTAAAGAGCTGCTGACCTTATTTATCGTTATCCTTTCAGAACAATGATGTAACAGGCCAATTTGATACAAATACAAATTGATACAAAAATAATATAAGTGTTACATTAAATAGTCTTTCAAGTTTCCACGGCCACTATTTATACATAAAACATTAGTGGTTTCTGGTTTAGACCGTGTTGTTAAATTTTTTTTCGCCAGACATGCTGCTAGCTTCTTCAAGGCTGGATCAAGAATGAAGATGCTCCAGTAGCGGGTAAAATCGCCGCAATAAGAATCAATCATCAAGATATACTGGTCAGCTTCGACGTGATGTCCCTTTTCACCAAAATACCTATAAAGGATACCATACCACTCATGAATAAAGTGCTCAGTAAAGCAGATACATAATTGGCTGAACGGTGTTTAATATCATCATACTTTTTATTTGACGGAAAATACTACAAATAAATTTATGGCACAGGTATGGAATCGCCATTAAGCCCACTTGTCGCGGAACTTTTTACAGAAAATTTCGAGCAAGAAGCATTAAAAACTTCAGGTTTGAAGCCATCGCGGTTCCGATACGTGGATGACACATTTGTTATTTGGCCGCATGGGAAGGAAAGATTAAACAATTCCCTCAACCACTTCAACGGAAGACACAAAAACATCCAATTCACTATGGAAGTTGAAACGGAAGAAGGTATACTTTACCTAGATGTTAAAGTAGAAAAGAAAGGTAACCGATTAGGATACTCGGTGTGCAGAAAGCCTACCCACACTGATTGGTATTTGATTGCTGGCTCGCACCATCACCCTGCACAAAAACATAGTATGATAAGAACATTAATGACTAGAGCCATTAGGATTTCAGAACCATCATATTTAAAGAAAGAAGAAAGACACCTAAAGAAAGCATTAATAAAAAATGGTTATCAGGAAGACATTATAAAAAGAGAATTTAAGAAAGCCCAAAAGACAGGCGGACAACATAACATAACAAAAGAAAAAGGAGAAGAAATTAAAAAAGCAGTGATCCCATATGTTAAAGGTGTCACCGAGAAAATAGCAAACATACTAAAAAAGTTCAATATAAAAACAATATACACCACAGACAGGAAGACCAAGGCCAGGTTTTACCGAGTGCAAAAGACAGATTAGGGCTCAAAACATCTGGGATATACAGCATTCCTTGCTCCTGTGGAAAAGAATACATTGGGCAAACAGGCAGGCTGATATCCATAAGACTTGCTGAACACATTAAAAGTGTGAAGAAAATGGATAGCAGAATATCAGCTTTGGCAGAACACTTCACTACCACGAACCATATTATAGAATATATCTTGATGATGCTGGTGGGGATAGAAATTGGGTTGCTAGTGAATTCTGCAAAAGTTTTGTTGATAATATAATTACTAGCTTGAATACAAAACCAATCACTGTGCAGTTACCAGAACCAGCTGGGAGGCCTGGACAGCAAGATGATGACCTTCCAGAATTTAGAATGACCCTTGGTGAACAACTTGAAACTGTAGCACCCATTCCTAGGTAAATTACAATGCTATTTTCCCCAATGCATATTATAGAATTTGAAAAAATCAAAGTGGTTCAGATATGCAGCAATACCACAGATATTGGAAGCCATTGAAATAGTCAAGCGCCCAGAAACTTCAACAGGGAGGACGGATACAGATTAAGCAAACTATGGCTACCTAACTAACATACCTATAAAGGAAAAGAAAAAACAAATCAGCCAAGCAGAAACTAGCAAGCTTAATTCCAGCCAAGCAGAGCCCGAAGAACTAGAAACAACCCAATCACAGTCATGGAAGAGCAGACTCCAACCACGGACACGAAAAAACCCGATTGACTAGCGCAAGGACCCGACAAGCTACGAGTGGACCCGAGTGACGGCTATATAAAGCCACGAGTTATCGGAGCATCTTCATTCTTGATCCAGGCTTGAAGAAGCTAGCAGCATGTCTGGCAAAACGTTGGCGAAGAAAAATTTAACAACACGGTCTAAACCAGAAACCACTAAAGTTTTGTGTGTAGTGTTACATTGTTTGTTGTCAGTAATGTAATACCATTTATTAAATATTATTGATTTATTGATATATTGAAATTCCAATGCCATAGGACTTATAATCTCATTGATCTATTCATTTTAAGTGTCATGCAAAATTTCATAATCTATTTGCATCATTGTTCTATATTGGGCGACAATAATATTCTTGCTTATATATGTACTGAATATTTCTCAAGTTATGTTTCTCATTTGATAAATTTTTATTGATGTATGTAAACATAATCTGTACATATCTGGAATCCATTAATTTTAGGTGCTATGTTCCAAACTAAAAAATATTCTTCCTTTCGCAAATGCTATCAAACCAACTGTATTAGTTGTATTTATGCTTTGCTGAAAACATGCTATACTGGTAATTTGTTTTCAAAATTGAATCGTTTCATGTTGAAATAGGTTTAGCCATTTTCCCAATAGTTTGACATAACCTCTTTTTGCAAGAATGAATGCAGTTAGAGATGTTTTTTTTTTTTTAAGGTTTCGTTGGAATAAGGAAGTAGTTGAAGGCATTGTTTTAGATACTGTAAAAGAACAATTAGCAAGGCGACAATCGAGTGATTTGATTAATCGTAACTTTCTTAAAATGTTAACTTCTCTGTGTGGTCTCACTGAGGTATGTATACCTGCAATTAACATGTACATGAATACGTAGTTATCATTTATTATGTTTGTATGTTTATTAAAACAATTGTAATTTTTTAGGTTAGGCTTCTAATAGCCCCAAGACTTGAAGCATGGCTACAAAATCCTAAGCTCATGAGGCCAGCACAGGAACTGTTAATGTCATTATGCGTAAATTGTACTGCGCACACAATCAAAGATGTTGAAATAATAAGTAATCTTATAAAGATGAGATTGAAAACCAAAGCTTTGAGCAATTATTATCTTCAATGCATCAAGTAAGGAATATTTTAATTTTGTTTCTCTTACTCTGCAAATTCTATTGAATATAATATCTTATTTTGTTTCATCAATATTTCTGCATATACAGGCTAAAGTTTATTATGATAAACGATTCTGGTATAGTGAAAAAAACCACCCATATGCCAAATAAATGAATTTTAATTATGGAATACAGCCAAACAAATACTTTGAATGACTTATCAGTTTGTAAATTATAGTAAATGTTAAATTAAAGCAAAATTATGGTTTGCTAAGTGGAGAATTGAATTTTGATTGTAAAATGGTAATTTTTTTCAATGTTTAACTTGGTGAATAGCTTCAATGCTCTTAAGATAATATTTTTCAAAGTATTATCAAGTTTTTGAGTGGTTTCTTGGCCTAGTAAATGATATTAGGTACTTTCCTCTTCTACGGGCACCGTAGATAAGATTGCTTAATCTCACATTTTGACACTAGTACCTCTCCTCTGTTTAGTAGTTTCGACATAAGAAAATAAATCATAATGATATAACTTATTATATACTAGCTAGTCCCAGTATACATTGTTCTACCCTATTTCCCTAAAATGAAGGGCTTCCAAATTTTCTCCAACCATTACGATGGCAACTTCATTGATTGTTGGTTAATTGAAACATCTCACATGTTCTCCTACAGAAATTTTACCAGCTCTGATTACAACTTTATGATTTACTGATCGCATAAGATCCATTGCAGTTTTACAGAATGCATTCAATTGATTGTGTTGATGAAACAAAATTTGTAATTGTTCCACGATAGACCTCCTCACTGAACTGTCATTGTTTATTAAGGGATCAAGAAAAGTGTTGTTTTTATTATTTCCCTCGTCATTTTTATGGTGTTTCTCTCCATAGAACCTTCTTTGCGCCTTAGCAAAAATTAAAAAAAATAATTAGCCAAATTGGTCACGTCGTTCTCGAGTTTTACGCTTAGCAACACACTCGGCGATTCATTTTTATTTATATAGATAAGATTCCAGTTATTTATTGTAAGATATGGACTGAACTCAGAATCTATTAAACCTACAGAGCTGTGGTTGGGCTCAAATTGTAGCAAATTTAATTTACTTTAAAAATTTACATATTTCTTTTTTTCAAAGTAAAAGTTACCCATGTTTTTTTCAAAAACACACCGATTAGGACATGCAAGCCAAAAACTGAATTAACTCCAAAAATTTCAAGGTTTTTCCGCCACCGAAGGTTGGTTTCCCTTGTCATTTTTATTTTTCTCTCCATAAAAACCTTCTTTGTGCCTTAGCAAAAATATGAAAAAAATTAGCCGAATTGGTCGAGACGTTCTCGAGTTTTGCGGTTAGCAAAACACTTGGCGATTCATTTTTATAATTTAGATGTATAGATATATTATATATTTATATAATAATGATATTTAGTTAATATAATTATTAACATTATTATAGTATTTATATAATAATGATATTTAGTTAATAACCTTTATGGATCATTTATAGGCCAATCTATGGCTATAATGTTGAATATTTCCTTAAATAAATTGGCCATTTTCTTGAAATATAAATTCCACTATCATATTTTCTACTCCTACTTTTCCTACTCCTTTTTGTTTCAGTCCAATGGCAAACGACTCTATAACACTTTCCCAAGATGCCTTATTTTGACATTTTCAGTTTTTCTGAACAAATTTTAACAGATGTCATTTCTTTACACCAGAACTAGATGCATCTCTGATTACTAACAGATGATAATATTGTCAAATCAAGCCAGGTTCCAACTCTTAAACCACAACTCTGCAACTTCTCAAATAACACCTTCAAGTCATTTCCTCCTTCCATGGCAATATGTTTTTTTTTGTTTTTTTGGAAAAATAATATTGCTTTGATCTATATGTTTTGAAGATCCCACCTTTGCATCATGTTTTATAAATGAAAAACAAAAATATGGCAAACATAAAACTTAGACAAATGTCAAAAAATTACAAGTTGCTATATTCTCTCCCCTTATTAGTGGTGACGCCCATATAAGAAGAGAGTACTTGATATTGTTTTTAAAACCTTAGTGTTTACTTGAGAACATAGTGGTGCATGTAATACATATTTATACCAGTCTTTTTAATTTTTAGAGAATTGGTTTCTGCTCATTCAGATAATTTAAATACGGTGTTGAAACATACTATTTATAATGAACTTTCTACTTCTCGAAACCCGAATAACATGGCTATGCTTGGTGTAATGTTTCAACATGATCCGGACAGGGCAGCCCAAATTCTGGCTGATATATTTCAGGTAATATACCAGTGTGACAATGAGTATCATGTGATGTAATAATTAAAAATGAATGTTGTAAAATCACATGAAAAGGGCAATGTATTTTAAAGATAATGTGTCTCTTGATGTTGAGGAAGAAATTAGAAATATCAATAACGGTATTATAGTTGTTTTTTTGTTTTTTTTGTATTGACATAGATTGTCACGGGAAGATTATTTTCAAAAATTAATAAATCATTACTAGATTTTAATTTTAATTTCATTTAGTATCACTTTTTGCGCCACCAATTAATAGTTTAATAAGCTTATGAAGAAGTATTATCGGTTATGAAATTGATTAGTGAATATTGTTCACAACTTATTCATGACAATGAAACCTACTTTTAAATCAGTAAAATCATTGTCTTTGAAAAAGGTGAAGTTGTTAAATAATCTTGAAAAAGGATTATCTTTTTCTAATTAAGCAGACTAATTCTGATGTGTTTGACATAATTTGCTAATATTTCATGAAAATTACAGAGGTTATTGAGTGTGCTGTTTTATTAGAACCAAACCCAGAAAGCAAACACATTTAATATTATAATTGTGTTTGGTTCTTTAATGCACTACTTCATCTTCACCATAATTGTCTTCATAATTGACTATAAAAGTTTCTCTAAAAATATAATTTCATTTGTACAATGTTGTTGTTTATATTTATTAGTGATTACTGATAACTTTGCTATGTAAAAAGCTACGTAACTTTTTAATTACTTTGCAATGATCATTTCTTACACAAATGATTAAAAATTACGACTTACCAACAAGTTAAGTCAAGCGTACTCTTATCATTAACTACATCTTATTTTTAATTATTGTTTCTTGGTTTTCCATATATTAATGCTGTTTTCTTTTATCAAAACAAAACTGTAAGTTTACAGCAAAAATATTGTTCTCCTCCTCCTTGTCAATATCAAGTAAGAATAGATAAAACTGAATGTATGGCAAAATTGAACATTGCTCTCTTATCAATCCAGTATTAGTCTAGTAGTAAGATCATTTTATTTCAATATTAACTCAGCATGATTTTTTCAGGAACTTCTTTTAAACAGAGAGGATTATTTGAGACCTTTGAGAGCATTATTAAGAGAGCTTGCTAGAGTCTTGAGATCAGAACTCCGTCTTCAAGAATTTTGCCGAGGACTCATGGGACGAACAGAACCATTAGCTAGGGATATGGATCACATTCGAGCTTTTACATCAACAATTGACCTGATTTCTCTTTGCCTATTTTTAGCCGTAATGCCTAATGCTCGTTCTGATAAAAAGGATTTGGCTCAAGTAAGTAAAGGAATCATATTATATTATTTTTATGGTGGAAGTTGGAAGTATTGCTATACTGCAATCAGGACTGATATAATTTACTTCTGTAAATAATGTCATTTATTATTTATTCTAGTTTTATAGAAATATATTTAGTACTTGCAGCTCATTGTCATCTTAGAGATTCATCTTTTCACTTTTAGCCTGTCAATATATATAATATAAATAGTCTGCTCTACTTCAGTTGGAACATTAATAAGGACAAATGTGCTTAACCCTCATTTCACATATTTTGAATAAACTCTAGTTAAAGTTAAATAGTTCTGAAAATTTTGATTAACTTAACTATGCATCTTTCATTTTTTGTTTCAGATCTAATTTTATTTCACATTATTATTTGTTCTACTCAAAATATTAGGTAATTTCCTTCTTTTTGATGAAATAAAAATATCACATTCTACTTTAGTTTTTTTTCTACTTCAATTTTTCATGGAAGATACCTGAAACAAGCAATAATTTTTTTCTCTTATAATAATCCCTTTCATCATTCAAAATTACAACTATCTTATTTTCACATATTTGTGGGATAGTTCCTTTTATTTAGCTTCTGCTATATGCTGTCCAATTTATAATCATTTTATCTACACATAAGCACACCAAACACATAAACTATAAAACTTTTTAAATTTATTTTACCTTCTCATTTTCCTTTTTATTTTACTATTAATCAATTTCATTGATTTGTGGAATGATATTTTCTTTTAATATAATTGCAGTTAGAAAAGATGCAGCTTATAATTGCTAGTATACAAAGTGATTGTATATGGTGGCTGCAGGACACAGCTATAAGCATATATAAGCCTTCACCAGTTGATTTCACACATGCATTACATAAGGTCAGTCAGTGTATATAATAAACATTCCTTATTCGTATTATTAATTATAATTATTGCTTGAAAAAATTACTAATATTATTGGATGCTTTTTGAACCACCAGATCTTGCTTTTGGAATCCCCAGAACAGTATTATAAAATTGATACCTGGCCTCCAGAACAGGACAGAGCTCTATTTATGAGAATGGCTTCAGAAGTTCCTATCCTAGAGTCAACCATTGTCACAATACTGGCTATTGGCATTTCAAAGGAGCTTCCGCTCTCACCTTCTGAGGCCTTTGATCTGACCGAACAAATTGTCAAAAGGGCTGCTTCAATACACAACCCAATCATTCCAGTTTTGAAAGGTAGAACCTGTTTACCACTTATAACCTTCAGTGATTATGATGATTATTATGTATTCCTTATATTAACTATTTGGCTATTGTTGAAATTTTCAGTTGAAAAATCTAAAATTTTGGATCTTGTTTTCAATTTGTCTGCATATCGCCATCCAGAAAATATTGATTTACCAACTGGTTACAAACCACCTTCTCTTGCTATTTCTGCTTTATATTGGAAAGGTTGGACATTATTGTTGATATTGAGTGCACATAATCCGACAAAATTTGGAGCTCTCGCTTGGGACAAATATCCGACTCTCCGTATTCTTATGGAAATGTGTATTACTTCACATTTTGTATTCCCTCCTGGATTTGATGATTTACAGATGTTGAGTCTTGAAAAACAGAGCATATTACAGTTTGAATCATATTTAGCAGCAGCATCAACTAAGGTATGTCAATGAATTCAGTAATTTATGTTTGTACCAAACATTTTGGATGAAACTTCTTCAATCAATGTTATTTCCTGTAATTGTTTCATGGAAAATGTACTGTTTATAATTGAATGTACAACAATAATCAATTGCATAAATTATTATTTCAATTTTTAATTTGGTTTATTATTTTCAATAATGAATTTTTGTAATTGATTAAGGTAAAAAATTCTCACCCCTCAAAATTTGAGGTTTGACATTTCAAGATACATAGAATCCAAATATCAAATAAAACAAAAATCTGTCTATTCACCATCATCCTCTTAATAATGCTTTTCTCCAAAACTACTTAACTGATATTCATATGATTTGGATTAAAATCTTGTCACCTCAGATTGGTCCTCTGAAATAACCATTATGATCTGCTGTTAAGTCCCTTAATAGTGGCGATAATAACTCTGAATTCAGGGAAAACCAATCTGATCAATTCAAATATCTGTCAATCTTTTATATTTCCTGTTAGATTTGTTATTCAAATTTACGGATCTTTTGCATTACAATGTTTCTGTTTCAGATGGAAATAACTGAAGAAACTTCGTTGCTTGTTCCACAGTTAATGTCATTAGATCCTTTAGGCCCTCCCCGGCGACCTCCTCCTGCCAGTTTGGAGGCTATCAAATCTCTTAATATACCTTTACGCCTGGGACATTTGTTATGCCGTTCAAGGGCTCCTGATTTTCTTTTAGATATTATTCATCGGCAAGGAGCTTCTCAGAGCATGCCTTGGCTTGCTGACTTGGTCCACAACTCAGATGGGGCTTTAAAGTAAGTTAACATAATTATATTTATTTTCTTGATGCTACATCATCATACGGTATCCATTCTCTTAATTTTATCTTTTTTCTTTCCAGTCATCTCCCTGTTCAGTGTTTGTGTGAATTTCTTCTGACAACAGGTCACAAACAGGAAGGGATATATCAGCAGTTGCTAGCCCACCTTAGAAATATTTTGACAGACCCTGATCAAGATCCTAGCCTTCCTTGTGATGTCCTTGATTATTTTCTTAGGAGGCTGAGTTCGCCTACGAATAGAGCATTGGCAATTAATGTACATTTTCCTCTGTATTTATTTTTTATTTGGTAAAATCAAATGTTATTTAATGAATTATTATTTCAGGGATTGAAATTAGTATTATCTCCATCAGCTGAAGAAATAACTGATCCCGATAAAATTAAAATTAGTCAAATAAAAGATGATCCATCTTGGTTAATGAAACAGCTTCCAATGCTTCCTCATTTTCCTACTGCAAGGCTTCAGGTTTGTACACAGTAATCAAGTTTATGCTCTAAACTGCTGTGAAACTCTTGGTCCTTATTAAACACTTTGCATTTTATTTGATTTTTCATTGTTTTGCCGCATTAAAATATTTATTATGTATTTTTTTCATAGATAATTGACTCTTTACGAAGTGCATGCCAGGTCGAAAATGAGCCAGATCTCATAACATCATATCTTTGCTTCTTGGCTGAGCATGGTGTTGGAGATCTTGTAGAAATGGCTGATTTGGTGCTGGATATGGCGCAGTTGATTGTGGAGAGGAGCACTATAATGACTTCAATACTCTCACCGACAGATGCTCCCAACCAAGCTATCGAAGCTTTTCTCACTATATTTTATACTTATCTTACTAAAGTTAGTATTTTGACAGTCAAAATAACAGTAACTAATTAACAGTTACGTTTTTGAACATATTTATTTTAAAAATAAAAGTTTGTAATTATTTTAAAAGACACACATGCCAAATGTTCTGGTTGACTGCCCTATCCTATATCCTTTTATGGAAAGGATCTGATCTGGTTTCCACTGCTGTTGTTATTGCCATGTTTGGGATTCAATCCAGACCAAAGGTACATGTACTGCTGAGCTCCTCACCTGACGCAGTTGGTGCATCCAACATACGTGATGGCATGATCTGTAATAATTCTTCCTTCAGTTGAAACTATTCTCTTTCTAACAACTGGATGGATATGTTATCACTCAGCGCTACTCTTCAACTGGCCATGTAAGGCCTTCCTCATGGATTATCTTCCAACTCTAAATAGAGCTCATGCCTCACTACTTTCAATTCCAGTTGGAAATGAGAGCTGCTCCTTGCTTACTGATACCTTCTTTTCACAAGGCATTTTCATCAGCAATATTATATGTTGGTCTTTCTTCCAACAGACCAGGAGTTGCCAATTATCAAGATTGCTATGAACCATAGGCATAGATCCACATCAGTAAGTTGACTGACTACTCCACTCTGTCCTCAAGACATTGAAAACTCCAACAATTACAATCTTTGGTGTTTCATATTATGTCATCTTAAGGCATTGTCTCAGGTGATTGAGATTGTGTGTTCCTTCCATTGCCCTTTTTCTTTTTTGTGACTGCCACTTCTCCTCTGTGAGGACAGAAGAGGCTACTGCAGATTGCCCAGGCAGCCCTGTAGTTCTGCTCCTCATCGGTGCCATAGTGTTGTTTCTTGATGCAACTTCCTTCAGTCATTCCTTTTATCCTTGTTGTGAGAAGTTGATGGCAAGTACCTTCAGTGGAAATATCATTAAATAAATCATTGACTTAGTTTGTAAATTATATCAACTCCAGCTCTGTATGCATGCTCGGGGGTTTGGACCCTTGTATAGGATAAAAGGAAACAGTATAACTAGAATAAAGTAAAATCGATCAGTGTGCTCTATTCATATCAAGCAGTTAGCATACCTAGTTATTAAAAACATTTATCAGAAGAAAATTATATAATTTTGTTCTGAAGATTTTTGAATAATTCATATACTTAAAAAAGCTGTGGAGCTAAAATGCTTTAATTAAAACAATTTAAGTAGAATACCATACCTAAGAGATTTTTAAAGTCTTAAATGAGTATATATATAATAGTTCATAGTTATGTAGTATTGGTTATGACTTCATTAAATTATTGTTAAAATATTTTATATTGTTAAAATATTTTATTTCTTTCAAGACTTATCTTTATCTGGAGGTATAGATATAAAAATAAAACTATTATATTATTTTATTCAAATAGACATTTTTTTTTATTAAAGGCAAGAGAACCTCGTAAGGAGAAATATACCTGGTCTGAATCCCAGGACCAGGTGTTGGTGACTTGGCAGTCTGGCGAAGAGTGTACAGTGCATATACTTGTTGTTCACGCAATGATCATACTCCTTACCTATGGCCCCCAATCAGTCAGTATGTGGACTCACCAAGAGCAATATTTCCATCTTTTAGACACATGGTTTCCTGAAGACTATATCAATACACCGAAGGTATGTCACATTTGAAATCACTTATTTGACTACAGCTTTACAAAAAACTTATAGTATTACTTTGGATGTCTCTATTTCACTTTCTCTTTTCAGGGCTAAATAAATTAAAGAGATCTATTTTTCATTTAGCCCTGGTTAAGACTTGCAATTTAAAGCCTAGTACACACCTAGCGACTTTGTCGCAGAATACGTGTCGCGGGACAAGTCTCAGTATGTATGGGAACATTTTTCTGATGTCCCGGAACTGTCAAGATACAAAAGTATCGAGTCTCAGGTTTCCCGCCAAAACGGGGAACACAATACAAACTTTTCGTAGTGTGTACTTGTTCCGGGACACGTGCTACAGTTTATTCCTTGCCGCCATGGAGGTAACATTGCGTTTAATAGAAAATTTTCAAGCGCTCCCTTGCCTTTGGGATGTGACATCTGTTGATTACAAAAACAGGAATAAAAGAAGGGATGTGTTGGAGCAACTCTCCAAAAAATATGAGATGTCATATCATGATTTGGACAAAAAAATCCATATGGAATAGTATCTCTAAATACAGTGTTATTTTTTTAAATAATTTCTCCAATCATTTCCAGAAGGGTTTCGAAATCAGCAGGGCTCATTCGAACAAAATGAAAAATTTCAATTTTTCTAATAGATTCAAAGCCATAGTTATCCCACCAGAGAATAGTGCTCTCCTCCATAACGTTTAGGGTTACACTTTTTCTTTTTAACTAACCTTATATTATTTAAGCACAAGTTAACAGCACAAATAGCAATTTATTGGGACATCGCGTCAATTTTGTTAGTGCACTGGCTTGAATCCTCTAGTGCGCTAGGTGTGGACACGTGACAATGTATCGCGACAGTTCTATACCATCGCGATACAATGTATCGATACAATGTTCTGCGACTTTGTCACTAGGTGTGTACTAGGCTTAAGTCAAAACCTTGGCTTTTAATAAATAGTTTATACTATTTTAGAATTTTTTTTTTTTTACCACTGCCTGGACCATCTTATCCTTCTTACAATTTATTATTGAATTTATTAATCTTATTTTAATTAATGATTCTATTATAAATGAATTGCATGTAGGGATTCCTTGTTGACACTTCCGAGGAAGCTTTGTTGATACCTGATTGGTTGAAACTGAGAATGATTAGATCTCATGTTCCAAGACTGGTCGAAGCTGCTCTTACAGATCTAGAAATCAGCCAGTTAATTCTGTTCATCCAGTCTTTCGGCATACCTATAGCTTCAATGAGGTATTTGGTCAATATTAAATTTTCTTAGAAAAGTTGAATGTTTATGGATTTTTTATTTCTTTAATGATAGAGTACACTTAGCAATATCTTGTTACAAGAGCCACTCAATTTTCAAATTACTGTATAAATTATAATAGTTGAAGTTTATTGAGTCCTCCATGCAGTACTTAGTGTCTTTCTAGCAGTGCGATGTTTATATGATTTATCACTAACCAAAATCACTAATATTACTCATTTTATGTGTCCATAATATCATCAGAAAATTGTGAAATCCTGTAACAGTCAAATACCAACTTTTCAAAGATGGAAAAAATTTGAAAAATGAAATTGTTGGTGTTTTTATTTTAATAGTTATTAGTAGATCAATTGACATACTACCAACTTTAACAAAGAAATAATTTATTTCTGTGCATTGAATTTATTAAAAAGTAAAACAACTTTATGAACCATTTTTGACTTAAGAGGATTTTTCACTTTTCTTGACGATATCATTTTATGCCATTTTTGCCATTATTGAAAGCCAGAACACCTCCCTGCACAACTTTTAGCTTTGAAACATGATCTCTACCGTATACTGAACTCTAGACTCATCATGTGTTGTAGAAGTACAGCTTTAAAGAAGGGATATAAGAGATATTGGGAATCTTCTTCTTCTTCATCGGCGTTACAACTTGTCGCTGAGTTCTGGTCTCCTCAATTAGTTTCGGCATTTGGTCCCTCTCTACTGCAATGGGTCTCTAGTTAGCCAGTCCAAGAAGAGCTCCACCATCTATGTCAACCCCATCCACCCAGCGCAATCTGGGCCTTCCAACTTTTCTTTTCCTTCCTAGACACGTCAGCATAATTTTAGTGCTTGGATTACTCTCGTCCATCCTGGCCACATAAACCAGACTAAATCCTTATGATTATGTATGGCGGCCAGTTCTACATTACTCCACCTCCTCCAATTGTTATCTGAGCGTACTGGTCCATAAATGCGACGTATTACTTTTCTTTCAAATATATGCAGCTTACTTTCATCTGTTTTGGAGAAGCTCCGCGTTTCGGCCCCTTATGTGAGGACTCAACGAATCAACGCCTTGTA
Organism: Arma custos; assembly: GCA_037127475.1. NCBI lineage: Eukaryota > Metazoa > Arthropoda > Insecta > Hemiptera > Pentatomidae > Arma > Arma custos. Next base: position 30,268,468 of record CM073764.1, on the reverse strand, counting down.
CAGAGTTGCTTTTGTTTACCTTGAGATTAAGCAATTACTTAAATACTGCTGCAGGCCAAATTAACATTTATTTTATAGGATTCTTCTAGATATTTTTTCGGACACATTGTTGACGGCATTTACTTAGGAGCCAAGATAAACAAATTGTTGGACTATCTCGAATATTTAGTCACCAATCGAGATTTGTGGATGTGGAGCAATTATGCTTATACTTGGTTGTGCTCTCATTTAAGGAAAGTCCCATCCTCCGTGCAGACTATTCGAGAGCCAGAAAAGCCTCCTTAACACCGCAAAGTAATCTCCCGATGATATCATTGTCGGCTGCTTACTTTGTATTAAGGATTTGTAAGGAGTAAGGATTTGTATTGACTTACTAAAGATGGTTCCACTATCCTGTATTCGCGCATCTCTGACTACTCGAGTGCTACATTATACTTTAAACAAACGTACTACATTATACGTTAAAACATGCTACGTGCTACGCTTAAAATGTGGCAGGCCAACAAGTCTCCTTGCCTTACCTGTTTTCTTGTACAAAACTCCTCTGACACCCCAGCCTGGATTTTTACTTTACATTCCACATTTACATTCATTGTGAGTCAAACTAGGCGGATTAGTTTCTTAGAAAACTTCAGTTCATGCATCACTTTATGCAGTTGTCCCCTATTAATACTATCATAGGCCGCTTTAGAATCAATGAATAGGTGATGGGTTGGCAATAAATACTCTCTTCCTTTCTCGAGAATCATTCTGAGGGAGAAGATCTGGTCTGTTGTAGATCTGCACTGACTGAAGCCGTTGAAACAAGACAAGTAAGAGAGTTGAGAGTACATAGTTGGGAGGAGAGAGATCCTTCTGTTATTATTACAATCCAGGTGATCACCCTTCTTATGGATAGGGTAGATGATAGTACTCTGCCAGGCTACAGGCACTGATTCGTCCAGCCAAACAGATAGGACAAGTGCATATACTGCTTTTCTAAGGGTATCGCCTCCATACTTAAAATAGCTCGGCTGGTATGTCATCTTGGCCTGGTGCTTTATTGTTTTTTAGCTTTTCAATACCTTCAGCAATCTCATCGTCATCAAGATCGGGTTCAAGCTCGTCATCTGCTGATCGAGTTATAATAAAGAATCGAGTGTCATCTTCCTATCCTTCTTCTTCAGGAGATCGTTAAAATACTGTTTTCATCTGGCCAATATTTGCTCTGATTCAGTTAAAAGGGACCCATCCTCGGCTCTACAAGCAGTGAGCCTTGGCTTAAAGGGCTTCCTTCCTGTATTAACTTCCTGACAGAATTTTTTTATCTGATTATCAAATCTGAGGATTTCTATCGACACAAGTTTATCGTTCTCCCATTTCCTCTTCTTTTGATGGAGACGCTTTTCTTCCTTCCTTAGTTGGCAGTACTCTTCAAGAGAGGTTTGTGTACTTCTTCTCTGGAGCATTCTTTTATATGCCACATTCTTCATTTTGGTAGGCCCCTTACATTCCTCATCGAACCACTGGGTTCTTGGTTCTCTCACCCACATTCTTCATCGAACCACTGGGTTCTTGGTTCTCTCACCCACATTCCTCATCGAACCACTGGGTTCTTGGTTCTCTCACCCGCTCTCCGAGAATATCCCCATCCATTTGCTTGGTTACCTTGCAATATTCATTCCATCTAAGGCCTATTGCACTAGTTTCATCTATCTCTACTTCATGATGCTTGTCTTCAATGGCTTTGGCAAAATCACCCTGAGTAGTTTCTGATCTTAGACCATCAACGTTATACTTTTTTGTCTTTAGGGGCACTATTACTAAAAAGTGATCGGAGTCTATATTGGCTCAACTAAATGAGCTAAGGTTAATTAGATCCCACTTGTTCTTCGCACTTATGAGGATATGGTCAATTTGGTTAACTGATTCACCGTTAGGGGAAGTCCACGTGCCCTTGTGGATATCTTTGTGCAGAAAGAAGGTATCCCCTTTCACAAGTCTGCGTGAGGGGGCTAAATATATTAGTCTCTGACCATTATCATTGCAATAGCTTTAAAGAATGTGGCTTCCAATTGAAGGTCGATAGATTTCTTCTTGCCCAACTTTTGCATTCATATTTCCTGCGATGATTTTGACATCATACTGCAGTTAAAGCGTGGGCACTAATAATGCTATTTTTTAATTTACCTCTGATCCCACTAACAGCTTTAAAATCGATCCCCAATAGGCGGGATCCTCCTGCAACCAAAAACCCTGTACGGAATGTGTGCTGATTTCCACTACAGCTATAATAAATGGTGTGGTGTCTTTTTTTTTCAACAATTCCGCTCCAGCCCATCTAGCTTCTTGGATTGCAACTATGTCTAATATTAATAAAAGAAGAGGAATGAGGAATAAAAGAGTAAAATTGGTTGTTTTATTTTTAGCAAGTTGCTGTCAACACTTGATACAGCTGTTATATCTGACAGACTTGCTGTTGGAGAAGCTGTAATTGATAAACATTATATGATGCAGTTGGTTGAAGTCCAACACAAGCGAGGTGCTATTGGAGGGGAAACTTTCATCAGAGTTCTTGATCTTCAAGAACGTACAGTTCCAATGGAAGTTGAACCTGTTCAAGTGAAGAAAGGTCAGCAATTTTAGTTATTTTGCATATTCTACTATAATGATTTATTGATATTTTTTTCTTTCAAATCGTTAACTTAGGAATATGTTAGATCAGTTATTTATTTGCAGACACTGAGTGAATTTCTGTCTGGCCAGTAATTTTTTAATATTTTCTTTTGATTTTCGCCTTCATTTTTTTAAGTAAGAATTTCTTTTTTCTAGTTATCCTTTTTTTTTCTAGTTCTAGTTTTCTAGTTAACCACAGCGTATTCAGGCCTATTGTGTGACGTGTCTAGCTGTATAAAGTAAGGATTTATTATTCAGAGAATTCATATTCAAAGGATCTTGTATTTGTTTATTGATAATCTTTGGGTCTATTACTTTATTGGGGGAATTTATTTATTACATAGTAGATTAATTCTCTACCACCAAATTCACTTTGTAATTGAAAAGAAAAAATTAGTGCGATCATTATGTTTGTTTAAATGAATTATCTATTTATATCTCACATATCTTTGCTTGTTAAGTAATTTTCGTGTAGATATATATTTCATTCTTTATATGACTCATCATCATTTGTATAATGTTTTTACATGATATTGTTTTTAGTAGAATTTTTTTTATACTTTAAAATTGTTTATTTATTATTTTTAGAGAAAGTGATTAAAAGGTTTAGATCAGAGCCTGTATATTTGACAGATGAAGAAGGCGTTGCTGCTCTTGAAAAAATTTTCAGCCCTAATTCTGGATCTTATGAACAGAAAAATAAAAAAATAATTTTTACACATCTCCAAAGGGTAATCAAATATTACTTTATATATTATTTGAAACCAATTCAGCCATGTACAGTAAACTCTACCTCTAAAAGGCCCCTCCCGGTCGAGGACTAACCTTCTCTCTTTTAGATCCTAAAGCCCCAGTGTACTCCCGCCATTTTTGCGATGAATACACTAGAACGAAGTTCTTTGAACATTAATTTTAATTTAGGATCTTATTGACTTTCGTCATATTATTATTTATAATTTTTTATAATTATTAGTCATTTTTTATGAGTTATAAATATTTTTATTTTTTAAAGAGAAAAGATAGGCCCTCGACCGGGATTTGAACCCGGAACCTTTGTCTCACCGTGACATCGCTCTGCCAATTGAGCTATCAAGGCCCCTCCCGGTCGAGGACTAACCTTCTCTCTTTTAGATCCTAAAGCCCCAGTGTACTCCCGCCATTTTTGCGATGAATACACTAGAACGAAGTTCTTTGAACATTAATTTTAATTTAGGATCTTATTGACTTTCGTCATATTATTATTTATAATTTTTTATAATTATTAGTCATTTTTTATGAGTTATAAATATTTTTATTTTTTAAAGAGAAAAGATAGGCCCTCGACCGGGATTTGAACCAGGAACCTTTGTCTCACCGTGACATCGCTCTGCCAATTAAGCTATCAAGGCCCCTCCCGGTCGAGGACTAACCTTCTCTCTTTTAGATCCTAAAGCCCCAGTGTACTCCCGCCATTTTTGCGATGAATACACTAGAACGAAGTTCTTTGAACATTAATTTTAATTTAGGATCTTATTGACTTTCGTCATATTATTATTTATAATTTTTTATAATTATTAGTCATTTTTTATGAGTTATAAATATTTTTATTTTTTAAAGAGAAAAGATAGGCCCTCGACCGGGATTTGAACCCGGAACCTTTGTCTCACCGTGACATCGCTCTGCCAATTGAGCTATCAAGGCCCCTCCCGGTCGAGGACTAACCTTCTCTCTTTTAGATCCTAAAGCCCCAGTGTACTCCCGCCATTTTTGCGATTAATACACTAGAACGAAGTTCTTTGAACATTAATTTTAATTTAGGATCTTATTGACTTTCGTCATATTATTATTTATAATTTTTTATAATTATTAGTCATTTTTTATGAGTTATAAATATTTTTATTTTTTAAAGAGAACGGATTTGTCTGGCTTGGATACGACCCCTGGTAGCTCAGATGGTTGGAGCACTGCACTGATGCGGACGACCCGGGCTCGAATCCCGGCCAGGACTAATAATTATTTCTCTTCAAAATAAAAATATTTAAAAATAATCGCCGTCAAAAGAACAATAAATAAAAATAAATTTTTCATAAAACGGTTTTAATTCCATGCCTATATTCGTTCATGCTCCTGTCCTAAAGCTAAAGTGGTTATAGGTTAGTTTGAGTGTGTTATAAAAATAGCTTAAATTAAGGTTTAAATATCCATATTTTTCTTTTAAAAAGTGGTTTAATTCAAACGGAGAGACTGAATTTACGATTCAAGTAAGAAGTGCGGGTTTTACCGCCAACCATAGGCGAGTCGCCTACATCTTCCCAGAAGGTAAGCGCTATGGACTCACAAAATACAATTAATTGTACAAATAGTAATATAACTGGTTCCTGGGAACTAGTAACTGGGCGTAAAAGATCTTTACCAATTGATAAGGACCGCACGAGGCTGAAGCGCCAAGCACCCATTCAAATAGAAAATAGTTTTCAGGCCCTAACCTCAATATCTGAGGACAATTAGAAAATACTACTAGACCAACAATAAATAAAAAACCACCTCCACTTTATATTGATGGCGTGGAAAATTATTCGGCTCTTATTTCATTTCTTGAAGAAAAAGCCGGCCGTAAGAACTTTATAGTAAAATCAACAATTAAAGGTGTGATTGTTTACCCGGACACACCCGAAACGTACAGAAAGCTAAATGCAAGCTTAAGAACGGAAGGAGCGGACTTTCACACATTTCAGCTCCCACAAGACAGATGCCCTAGAGTTGTGGTAAAGAACGTCCATCATACAACACCAATTTCTATTATTAAAGAGGAACTGAGACAGAAAGGTTTTGAAACTACGAACATTATTAACGTAATTTCTAGATATAAAAATCCCCTTCCTATGTTCATTGTGGACATAAACAAAGAAACATGTTAGGTTATCTTCCGGTTTCCTTACCATAAATCATTGTTTGTTATGAAGATGCCTAACCAAAAAATACTCTTCTTCAATTAATTCTTAATAAATAATAATATCGGGCGCCAATAAATAAATGTTAACTTAATAATATTTTATATTATAAGGATTCATCAATGACATTAAAATTTACGAATATTTGCATTTCTTAAGACTAACATAAATCGGGTTTTACCCACTCATTTTACATGTACACTTTCAATCATTTAAATTCTAAATCTTTGCTATTTTAATCCCCACTTTATATCACTTCACTTAAGAACTTATGATAGTTACAGTACCTTATGTCACTTGGATGTATTTCTAAACAACATGGCGGGTTCTCTCAGGTTGTCCTCTTGGGTCCAGTCACTCTTCTACCTGCTTCCTCTCACCTTGGCACTCCGCTGCATAAGACCGCTCTCTGCCTCCCTTCTTTTCTACCACCTTTTCATCCCCTCTCTATATCTCGTCGATCTTACAATCGATCTTTTGCAATTTTGAGATTTACTTATTATAACAAAGCAATCGACAGTTTAACAATTATATATCAAATTGATGTTCACAAGAGTTCTTTATTTACCCTTATAACTATTACTTATTAATTCATAATGATACAAAAGAATATTTAAAGAAATTAAATTAAGAATAATTTAAGCTACATTCTAAGCTTTACAAATCACTTAACCTATTACAATATTCAATTCGTCTAAATGCAAATACTCGTCTCTATCTAATTTAATATATACATTTTTTTGTTACTAATTTTATTTGATACCTTACATATTCCCCCTTTCCATGAAAAAAAATGTTTGAAATTAATGAAGAGATTTTCAAAGAATTTTTTACAATATTCAATTCGTCTAAATGCAAATACTCGTCTCTATCTAATTAAATATATACATTTTTTTGTTACTAATTTTATTTGATACCTTACATATTCCCCCTTTCCATGAAAAAAAATGTTTGAAATTAATGAAGAGATTTTCAAAGAATTTTTTTATTATACGCACCTTGCTCATAAAAATAATATTTCTTCAAAAGAGATGTGTGAAAAACTCCTCTTATTGCATCTGTTTCCAGATCAACTAAAAGGAAAACATTGTTTCCTAACTTATTCTTAATTTTATAGGGTCCTTCAAATCTCTTGCACAATTTTCCCACAAGTTGGCTTTCTGCATTGCTTGTAAAGTTAGTTTTGATAAGGACCAGATCCGAAATCCTTAGTCCATCTAGTTCACCGGGAGTGTTTGTGTCCTGGTGCTTATTTATATGTTGTGTATTTAACTGTCCAATCCTTTCCAAAATTTCCTGATGCCCTTCTTCAGATAGCTTCAGATTTTGACTTTGGATTTTTTCCCATGGTCTTGGTGGATTAAGACCCAACATAGCAGTATATGGTATGTGTTCTATGCTTGAATGATAAGTGCAATTCATACAGTCTTCAATGGCCTTCAGATATTTCACCCATCCATTGTGTCGGTAATACCCTGAAATATTGGGCAATCTCTTTATTGACACGCTCAGCGAGATTACTTTGAGGTCTTCGGATGGCCGTTAGGATTCTTTTGATTCCCAATGAATTTAAGAATTCACTCCATTTCTCAGTGGTGAAAGTGGTGGCATTTCTGATAAAAGATTATTGATCTGACCAATTTCTTTGGTATGCTCTATGTATCTAAGGAGTTTTTTCTTAGTTTCATTCAAATTTGCTCTGGTTGTGGGGTATAATTTAGTATATTTTGTAAAGTTATCTATAATCACTAATATATATTTAAATTGGTATTGTCCAGTAGGAAAAGGACCCATGTAGTCTATAGAGACCAAATCCAATGGATGCTTTGATTTAATGGTGCCTAATTTAGATTTTTCACAAGGTGATGACTTGCTCACTTGGCATACGTGACATGATTTAACAAATTTCTTTACTAATCTTTTGAGACTTTTTACAAAATAATGCTCGCTAATAAATTTGAAGGTCTTGATATACCCTATGTGACAATAACCTTCATGTATTTCCTTAATTAGTGGTTCGACTAATTCTCTAGGGATTTCTATTAACCATTTATTTTTTAATTTTATGAACTTTATACCATTTTCGGTTTTCACTCTATTGTTGTCTGTATTATCTGTGTCAGGTGGGTGTTCCCTATAGTAGGTTTCAATTTTTTTTTTGTCAGGAAATTGCCTAATGTGGCTCACATATCTACTTAGAGAGTCAGCAACTTGATTATTTTTACCTGGCACATGTTTAAAAGATAGGTTCAGTCCTTGTAGGTATACAATCCATCTTTGTATTCTCGGTGGAGGATTTTTACAAGCAAAAAGGTGACATAGTGCTTGATGGTCTGATATAATGTTAATTTTATATCCTGCGATAGTATCATAGAATTTTCTCACAGCAATGATGATGGAATATAGTTCCTTTTCTGTTACAGTGAATATTTTTTTTTCTCTTTCATTAAGTTTTTTACTGTAAAATGCGATGGGTAATTTATCTCCAATTTCATTAAGTTGATACAAAACTCCCCCAACTGCAAGATTTATTTGATGCATCACATTGGATAAAAAATTCCTTGCCATAATCAGGATAATTTAGGTTGATATATTTGCACATTTCCTTTTTTAAATCTATAAATGCTGCTTCTTGTTCGCTGCCCCAATCCCACTTAACATCCTTCTTTATCATATTTGTAAGTGGTGCTGACAACTCTGAAAACTTGGGTGTGAAATGGTTGTAAAAATTCATTAATCCTAAAAATGATTGAACTTCTTTCTTATTCGTAGGTCTTTTGAAATTTTCAATGGCATATGTTTTGTCAGGATCTTTGGTGATTCCTTTTCTACTGATAATATGTCCCACAAATTTAACCTCTGATTGCATAAATTTACATTTGTCAAAATTTAAAGTTGCTCCTGCATTTATGAGGTGGTCAAAAATGATCTCTAAATGTTTTAAAAGATCATCAAAGTTTTTTGAAAAAATAATTATATCATCCACATAATTTTTAATATTGTCCTCATATTTTGTGGGAATGACTGGGGTGATTGCCTTAATAAAAGCTGATAATGAATTTATTAACCCGAATGGAACTCTAGTAAATTGGAAAACATTGTTCCCAAATTTAAAGGCAGTGTACATCCAGGATAAAATCCAGGAATTAGGGTGTAGATTCACTTGTAGAAAACTACTCCGTAGGTCTAATATGCTAATATAATTAGATTTGTCCATTTTTCTCAAAATGTTGTTAGTTTTTTCCGGGGTAGTATATTCAGGCAATGTGCGTTCGTTGATTTTGCGAGCATCTATACACGGTCTTAATTCTCCGTTTGGTTTTTTTATGAAAACTAGAGTGTTGACATAAGGTGAACTTGACCTCTCAATCAATCCTTGGCTTAACCACTGCTCAATAATGTCTCTTGCCATGGGAAAATCAGTTGGTTTTATCGGATAGCTCTTACAACAGTAAGGGCTGTCATCCTTAACTTTTATTTCATGAATATAGGTGTTTAGTAGGCCTATTTCAGTTCTCCCCAATTTTTCGTATTTTTTTAAGAGGCACATGAAACTTTCAAATTCCTTTTCTGTTCCATTTGAAATATTGTGGGACTTACAGTCATCATCTTCTTCACATTCAATCTCGTCTTTTTTTTCTTGCTTTATCACACTTAACTGCACAGTTTTGTTAAAATCGATGATCGGTATTCTCTCAATCACGCCGTTATATTCAAAGCAGATTATTTTATTTTTGAAGTTTATTTCAGCATTAAGTAAGTTAAAGGCCTCCGTCCCTAAGATAACTTTGTGTATCAAATTGGCTACAATTAAAAATTTCAACTTGATTTTAATATTATTAATATTTACTTCTAAATACACTTGCTCCTTTACTTTTTGAGATTTATTTCCACAGGCTGTTGTAATCATGGTATTTTGGCAAGGCAAAATGTTAACATTATCATTATTCTTATAATGTTCCACAAAAAATTTTTCATTAATTACATTTATTTCACTTCCCGTATCCATTAACGAAATTGCTTTGATTCCTTCTATATTCAAAACTAATTTGGGAGTATCGTAAAAGTTTTCTGGTATAATCTCTTCCTGAAATAGTGCACTGTCGTTAAAAATATTATTAATATGTCGCCTAGGGATTTGACCTTTTTCCTATGTATGTTTACTTTCTTTTTCATGAAATTCTCCCATAAGGGGCTCCTTCTGGTCACTCCTGTACACTGCTGTATTATTTCTCTCCTCAGGCCGTTCCAAGCCATGTTCATTTGCTTCATATTGGTGTTCCCCAAATAAGCTCCTATTGTTCTCCCTTTCATGCGACCTTTTTACACAATCAATTTTATAATTGTTTCTTTGATTTTGGTTAGCTGGTCCTTGACTTCTCCAATTAGTTCCTGGCTGATTATTTCTGAACTGGTTTTGACTAGCCCTATTATATGTATAACGATTGCCCCGGCCATTATTTCCATTTCTATAATTAATTCGACCATTTTCCTGATTTTGGACTTGTTGCTCACATTTTACATTAAAATTTACCTCCTTTCTATCATTAATCCCATTCACGTAGTTCGCTAATTCCCTGAATCCTGAGATCCTGGTCAACTGTACCATAGGTAAAATCTGTGGATGGAAGTGTCCAGCAATTATCCTGACCCATTCATCCTCATTTCCATCATTTTGTAAAACTCCTGCTTCTTGCAATGATATAACCCACTGTGTGATATATTCTAATGGTGTAATAAGTATATTTTCATCATATTTCTCTATGTGTATCTTATTTAACACATAATTTCTGTAGTTGGTCCCTCCAAATTCAGCTAAAAAATTTTTTTCGAAGTCCTCAAATTCGTTTACCTCAAATTTCTGCGTTACCCACCAATTTAATGCTTCTCCCCCCAATTTGCTGGCAATTGATTCCTTTAAGCTTGTTCTACTCCGATATTGACAGAATAATTTAATATCCTTAATGAATTGATTAGGAAACTGAGTTCTAAAATTATGAAAACTTTTGACTTCAATACTTTGTATTTGTGGGCATGAATTAATAGTGCTTCTTGTTATCCTTTCGTTTTCAATGTCATCAATCCTGCTGGTAATTCCTTTATATTTGATTTCTTGTTTTTTTTTTAAATCTTTTATTTCTTCTTTCATTTCCTCGCTTATCTTCCCAATTCTACATGTTAGTTCCACATCCTTTTTACTGCATTCTGATTTTGATTCTTCTATTTTGTTAGCATTTTCACCAATTTTTAGATTTAACGTTTTCTCAAAATTTTTAATTGCTGATTCAAACCTTTCCTCAGACCTTTTATTTTGTTCATCTATTTTATTATTCCATATCTTCATTTCGACCCTCATCATGTTTTTCATTTCTTTTAGTAATTCACCTATTCCATCATTGTTTAGTGGCATGGGCTCTGGAAAAATTCCTATTATTTTATTTACATCTTCATTGCTTATAGCGGATGTTCCTTCATTTATAGCCATCTCTTCGCCTTGTTTCTCATTCATTTTGAAGTTATTTAATAAGACTTTTATAAGGGCATGAGGGTAGTTTACAAGTTATTTACTAATATAAATTCGAGTCTCTGTTCATGGGCGACATTTGTTAGGTTATCTTCCGGTTTCCTTACCATAAATCATTGTTTGTTATGAAGATGCCTAACCAAAAAATATTCTTCTTCAATTAATTCGTAATCAAATAATAATATCGGGCGCCAATAAATAAATGTTAACTTAATAATATTTTATATTATAAGGATTCATCAATGACATTAAAATTTACGAATATTTGCATTTCTTACGACTAACATAAATCGGGTTTTACCCACTCATTTTACATGTACACTTTCAACCATTTAAATTCTAAATCTTTGCTATTTTAATCCCCACTTTATATCACTTCACTTAAGAACTTATGATAGTTACAGTACCTTATGTCACTTGGGTATATTTGTAAACAACATGGCGGGTTCTCTCATTCCTTTGTCCTCTTGGGTCCAGTCACTCTTCTACTTGCTTCCTCTCACCTTGGCACTCCGCTGCATAAGACCGCTCTCCGCCTCCCTTCTTTTCTACCACCTTTTCATCCCCTCTCCATATCTCGTCGATCTTACAATCGATCTTTTGCAATTTTGAGATTTACTTATTATAACAAAGCAATCGACAGTTTAACAATTATATATCAAATTGATGTTCACAAGAGTTCTTTATTTACCCTTATAACTATTACTTATTAATTCATAATGATACAAAAGAATATTTAAAGAAATTAAATTAAGAATAATTTAAGCTACATTCTAAGCTTTACAAATCACTTAACCTATTACAATATTCAATTCGTCTAAATGCAAATACTCGTCTCTATCTAATTAAATATATACATTTTTTTGTTATTAATTTTATTTGATACCTTACAAACATTTAACGACAATATCTATAACATAAAATCTATATATTATACCAAAGTGCTAATTGAGGAACCAAGGAAAAAAAGAGAGATCCCTCAATGTTTACGATGCCAGCAATACGGTCACACAAGGAGTTATTGCAACCACCCACCAAGGTGTGTAAGATGTGGCGGGCATCATGACAGCAGCACTTGTACCGAAACAAGAGAAACTCCAGCTACCTGTACCAATTGTGGCGGACAACATCCTGCCAATTACAAAGGTTGTCAAACGCTGAAGAGCCTAAGGATTCAGCGTGGCTCGAGAAATAACTTCCAGCGGCCTACAGCAGCTTAACCGATTCAGTCACTGCCGGATCCTCAACAGTTTCCAACCCTCAAAAAACATTCACAGCATCATGTTCCAGGACTAACAGGGAACAACGGAGAATCTCAGCAGATACCAACAATAAAACCAGTGCCACAACAACATTATGTTTCACCAGGTATGATGAATGACAGTACTCAGCCTGTACCCCCTTTAGATAATGCCTCTCAACTATTTCAAATTTTAAATGGTCTTAATAACCTTATCCACCCTCTTTTTATTCTCCTCCAACAGCTAACTCAAGTTACACAAGCCTGGAGCCACAGCCATGCCTATTTTTTCAACAGCTGGCTCCTTGTCAATTCTCCTACAGAATGCTAACGGACTGATGCAACACAGGACAGAACTTGACTTGTATTTACATGAAAAAAGGACAGACATAGCACTTATCACTGAAACACACCTTACATCACGATTAAAAATATACATTCCAGATTATACTATTTACAGGACTGACTACCCAGACAAAACGGCATATGGTGGCACCGCCATTATCATAAAATCGACATTAAAACACAGCCCCATTCACTTACCTAGCATACCACAGATACAATTGACTGGCATAACATTAAATACAAAACAGAAAAACATCACATTCGCTGCTGTTTATTGCCCCCTAGGTACAAGCTTACATCCTCGGTGTTTTCTGAGTATTTTAAACGGTTAGGATGATGTTTTATCGCAGGAGGTGATTTCAACGCGAAACACCAATGCTGGGGTTCAAGATTGTGCACCCCAAGAGGTAGGAACTTGTTGTATGCTCTTCATAAACTTTCATTAGACACATCAACTCCAAATTCTCCTACTTACTGGCCCACTTCTAGACGTAAAACCCCGGACTTACTCTGACCTTTGTTCTGATCATTCTCCAGTGTATATGATTCTGTGTGAAGAGCCTTCTGAGGCACAAAAAAGACCTACCCTCACACAGGGTATAATGGATTAGGACTTATACAGAAAGTATCTCAATTCTCACCTCTCAATTCCTATTTCGATAAAGAATGAAGAAGAACTAGAGAAGGTAGTGGAAAAGTTCACCACAACTATGCAAGAAGCAGCGTGGTTATCTTCGAAACCCAGGAACAGAAAAGCAGATAATTTACCAAGCTACCCGCAGTATATTAGAGATCTCATCAGGGCCAAGAGAAGAGCTCATAAAATATGGCTAACTAACAGACAACCATCAGATAGACGGACATTTAACAAACTGAATAATGATCTGAAACGTCAAATTAGCAAGTTTAACAGGTCAAACTATGACAATTACATTAAATCCCTCTCGACAGACGATGGAAGTTCGACAACACATACGAACATACTACAAACGCTTTCAAGGAAAACTGCACGGACATCCAAACCCATTAATAGAACAAATGGCCACTACTCTCATGCCTGAGAATACTAGGAGGAGATTAAAAAGAACGTGGGTGAGGGATTTATTATCATAAGAAATTTAATCAAGCCAAGGGAGCGGTACTGCTGGGTACTGTTCTTCTTCTTGCCTCTCATGACATTGTACTTTACCTTACTGTCAGCCAATCAGCTGATTGTCATTGTTTTATTTGACAGGTGTGGATGCAAATATAAAGAGGAAAAAAAAAAAGACATCACATGGCTAGAGTAGAAAATATATACTATGCATTTCTTGCATTGATTTTTGGAAAGCTTACTCTCCGGCGGACAAAGAAACTCTATAGGATACTTTGGCAAAGTTTATTTCTTCCTTTTTTTCAATTTTTTTAATATTCAACAAAAGTTTATATCAATCTTGAAAACCTCATGTTTTCAGTCTTAAAATATTCTCTTGTATTTATTGTAAATAAAATAATATTTGATAAATTTTAATTTTGATAATTTGGTGTTTAGCCTACCAGTCAATTTAGAAAATTACTGATTAGGGAGCGTCTAATGTAGTTTCCATCTAACAATTGAATTCTAATTATTCGCTTAAATTAAATGTTATGTTTTCACAGACCCTTGTTCATGAGATGAGAGCACAAGACGGGAAACACCGCTCCTTTCTAAAAGAAGTAATGCGATATCTTCTTAAAAAGGTCACCATAGATAAAGGCTTTGTTCATCAGATTCTTGCTAAACCGCAATTTTCCTGTCCTCTTTTCCGTCTTCTAACTACTTTACACCCATATTCGACAAGTTTGACAATTTTGGCAAAGGTTAGTTATTAGATATTTAATTAAAAATATAATCATAATTTTTTCATGTATAAATAAAACTAGTTGTGATAACACACACATGAATCAAGTTAATTATTTAAAAAACTTTCTCTCTATCTATTGTAATAAAGAGATATGTTTGAATTATTTACTGCTCTGAATCTATTTTGCTAGAACCCTCTCATGCAAGTTATGTTTGAAATTTGTAAAAATTTCTATATCTCTTTAGAACTTAGGATAAGTCTCTTATTAATTTAATGTTTATCAAGTTGGAGTAATGAATAGTTTTTCTAAAAATACTTGTATACCTTATCTCAGAGAATTCGTTTTTAAGAGTTAAGGAACTTATCTCTTTTTTATTAGTTCATATATTTCTTTCTGTTGCTGTGAGATTCTAATAAAAACAATTTAATTAGCATTTTGATTAACCTTTTACATATTATTCCAGTTAACAATATCTGTTTAGGTAATTTTGGAAACAGGATTCCCCTGCCAAAAACCCAAAGCATTAGTAGACCTGCTGACTCAGTATGTTAGCAAGCAGGAAAGTAAGATGGAAAAGGAAAAAGTAAAGAGTAATGGTTAGTTTTAGATTTTTTAAAATATTATTATCATACTGTAGATTTTGCATCTTTCCTTCCTTTTTTTTTTCAATTTTCACTTTAATAGATTTTGTTTATCTAATTTAAAAGATAAAATTATTGGCTTAGCATTGATTGAATGAAATATATCTATATATCTATCTATATCTATGATAAATATTAGTATTAATCATTGAGTAGTCAAATTCTATTATATTATGCTTTCAGAAGTACCAAGCGATCAAAATATGAATATATTGACAAAAACCATTGAAAAATTGATGATCGCACCCAGCTCGGAAACTGGAATGCTTGTAGACAAATTAGTAAGGTTGGAGCCAGAAATATTAGGAGGTTCATTGATGGATTTGCAGGCGGGTTTTTTTTTTCAAATTCTTTCTTAAAATGCATCTAAGTAATTTTCTGATATTATTTTCTTCTATTAATAAATAATATAACTTATAAGTAATAACTTTAGATGAAATTATTGTTCTCGTCGAGGGATATTGGCACTCTTCAATGTCGTCCTTATTTGTTAACTCTTTTAACACATCATGCAAGCTGGAATACATTAAGTGAATGCGTCGATTTGTTACTTCAAATGGAATCCCTCCATCAGTAAGTAATACATATTTATTTTTTAATAATATTAGTTGATCTAAGTGGAAGAAAATGATCTGGGTGGAGGCCAGAAAAAATTCTCTGAAATCGGGTAGAACACACAAAGGGTAGAAAGTATGGTCAGTGTCATTTATTATTATTGGTTCAACACAAAAATCCTGGCCACATGTCCCACCCATTTTAATCTGGATATTTTGATAACACTAACCACGTCAGGCTCACCAAAGAGATCTTGCACCTCCTCATTTTTCCTTCGCCTCCATCTGCCTTCAACAAAGACCGTCACAAATATTCTTCGGAGGACTTAGACTTTCTCCACTGTACTTCAGAAGCTCTGCAGGTATGTCGTCGGTTCCCGGTGATTTGTGGTTCTTCACTTACTCTATAGCATCAGACACCTTTTCACCATCCGGTGACTCTACATCCTCGTCTGGCAGTATTTGTTGATTGTCTTCATGCACCTCTTACCTATCTCCTCCATAAATGTGCACGAAGTGTTCCTTCCACTGGTTTAAATAGGCTGCCTTTTCAGTAAGGATATTTCCATCAGAGTCTTAACAGGCTGCATAGGTTGGTTCCAATGGTTTTCTGCTTCGATTGACCGTTGAATAGAACTTTCTTACCTCACCACTTCCTTTAAACATTTAGACGGCTAGCTCTTTTCTTTTCCATATTCAATTTTTACTTTTATGAAGTCGTTTTTCCAGACTTCAGATTCTTCTATATTCCTCAGCTATTTGCCTAGTCCTTCTCGCCAGCATAGCTCTGTACGCTATATTTTTGGTCTTGGTTGCATGTGAGCATTCCTCATCTAACCTCGGTGACTTGGTTGTTCTTTCTTTTGCTCCTAAGATGTTCTCAGCCACATCAACCATCGTTAGGTGGATCTTTCTCCATTGTCACCTACTTCGCCCTCTTCATAGTTAGACGCAGTTAATTTTTGGTCCATTGTGTTCACATCTTGATCCTTTCCGCAGGGTCTTAACCTCTTTACATATCTTATTCAAGCTAAAAAAGCTCTCCTGTTTTAAACAATCTTGTTTTTAAACTATTTTACACAGCAAAACTAATAACTGAAAAGATCTAAAAGAGTAAATATAAAAAAAAAAAAGGTGATATTACTTCACTTTTTGTCCATATTTTAACAGTTTAAACCATCCTAAAATCTGCTCAGGTGATTGACTCTTATTGTAATGAAGAAAACAATCTTTGATTGGTGGAGTTTTGGTTTCTGTAGGAATTTTACATAGCTGTATATTTCCCTATGTTAGCACATCTAATGGATTTGGGTAGCTCAGTATATCGGGTCCTGGGTCACTGTTCTCATGGTCTTGAGTTTGAGACTGGCTGTAGCAGAAAATTATTTATCCTGCTAACTGCTGAGAATTGACCCTATGGCAATGAATCCAAGACATTTTATGGGTTGTATTGGCACAATTTTTTTGTTTTGTTTATTTTTTACAGCATTTATTGGATAGAGCACTTTTACAGATTGTAATTAGAACAAAATTTATATGCTCATTATGTATTTGAATCAGTTAGTTTTTGTAGTTATTTATGAAGCACGATGTATATATATATATATATATATATATATATATATATATATATATATATATATATATATATATATATATATATATATATATATGTATATGTATATATATATGTATATGTATATGTATATGTATATATATATATATATATATATATATATATATATATATATATATATATACACATATATATGTAAGTTAGAATAAGATTGCTATTGCTTGTCGTTATATATAAATTTTTAAGTTATATATATATATATAACTTAAGCGTCGTGACACGGATAGTAATAAAAAAAAGATTAAAAGGAATGAAATAACACACACTGTTAGGCTTCTGAAACAATACTGCTTTATTCTGTCTCATAATCCTGCTTTTATATGTTTTACATTGTTTATATTTACAATTATGGTATTAACAATAATACTGTCCTGGTTACACTTGTAACTCCCCCCTGCCAGTTTCCGAACAGTCCTCGGAAACTCTTATAAACAACAAACAAAACAAAAAAAATGACAAAAGGAAATAGAATCTTATAAGCTAACACAACAACAGAAAATGACATACGAGAACTGTACACCTCACCCGTCTACCTATAATAAAAGAGAATACAATAAGGAAAGAAAATCTTTTACACATGTAGAACGCAATCAGTGCAATACAAAATAGTCAGAAAAAAAAAATCTTAACTCTACTATTAACAGAATTACAAACTTAGATACAGCTCATACATGTCTCTGTATCTGTATGAACGGGAGGATACTCCAGTAACTACCCAACCGACGGTTCCCGTGCTGGGATCTTCAATTGTTCGATATGGACTGTCCGTCTCCGATGTGGAGCATTCAGGCTCTCGATGGTAACCACATTGTGTTCCCGGATCACTGTCACCGTGAATGGTCCCTCGTAACGTGACGGTTCTTTTCCTCTATTGGACCCTAGTTTCCGGTACACAATCGTCCCAATCGCCACTCTCCCTGTCACGTCCCGCACGGCCAAATTCTCTCGCGCCACCCTCTTTGCTTTCTCGGCTCGAATCTTACAATAAGTCTTGTTCCATAAGTTTCTCATTTCCAGGCGGTTATTTACCATCTGTAGCTCGTCTTCCGTGGCTCCTCTAAAATCCCTCCGACGTTCCCTCAAGCCGAAAAGTATCTCAAACGGCAAGAACCCCGTGACCGCATGGATAGAATGGTTGTACGCAACAATGGCTTTGCTCATGGCAATGTCTGGTTCCAACCCTTTCTCACCTTGATATACCCGCAGATGCTCACTGAGGGTGCCGTGAAGCCGCTCAATACATCCCCTGCTTTTAGGATGTCCCGGCGTGTTGAGATGCCATTTAACGTCTAAAACGCGCATCTCCTCCCGAATTGCTGCGTTGTCGAACTCGCGACCACTATCTGATGCGATCTGTTCTGGAACCCCGTAAAACTGAAACCAGCGGCCTAATGCCGCTAATACCGCATCCGCCGATCGTTCCTGTACTGGATAGGCCATGGCTACCTTACTAAATAGATCCACCATCGTCACCCACTTATATCCTCTCCAGGTGAATGTGTCGATTTGGATAACCATGAGCGGCGCCTCCGCTGTGGCTGTCTCGTCTTGTGTGACCTTCGGCGGATGGCGATCGTTTCCCCAGCTTCTTCCACCGCGTTCGTTGTAATAGCCCGAGACAGCCAGTCCGCTACAATGTTCTCCTTTCCTGGTTTGTAGACCAAGTCCATGTTGTACTTAGCCAGGAACTCCTTCCATCTGGCTACTCTCGCCGATGTCTCTTTCAGTCTTCCGATCCATTTAAGTGGCCTATGATCGGTGTGTACTCGGAACTTCCTTCCGAAGATGTACGGCCGGAAATGCTCCACTGCCCATACAATAGCAAGTAACTCTCTCTATAAAGCGCTATATCTCGTCTCTGCGTCTGTCAGTCGTCTACTTGCATAAGCTATCGGTCGTTCGCCCTCAGCCTCTCCTTGCGACAACACTGCCTCCAATGCATATTCACTCGCATCCGTCGTTAACGCGAAGGGTCTCTGAAAATCCGGAAACGCTAGCACAGGTTTTTCTTGCAGCCTCTCCATGCATTTCCGAATGTTGTTCTCCATGATCGGCGTGACTACTATCCTCGATCCTTTTCTGAGCAGCTTGTTCAGAGGGACGAGATATGCTGCCATGTCCGGAATGAATCGTCTGTAATAGTTGAGGGTTCCCAACAGGCGACGAATACCCTTAACATCATGTGGCACCACCATCTTGCGAATCGCCTCTACTTTAGTTGCGTCCGGCTTGATCCCTTCCCTGGAAATAGTATGGCCTAAGAAAGTGATTTGTTCTTGCCCCATTATCGACTTCTCTTGGGACAGCTTGAGGCCAAACTCTCTGACCTTCGCGAAAACCCTGCGCAAATGTTCCACGTGTTCTGTCTCCGTCTTACTGAAGATAAGGAGGTCGTCCATGTAGACCTGACAGAAGGACTCTCCTAGGCCTCTGAGGAACTCGTCCATCAAGCGCTGGAAGGTGATTGGGGCATTCTTTAGGCCGAACGGCATGCGCGTGAATTCGTAATGTCCCCTCTCGAAGCTAAAGGCGGTTTTATGTTGATCGCGCGGGTGCATCTTAATCTGATGGTATCCCGCTTTGAGGTCGAGTGTACTGAAAATGGTCGCCCCGCTCAGCCTATCGAGAATATCCTCGAACCGCGGTATCGGATATCTCTCGTTAACAGTGTTATCGTTAAGCTTCCGATAGTCTACCACCAATCTGTACCGGTCTTTCCCATCCCCCGGTAAACTCTTCTTCTTAACCGCCCATAGAGGACTATTATACGGCGACGTACTGTCGACGATGATCCCCTGTTCCTTGAGAGAATTGAGTTCTTCACATATATGGGACCGAAGTGCCTGAGGATATCTCCGTTCCTTAACGTATGTGATCCTGTCCTGTTTCAGGGGAACCTCGTGCACCGTCCGGCCCGTGACCCCCAAAACATCCCCCTCATGAAAAAAAATGTCCCGAAACTCTCTCCGAATGTCCCCCCTCCAGTCATCAATTTTGGTTACAGCCCCGATTTGCGTTTCCCTACCTCGTTCAATCCCTCTACCGCTGTACGAGCGCGTCCCGATCCTAATGTCCCATTTCCCATGATGGATCCTCACTCTCGATCCTACCTGATCCAACAGGTCGCACCCTATAATCATCTGGTATTGCCGAGTCATTTCTCCCACTACATGGACGTTCAAATCTCCCTGTTTCCCTGCCCACCGATTAATCTCAATGTTTATTTCTCCCTCCACTTTACATGGCCCGCCCAGAGTAATTAATTGGCATCTACACTCGCGTACCTAGAGTACCTCTCGTTACCGTACAACTTTTCCAACGCCCCTTTTGTCAATAGTGTTGGAACACCCCGTATCCATCAAACACTGCACTCCCCCTCTTATCTTAATAATTGGCAACCAGCAAGACTCACCTCTAATGTTATTGCAGGTCTCAGCGCGGTCGCCTCTCCGCAGACACCCTCCTCAGATTGCTGCGTGCTTCCTGCTCCTCGCCCCTACTAGTCGCTGTTCCTTCCGCTGCTCTCGTCCACTGCTATCTGGTTCTTCCTCCTCCGTTTCCGATACACCCGATGACTCTGTTGTCTCATCCGCTGATCCCACTCTACGGCTCCTGCCGGTGTCCCTCCGCAACCTCTGCATGTTCACCTCCATCGGTTCACCCCGGTCTACTTCTCTTCGCTTTATATAGGGGCATTGTCGTGCCATGTGCCCCTCGCTGTTCCACTCAAAGCACCTTGTGCGAGGGCATTGGGCCACCAAATGACCCGTCTTGCCGCACTTGTGGCACCTTCTATCTTCCCTTCTTCCACTCCTTTTATCTGTCCCCGGTCGCCTGTCTCTCGCGAACGACCTCTCCTTCCTATACTTCTCGGGTTCTCTCCTTCTCCCAGCTTCTAATCTTGGCCGATTTCGATGTATCTCGGGTCTACGATACGTAACCCTACTCCATCCTGCTTCTACCTCTTCGCTGTGTCTGGCTTCCTCTTCTCTTGCACTTGAGTCAACCATCTCCTGGGCGCATTCCAGAAATGATTTGTCTCGCGGTAACCCTTCTTTTCTGCCAGTATCTCTAGCAAGCTGGACCTTCAGGATTCTGGACAGAAAATCCATTCTGGTCTGTACCTGCTCCGTTTCCATCATTTCACGTAGTTTCTCTGTTATTTTATTGTATCGCGCTAACAGTACTGCTGCATATTGCCCCTGTGTTTGTCCAGGTTTCCGATA
Organism: Arma custos; assembly: GCA_037127475.1. NCBI lineage: Eukaryota > Metazoa > Arthropoda > Insecta > Hemiptera > Pentatomidae > Arma > Arma custos. The sequence goes on along the minus strand of CM073764.1, from coordinate 30,246,893 downwards.
CTCTCTGAACATCTGGAGCATGTCTTCCTCGGGAGCCCATCGTCCTCCACCGAATGCTTTCTTTAACCTTTCCTTAACTACGTGCCATGGCGTTTCCTCATCGGCCTGGATTAGGTTGAGTATGCTCCTCCTGACACGACATACCAGAGCTGCCCTTAGTCTAGTGGTATCCAATTCCTCTATGTCCTTTGCCTCGGTCTGAATGTGGATGTAATACATGATGTGGTCTCCTCCTTTCAGGAAATGATTAAGCTCCCCGACTTCACCATCAAACCTCTCGAGCTCGCTTATCTCTCTCCTCAGATCCTGCACGTTTTTCTTCCTAAGCTTCATGCGCTCTAACTCATTCGCTTCTCTTGCAGCTATGTCTGCACGCGCTAATGACAGCGTAGTTGACAGCAACAACGGGAAATTAGGGTTTATATCTAAAACTGATTCCTGTGCTTCTAGCGGAGGTTGTGTTGCGGGTTGTGGTTGAGGTTGTGGTTGTGGCTGAGGTTGTGCGTCCATCGTGAGCACGGCTGGTCTCAGGATATTGTTTCCTTCAGGCATTATTACCTCACTCGTGATCACAATAAAGGTGCTGAACAGAGATCAAGAGAAGAAAAAAAAAAATTCTTTAACCTGGTTTTCTTTTCACAAGTTCCCGGGTTTCGGCACCACTTAAGCGTCGTGACACGGATAGTAATAAAAAAAAGATTAAAAGGAACGAAATAACACACACTGTTGGGCTTCTGAAACAATACTGCTTTATTCTGTCTCATAATCCTGCTTTTATATGTTTTACATTGTTTATATTTACAATTATGGTATTAACAATAATACTGTCCTGGTTACACTTGTAACTTATATATATATAATATAATATTTAAATCTTCAGTTTCAGTCTTTTATTTCTTTATTAATTTTTCAGGCGACATTTCGAGGTTAAAAAACCAATATATATATACACCATTTTTTCTTTTTCCAAGTTTTATTTTAGTTTTAATTCTTTGGTAATTTTAATTTGAACGCTATTATATAAGTATTAATTTTTCTTCCTTTTGTTTTAAAGATTCGATCCTACACCCGTTTTAGATTACTTAAAAGCTCTAACATGCAATCCAAAGCTTTGGCAAGGAAGGGAAAAACATACTGCCAAGCATTATAAACCTGAAAATGTTCTGAACCTCAACGTTTCTCAGGTAGATATTCATTCAAATTGTAATTCATAATTAAATATTATGTTGTATTAGGAAATAATTGTTTGTATCAGATTATAATATTTTTAATTTATATTTTATTATAGTTTTTAGTGATCTATTCTTGTGTCATTCATGTTAGTTTAGCACATGCCATAATATAAACATAGACAGGTTTTATATTTAAAAAAAATATATTCTTTACTTTTTTTTTGTGGCCTGAAGATTATATTGAAAATCTGTTGATTATTATAATAATAATTTACTTTCAGCTGAAATGTATGACAGACTATGTAGTCGCTGAAGGAATTCAATTAGAAAAGGACAAGGCTTTTGGCTTAGCTAACCACATTGCAAATAGACTTTCCTTTCTTGAGAATTGCATCAGGGCGACAGATATAGAGGTTACAGCAGAAATTGCTAAACATCTAATGAACCGACCTATATCATCCAGGTAATTTTATATTTTTTGACTTTCGTATTTTCTATATGCATCTATATACTCAAGTTTTTCTTTTTGGTTTTCAGAGAGGAAGTCGAAATGAGTCATAAATTACTTGTTCAGTTGTATATGAGAATACCTAGTTTTATTTCGCATTTGAAAGAATCTGAAGTTTTGAAAGTTTTCTCTAAATATGCGAGTGTATCAGGTACTTATTTTAATTTTATGAAGAGATTGGTCTTGACAAAAAACCATATTCATACCAATACTTATTTTATACTTTCTATAGAATAGAAAATTAAATATATATATTTTATATAGCTCTCTCTGTTATTTTTTTCTTAAATGTTAAAATTTTAGACCATTGAAAATTAAAATATTATTTTATTTTTAATAACATTTTAAGCCCATTACATGCATATGTAGGAGAAAAATATATTTTATAAAAAAAGAGTTAAAATAAAAGCAAATTTATCAGAATTAATTTATAATAATCTTGTTCCTTCAGTATTTCTTTGTCATTCTATTAAATTAATGGATTTCATTATTAAATTATACATCTATGATTTCTATTTATAAAAATTTAAATCAGGGTAGCTTAAAATATAATTTAATTTAAATGTTTTAAAATTAAAAAAAAAAAATCAATGTGAATTTAGTTAAATTTTTATTCTCCCTTTTACTATTAATAATTCTGACTAAGTTTACTTTGCTTATTTTGAGTGTAGTGAAAATAAAATGGTTGACCCTTACAAATCCCGCATCCCAGTAGGGCTAGGTCACCCAGCGAGGTGTTAACGACTATTACTCCTAAAGGAAGGCCTATGCTAGAAAAAATGTGTATAAATATTTATATAGTAAAGAATTGTTTTTTATATTCTAAATTTATGTTATAACATAAAAAATATTATGTTGTCAATTTATTTTTTTATTGTAATTGTAAAATTCATGCATAAATAAAGGCTATTTTCATTCATTCATTTTGTTTAAAAACAATTGTTTCTTGAATGATGTTCTTCTTTTCAGTTCTACTTTACCTCTGCAATTACAATTTAAACCATACATTTTTCTCAGTTTCACAAATTTTTAAATTCAGCAAATTGTTTTTGGAGCACCACTATAAATTTTGTATTTTTAAATAAAAATTTTAAATATTTTTATGATATAGCATCGGCAATATCAAGAGGAAAGAAATTAATAGAAAAAATAACTTAAAAACAAAATTTATGTTATATTTCGACAAATTTTGTTTTTTTAGTTGAAACAATAAAAATACTTGAAAATCGAAATTTGTTTTTATCAGAAAGCCTGAAAGTAGTAGATGATTCCATACAAAAACTAAAAAGCGCCCATGGAACATGGACCAAAAATATTTGACTTTTTAAATAAAAATATTTAAAAATTATAACAACTAACGAAAAGCCATTAGTCTCCAAACTAAAAACAGAAATTGAAATTATCTGTCCAATATTTTGCCTATTTAGGCATCCTCAGGGTAGATAGAGAAAAAACCAAAGGAACAAAAACAAAACTAATGGCTTTTCGTTGGGATTCTTTCTACGGTCTTAACATTTATGTAAGGTCTCTTTTAATTTTTCAAAAAAAAATATAAATTTTGTAATTTATTTATGTTTAATTCTAGTTACAGGAACAAGTACTATGGATGTCTTGTCTCATAGCTTGATAACGGCATTAGCTGCAACTCCTGGTAGCAAAGAGTGGCTAAAGAGATCTGTGGAATTGGAGCTAGCTGTTAGGAAAATGGCTGCTACTCACCCTCTATTAGTTCTTAGGTTTGATTGATGAATTTACTATATAAGATATCTTTAAATTAGGTAAATATCTATATTGTGTTATCTCTTTTATGTTTTTATAGGCAATTGCCATTAATCGCTTCATCACTGAAAGGTCGTGTAGATTTAGATTGGAATGCTTTGAAATTCAGAAATCATTTGCTTTTCTTCCAACAGACAGTGACGCTTCTCGATCTCTTACAGCCTCTGATTTTCCAATCCGAATATTCTACATCTCTGTATAAAATATTAGATATTTATTTCGAATTATTTCAGGTATATTATATTTATTATTAATGTATGCTTATTAGATATAAACACATTAATTATTTTTTATGTTATAATGCAACATATAACACAGCATTTTTGATGTAAGTGGGGAATATAATAATACAAGATTCTTAAAATCTAAACTAAACTGGTTCTGCACTAATTAACTTTTTTTTCCACATTAAATTATTTATTTAGCACTACAACCATTAATGCCCATTTTAATAACCTATTTAATTTTCTCTCAATTGGATTGATCTTGAATATATCGAATGGATACCAAATATCAAATGCAATACTTTATGTAAGATGATCTTTCACTTCTACGCCAACTGTGAATACCCTCCTTTACTAGGCTGAGGCATCTCTTAAAAAAGCAAATAAGTTAAGTTAAATTTGAGTGCCAAGGAATGGAGGAAGCTCTGGTAATAAATACTTCCCTTACCAGAACCAAATTACTCTAAAATTCAATCTTCAAATCTCTTTTCAAACAAGAAGTTTAAAATTAATTCAAAGTATGAAAGAATTTAATACCAAATTATAATTAGGGAGGTTAATTACAGATCATTTACAACCAGCAATTTTTCATTTAAAAAAAAAAGGAAATAACTGCTGTTTCCTAGATTTTTATACACTAATGGCTTTTTAGTAAAAAAATTGTTGGTGGGAGTTGGTTAATGGTGTAACGAACCAGCAAAATAACCAAAATATCTTATAACTGCTCCCCCTCCCCCATATACAGTATATATAAATTAGAACTTTGTTGATATAGAATTATTTTTAAAAAATATTAAACATTTTGAATAATCATGCTTAAATAGCTATGATTTTTAAAAAATTTATATATTCCCTTTTTAATTCAAATGTTCATTGCATTTTTATTTAATTTTTGTTTATCTTAGAATCATGGGCGTGATGGAGGATCAGCCGTAGGAGCACTTATTAATCAAATTGTTATATTCTTAAATAATTATATAAAAAAAAATTCAAAAAATGCTAAGGAGTACCTTCAATTTCAAGCAGAAGCTATCAGGTATTTTATTTTTTATTATTCTCACAATAAGAACAATAATTCCCTTTAAAGAACAGGTAAAAACCAAGATGTATTTGTTTTTGTTGTGATTATTATTTAATCCTAACAGTTTCTTCTGGTTCCTTATTGGTACTTTACAGGTCCAGTACCCTTTTTAATATTTACATTGCATTTGTAGCGATCTTCAGAGTGAATATCCAAGCTTGGGATCATTGTGCGTTGTAGTTACTAATCTGAAGGGAGCTCCTGAAGTCATCTTAACACCATCAAATGTCGCAGAACAAATGACTACTCAGTGGGATACTAAAATCGCCCAGATACAGAAAGATGGTTTGAATTAGTTCACAAACCGTTAAAATTCTCGTAATTACTCTTGATAGTCAATTTATTTATTAATATTTTAAATTTTCAGATCCTCTTTCATTACTTCCGTTCGTTGAATATAACAGTGGTAAACGCCCTTCTCTGATCGGCTCATTATTTTCATTGGTGTTAAGTTACCTCTTGTCTCCAGTCTCTCAAATTCGGAACAGTGCCAACACACTTGTTATGCGCTATATCAAACAAAACCCAAAGGCAGCTATTGAAGCTCTTCCTACATTTATGGACTGCCTTGATTCCAAAAACCCTGATATTGTTGCTGCAGCATTAGAGAGGGTACCTGATCTTGCTGTTTGTTCCCAAGGTCAGTAAATGAGGATTGTCATCTTTGTATTTTTTTTAAAAGTCTTATGAACTTCAGTTTTTAAATTTATTATTTTATTTTTAATTTATTAATTTTTATTTTTTTCTTTCTAGAAATTGCTTTACCTCTTCTTCAAAAAGTCTTCAGTCTTGGTATAAATAAAAATCTCAACACTATGAATTGTCTGTCAAAGTCAATTGGATTATTGAATTTACAATCTGGTTGTTAATGTAAATATATTTTTAAAATCAATTTTTTGTATTGCCTACCTAATTATTTTTGTATGAAAATATTTGATCAATTTTATACTTTCCTAAGTGTAAAGGAGACAGTAAATATTTTATTCTTTGGTTAAAAATAAAACCCTTTTCTATTAATAATTTCCTACATGAGATACCACTCATTATTTCCTGTTCGTTCAGTATTTACCAACATCATTGTCCAAAATATAAAACAGCTTATGGCATAATTATAATTTTGGTATATTTCACTATCTATTTTAAATTACTCATTAAAAGAATCATTTTTTATTTTAGTCAAGGTTTAAGTAGTTTTTTGTATAAATTATTCAGTAAATTACAAATTACTAATGACATAAATTTTGATCATTTAATGGTTAGCAAGTGTTGTTTTTAAATATATTATTAAATAATATTACAGTAAGTTAAACCAATAAAAATAGCCTATTAATGAAAACAATGAATTTTATTGTAATTAGAATGTACATAATAAAAGTTGATATAACAAACATAATAATTATGTTAACATAAAATTTGAAATATTATTGAATAAATAATTTGTTTACCGTAAGATTATTCTTTTTCCTAAACTGCAACATTTTATTTAGGACACTAACAAAGCTATTAATATTAAAGTGGTGCTTACGTTTACACAATAATAAAATGATTGTATCAGTTCTGAACATTCTATCTTTTTTCTTTAAATAGTCTTTCTATAAATAAATTTTGGTCTATATTTGATAAACTGATTAAAGACCAACTGCTATAAAGAAATAACTTAAATTTATCGGTTAAACTAATATCTAACAAATTATGAAGCCCTAATAGATAGTTAACAAAAACAGAGATTTGAAGTTCTGTTTTCACAATCTATATTATACTGAGGCAACTTGGAGATCTAGTTTCTTTGTAAATTTATCATAATTTACATAATGATTACAATTTAACTAACGCAACTAAATGTACGAATACAAGCATTGAAAATTGATTATCGAATTGAAAAAAAGTTAAAAAAATATCTAGTAATCAATTAAAAGAAGTAAATACATAAAATCTGATCTTAAAAACGTTAAAGCTCTATTAACAACAATTTTTTTCTTACATTTTATTTATTAACCCCAGAATATTGTATATATTTAGTGTGTATGCCTAATTTTCATAGGCATATACACACATTCTTTAAACCAGGAAAAAAAAAAAAACAGACATTATTTGTTTCTCTAAAATATTTACATCATCATCATACTTACATGATAAAATTAATATTTTTTTTTTTACTTTCAACTAATAATTTCTATGCACTTCATAAAGAAGAAAATACTATACTAAGAAATAATGTCAATGACTAATAAAAAATGGTAGCTCGTTATCACTTACCTATATTCATAATAGACAATTACAAAATGATTTCTAACTACTTATATACATACAGCAAGAAAACAATATAATAAATCTTGTATTTACTGGAAATGCTGTATATACAAACTAAATCTTTTACATCTAGCTACACATTATTTGCATTTACATATAAAAATTTTCATAGTCATAATACATATATATACTAACTGTATACATTTTTATACAAAGAATGTTCTTACATTTAACACAGTCAGATATGTAACATGTAAGATGCCACAAAAACAGCTATCAGTAATCATTACAATTAAGACTTAAAATCACAAAAAATATATAATAAAAATCACTTGGATAACATTCAAATAGCAAATAATCAATAACCTAGTATTTAGTAGAATAATCTATCGAAGTATTTTAAGTTTTCCAGTGTTTGTACCATATACAAAAGCTTCACCTGGCGTAGGAGCCCAACGAATGCAATTGAGGCTCATAAAGTCTGTAGACTCGCGAGACATATCTAATTCTCTAACTAGTACCAGTCTTCCTTTTGAGGGTAGATTTTTCGTTGGCTTGCCTCCTTCTAATCTGAATATCTAAAATCCGAAACATACATTTACAATTGTTATTATTGTGAATTTTAATTAAAACAATAAAAGGAATAATGAATAAAAATTAAGAATTAATAAAGTCAATAGGCTGAACAATTTTTCTGATTTTTAAATTTAAAAGTGTGTTTAAACTTAAATGTATAATGAAGAAATTTGTTATGAAATGGCTTAGTTATTGAAATCCTTCTGAATAGATATTAAAAAAATTGAATTTGCCCTGCAGAGCCGCCTATGAAGTTTATACTGAGTATTAAAATTTGACTTACAAAGAGGGAATTAAATTTAAAATGAGAAAAGATGGTAAAAAAAAGGTATTGGAGAATATGTGAGAATTAAATGTGTGGTCTTATTCTAAAACTGAGGGAATGGAGTACCTAACAAAGAAATCTAAAGAGAGTTCAGATGTAATAAGTTAGAACAGTGATTGATGCTAGCTGAGTTAAAGGTCTACAATTTTCAAGACTGGCATTGCGGTGAAGTGGGCCTAGATTTATATCTTGTTATTGGCTTAGCCTTAATAAGCCTTAGTTTGAATTATCTTGACTAATTATTGATAGACCATATTAATTATATGGAGAAAAATTAGTTAAGGCAGAGGCAAAAATATATTCTCAAATAGTAAGAAACTACTTATTATAAAACATTTCGGTTTCTATCAGGGATTAATTAATAGTAACGATTTATCTGCCACTCTTGTGACAGTTAAACTTTGATGAAGACCTATGAGTAGAAAAGTTGTTTCTAATAAATAGTTAATTACTATTTGATAATTTATTTTGACCTCCACCCAACCGATTTTCTCCTACATTTATTATGTTATAGTTTGTATAACTATTTTATTCTATAAATAATTTAACTAATAAGTTATACTAATTAGTACGTTAATTTTTCATTAACCAGTAATCAATTTCTTCACTAGTTTCAAAATGCTGTTCAGATTAGTGAGAGTCCTCAGTATAATTATTTTATACTACAAATATTGATAATATTATTTCATGCTTTAAGTCACCAGGATTTAGTAAAAATGATCAATTCGAATAAACAAAGTATATAAAACATAAATTAGTTAAAACTTAAAATTAGTAATTATTTTCTACATTTTTAGTATTATCATTAATTTGATTGTCCTATTTGTAAATGTCAATCTCATTAAAGTACATCACTAAATGCTATACTATAAGTTTGACTTGTTTGGTCATTTAACATCATTTTATGCTACTACAGCTAATTGGAGGACGCTATGAAGTTTTGTGTTTTTTTTTTGTTGAAAAAACAAAAAATGCTAGAATACTAGAATTCGGTATTTGGAGCAGGTGTACATGCCTGAGATGTTATCACGAGTTTTCTCCTGAAATTGACTTACCGGAGTGCCACTTTTAATCATTGTTCCAACAACTTTGTACATACTTCTTAAATCAAAAAATAATTAAATGTATTTTAAAGGCAACTAAATAAATCTATATGTAAATTGTAAAATATAAATATATTTGAAACTATCCAATTGCAACAATATTATATCCAACATTAGAATAATGCTTATTATATCACAATGGTAAAACACTCTAGGGTAAACATCACATAAATCCTCCATGTAAGTTAAAGTAACTGTACTATTTGTCATTGAATAGGAAATTATATATACCTGTGCAATAGTTTGACGATCTGTATGAAAGAAATGTACTCTCCGAGAGGCAAGCCCAACTATAAGATGCCTTGTAGTGGGTGACAGACTAACTGAAACTGCATTCTGTTCAAAACTGGTTGTATATAGGCATTGCCCAAGAGATTCCCATTGTAAGCTATACACACCTGAAATTATTAAAAAAGAATACTTATTAAAGGGAGTCACAATTAATTATAAATGTGGCGGAAAAATCAAATTAATTATAAATTTGGTGGAAAAATCAATCTTTCAAGTAACTAGGTAAGTGTTAGTAAATCAATCAATTACCAAGCATTGTAGTGATTGATAACCTTCCAGATGGTAAAAGCGAAACGAGGAGTTTACCATCATTAGAGATGTCAACGCTGGCATCATTATGTATCTTACACTCCGACACTACAATATTTTTATTAGCTAGAAAAAACAAACAAATAAATGGTGGTTATAAACGAAACAACAATTGTTAAGTAAATAAACATATTCTATAGATGTGATAGAATAATCAGACTAATGATTTAGTAAATAACCTTTTTATATTTTTAAAATAGTACAACTGTGCAGTTCAATAAAATTTACCTGAATACAAGGTAAAAAGGTCTAAAATAAATATGAGATCAGAATATTAAATTTTTCTTTTATAAATTTGACAGTTAAACATAACAGCAAGAATGAATACAATATGCATGATAAGTTTTTTTAAATAAATAAATTTAGTAAACATTAAATTATTATTCCAACTTATACTTTTAAAATAAATGATTAATACAAACCAATGTGTATTTCTGGAAGGGCATATTTTGTGAAATCCCAGGCTTGAATTCTATGATGAGGGGCCATTGGCGTGTCACTGAGAAGCATTGAGGCTGATGTAGCTGTACAATATCCAAAATATATTTTTTTAAATTGTCAGTTTTAAATGTGATTTTAAGCAAATTGGATGAATACTTGACTATCACATAATCACACATGTACATTGTACCTGATTTCCACAAAATAAATATTTTTATAAGTATTTATCGTTCAAGTTTTGAAATTAATTCATTTTAGTTTGCCCTTATTAATAAATATATCAATATTGTATGGAATTAGATTCTCATTAACCCATTATATCCACCGTATGAAATATACGCAATTTTTTTTTTTTAATATGCGTTTTATAAGAAGGGACAGAGAATCCCATTTTTTTTTTAAACTGGGATTGACAGTTGGATGACTCTACTTCACATAACCGCATCATCTCTGGGATTGACACAACTTGTCTTGAGAACAGACCTTTTATACTTTAGAACTAGTCTTTCTGCTGCCATGGCTGGGCACAAGATGTCATTTTTTTTTCCTTATTTACTTAGGCTTTTACTTTTTTCAAATATATCACTTTTTTGTTAAACTACATAGATTAGAGGTTTTATTGGTATACTTATTTGAATAATTTTTTTTTTTTTTACCTTCAAATCCTAATTTGAATTTTATGTATGAAATATCATACCCTGGGCATATGGGGGTATATTCCACATTATTTATTTCATTGATTTTAGTTCAACTTATTGGATGAGAAAGACTTGGAGGCAGCTGTGAAACTGATTTTAAGTAATGAATTCGATAATGAAGTTTCATCTGAATTGCAGGAATCCGAAGAAGTAGAATTAGTTCATATACCACCAAACGATGGAAACGACGGGGACAAGGATGATGCTGGGAGCGACGCTGAACGGGACCCTCATGAGCTTTTCCATCTTGGAAGAGGCATTTTAAGAATAATTAGGAAGGGAGGGCAATTAGAAAAATCAATGAAAATATTTGTGAAACCAAAAATTTACATGTAGATAGAGTGATTGCTGGCACCAGTAAGATTGTGAAGAAAAATATACAAATAAAATGGAATATTACGGAACTAGATCGAAATAGAGAATACGGGCACAAATAATTAAACGGTGGAATTGTAAATTTATGGATTTTGTACAAAAAGTTGAATCGAATTCCACTTTTAGAATTTCAGCGAAGAATAGTTCACTCTCAGAGTATTGAGAGATCAAGAGGTGTAAGACCTAAGCAATTAACAGAAGTGACAGACGAAACGAAATATGATTGAATAGATAGATGCCATTGATTCACAAATAACATGCGGCAAACGTGCCAAATTTCGTTGCATGAAATTTTGCTCTGCATCCAAAAAAAAATTCTGCTTACCACATACAATAGTCTAATTTTCTTATGTTTTATAAGTAAATATCTTTTGTTTAAATTTTTATTTCTGTACTGCACCATTTCTCAAAAAATAAAATAACATTTACAAGTATAATTCTGTTTATTTCCTAAGCCATTTATTTCACCCTCTAAGTGCCCAGCGTATGAAAAATCATACGCTTCAAAAACCACCTAAAAAGGCAAAAAAATCGTGAAACTTTAAATTTTCCGTGAAAAATAAGTAATTTCCTCCAATTATACTAAGTAAGAAGGAAAAATTAAAAAAAAAACTATTTCGGGATATAATGGGTTAACATTGGAAAAAAAGTCTTAAGCATTTTAAATACAAGTACATAATGTATATCAATAGTTTGATATTCAGTCAGTTCATAATATTTGATTAATTTATCATTTAATTTTACTTATTTTATGAGTAAGAGGTGAAAATTAATAAAAAGAAGTACAAGGAATTGCTACTTACGAAATAATTAAACAATTTCACGTGATTAATAATGAAACAAATTACCTTCCATCGAAACTATTAGTATTTCCATCATGTTCTGAGTAACATCTTAACTAAATTTTATGCTTTCCTCATATGTTAACAACTTTGGGATTTCAAGTCATTCTAATTTGAGAAATTGAATATCAAAACTACTATAGATATATCATAAATTGAAGGTTGTAGGATTCTTTTTTAAACCTAACAATATTTACTTCATCGACAAAAAAAACAATAATATCAAAATTTCAGCCTGGCACCACCATAATTTCAATTATTTTTCTCTCACTTTATCATAAGCAACCAAATAAGCATGGCAGATGCTATGCTTAATTTTTCCAGAACATTATTGTGAAATCTGAAGCCATGCTGTCAAATATAATGGTATTTGTTTGATCACTTTATACTATAAATAAATAGTTCTATACCTCTCCAGAAAAATAGATCATCATTCCTATCATGAGATGAGTCCTCACTGGAATCGTCAACAAATGCCGGAAGCCGATACCTTGGATGAAGATATCTTGGCCGGAATGGGAATGTTGCTGGCATCGCAGGAGGAGGCGACTCTCGGAGAGTATTGGATGGGTTGTCTGGAGGAGGAGGACCGTCATTCACCCTCAGCACTGGAAGACTACCACTTCTTGACCCTGTACACCAGAGTAAGAATAAAATAGAATCATTGATTGCCAACAGTTGGTTGAAATAATCACTCTTTCAACCACACTCAGTCTGGCCAGGGACACCAACCAGTGTACATCGCTCTCTTTAATTCTTTCATGTTATTAGTGCAGTGTTATTAACTCAGTTTTCAATCATTAATATCAGGATAACCATACTATATATATATATATATATATATATATATATATATATATATATATATATATATATATCATAAATACGTGAATACATACACATATATACGTGAATATATACACTTATATATTTCTACAGGCGGTAAAGTGTAGTGAAGGGACATTGGAAATTATTGCGATTCCACGTACAAACAGTTCGAGCCACAACAATAGGCTATTTCTTAAGCCCAACAGAATTAAAACCATTTGCCGTAACAACTCTCTCCGTAAGTTACTATTTATTTATTTACTTAGGCACAATGGCTGTTTGCTCCAAATGCAACAACATCACCGCTCGGGATGATAAAAATAATGTATGTTGCTCAAAATGCAATTTAATTTTTCATGGGCGGTGCTGCAGTCTCAGCGATAAGGAGGGCCTAAAATTCTTAAAAACACAATGGCTGTGCACTAAGTGTGAGCAGGCCAATAAAAACTCAGAAGCCGGGGAAAAACAAATTTACGATAAAATAACACAACCCTCACTCATTGAAATATTAGCGGCAATAAAACATTCCGATCATAATGTCCAGGGGGAGATAAAAAAGATCAAGGTTGAAATGAATGAGAGACTAACATCTATCGATAAAGTACCTGCAGTGTATTTAGATCCCCCATACTCGTGGGAACAAAAATGAACCGTAACATTTTCGAACTCAACACAACACCTTTATCTGAGGAAGAGCAATCTTCCTTAGACACTTCACTGCTATCGAATTCAGCAATGGATTCGATAGACGACTCCTCTGTCGGAGCCCAGTTGCAGGCACTGACTATGGAGTCTCAAGGATTGAGGGTCATCACGGGGGCGGGGGAGGCTGTCGCAGCACATACTGGAGTTGCGGCGGCTCCCTCCGGACTCCCGGGGGTGGACCTCCATAATATAGGTTTGACTAACCTATAGGCACCTGGAAGTCTCGAGGGTGAGGAAGGTGCATCAGGTCCTTTCCTTAGTGTCACGCAGAGGAGGAACAGGCGTAGACGCGCTAAAAGGGCTAAGGACCTATTGGACAGGGGCGCGGCTGGCGCCTCGACTGCGGAGCCGTTTCATGGGATTGCCGATGAAACTGCAAGGTTCCCTGAGGAACCGGCAGCCAAGTCGGCGGCTCGGAAAGGGGTTCCAAAGTCGGGTGGGCCTGTCGTGGCTGAGGTACACCGGAGGGCGGCACCTGGCAGGGAGGCAGGGTTTCCTAGGAAACCGGTTGACAGGTCAGGTGCACGTGCTGGTGGGTCGCAGAGGCATACTGTGACGGGCTCTGGGTCTGCGCCTGTTCCAAGGAGCACTGCTGGTGGGTCGGGTTTCTCATCGAAGCCGACCACCAGTACAGGAGCACCGTATGTGCGGGCTGGGGAGAGGACCGCCACTGCTGAGAAGAGGCCCAGAACATCGACTGGCAGCACGGCTCCAGCAGCCAAGAAGCCAAAGGATACTGGGACCAACATCAAGTCATACTCGGGAGCAGCCAAGGATATGCTGGTGGCAGTGGTGCCCAGTAACTATCCGGAGGATAGGCTGACCCCGGGTGACTGTGATGTCGTTAAAACCAGGATTCTGGACCGGCTAGACGAGATTGAGGTGGGCAGTACGGTGCGGCCGCAGTTCGGTGGCGTTAGCTATAGAATGGGTGGCTGCGTTGTTGCCTGCGCCAATCAACCTACGCAGGAGTGGCTTGCGGGGGTCATGTCTGATGTTTTTCTGGAGAGGGATTTATCCCTTCGTGTGGGAAGCATCAGTATACTGACCCAGCAGGTGAAGGTGGGGGCCTTCTTCCCTTCTGATCGGGCGGTCTCTAATGAGGTCATCCTCAGGAGGTTGAAGGTACAGAATGGAGATATCGATGGCGTGCTCGGCTAGCAGGTGCATCATGTTAGGGCCCTGGATAATGGCTTTTATGCCATATTCAGGATCCCTGAGACAAGTCTCGGCAGCCTGAGGAGGTGCGGAATGCAGGTTCATTTCAGCCTGCATTGAGTAACACTGAGGGTGCTGAAGAATAAGCCGGCCGAGCCCAGAGATGTGAAGAGGAGGGATGACAAGACTGCGAGGTACTTTGAGATTCCTCTAGGTGGAGTTGAGGAGGACCAGCCGCAGTCGGGTAGTGTTAGTGGCTCAGCCAGGGAACCCCTTGTGCAGGTTCCGGAAGCTGAAGTCACTCCTGATGAGGTCGATGAGCTCGCATTGTTGGCGGGTTCATCGGGCTCGGAACAAGAACAGGCATGAAGCTGCTGCAGATAAATCTGCATCACTGCGTAGCGGCTTGTGGTGTGCTACAGCAGTATGTCAGAGGTAAGGATATTGATATTATTTTAATACAAGAGCCTTATCTCCTAAATGGTAGGATTGCGGGGCTTGGTTGGCCTGGCTACAGCTTGATTGCGGGGTCGGACCGGCCAAGGGCCTGCATCCTACACAAGAACAAATTTAAAATGCTGCCCCTCTGGCAATTTTGTTCCAGAGATCTTGCAGCAGCAGTGCTTTCCCCCTTTGGGGAGGTGATGAGGGCAGACATCACTATGGTAGCTGCATATCTGCCCTACGAGGAAGCTAACCCCTTGCAGCATGTAGAGAGGATGCTGGATGAAGGGGTTACCAATTTATTGGCGGCCCTGGACGCTAACGCGCATCATGAAGCCTGGGGAAGCTCCAAGAACAACCAAAGAGGTGAGTACATATTTGATTCTATCATAAGGTCTGGTCTTGATATATTAAACAGGGGGAATAGGTCTGTAATAGGTTGAGGTCAGAGGTGATAGACATAACAATAGCATCTAACGAGGTAAGTACCTACATCAAACACTGGCATGTCTCTGGTGAGGAGACATGCTCATATCATAAATATATCCTATTTGACCTCTGCATTAGTGATCCCCAGACCTTGCTGTACAGAAACCCCAGGCGCACGGACTGGGGGTTCTTCAGCAGCAGTCTGGAGGAGAACCTTAAAAGCTGCCCTAAGGGCATCAAAAACACATGGCAGCTGGAATCCCTTAATGATGCTTTGACAAAAGCCATTATGGATGCCTATGCCAGCAGTAATCGTGTGTGCTGTGTCAGTTCCAACAGGAAAACCTCCTGGTGGAATGACAACTTGAATAAGCTAAGGAATGGCACCAGGAAGCTATTCAATGCTGCTAAAAGAACGGGTAAGTGGGAGACCTATAGAGCGTCTCTCACTGAGTACCACAAACAGGTAAGGAAGGCCAAAAGACAGGCATGGAGGAAGTACTGCAGCGATGTGGACAATATTCCTGCTGCCTGTCGCATCAAAAAGATAATGTCCAGGGATGTGGGACACACAGTCAGAACAAGGAGCTGTGACACGCAGAATAAGGAGGAAACCCTGAGGGAGTTAGCTGATTGTCACTTTCCGGGGTGTGAATCCCATTTGGCGTGTGAGGTGGCCACATACTGAAATTTGTGGGTTCGACTAATCTAAGATTTTAATAAATCGCATATAGATGGGGCGCACAATAGATCAGTCATGGTCGCGGTGCACTTGATGCCCACTGTTAAAAAAAAAAAAAAAAAAAACATCTATCGAAAAACACCTAGAAGGACAAAATAAATATATTGAGGAGATCTTAGCGGAAAATAAAGCGCTCAAGGCACGAGTGGGGAATTTGGAGATACGCCTAAACAAAAGTGAACAGGGCTTATTATCAAAGTGCCTAGAGATACGTGGGAAAACAACACATTTTTTTTTTTCATTTTTATGAATGGGATAGGAATGCATGGGAGTAGTTACTGAATTGTTTTTTTCTTTTAGGAAAGGGAGATAGGCCATCTGAATTCAAAGTGATATTAATTTAAATATATATTTCACGCAATTTTTGTCATAATTTCTATGAATGTTACACAGTTTTTTAACTGCAGTTTTTCTCAACCTGTCTTCCCTTGAGATTTGAGTCAATTTATATTGCTCGTGTGACACACACACTTAAAAAAATATACACTTATTGTATAAAAATATACAATTAAGTTTAGTGTGAACTTTTATTTTTATAATATCTAATGCTGCAATGGTGTTAAGTTAACTTCTTAATTTAATATTTTTCATAACAAATTAAGAAAAACTGTGCTAAGAGGTCAAATTCAAAATTGAATTACAAACAGCAAGAAATATTCCTGTGTGTGGTATTTATGTGACCAAGCATAAAGGTACTGTTATTGTTTTTCTTTTTCTTTTTTTTCTCTTTTCTTGGAGACCTAGAACTAGGAATTTACTTTGCTATTTGATTTCCCTAAACAATATAACAATCCCACAGATTATTTATTTTTTTTTTATAATTTAGTTTAAAAAAATTTGGTAAGTGTAAATAATTTTAATAGTTCATTTATGCTAAAGAAATCTTTGCATTGAATATAATGCATCTTTATTTATTCTAAATAAATGGTTCCAAAAAAAAAAAAAAAAGGAAAAAGTTTATACTTATTATTATGTAGTAGGTAATTTAGGTATCAATACATTATAATCTTTCCATTGGTATAATAAATTAATAGAAATTGTGTACCTGTTGTGTAAATAAATATTTGTAAGTTTTATAGAGTTTATAAAACAAATAAATTATTTTATCTCAAAATATAAGGTTTTTCAGTTAAACTCATTGCACTTAAAAGCAACTTTTAGTATAACTTCAAACTATTATGAAAATATGTGTATATACATCTATCTCTATAAGTGTGTATATATATATATTTATATTTCTCACATTACGTCCCATTTGTTAACCTTTTGTCTGAATCTCTTTTTATTTTCATTTTCTGTAATGTTTACCAGTGCTTCTTCCAGATTTTTTCTTACTTGGGCTATCCATGGAGTTGTCTTGACTCCCTGTCTGTATGTGAGGACTCGCTTGACATATACTAATATATATATATATATATATATATATATATATATATATATATATATATATATATATATATATATATATATATATATATATATATATAAACACACTAATTTAATTTTAGAAATACCTAAGACTTGAAAGTAAATTTCCTCTTCGTTAGTACGTTTATATATTACTACCAACAATATATAGAATATTATTGATTTTTTACCATCACTAAATTATTAATTTTAAAATTTTGATCTAGTTACGAAATTTGGAGTTATACTCTTGTAGTTACCTTTTTTGTAATGACTATTTATATTACTTTAGTTTTTCTGGAATTCCATGGGGATCTATTTTTACTCTCTGTTAAAAGTAAAGAATGAACATTTATTTAAGTACAACAATTAATAGTACATATCTTTTATATGTTGATACATTTTGAATATATAGTAAAACTACTTTGTTTTATAATCGGTGTTGTCTTGTTTGATAGCATGTACTGAAGGATTTATTTGGTATGTTACAGCCAATGGATGTTGATATTTAACATTTTTGTTTTGTTTTGAACTCAAATGCTTTTGTTACTTAATTACTTTCATTAATTTATGGGGACCCCTTCT
Source organism: Arma custos (assembly GCA_037127475.1). NCBI lineage: Eukaryota > Metazoa > Arthropoda > Insecta > Hemiptera > Pentatomidae > Arma > Arma custos. Next base: position 30,228,621 of record CM073764.1, on the reverse strand, counting down.
GGTCGAGTTGCAAGCATCGGTGCAGGCCTGGGATTAAAACTAAATATCGAGGACCTGGACACGGTGCAGCGTCGTAGGGCGAAAAATGACGACCCCCGACCCCCACCAATCATCGCACGCTTCACAATGCAATCAGTGAGAGATGACCTAGTACAAAAAAGAAAAGTCAAGTGAAATTTCTCCACCCGAGATATAGGTTGGCAGGAAAACGTCTGCCACCGCATCTATCTAAGCGAGGAAATGACAGGAACTAACAGGCACCTCTACTGGCTTGCATGCCAGAAGAGGGCAGTGGGGAAAATAAAATATGTCTGGTTCTCTGGTGGTAGAGTGCGATGTAGAAAAGAAGATGGACACTGAGTGGTCTACATCGATCAAGCTCATGACCTGGATATATTCGAATGACTACTGAAGACCGGTATGCCCTCAACCCTCACGAATAACCATGACTCTCACAACGGCGCTCACGGGTTCATTTTGAATTACCCCTACAAACTCAAATGTTCTATAAAAATTTAATTTTTTCCAAAGTATTATATTGCGAAATTAACTTTTCTTCCTCACATAAAACCAATTTTCATTTTTTCTTTTATCTTTTATCTTCTTTTTGTTGTCTGTTGTTTAATTTATTTTATTATGTACGTATCATTTTTCCTTTCGCTATTCTTTAATTTCAATATCCCTTCATTGGCATCAAGATTTATAGTGGTTTTTAGTAATAACTCGCCTCAGATAATCTTTTCTCTGCATTTTCAAACTCTTCAATTAGCTCTGCCAATAAAATTTACTCCTCATAGCTTCCTCTCCTCAAATACTGAGAGCTTCTCTTCTGCTTCCCCATCATGTCTAATGTCCTAACCTCCTGTCACATTAGCTCCCAATCCTTGCCCGCTCACTTTGATGAATTTCTGCAATATTTTACCCAAAATTTTTTCCACACCATTGGAATCTCAGAAACATGGCTAAAACCCTATATCCCGTCCTCCACTGTTTCCTTACCTGACTATTCCTTCCTCCGTCACGACCAAGTTAACCGGACTGGGGGAGGTGTAGTTCTTTACGTCCATAATTCCCTAAAATCAGTGCCCAATTTCCCTCACATAGAATTCTTTGGTGTCGAAATTTCATGCAAACCCAATCCTCTCCTATAAGTTGTACTGTATCACCCTCCTTTGGTCCCTTTTGATCCTATCTTTGAGTCGGTCCTTTACAACCATGTTCCTCTCTACGACCACATCATAATCTCCGGTGACTTTAATACCAATCTTCTGGTCCAATCCAATGATAAAATGTATCTTGAAAACCTTTTTTACTCTCTGCACCTCTCTCTCCTACCCATCACACTCTCCGATCTGACACCTGGTTAGACTTGTTCATCATTGAATCATCGCAGAGACTCCTTTCTTCCTCACAATTACCTATCCCTTTTCTGTCCTCTCACGATTTAATCCAAATCTCATATAATATCCAAACTCCAGAAATCCTACCGAAAACAATAACCTTTCGCAACCTAGATGGACTCACTTCTGAAAATATATCTCCTTCCCTCGAAACCCTGAAGTGGAACCAAATTTATTTCTGTACCACCGTCGATTCAATGGTCGACATACTCACTGCCAATCTCAAAAGCATCCTGGATACCCACGCCCCACTCAAATCCTTAACCTTCCGCCACCATCCTGCTCCTTGGATGTGTCAACAAATTAAAGACCTGCAAAGGAAACGTGATGCTGCTCGTAGGCGCTTTAGACGCACTAGGCTTACCGATGACTACCAAGCGTTCAGGGCTGTTCGCAATTTGACACAATCAGACAAGCAAAATCCAAATACTTCCACGAAGCCCTTTCCACTGCTCCCGATCCTAAATCTAAATGGCAACTCCTCTGAAAGCTCGCCCTCTGCAATCCAACATCCTCCTGAGCCTTTCCTGCTTCTCCCGATGAAATGAACTCATATTTTTTGTCTGCCTCAATTAACACATCAAAATCCTCCTCCTCTGTCTTTTCATTAACGCCATCTTTCAACCCCGACAATTTTTATTTCTTAGACATATCACCTACAGACATTATTTCCTCCGTTCTTAAATCCCGCTCCAGTTCTACCGGATTAGACAAGATACCGTCAAACTACTCAAACTATGCCTCATCGATATCCTACCACCCCTACTTTTCATTTATAACTTCTCACTACAAAAAGCAGTATTCCCGACTTCCTGGAAAAAATCCCTAGTCCATCCTATAAATAAAACCCCAACCCCATTATCTCCCAAGGACTCCCCGGCCAATCTCCATTTTTTCCAACCTTTCCAAACCTCTCAAAAGAATGGTCCAGTCTCCTTTCCTCCTTTAACTCCTCGTTCCGCTTCAATTAGGCTTTTGCCCAGGTTTTTCCACTCAATCTGCCCTTACCAAAATCACCAATGACATATATAAAGCCATGGCCAACAAACAACTAACCGTGCTAATCCTCCTAGACTTTTCTAAAGCTTTCTATTCCTTGGACCATTCTATCCTTTTCTCCAAACTAAAGTCATTGTCCTTTTCCTACAGCTCTATTCTATGGTTCCAATCCTTCCTCTCTGATAGGTCCCAAGCGGTTTCTATGCCCAACCAACCCCTTTCCTCTTTCCTTACTCTATCCTCAGGTATGTCACAGGGCTCAAGCATCTCTCCTCTCCTTTTCAACTGTTATATCAATGATCTTCCTAAATCTGTTCACCACTGTTCCTACCATCTATATGCTGACGACTTCCAAATCTATTTATCCTTTCCTCCATCTGAGCTATCATATGCGTTCGCCAGTATTCAGCAAGACCTAGATAGGATCAGTGCCTAGGCTAAGCTGAACAAACTGGAATTGAACGCAATAAAAACCCAGGCCATTGTTCTAGGTTCCAACTCCCTCCTTGCAACTATCCCCACCCTTCCAACATTAATCCTAAACAAACACCCCATCAGTTTCAACTCCTCCGTTAAAAACTTAGGCATTACCATTGACCAAAACCTTTCCTGGAAAACACATGTCACCCAAATATCCCAACGAATAATTAGTTCCCTAAAATTATTCCATCCTTCTCGGCATCTCCTTACACAACCTACTCGGAAGCTGCTCGTATCATCCCTCATCTTTCCCCACTTCGACTACTGTAGTGTGGTATACAGGGGCCTCTCGAAAATGCTTGAGAGCCGCTTAAAAAGAATAATGAACTGCGCTTTAAGATTTGTCCTTGGTACTCCGAGGCGATCCCGGGTGTCATATCACTATGATGAGTTAAAGTGGCTCTTCCCTCTCATCCGTAGACAATACTTCCTTAGCGTTTTTCTATACCAATCCATCAACTCGCAACACCCTTCATATATCTATAGTCTCCTCCCATTCAAATCCTCTGTCCAGCACCACAAAACAAGATCTCACCTTTCCGATTTCTACATTCCTACCCACAGAACTAAGGCATTTGAGCGCTCTTTCCTCGCCCGCTCCACCACTGTGTGGAATTCAATCCCTCCTTTCATTCGCCATTCCTCTTCACTAGCTTCATTTAAATCCCTGCTTTTCCATCATCTCTTGGCATCTCAAAAAGTCACTCTCCAAGCAGGTCAAACGTCCGCTTGAATATATCTGTATTGTAAACTCTATCCCGCTACCCTTGTGTTTTGTTTATTTTTCCAACAACAAAGATGATACCGACTTTGTAAATACATTATCGCATGCTGTGCTAATCAATTATTTTAGTTAGCAATTTTGTCATTAACTACTGTATTAATATTATTAATTATTATTTCGTTAATATCAATATATTTATTTTCGACAGTTAGTTAAAAACCAGACAAGTTCTTCGTACTTTATTTTCTTATCTATTTCTATTTTTACAATGTTTTGTCACACTTGATTATTTCATGATTTGTGTTATTATGTAGCCTTCTGGCCAGATGAATTTTATGTTTTTTTTATTTGTTCATTGTGGTTATTCTAAAGGGACTTGGTCCCAGAATAAAGTTTATTTTCTATTCTATTCTATTATTGGGACAAAACATTGTATCAAAATGTGAACCGATCTGAGAGGTCTAACTTTTTAATATATGTTTAGAAATAAAGACTGAGTATCTTTCTTTTTCAGAAAAAAGAATCAATGGAAAATATTAAACGATACTCGTCTTTAGATCCTCACATGGATATCATTACCAGGTAGGGGGGAGCGGTTTTTTTTATCCCCCTTCCCTGCCTGTGAGCCATACAGGGTTCTCCAGTGGGGGTTCACTACTGGAGGTACTATCTGGGATTTTTTTGTACTGTTTTGTTTCTTTATTAATATAATCAACTGGAACTATGGTGTAGCCCGGGGCACGGTTATGCAACCTTAGGGCTACACCTTACCCTTATCCTCGTCTTCTTCTTTCAGCGTGTCCTTCTAAGGTTGGTCCGGCGGTCTTCCTGGTGCCAGTCCTCTCCTGGTGATCAGGAAGTGGGCCGGTCCTACTGCCTCCTTCTATCTGTATCCTGAAACTTGCATAATTCGCCTCCACCACGTCGCACTTGCTCAGTAATGTCGTATATTCCCGTTTTCCTGGATAACCTCACTCGCAGGGCGTCGTATGCGCTGCATGATGCTACTACATGCTCGGCAGTTTCCAGAACTCCGCAGCTTGGGGTCCAGATCATATCCGGGCTGGTTTAGCTTCCATCTGAAGCCCCCATACCCCGTGAGGATTTGCGACATCCAGTAATCAGGAAGGACCCATTTGGCCTTTAATCTTGATTCGACAGTGGGGAAGTATTTCCTAAGGGTGCCCCAGGTATTCTTCTGCATCTCTTCTGCTATGAATTCCTCCCAGGATTTCCTCTTCTCACACGGACCATGTTCCGGTAGGTAGCCAACATCTCTCTTCGCATCTGCACTTCTGGTACAACCACCGAGTCCTTTAGAGCTGTCTCTTGAGGGCGTCCACCATGGGACCGGTCTTCTCACCGTTGTCTTTCTCCGGAGGGATTGCTCCACCGCGTTCCGAATGATGTTGGTGAGCCCACAGAATTCGGCGTCTATTGATCCGTCTTGACCGGACATCATCGTTCCCGGTCTTCATCCATGAGCAACCCCTCCAGGTGACTCCTAAAGGTGGTCCAGTTTGCTCTTCTCGTCACATAGCCTTTTTCCCAACCGTGAAACGATGGTTCGTCGGCCTCTTCCCCAATGAGGCGGAAAGCTATGGCTGCATTGTCGAACTCGGCTCTGATCTGAGGGTCCATCCCCTAGCGTATCTTGCCATGGTGGGTGACGCAAACGTCACGCCAATCCAGCTGTGCCCCCTGAACGTTGGTGTATCAGAGGGCTCATTGAGGACTACCAGCTGGTGAACACAGACAAACCCGCCAAGGCTCTCTCCTCGACGATCTGTGATCGTGGACCCCCAGACCGTTTTCCATGCATTGATATCAGAGCAGATGATAGTGTTCCTGTATGCAGCAGCGACACCCAGCATGACCTCAATTCCGCGCTCTATATTGCCTCGGTCGGGGAGGTATGCCGGCATTAGGGCGAAGGCCATACCTCTCCAATTTATCAGACATGATGCCATGTCTGCGGTGGTATGCTGCTGCAGCCCCATCACGTCAAGGGTCTGGTTGGTAATGACCACCGCAGCCCTGAGCCTCCACCTGCACTGCCCAGCGCTATCACCCTCAACGTGAGACCAAAACCCGTGACCATATTTCTTCGGCAGCATGGCTCCTGGACCGCCTTTATGTCGTATCGGTAGGAGAGGGCCCTCAACTCCTCCACCACCATACGCCGCTGCCCCATGTTCAGTTGGAGGACCCGCAGTTCCAGTCATAGTGGGTACTTCGTGTCAGCCTCTGGGACTCTACAGTGTACCGGACACTCCCGGCTCCCTGCCTAGTGCTTGACTTTGGGGAATTTCTCTCTTACAACGTTTGTGCATGTGGGGCCCTCGGTACCTTTTTGGGGTATTTCATGGCTATATGCCCCTGTTCTGTGCACCACATGCACGTCACTTCTATTTTCTTGCATGTCGCCCGGGAGTGTCCATATCCCTGGCACTGCAGGCACTTTGTCGCATCTTGTCTATACACAAAGGTGAGGAACCACCACACGCCGACCGCTACCTCCTCATTGTGAAGCGTGTACCTAATCTGCGGGTTCATTTCCACTATCCACATCTTCACTAGCCCCGTTCTGTTCCTTCTATTATGCAGGACACAGACCTGTCCCTCGTGAAAAGGGGCTGCTTTCCTCATGAGGTAGTGCCCAATTTCCTCCTTAAGCTTAAGGTCCGTCCATCCGTTAGGCATGCCCTTCACCTCCATTCTCGGCCATCTTCGGCTTGTCTCCTTTGCCTCCAGGCCCTGGTCTTCAGCCTTTGCCAGGCCACTATCTTACAACTCCCCAGCCTGTCTATCCTCCACTCTTATCAGGACTCCTTCATCTGTCATAGCTCTTACCAGCTTCACCCCCACTCCCAGCTCCGTCGGTGACGGAAGCTGGTCTTCCCTCAGCCCTAATTGTGACATAGTACGGGGCCTTCCTCTCACTTGGTTTGGTGGGCAGCACCTTTTACTATGTCAGCCATCGTCGGCGGATATGCGGCTGGTCTTCCGGAGTCAGGGTCAGTTTTGCCTTCGGCCCCTTTTTCTTCTTCTTCTTTCCTACTAGAATGTAGGGGGCCTTTTCCTCCTCCACTGATCCTATTCTTCCCCCTACGATTAGTGTATTGCTGTGCCACTGTGGCATTTCTGCCTGTGGACCTGCTGTATTTACTAGTTGAGGGCCACGGTTCCAGCGGCTTAGGGGCTGGTTTCTGGGGTCATTATCTGTCCAGGTTCCTTCTGTCTGGGTGTCTTCCTCTCCTCCCATTGCTATTTTGGTAGCCTGCTAGCCACCATTGGGCCCACGATGCCAGTCTCCTTTTCTGCCACCATTCGCTGAAGATCCTCCGTACTAAGGATCTCCTTCACTACATGTTTTACTATATCCGGGATCAATCTTAACTTCTCTTCTATCCTTAAAATAATGTCTCTCAATTTGGTTACATTACCATTAATGTAATCCTTTTCTTTGGAGAAAGTACTCCTATATCTCTCCACGTATTCTTGGAGACTCTTCTGTCTCCAAAGAATATATGTCTGGTCTGCAGGGTACCTTCACTGTAGACGTGGGTGGGGGGTACTCCCCCTTCTCCTTTTTTTGGATTGAGGGCTGAGGTCTTGGGCCCCATTCGACTCTTTTCCCTCTCGTAATTCACTCTCACTTGTCTCGGGGAGCACAACTCCCAAGCCTGACTTGCCCAGCTCGGTGAGTTTCCCAAAAAAGCTAGAGATGGTAGGCACCTCTCTTATTGCTGACTGTATTTTTCCCTTTCCATCTTGCCCCACCGTAGAGGTCTCTTGGATTCCTTGGTGGCCCTTCTCTACTGTACCAGCATTGAAATCTCTTGACTGGGATCCCTCAATGATGTTTCCACTTGCTTCCTCCAACATTTTTTCGTCCGACATGTATAAAAAATTGTCCACCTAAACACTTTTTTGAAAAAAAAAATTTTTCTTTTAAACTCCTGTCCGTGGGAGTTCCGAATGGCACTTGTGTCCCTCGGGCCTCAACCACACTCACTCCAGCGCACTAATTTCCGAGAACTAAGTAAAAACTCTCTCTAATATCTCTCTTCAAGGGTGGGGATAATCCCCGCGAGGCTAGTTAACGTGTGTCTGCTTCCTATGACTGCCGGAGTGCAACTAATTTCCTCCCAGCTAAGTTCGATGGACACACTAACCAACAATGAGACAGGCCCTCCAGGCTTGCTGAAGGGATGTGAAGTAGGTATTAAGTTTGAGCGCCCTACATTATTTCTTGGTTGAAAAAATACCATCAATAGTCATGGATTTTTCTGAATTAAAACACCCAATGTCCAGGGTCAAAATAGTTCCCCATTTGGGTTTCAGGGTGAGGACTGCATGGTGATGATATTTAAATGTGAATTTTATGATAAACAAAAGGGGTTCATGATAAAATACTGCAAAGCAATACCAAAATATTATTAAGAGAAACAAATGTGAAAGTGGGAAGGAAAGAAGTTTGTTATCAGACAATTGTTAAGGAAAGTTTGTAATAATTTAGTAATGATAATGGGATGAAACTAATAAATTTTCTTATCTCAAAAAACTTAATAATAAAAAGTACAATGTTGAAATAAAGACCGATTAAAGTATTAATATTCTGCTTTTCTTTGTTATAGTCCTCAGTATGCCTTCTTTGTAATGATTGCCTCAGAACTAAATTTTGTAATGTAGATCAACTAAATCTTAAATTAAATTATATTAAATATTTTAATCTCACTAAATGAAAAGGTTAGAAAACATTTTATATCAAATCTTTTACATTAACCCAGAAATGTCCATAACGCACTTTAGTTTGAAATTTTGAATTGTTTGCTGCACATGCGTTAAAATTTATCTTAACAACCTTTAAGGCTCTTACAGCAAATAGACGTAGCCACGCCTAAAAGCAGTGGTAATCAAAAAAGAGCTTGACCTGCAGTTGAGTTTTCATCCCTGCTACTAAATCTCCTCAACAGCTCTTCCGGTGCTTGTAGAATGGAAGGAAACCTTCTCGGCTGGGCTGGTCTCCTCCTCACAGATTCGTTTTCTCTCACAGTTGCTGGTCTATGGCTGCTACTAGGGGCTGAGTCATTGCTTCTTCCAGAGCGCCTTTCCCTGCTCCCAAGTTCTCTGCTATCATAGAAGCGTTATATATTAATAGATTCCAGGAAACAAAAAAATAATAAATAGTTTTGAAATCAAAGAGTTTTCACAGGTTTCAATCAAAAATATCGAGTTCTATTTTATGCCTGGTCAGTATAGATTATAATGGAATGCTAACTGTCAAAGCATCGAGTCAAATCCAGAAAAATTGGACTTTTTGTTTGAACTCGTCTTGATAAAACTGGAAATTATTTTAATTCACTCTGGAAATCCAAATAAGAATAGCATAAATTTGATATGCAGAATTAAAATTTTGAGAGTCGAAATACCAAAAATATTACTTTTTTTTGTTACTTCAATAACTAAAAGTTTTCTGCATCACATAAAAATTGGGACTACAAAATAGTCTTGTAGTGGAAAATCAGCATTGTGACCGCTTTATATTAAGTATTGATAAAATGTTCCATATATCAATACTTATCATTTATTTTTAACTTGCTATATGAATAGCCTGAAACAGTAACCAACCCGAGACGAGAATTAAACCAGTCAAAATGAATATTTTCATTGAAACAGGAAAATCCAAACTTTTTTAGTTTACTATACAGTAGAGCATCGGTTATCCAAACTAATGTTGTCTGGGGTGGTCGGATAATAAAAAATTCGGATAACCGAAATTCAATAAAAAAAAATACACACACACATACATATATATATATATATATATATATATATATATATATATATATATATATATATAACAAACTGTTTCGGCCAATACTTCAGTATCGTATTATTGTTCCCTTTGCAACTCGTGGTTAAATGCATTGCGCATAGGACTATTGGTTACTGTCATGCCCAAACACGACAATACTTTATTTGTCCATATGTTCTTTTTCCGGGATGGACCGTGTGATGTTGGTTTTGTTTGCCAAGCTTTCGCTCATCGTGTTGTGAGCTTCCTCAGGGCTAGTCAGTAAATGAAGAGCGGATGGTAGAGTCAGGGTGTATATACCTTAGGGGTGGGGGGGTGGTCTCGGTCGAAGTCTGCCTTCCCATTGGCTCGCTTGTGTCGAGTCCGTGGGCTGTGTTGTGTTCGGGTGGGTTCGTGTGTGTTCGGAATTGTCGTATGTGTTTGGATGATAGGTTGATGTGTTGGTCTTTTGTTTTATGGCAGGATACCAGTTTTTGCTAAGTTTGTAACCGTCTTCCTTATTGAAATTATTGGGTTCTTTAATAATTTCAATGGCCTCTCTTATGGTGCGGAGGTGATAATTATTTTCTTTGACCAGTGTGGTTGTGTTTTCGAAAGGTATGTGGTGGTTGGTGTTGTAGAAGTGTTCTGCTACAGCCGATTTTTCCGTCTTGAAGTTTTTGACACTAGATATGTGTTCTTTTAACCGTCTTTCGATGGTCCTACCAGTTTGTCCAATGTAGACCTTGCCACAGGAACAGGGTATGCTATAGATGCCTGGGGTACGTAGTCCTAATTTGTCTTTGGGTTTCGGTAGGATGTGAGCTATTGTTTTGTCTGTGGAGAATGTGGTCTTGATGTCATGGTTGTTTAGAATCCTGGCGATCTTTATTAGCTTGCGGGGGTCATGTCTGATGTTTTCCTGGAGAGGGGTTTATCCCTTCGTGTGGGAAGCATCAGTATACTGACCCAGCAGGTGAAGGTGGGGTCTTCTTCCCTTCTGATCGGGTGATCTCTAATGAGGTCATCCTCAGGAGGTTGAAGGTGCAGAATGGTGACATCGATGGCGTGCTCAGCTGGCAGGTACATCATGTTAGGGCCCTGGATAATGGCTTTTATGCCATATTCAGGATCTCTGAGACAAGTCTCGGCAGCCTCAGGAGGTGCGGAATGCAGGTTCATTTCAGCCTGCATCGAGTAACACTGAGGGTGCTGAAGAACAAGCCAGGTGAGCCCAGAGATGTGAAGAGGATGGAAGACAGGACTGCGAGGTACTTTGAGATTCCTCCAGGTGGAGTTGAGGAGGACCAGCCGCAGTCAGGCAGTGCCAGTGGCTCAGCCATGGAACCCCTTGTGCAGGTTTCGGAAGCTGAAGTCGCTCCTGATGAGGTCGATGAGCTCGCATTGTTGGCGGGCTCATCGAGCTCGGAACACGACCAGGCATGAAGCTGCTGCAGATAAATCTGCATCACTGCGTAGCGGCTTGTGATGTGCTACAGCAGTATGTCAGAGGTAAGGATATTGATGTTATTTTAATACAAGAGCCTTATCTTTTAAATGGTAGGATTGCGGGGCTTGGTTGGCCTGGCTACGGCTTGATTGCGGGGTCGGACCGGCCAAGGGCCTGCATCCTACACAAGAACAAATTTAAAATGCTGCCCCTCTGGCAATTTTGTTCCAGAGATCTTGCAGCAGCTGTGCTATCCCCCTCTGGGGAGGTGATGAGGGCAGACATCACTATTATAGCCGCATATCTGCCCTATGAGGAAGTTAACCCCTTGCAGCATGTGGAGAGGATGCTGGGGGGTTACTAATTTACTGGCGGCCCTAGACGCTAATGCGGATCATGAAGCCTGGGGAAGCTCCAACAACAACCCAAGAGGTGAGCATATATTTGAGTCTATCATAAGGTCTGGTCTTGATATATTAAACAGGGGGAATAGGTCAACCTTCTGTAATAGGTTGAGGTCGGAGGTGATAGACATAACAATAGCATCTAACGAGGTAAGTACCTACATCAAACACTGGCATGTCTCTGGTGCAGAGACATGCTCAGATCATAAATATATCCTATTTGACCTCTGCATTAGTGATCCCCAGACCTTGCTGTACAGAAACCCCAGGCGCACGGACTGGGGATTCTTCAGCAGCAGTCTGGAGGAGAACCTTAAAAGTTGCCTTAAGGGCATCAAAAACACATGGCAGCTGGAATCCCTCAATGATGCTTTGTCAAAAGCCATTATGGATGCCTATACCAGCAGTAATCGTGTGTGCTGTCAGTTCCAACAGGAAAACCTCCTGGTGGAATGATAATTTGAATAAGCTAAGGAATGGCACCAGGAAGCTATTCAATGCTGCTAAAAGAACGGGTAAGTGGGAGACCTACAGAGTGTCTCTCACTGAGTACCACAAACAGGTAAGGAAGGCCAAAAGACAGGCACGGAGGAAGTACTGCAGTGATGTGGACAATATTCCTGCTGCCTGTCGCATCAAAAAGATAATGTCCAGGGATGTGGGACACACAGTCTTGGGTACGCTCAGAACAAGGAGCTGTGACACGCAGAATAAGGAGGAAACCCTGAGGGAGTTGGCTGATTGTCACTTTCCGGGGTGTGAATCCCATTTGGCGTGTGAGGTGGCTCCGGAGGAACACATCTTAGGAGCGGATGGTGTACATCTGGCGAAGGCTAGGGAGATCATAAATTGACTCATTCGAGCCCTACAAATCGGGGGGCCCTGATGGTGTCTTGCCGGTCCTGTTGAAACAGGGATTTACGGCAATCAGGACTTACCTGCTTGAACTTTTGAGAGGAAGCTTAGCATTTGGATATATTCCTCAGAAGTGGAGAACGTCCAGGCTATATATTACCTCTCAAAACCTGGCAAGGAGTCATATGATGACCCCAAAGCATTCAGACCAATAAGTCTGTCATGAAGACGCTAGAAAAGATCTTAGATAGATACATCAGGAACAGTGCGTTGGTAGCAAATCCAATACACCCGCTTCAATTCGCATACCAAGCAGGGAAATCCTGTGAGGTTGCTCTTTTTAACCTGGTTACAAGATTGGAGAGATCCATGAAACAGGGCGAAACTACAGTAGGCATCTTTGTAGATATAGAAAGTGCCTTTGACAGAACACCTTACAGCACCATAAGTAGGGCGCTGAGGAGCAAAGAGATCGAGCCTGTTGTCTGCAGGTGGATTAATTCCATGCTGGAGCAGAGAGCTCTTACATCTGAACTAGGTACCACCAAACTGTGGATCAAGCCCAGAGGAGGCTGCCCGCAGGGAGGTGTACTTTCACCACTGCTCTGGTGTTTGGTGGCGGACTCACTTCTGTCAGGAATCAATGGAGCAGGCTTCTATGCACAGGGGTACGCGGATGATGCAGCCATCCTGGTGGGAGGCAGACATCACTGTGTTATCTCTGACCTGCTTAAGACAGTGACGAATATTCTGTCGCGCTGGTGCTTGGATAATGGTCTGAGCATCAACCCGCGTAAGATAAACGTTCTGACCTTTACAAGAAAGCGCAAGGTGGTCATAAGACTGCCAATGCTCAATGGAATCCAGTTATGTTGGAACAGCGCGGTTAAATATCTTGGGCTGACGCTGGACGATAAACTGAGATGGAGACAACACGTGGATAACACGACAAACAAAGCTATTAGATGCCTGTGGGCTTGCAAAAGGGCAGTGGGAAAGTCATGGGGCTTGAAGCCGAAAATGATCTATTGGCTGTATGTCACGGCCATTAGACCCATTGTGACCTATGCAGCCCTGGTGTGGTGGCAAGGCGCAGGTAAAAGTGGATCCAGACTTAAGATGGAGAAGCTACAGAGATTGGCCTGTCTAATGATGGCGGGTGCGATGAGGACAACTCCTACTGCTACAATGGAGATGGTGCTTGGGCTCAGGCCATTGGCACTGGAACTTGAGTACCAAGCCTTGGTCTCCACGTACAGGCTGCTTAAACAGAACATAATCCCTGGAGTATCTGATCTGAGTAGCTCGAGGGAACTGTTCACTAAAATTGAGGCAGATCGCATCTTAGCAATGCGGTCTGATCTTCAGGTTGGCGTCGCGATGTCGCCTAAGTAAATAGTCAATATTGACACAACGAAAAGGAACAGGTCCTGCAATGGCATCAATTGCTACACGGATGGCTCGCTCACGGCTTCTGGTGCGGGAGCAGGGTTCTGGAGGAGGGACAAACCTAGGGAAGGAACTTGGATCTCCCTGGGGAGGTACTCCTCAGTATTTCAATCTGAAGTACTGGCCATTAATTACTGTGCGCAGACACTGCTGGATGAGCGGATGTCAGGTAGAAGGATTACTTTCTTCACTGACAGCCAAGCTGCCATAGGTGCGGTAAGTGGACACAGTACCAACTCACGGATTGTGTGGGACTGCTATGCAGCTCTTAACAAACTGGCTGAGAGTAACAGGGTCAGCATCGAGTGGGTTTCTGGACACCATGGTATCCCTGGCAATGAAGAGGCTGGCTAGACTAGGGTCGGATAGAGTTCCGTGCAGTCCTGAACCGGTTTGCGGAATTGGTCTCAGCTATGCAAAGCGCAGAATAAAGGACATCTACCTTCGGAAAATGAACCAGGATTGGTGCAGACTAGGTGGCTTAAAACACTCTAAATTATTCCTTGACAGCTTCTATGAGAAGTTGAGCAAAGCCGCTCTGGAGCTGGGCAGGGAAGCATTAAAGAGAATCATAGCGGTGATTACGGGGCATAGCAGGCTCAACGCCCACATGTTTAGGCTGGGACTAGCGGGTGTCCCCTCTTGCCGCTTTTGTCATGCAGCGGACGAATCACCCTACCAGATTGTCTGCCTATGTGATAGGTTTGCCAACCTAAGATTTGAGACCTTTGGTCTGGATAGAGTCACCGATCCCAGGCAGCACGAAACTATCAACACAGCAAGCATACTGAAATTTGTGGGTTCGACTAACCTAAGACTTTAATAAATCGCATATAGATGGGGCGCACAATAGATCAGTCATGGTCGCAGTGCAGATAATGCCCACTTTAAAGAAAAAAGAAAAAAAAAAGGATAAGTGGAACGGAATAAAGATCTCTTCTATAGGGAAGATGAGGTTTTACCCACAACAGGGAGAACGGTCCACCAGATCAAATTAAAAACGGATGTACCAGTATATGTCAAGGATAGACGTTACCCGCAGGCGCTGAGGGATATCATAAATGGACAATTGGACGATCTCCTGCGTCAAGGAATCATAAGACCAAGTAGTTCCCCGTTTAACAGTCGGTTATGGATAGTGGGGAAAAAGAAGGTTGAGAACGCGCAAACGGAGAAACAGTATAGAGTCGTGGTCGACTACAGAAAGCTTAACGATGCTACAGAGGACGAACGTTACCCGCTTCCCCGCGTGGAAGACATCCTGGACAGACTGGCATGGGCAACAATTTTTAGCACCTTAGATCTCAAAAGTGGGTACCATCAAGTAAGCATTGCTCCCGACGACATGGGAAAAACCGCGTTTTCTTGGGAACGAGGCCATTATGAGTTAGTAAGAATGCGGTTCGGGCTGAAACGAGCACCAATGACATTCCAGTGGTTAATGGATGAGTTCCAGAGAGGGTTAGGAGAGGACTTCGCCCAAGTCTATATGGATGATTTAATTATTTTTAGCCGTTCGGAAAATGACCATGTAAGACATCTTGGGCGGGTGTTCGACAGAATCCGCGAGTTCGGGCTTAAGTTATCTAAAGAAAAGTCAAGGTTCGGATTACAGAAAATTCGCTTTCTGGGACATGTGGTTTCACAAAAAGGGGTACAACCTGATAGAGAAAGGGTAAAAGCCATTCAGGAAGCACCCAACAACGTTCGAGGGGTTCGCAGGTTCTTGGGGATGGTGAATTACTATCGGCGGTTCGTCCCAGGGATTGCTGAATTGACCCAGCCGTTAACGAAAATTCTAAAGAAGGGGAGATGTTTCTGCTTAGGACCCGCTCAGGTCGAGAGTATTTCTGCTGAGAAATATTAACGTCAAAACCGCTGTTGGCTTTTCCTGATTTTCACCATATGCTCCGGATCACCACAGATGCGAGTGAGGTCACTATTGGGGCGGTCCTGTCGCAAAACTTCGTAGAAGGAGAGAAACCGATCGCTTTCGCGAGCAGGAAACTAAACTCTGCCGAACAACGGTACAGTGCAATCGAGCACGAACTGTTAGCAGTGGTATGGGCGGTCGAATATTTCCGGCCTTATGTATATGAGCGTCGGTTCGAGCTACCAACTGATCACAAACCGCTTGTATCTAGCGACCCTTAAGGAATCTTCGGCGCGCGTCTCCCGATGGAAGGAGCGCTTAGCACCCTATAATTTTCAAGTCATTCACAAAAAGGGGGGGGCGGTGGCGGATTGGTTGTCACGCGATCTAGTCATTAATGCGATAGAGGAGGAAGGCACGTCGGCCGAACCATTCGCAGTACGCTATTTGCGAGACTGGGTGGAACACGGGCCGGAGATCCCTTTAGTTCGTCAACAATCAGAAGAAACCGTGGCCTCACCAGACCGAGCTAGGGAACTCCCAGAAGTCGACGAAATTATCAACGATAAGAAGTTTCAGATGGTGATTCGGTCGAAACAAGGGGGAGGTACTGAGACGAGGGCATCGATGTACTGAGACGAGGGCATCCCCGAATGAAAGCCCTTCGTACATCGATGCCCTCGTCTCAGTACATCGATGTACGAAGGGCTTTCAACAGTTCCGTATTACACCGTCAGTAGATGAGGTTGAGGTAGAACGACTATTCTCAGAGTTCCGTGTACCGGGATGCCGGGGTCATATTTATGTCGGCAACAAAGTGCTTCTCGACAAAATTAAGCGGTTGTGGCGCCAGGAACGAATCGGGGTGGGTTGTTCTCTAGTGCGTTGCCTTTGGCAAGTCGAAACTGTACCTGACCTCACAGCACATCAGCGGGTCATTAGGGATCACCACAGCGGCAAAACGAACCACAGGGGGACTGACAAGACTTTACGTGCACTGAAACGTCTCTACTTTTGGAAATCAATGAGTCGTACGGTGAAAGAGTTTATAGACCAATGCACCGTATGTCAACGCGCAAAATATGACCGACAGCCGCTGGTGGCAGAACAAACCGTCACTCCCACTGCGATGGAACCTCTCAGATCAGTGCAAGTCGACATTTATTCTAATGAGGGGCAGTCCTGGCTCACTATGCTAGAAACTTTTAGTAAACTTGCCATGACGTATCCTATCGCGGAAAAAAACCCGAAGGCCGTGTGGGAAGGCATCCTCCAGTGGTGTGCAACTTATGGGGTACCCGAGGACATAACTTCGACAATTCATTAATTCGTGAAGAATGTGCCTAATTAGGGTTTACGCGGCGGTTTAATACTCCTCACCACATTAAGAGCAGGGGGGCAGTATAAAGATTACATAATACCCTGAGGGAACACCTCCGGTTACTGAAGTTGGGAAGAGATCTCGATCCGTACGACGCTATGCCGAGAGCGATAATTGCCTATAACCACACTATACATTCAGCAACAGAATTGTCACCGATTGAAATTGTGTTCGGGCAGTCACGGAGGGATAGGGGCGACCTCATCACGGTTAACAACGATGAATTACGTACCCTACTCCACCAATCACGAACCACTCGTAAATCTACATGGAGAAGAGTGTGCGAAAAACTGATCCGAGAGAAGACTACCAGAGTGCACAAAGCTATAACGCTCAGGCCGGAGTGTATACCAAGGGTCCCCTACCATTAGGCAAGATCGTCTACCGACAATTACGAACGGCGCGTACTAAGTCCGCGGCTCGTTATGAGGGACCTTACAAGATCGTGACGATCCGCGAACACAACCTTTACACGATTCGGGATGAGCATCACCCATTTCGCGTCCGGATCGTCCACCTGGAAGAACTTCGAGTACCTCATGCTCTGTCATCTGTCCCGCCTGCGACGGATACATCTGAGCTCAGTTAATTCAAGCATGTGACCAATAGTGCAAAGGAAGTTGTTTTGTTTTTCCTTTTGTGTTTTTTTTTTGTTTTTGTTTTTGTTTTGTATGTTTCTGTAAGTGCTTTTATTACTTTTGTTATAAGTGTGCTTTTCTTTATTTTTTCTATTGTAATAGTTCCTCCTGGTAGGAACTGGAAGGGGAGAGTTAAGTATGCATCTCTAGACTAATAGGATTAAGTTAAGTTAAGAATCAAGCTATAGTTTTCATTTCTGTATAAACATTAAATACTATATATATAGAGCTGTAGAATAAATAAAGAGTCAGTTGATATTCAAACACGTACAGTTACTCTGCCCTAATTTTATCCTTTTTTTTATGTTATTTATTCAGTCTTATTTTAAGTTATATATATATATACACATATATATACATTAGAAAGGAAAATCTAATTATGAAAAGTTTATAAAAACCATTATTGCTTATTTACGTAAAAACATTGCTCTTTTTGTAACCTGGAGGTGTAGCTTCTTTTCGAACTTAAATGGTAAATCTTTCCAATAGAGGCCCGTTTCGTCTGCATTGTAAACGAAATCCAAATCATATCCATTGTCTTCGAAATCTGGGAAAAAGAAACTGCTGCTGGTGCGTCGGCACTTAATTTTTCATCATGAATTTCAATTTGCTGAATCCCATGTCGTAATTCAAAATTCGAAGATTCTACAGATATGCAAATTGATCGTTTGGGACGAATGGACAAACACAAGAGGTCTCTGGAGGCACTGGACAGAACGTTAAAAGATCTTTGTGGCAGCCAAAACAGTTTTGGTGGAACCATGATTCTGTTGTCACGTGATTTTCGACAGACTTTTCCAATTATTTCTCGATCAACTGTTATTGACACAACTAACATGTGAATATTTTTGCAACAATATCAAACTGCGATAATGTTTTTGAGGCAGTTATTAGATATTGGAAATGGTAAGGTCGCAGTTGATATCTCAACTGGATTAATTACACTACCCACGGTTCCATTGAGGATTATACGAAGGTTTTCAGATTGTAGGGATTGGATACGAGAGGAATTCGATGGCTTAGTGGAGCCCCAAAGCTCTAATCCATAAGTCCAAATAGGTCTTATGATGGTCATGTAGATGAGTCTTTTATAGTTAATTGATAGCTTAGAGGGTTTGTCTAGTGAGTGTTGAAGTAGCCTAAAACGTCGAGCAGTTTCTTGTCTTTTCAGTCTTGTATGAGGATTCCAGGTTCATCGTTTATCGAGATGCAACTCTAAGTAACGGATCTGTTCTAAAGGCACCAGTAGGATATTATTAAAGGATACTGAAGTGCAGGAAGTCATTGGTTTACGACGTAAGGTAAAAGTGATTTGATGCGATTTTTGAGAATTTATTTTAATTCTCCAGTTTTGACACCATTCTTTAAGATTAGTGATATGGGATTGGAGGCTTTAGGATGCAATAACTGGATTGGTGTTGACTGATAATACACATGTATTATCAGTATACATGGTAAGGATAGTATTAGGGTTGAGTTGGGATGTCAGCTGTATAAACTGTATAAAGGATTAAGCCAAGGATACTACCTTGAGGAACACCAGCAGATTGGGAAAAGAGGGATGAATAGACATTATTAAGGTTTACTTGAAAAGTTCTATTTGTGAGATAGGATTGAAGGATGAGAGAGTATGTAGGGGGTAGGAATTTATGGAGTTTGTAGAGCAAGCCCGGATGCCAGACTCGGTCAAAAGCCTGTTCCACGTCAAGAAAGACGCTAAAACAATATGATCCACATTCTAATGCAGAGGAGACTACATCCACCACACGATGACATTGATGAATAGTGGAGTGTAAAAAAAAAACAACAAATGTAAACAGCATCTTTCCAACAATTCACTTTTGCTTTTTCCAAAGTTTTATGAATAGAACTGCCTAACGATTATTTTCCTAACTGGTGATTGAATCAAAATTATTTTTTATTCCCGTTATGGTTAACTTACCGAACACCGAACTCCGTAGCTAATGTCTGACCCGCCGATTCACCTTTTTTTTAGCCACGTAATTATTTCCAATTTGTCTTTTAATGAAAGAACCACTCATTTTCTTTTTGTTGGCATGCTGCAATTTTAAAACAAAAAGTGATCACAAATGTGATGTACACCTCACAAAGTATGATTTAAAACTGAAGATGAGCAATCTATTACCAACCATATGAATAAGAAGGGATTCAGAGAAACAAATGAAATTTATGAAATGACCAGTTCTTGGTAAGCAAATAAATATTTTTATCTAAGTTTATTTTTTTGCTATTTCCGAGAAATGATAAAGACCCCCCTTATTGATGTCATGGAAAAAATCATTTTCTGTCAAATTAGATTTAAAATGACAATAATTTTAACAATACAAATAAGCAATTGGATGATCTGATCAAATCAATTAAAATTACATTTGAAAAAAAAAAATAGTTCCGTTAATTGAATGTTCTGATAACTGACATTTTGATAATCGATGCTCCACTGTACTTCTACAACTGCTTGGAATGAAGTAAAAATTTAATAACCAGATGTTTTATTTTAGATTTTTCTTTTTACTATAGATAGTGAAAGCAGGTATATAGGCAGAAGTTAAACTTAGTTATTAGCAACAAAACATTTTTGAAGACCTCATAAGTATTATTGTTTTCAATTAAATTTTAAAATCTTATTATTACTAATTAAAAAATAAAAAAATAAATTTGACTATTTTGGTAAATAAATAAATGTTGGTTACCTTGAAACATCTAACTGGGTCAGCAAAAGATCGGTAAGATTCAGAGCTAACTCAAGTAAGCTAATCAAATCTGCTTAGAAAGAGAAATGCATTAATAAACAAAAACATTGAATAAACTACCAATACAGTTTGACAAAAATAATATAAACTATTGATACCAACTTGAAATTCTTTCCTGAAGGGTTTCATTTGAAACAGAACGTGTAAATGTGTCATTTTCAAAAAACTGAGTCAGGCTATCAACCATCAGTAATAATACATGCCTGTAAATAATAAGACGACGTATTTTAAAAACATAAAAGACATAAAGACATTTAATTATAGATAAATGGCTGATTGCATACCGAGCCCTATGCCTTATGGCATCTCTTTGGCTATTTTCTCGTCCTGCTGTTACACCAGGCCTACACCTTGCTGAGCTGTAATTACAATTTACAATATATTTGACAGTTTAAAAACAGAAAAAAATCGATTGGGAGGCACATTATTAAAAGATAAAATAGTTCCAAGACAATTTTTATAAAGAAAAATGTTAAATAAGGTATAAGTAGAGGCTGATTCAAAATTTTGGCACTCCAAGGAGTGCCCTTCAATCCTCCATTCCTCCAGGAAAGAGGAGAAGTAATGGGGGAAAGAAAAGGATGTGGTCAGTTGGGCAATTCTCCACAAGAAAACCGTTTTTATTACAATTTTAATTTTAAAGATATAACTTATATAAATAATTTCATAGGCAAAATTTTGTATTTTATAAGTAATAAGTAAATGAAACAGCAGAATAAAGAGTTGAAATTAAATTTAATCTCTACAATGGCTATGAACACAAAACAGATTGTCATTTACTACAAAATTGGTTCATTTAATGTTTCCCTCCCCTCCCACAAACTCCCCAATTTAATCTTTTCCAATAAATTATTTTATCTGCTAAATCTAGACTGATACAGTGATCTGTTTCTATTTTTTGAAAGAAATTCTTTTAAATAAACAGATTGGTATTAAATATCCCAACACCAGTAGACGCTCTGACAGTCAAGCATCTGACCGAGCTGTGACCTTTAATAAATTTTAAGCATGTATTCTATCTCACTGTCACTGTTTATACCACTTCTTGAATCCATTGCAAAACTACAAGCAACTAATATAATAGTTAGGTGGACCAACAAATTATAAAAAAGCTTAATTAAATGAAGATTTATCTTTCAACTTGTCATTAATAGATTCAGCATATTACAGAATGCAATCCACTGAGCAACCCTAGACCTTGTGGTAAATCTGGTCTTGTGAATATATTTTCCAAGTGATGCATACTGTCTAATATACTCCTATACATAAAATGCTTTGATATAGAAAAGAATAGAATAGAAAAATAATTTTATTCTGAGGCCAGGTCCCTTAATAACAAAAATGAACAAAGTTTAATAAAAATATATCTGGGCTACATTATTAGAATAAAACAGTTATTTACACAATAACTTGATAATAAATAATAACTAAAAGGTATGTCTTTATAGAGAATTAGAAAAAGTAATACCAAAAAAATTGCAGACAAATTTACAATAAAAAGAAATAGGCTAATAGAAAAAAAAATAATAGCATCTAATAATATCATTATGAGTGAGGAATATTTACAGTAATTCATCAATTGACTATGTTGAATACAGCTATTAAATTTGTATTGATTACAGAGCATCTGTTTGGGAATTTAGAAGATATAGGAAAAGTTTAGATTTAAATGTGGATAAAGAAGACGCATGACAGATATCGAGTGGGAGTGAGTTCCAAAGAGAGATAGAATGGGCAAGAAAGGAACGCTCAAAAGTTTTGGTAACGTAAACGTAAACGTAAACGTTCGGAAGGGCTTAGGTACAAGAGAAACAATCTTCACATTGAATGTTCTCGTCCAACGATTTATGGATATGAATCAGCCTTTATGTGAGTTTCATTGATCATATCAAAGCTTTCAGCAGGGTCTATCATGTACAAGATATACAGATTCTCAGAGAACTTAATATACTTGAGATATAAAAATTATCACAAATTTATTATAATCAGAAAGCAATGATAAAAATAGAAGGGAATAACATGGAAGAAATAGATATATGCTGTCACTATAGAAATAGATGCATGCTGTCACTGATGTTAACAATATAAGATATGGGGATGATAGAGTCTTGATTGCTACCAATCTAAATGATTAACAGATACTAGTGAATAATTGTCAAGAGAACAAAATTCGTAATAAGACAGTACATAATAACAACTGCACAATAATCAAAACTGGAATAAGGTAAGCAAGAGCCATGATTACAAAAATAAAAAGAGTACTTTGTTGTTTGCTTACTATGAAGTAAAAAATCAGATTTTTGAAATGATAAGTGGGCATGGATAAGATACCTCACAATGCATTAAATGATATTTGGAGTATAAATTTAATGTATTAAAACTTTTCATGTTTTGAATATTCTATTTATACTAAAAATTAGAAAATGAAGAATATGCAATATATTCAAATTCTAGCATAACTTATACCTGAGTTTTAATAACATTTTTAATAATACATATAAATTTCAACCACTAATTCCCCACTAATAGGGAAATTAATTCATCTGTTAATTATACCTAAAAAAATGGTATTAAATATACTTACGAAGATTCTTCAGGTGCTTCTCGGGAATTGGAGAATTCACGGGGCGGCCACACTAAAATTAAAATATTGATGAGGAATTGGTTACTAGATTTATTTTGAGAAATGTTGAAAATATTAGGGGAGTGCAAAAATTTTCATTTTATAAATAAAATATTTTATCTATAACATCTATCTTCTAATGATCTTAACATTTTTATTTTTTTAAATAAATACATACCTTTTTCTCTGAAGGGATTATGCCAGGGTCGGAAGGATAATGGGGGTCTAAATCTTGGTCTTCCAGAAATGCGATATCTGACACTTATTCGTGTAGTTGCCCTTGGAGTCTTAGAAATAAAATAAATAAGATTTAACTTTTAAGATTGATTACTAATAGTTATTTATAAACAAACAACTTTTAATTCTCATTTTTAGAATACTATTTTAAAAAAAAGATGATTAATTCACAATAAAATTAAGAATTCATATTAATTTCTAACTACTCACCATATTAAATTTTTGCCTGTTGCATGCTAAAATATTTCTACATAATAAAATGTAGAAAGGAGATAGTTGGGGGGTGCAGTAAAAAAAAAACACTGAATAAGTACTTATAATTATGTGCCGACGTTTCGACCTACAGTGTAGGTCATCTTCAGAGCGATTTGGAGAGAGAAGCCGGTGAACCCAACGGCTCTGAAGATGACCTACACTGTAGGTCGAAACGTCGGCACATAATTATAAGTCTAGTACTTATTCAGCGTTTTTTTTTTACTGAACCCCCCAACTATCTCCTTTCTACATTTGATCATCCAGTCAACTATTTTCCTCTCATACATACATAATAAAATATTCTACATACTTATCAAAATGAAAATAAAGGTAATACTTTTTAAAAAGATGTAAGGAGGGAGAAATGGTCCAGGAAAATATAGTAAATGTAAATTAGAAACAAAGGTTTTGACCAACATTGCAGGTCTTCATCAGGGCTGAATAAACAAGATAACAAAATACAAAAAACTGAAACAGTAGAATTACAGAATAGGTCGAGGAAATTGTCTGAGATTATCAAAGTGGTTTTAGACGAAACCATACAACTAATATTTTCCTTATGCCAAATTCTAGAGAAAAAATTAGAATAAAACTAAGCTGTTTAACTATTCTATATTGATTTCAAAAAACCTTATGATCCCATCAACTGTCAAATAATGTATAACGTATTGATTGAACAGGGTATACCAAAGAAATAAGTAAATCTTGTTGTGAATTACCAAAACTTACAATAAAGTTAGAATTAATAACTATTTTTTAGAGAAATTCGAGGTGATTCATTTTCACCTGTGATGTTTAATTTAACAGCTGAGTATATAATTAAAAAGGTTTGGTGATACATACCAAACAAGGTTTGGGTATGAATCTGAACAGCATAATATTTGTGATTGGGTTTGCGGACAATTCAGAACTGTTAGGTGAGGACAAGGAAAATATTAAACTTACGCACAGAAGCGTTTATGAATGCAGGTAATGAAATAGGGCTCAAAGTTAATTCGGAGAAGACTAACTATATGGCCAGTAACAGAAGAGGGGGAAATTTTTGTGATATTGTAGCATAGAAGAATAAGTTTGAAAAGGTCGAAAAGTTTAAGTACTAAAGGTCTATGATAACTAGAAAACATGAAGTTCTAGTATAAAGAAAGGCACAAATTCTTCAAATTTTTCAGTATCAACATAAGCTCGTGTCTTTCTTTCCATAATCTAAAATCAGAATTTATAAATTTATTATCCTACCAACTGTTGATTATAGAAGTGAAACGTGGTCGATAATGTCGAAGAATGAACGTATTAAGGTATCACATAGAATATTCAATCCGAAAAAGGATGAGAGCACTACAGAATTTAAAATACTCAAAGGTGAATTGCAGAGCATGCACCTGGTTAATATAATTGAACTGATAGCATAGCGAAGATGGGATAATCTGAAAGCTGTTAGGCCGAGTAATGAACATATTACCAAGCAATTAATAAGAGCTTAGCCAATGGGCAAACATCTGAGGAGTGGATCGAGATGTAGGAAGGATTACGTTAAGAGTGATCTAATAGATTGGGGTAATAGTCCATGGACAGAAGTTTGCAAGCAGAGATTGGTGGTATCAGCATCAGCAACTTTGGGCCCGCTAAGTCGTAGTTTTATTATTATTATGTACAACATATTATTTATTTTTCTGTACCTTTGTTCCAATTACTTTATTTTTATATACCTTTTTTTGGATCTTGATTACTCAGCCATGACAAGAAGCTGCAATATGGATTTCTTATAAATAGTTTTTTACTATTTGAGAATTTTTTTTCCAAACCATTTTTTCTATACAGTTTATATAATCAACTATTAATTTTTCGAACTAAATAAAAAAAAATTAATTTACATCATTGCTACTAGATGGAGACTGATCACACATAGACTTCCTCTTCACTCCATGAGAAGTATCTGCATCAGAGCTTTCACTTTGTCTTGAAGCATTACCTTCATCATTATCATCGCTATCATCATCTACACTAGTACCCTAAAAAAACAAAAACAAATATAATTGTTAAAATGTTAGAGAGGAAAATAGTTGGCTGGATGATATAATGGAGGATGGAGATAGTTGGGGGGTGCATTAAAATGACTTAGGTTAATAGGTTAACTTAGATTATTAGGTGTTGTTTTTTTTACTGCAACCCCCCAACTATCTCCATTCTCCATAATTGTTAAAAATTTATTTTAAAGAAGGAATTTGTATATGCCAATAGAATAACAAAATGAACATTTATTGAGGTTCACTAAAAATACCAAGATTGTTGAACTAACTTCTTATAAGGATCTTTAGAGCTTTCTATTCAGCTAATTTCTTGAGGTTCCAAATGAAAATTTGAAAGTATTCATGCAAATTGACATTTTATTTTTTTTTAACATTTGCATCCTTAATACCAGAGTAAAGGTAGAATTAATATTAAAAATGAGGGAAATGCTATAATCTAGCACTTAATCAAATTGGTATAGGAAAAAAAGAAAATGCCTTTGTTTAAAAGAAAAGTTGGTACAAAATGTAATTAGAATTATAAAAATAATAAGACATAGCATTGTCATTTGCAAGAGATCCTTTCTGAACATAAAAAATAATACTGCCACAAATAAAAATCACAAATGCGTGAAAGAATTTAAAATTTTTCTCTTGGATACTTAGATGAAACAATTATCTTCAATTACTTCATAAAATTTTAGTTTCACATAAAAAATGCCTCTCTTAACAGCAAAGCATAAAAAAAAAAAAAATTCACTGCTCCACTACTCGTTTCATTTAAGATAATCATACTGCAATCAGGGAAGTTTGGACAATAATGAATTGGGAATTTAAAATTGGTTGGTTTTGACTGGTGATCATGACATTATTCAAATTTCAATTTTAAGTAAGAAATTAAAACTTAATAATAAATTTTATCTTTAGGAGGCCTAGTTTAGAAGTTATAGCAAAAAAAAAAGAAAAACAACGGAAAGTTAGATGTTTTTCAATAGTAACTCAGACGCATACCAATATTACAATATACCAAAAAATTTAGAAAATGTTATACAAAAAGTTCACGCTAAACAAAGTTTAATAAAGTAGAATTCACACACCTGTGGGTACCTCCTAGGAAACCTGAAGTGTCTATCAAAACGAGGTCGTTTATAGGCAGGCCTATGTAGAAACCTAAATCTTCTTGTGCCCAAGTGGCGTCTCTGGGTTGACATTAGACCTGAATCTTCACTTTCCTCATCCGTTGGTAGTGAAGAAGTACTAGCGACTCCTTCTGTATCAACTTCATTTCCTGGAGAGACCCTTACTATGGGTGGCCAATCCCTAACAGCTCTATGGAGAGTGAATATTTGTGATTCTAGCTCTTGCCACATTCGCCTCATTTCTCCAGACTCGAGACGAACTCGACTATCACCAAAATACAAACATAAATAAGGAAATCATACATACAGAAGAAACAAAAATACTAATAACAAAAAAATATCAAAACTAAGCTGAGTGAGTTCATTGGAAGGACATATATAGGCAACTCCATGGTATCAGTTGAAATTAATTTGTAATAATCAAACAAGTTTACTAATTTGAAAAATGAATTTCACTAATACATTGCCGTGTTCCATTAGTAATATTTGTATGTGCCAACTTGGTATTTATGTACCAAGACAATAAAAAAACAAACAGAAAATAAACTTGGTGCACAAAATTATAAATTCTCAAAAACTAAAAAAAAATTTAAATAAGTTCCTAACAAGTGAAAGGATGAACTCTCCCCCCCAAAAAACCTGATTTAATTTATGAGTCATTAGGAAATGATAATCAATGAGTGTTAGAACAGCTTTGAACTGATCCCCAAATTATGGGCCAATAAATAAAATTAAGCATTAGAAATGAGACATTGATTTATTATTAGTATTAATTTAGTATTATTAGTAATTAATTGATTGCATCTTTGATAAGATAATTGATTTTCAGGTTATAATACGAAACCATGTGTTGGTATAAAATAGATGGCAGAATAGTACAATTGACATGAGTTCACACCCTTTGGCATAATGTGAGTCGGATCATAACAATTAGTTTTGTTGTTTGTTCATTTAACATCACTTTATGCTGCTATGGCTAATCAGACGAAGCTACAGTGGGAGCTCTAAATATTGCCTTTCCAGGTTTTATTAGGATAGGGGTTTTAATGAGTACCTGACATCCTACAGGCTCAGGACCCCCGTTTAATGTCCTTTCAGAAGGACGGCATAACCAAGGATTTTTTACTCCCTTAAAAATTCCTAGGGCCACCTGCCGGGCTACGAACCCGCGATCTTGGGTTTAATAAAAATTAGTAATCATGAAGATTGATGAAAACTAGAAATATAAAAAGGAGAATAGAAATCAGTTTCATACTAAAAAATTCAATATAGATAAATTGTATAAAAGGTACAAACATGTAATGTAAACAAGTCCGTAATGATTGGAATTAGAAAAAAAACAGTTGGTACACACCACAAAAATGTAATTTTAGAAAATCACAATTTTAGACTTGTATCTGAAGATCAGCCACAAACAATGCAGATCTTAACATAATTTAGGTAATGACATAACATTTTTCAAAATATGCACAATTTTAATGTTTTCAAATTAGAATTTTGGTTTATTTTCTGCATCAAGATTTGAGACTTTCATCATTAGTTATATAAATAAAAAACAAATTACCTGCATTGACGTGATAAATTATCTATATGCCTTCCTAAAAGTTGTAACCCAAATCTGACACTAGCGAGATCCGGAGTGTTACCAGATGGAGGCTGCAAAGTAGTATCATTACTTGAAGTGGATGGGAAGGGTCTTTGCAGAAGATTAGAAAGTCTTGTTAATAACCTTCTCTCTGCATTTTCCGTAGCGACCCTTAAAAGCTGAGAAAACATAAAAAAAATTAAGTTTAATATAACACAATTTTTTAATATAATTAATTAGTTAATTTTAGTGATATATTTATTTTAGTTCTGACTAATTTAAAAATGTGATTAAGAATAAGAATTTGAACTAAATAAAAATTAATTTAAAAGTCTAGTTGGGATTCTCTGATAAAACAGAAAATGGGTGGGTATAAGCTGAGAGTGTGTGCCTTTGCAGCAATATTTTCTATATTATTATTATACTATAATTATACAGTAAAATGGAAAGCTACTGGTCCTCCAGGTTGGGGATTGAGCGGAGGGGCCAGCTACCCCACCCTCAGAAAACATGTATTGCTGTGAAACATCAAGGAATTAGCCTTGGATTTGGACTGTCTTCAAGGAATCAACCCGGCGCACTTAAGGATTTTAAATTAGCCACATGGAATGTACGATCATTATATAGGCCAGGATCTTTAAAGATGCTACAAGATGAGCTGTATAAGTATAAGATAGATATAATGGCTATCCAAGAGATGAGATGGACAGGATCAGGCATTATGGAGATGAAGCATCACACCATATACTACAGTTGTCACAAAGATCAGCATATTTTTAGAAAGGTTTTGTTGTTGGTGATGGGATGAGACAAATGGTTATTGATTTTAAGCCCATTAACCACTGCATCCGTAAGTTACGATTTAAAGGAAGATTCCGAAACTATTCTATA
Organism: Arma custos; assembly: GCA_037127475.1. Taxonomy (NCBI): domain Eukaryota; kingdom Metazoa; phylum Arthropoda; class Insecta; order Hemiptera; family Pentatomidae; genus Arma; species Arma custos. The sequence goes on along the minus strand of CM073764.1, from coordinate 30,199,661 downwards.
ATTTCGTGCCACGCACCAACAGAGGTGGTGGAAGAAGAAGCAAAGGAAACTTTCTATAGCAACCTTGAAAGTGCCTTCGATGAATGTCCTCGTCACAACATAAAAATAGTTTTGGGAGACCTCAATGTACAGATCGGTAGAGATTCAGTTCTTTGGCTCCTAGATGGAAGACATAGCCTGCACAATTGTCCAATGATAATGGAACTAAGTTAGTCAATTTCACAGCATCACACAATATGGTTGTTAGGAGTACCATGTCTGACAAGAAAGATATCTACAAGGCAACATGGGTTTCTCCAGACAATAACTCCAGAAACCAGATTGACCATGTTCTTATCAGCGGAAGACAGCATTCTTTACTTATGGCGGTTAGAACGTACAGAGGAGAAAATTTAGATAGCGATCATTACCTGGTAATAACACGTATCCATGCCAAAATTAGCAACGTACAAAAGACTAGACGGTATCCTCTCAAGGAGAATAAATACTCGAAAGCTACAGGAGCCAGAGTACAAACAACAGTTTGCCCAAATGTTGGATGTAGCTTTGGAACGTGGGTTTGAGGAGAATGGTGTTGATAAAATATGGTGCCAGTGTAGGGATACTATTAAACAAATTGCTAAAGAAGTACTAGGCTTAGAGGGGCCACCTCAGAGGTCTGGATGGTTTGATCAAGAATGTCAAGAGGCTACAGACAGGAAAAACAGGGCCTATAGGAAGATGATTGATGTGCATAGGACTCGCCAGGCAGTTTCTGATTACAGAGTGTTAAGAGTGTGAAGTTCTTGACCCACCAGATGATGAGGAAATTAAGGCTGCAATTCAGAAGCTTAAAAATAACCGAGCACCTGGATGTGATGGCTTACCAGCTGAACTTCTGAAGACTGTTGGAAATAAAATGATAAAGGTGATTCGAGATCTGCTACACAGTGGTTGGATAAGCAAAACTCTTCCGCATGAATGGTGCATTGGCCTTATCCTCCCTCTTAACAAGAAAGGAGACAAGATGCTTTATGATAACTACCGTGGTATAACACTTCTAAGCTCTGCCTACAAAGTACTTTCGAATGTGGCATTCCAAAGACTACTTCCCCATGCCCAGAGAGAGATTGGAATGCACCAGTGCGGATTTATTAATGGTAGATCTTGTATTGATCAAATATTCTCCCTGAGAACTCTTATGGAAAGGACTAGAGAGTACAATATAACGACCCACCACCTTTTCGTGGATTTCAGCAATGCCTATGACTGTATCATCAGGGGAAAACTGTATCGAAGTAAGGAAGAAATGAATGTCCCCAGAGAATTGATAAGCCTAGTGGAATTGTTGATGAGAGAGCAGAGAAGCCAGGTCAAGATCCAGAATGACTTGTCTGAAGAATTCAAGACAACAAGAGGCCTGAGACAAGGGGATGGATCTCGTGCCTATTATTTAATTTTGCACAAGAAAAAGGTCATAAGAGACGCAGGGTTACAAGTCACTGGTACGATTCTGACTAAGTCCATCCAAATACTGGCCTATGACATAGACATAGTGGAAAGAACACGGAGAGATCTACAATAGGCTTTTCTTGCTTTGGAGAATGCTGGACAGGGTATAGGTCTTCAGGTAAACCAAGTAAAGACTAAGTATATGGTGGCTAACCCTTCAAGACAATCGGATCCCACCATCACGTTTGGTGCCTACACATTCGAAAGTGTCGACCATTTTGTCTACCTCGGTTCTCTGGTCAAAGCAAATAGCTCAACCAGCCCCAAAGTTCAAAGAAGAATAGTGGCCTCTAATAGATGTTATTTTGGGATGGCGAAAATTTTAAGTCCTCTGATATCAAGAAGAACCAAGATCATGCTGTACAAAACAATCATCAGGCCTGTTTTAACTTATGGATCGGAAACCTGGCCTCTGTCCAGGGCAGATGCCAACAGTTTGCTGCTCTTCGAAAAAAAAATATTAAGAAGAATATTTGGAGCTGTATCTTTTGTATCAGGAGCCTGACGTGGTGAAGCACATAAGAATAGCTAGGCTGAGATGGGCTGGACATGTGGCCAGAATGGAGGACAATGCTATCCTGAAAAGACTGCTATTTGGATTTGTTGATGGAAAAAGAAAACGTCGGCATCCACGACTTAAATGGTCAGATGAAGTTGAGAATGATGCGGGCAGCATCATTCGACCCAGATATTTTGGCGCAGATTCCTAAAATATAACAAAAGGAACATAAAAGGCCCACCTTAAGTTATAATTTATCCATCCATATTTTCCAATCAAACAATATTTTGCTGTAATCTCCAAATGGAATTTGAAAGCTTATTTTTTAATCACAAATCAACATTTAGGTAACAATGATTTATTTTAGGTTATTCAAACACTATCTCAAAAAAGGAACATGAACAAATAAATGGTTACAAGCTGTAATTACATGTGGTTCTCTATCACGAGTATTATATCCACTCTGGAGCCTCCTGAATTGAGCTCTCAGTCTTGCAATTGCTGAAGAACTTTCAGATGGCCTTCTTAATCGATCTGTAACACAAATAGTAAAAATGAATGAAAATTAATTAATAAGACTATGAATGTACAATCATTTAAATAAAAAAAACACATCTAATTCAATTCCTAACAAAATTAAAAAATCGGTTTATGATTAAAATCTGTCTTAGAGAAAGGACATAAGATTTTAAAATGTTGCAAAATAATTTTTAAGTTTTTTTTTCTCTTTACTATGGAATATATCTTTAATATAAAAAGAATATTCATAATTTTTTGTGAATGGGTATATGTAATAACTTTTCACTTTGTTTTTATTAGAAATTAATTAAAGGGTAGGAAAAAAACATACTAAATGTGATTTTCCAATGGACCATTATTCTACAAAAGGAGCAATATTAGAGAATCCAGCTAAAGAATTATAATAAACTTTACATGCATAAGGAGAAAGCAAAAGAAAATGAGCAGTTCAGTGAAGATGTAGGATGGAGGCACATCTTCTGTGAGGATGGAGGCACTATGGCTCTCAACATGTATTTATAACAATCAAGCGAAAAAGGTATTTTATAACTGAGGCATGATTAACCAAAACAAGTAACCATGATCAATATATTTTGAAAGATTAATTGAAGTAAAGCCTTGTTGTCTAATATAAAAACGTTATCTCTGAGATCAATATTTGATTCAGCTGAGGACAGCATAGCACTCCCTTATATAATAATTTAAAAACTGTTTGCTTCAACACACAGTTGATTTAAAGTTAATATTTCAAATATAACATTATTGGGCTCAATGAAGCACAAAAGGTTAAATTTTAAAGGGATCTATCCTGTTTAGTTTCAATATTTCATAGAGCTCTCTACCCAATACAGCAAGTCAAGCAATAAGATGTTATTGAAGCAATTAAAAATAAAGAAAAAAAATCAAGAAGCTTTAAAAGAAAATATCTAAAATGGCTTGTTCACACAGTTAGGATAAGATAAAGGAAGCAAACTTCTAGAATGGAGTAGAAATTGGAAAGGAAGAGAGATTATCCGAGGAAAATTTGGAACATAAGAATGTAAAAGAAGAAATAAATACAGGGGTTGGACTAGAAAATTTATAAAAGAAGTCGTACCTTGATAAAATTTTGAATTTTCATTTAATTTAGTTTTAATTTTTTATAAACTATTGAGAGAAATAGGTAGATATTAAGATAAAAGGAATATAGATTTTTAAAAATAAGATTAAAACCAAAAAAGACCTTCAAAACAAAAATATTTAAAAATAATGACTATCAAAATGATAATTAATAAAAATAAATGTTAAAATAATTATTACTTGAACTATCACTGGAATTCGATTCAGATGGAGGTTCAGTGTTAGAACCTGAGTCTCTGAAGTAACGATAACGCAGAAATACACGCCAATGAGAAAAGCTGTTTTCTATGTTCTGCCTTAAGAAGACACTATCAGCATCTGAATCAGAACCATTATTTGGCTCGGATAAGCTCTGACTAGAGGGTGTTGCACTATCAGGGGGCATTTCCGGTCTCTGAACCCATGCAGGAATAGGAGGATGTTGTGATGCTGTTGAAGGTTCAGTGGTAGTTGTAGCATTAGGATTAGAATAACCAGGGGCAGAGAACGATGGTGAAGGAGAGTCTTGCACGGCAAAAGGATCATGACGAGGACAGCTGTTCGCAATCGGAGGGCAATCTGGAGATGATTCTGGTGATACTGGATCAAAAATAACACGGCGTGAAGTAGGGCAAATTAAATTAGTAAGGCGTTGGCTCTGAGATGGAGGAGGAGTAAGAGGTCTATGCCATGTTGAACCACTGTCTGAAACACTTGTTTCTGAACTACTCGAATCGGATACTCGAGAAACCCCATTCCTCCTTCTAGTTAAAAAAGATCCAATTCGACTTATAAAAGAAGGTCTGTCCTCAGTAGTTTCAGTAGGTACAAGAGGCTCTGGTAATATCAACATATTAAATGCTTCATCAGGCAGTGGCCTATTAGAATTATGCCTTGTTTGAAAGTTGTCAATAAGAAAGTTTGCATCTTCTGGTGCAGAAGGGCTCATTCTGGCAGACATGGCAGCTGCAGCTGTTCTAGTTCGAGCTAGTATTGAACGGCCAGTTTCTACCTGAGATCTTAGTCTGGCAAGCCTTTCATATAAATAATTGGCTCTCACTGTGAGGTGAGTTCTTTGAGAGGATCCTTGACATGGTTCTGCAGATGCTCCTTCACTTGCAACTTGGGAAGATGAAGTCGATGTACTTTCATCAATTCTATTAGTATGCCTATGCTGTTGCTCTGTTGCTGTTGACGGCCCTGGTTCATTATTATCAGTAAAGTTTGATCTCTGACAAACAGAACACCTTTGTGATCGATCTTCTGACGGTTCCATTGGATCAGTTCCACGGTCCATCTAGAAAAAGTAATTATAATGTTATATTTCCTAATCAGTAATAAAATAAGCTAAGTAATCATTATTGAACAACTTAATGTAAAATGTAATGAATCACACACATATTTAAGGAATTAGAATTAGCACTCCTCCTTCCTCTAAACCTTTAAAATGGAAATATCTTTTAATGGATTCATTTTTTCCTCAATAAATTTTGCCATTTTTAAAGAACTAGATTTATGAATTCGTCTTCATTACTTCTTGTTTTTTAAACAAATACTAAAATAATTTCAAGCATATTTATCTAATTTACAATGAAATGATAACAATCATGTGATTTACAAGTTTCAAACATCACATCATGGCAATCACAAAGATGGAGGAGGGAGAGTTAGCTCCCCTCTTCTGGATTTATCTCAGTTTCCAGCTGCCAAATAACTGTGATCGAGCCATAACAATTATTTAATTTTTTTGAAACTGATTCTGCAGGTTGCCAGCTTGGTGGTTAGGATAATCCTGTCAAGTGAGATCATGTTATGTCATTTCTATGTCAACATCTCATATGTTTCGTAAACTATAAAATTGGAATGGTTAGAAAAAAATTGGCTAGAAAATATATCTCAATAAAACAAAGCGACAGCTTATTCAAGAATGACTAATATAGTCAATGATGAGAAATTCAAGATGAATAATTTCAACTAGTAAAATTCCCTGTTAAATGAGAAATCTGATATAATCTTCATTATATGTAGACAAACAGGAATTATTCCAGATTCGATTACCAAAATAAGTAAATATTAGCTAAGTTAAATATCCTAATTTATTGGGTTTTTTTATTGCTAAGAGGTTCTCTGCCGGTACAGATAGGATCTTAATATAGACATTACATAAAGTGAAGTCAGTTGACGGGACTTTAACAAACCCAACTACAAAGCTGGTCAACTGTGGAATAAGTCCCATTTTTATTTATTTTTTTTATAACTGTAATGTGCTTTTTCAAAGGGAAATGAAACATAATAATTAAGAAGAACGATTTCTTATTTTAGATTGTAATTCAGATTTTAATTAGCTGAGATAATATTTAATCATATCCTACAATATTTTAAAGAGTACAATATTTTGAATCAAATAAAATAACAAACATATTTATTATCTAAGATTATTACTGTATGAGGTGGATTCCTTCTTGCCATTGGTTGAGAGCCACTACCACCACTTCCATTAGAGAGGCGATAATATCCTTCAACTAATTGTTCATATTGTTCAACCATGTAGCGGTAACATATGGTAATCCTTCTTTCATGTTCTGCTTGGGACAATTGAGGTGGAGGTTGAGGTGCTGAAACCCTGTCCCACTGGCTCTGAATCCTTGTTGGGGCATTAGCAATCCCAGTGACCAACTTTTCTCCAAGTTCGTCAAAAGCAACATACCTGTTTACAAAATTAGTATTGTAAAGGAATAAAAATATTTTATATTTAGATTTAACTTCTACAACAAAATACAACAGATTTGGAATACTTGGTAAAGGTAAATAATGAATTTATACTGGATTAAAATCCTACAGATAAATATAAAATTCTTGAACACAAAGTACACTAATGCTTATATTTAAACATACACAGCCTGTGCTGTTATTTTACTATGATATTTTGCAAACTGTGCTGTTATTTTACTATGATATTTTGCAAACTGTGCTGTTATTTTACTATGATATTTTGCAAACTGTGCTGTTATTTTACTATGATTAAGAAATTATAGCATTAATCAATATTCAGAGACATGAGTATTAGATTAATTGTTTAATGGCATAAGCTAAAAATTCATATTAAAATGTATTAGAGTTTGAATCAATATTTTAGCTATCCAGTTGGAATGTCAGGCTATCAGACCGGATCAGTTACAAGAATGCTGTCAGAGTTGCTGCAGGTAACACTTCACTAGTTTCAGGTTTCTTAATTCACTAAATTTCAGCTTGTGAAAAGTTAGATATCTTACTAAAATACAACTACTATTTCATGTTTAAACATTAATATGCAAGTTTAAAGAAAAAACTCAATTAGGTAGAATTCAAATCGAAAAATCTTTGTTTAATACGAGGAAAGAGGCAAAGGGACTGGTAATCTTGGAATGCTTGGTAAGAAAGAATTTCAATGAGAAGGTTAATTAATAAAAACCATTGTGAATTGATTGTATTAAAAAATTACCTGACTTTTTCACGTTCATTTGATGTACAACACTTAGCAAAAGGCTTCTGCTGGCTCCAATCCCAAAAATGAATTTCATTGTAAGATGCTATGACGAGGACCCTATCAGTTGGATGGAAAGCCAAAGAAGCTATAACCGTCTGACTATCAGCTGTCCAAATCTCACTTCCACCCTAAGTTACAGGATAATTTAAAATAGACCATCACAATCTAAGTAACATACACTACAAAAGAGTCAAAGTATATCTAAACCTTACATGTAAATCCCAAACTCTAACTTGCCCACCAAGGCAACCCGATGCTAGGATTTGATTTGATGAAGGGTGAAAGGCTATACACCAAGGAGTTCGAGGATGCCCAGTCAAAGTTTTAACATTTTTACCATTTGTTAGATCAGTAACATAAACATTGTGATTGCCATGTGTTGATGCAATCATTTTCCTAATCAACACATTAAATTATAAGAATATTAAGTGAAAATTACAACAATCTGCATGTATATATTTCCAAAAGGTAGATATCAATTAAAAGCTTATGTAATTATGGTTATGATATGGACCTTGTTTAATGTAGATGTCATGTTAAATGCCAGAAGAAATAAAATAAATATAAGTGAAAGCCAGAATAAATTGACAGAAACATTGAGTGATCGATGATTTTAATTAATGTAACAATTGTTTTTTTTTTAATCAAACATTTTCCAATTTTGCGCTTTGAAACTCAGGAGTTATGCTCTATTAAATGTTTATTGAAACATATAACAATAGGAGTTGGAACAATACTCATTAATTACATTATAAAACAAGCATTTATTTTTCCTATCTTAGATATAATGCCATACACCTTGATAAATACACAATCCTTATTCAATTTGGCCAAATCGCCATAAACAAAAGCAATAAAAATGAAGTTAATGGAAGATCATATTTAGATATCAATTATAAACATATTTATGAAAAGTATATTTCTATTAATTCAACACCTTAATCTTAACAGTCTATTTATACATACCCATCAGGACTAAAAACCATAAGAAAAGTTGATCTTGTGCCCTCTGGCAAATAACAGTTCTGAAAATAACATAAAAAGATTTAAATTGCTTCACTTACAAGGAGGTTCAATTGGAAAAAAAAACGAACTTACAAATTCTTCATGGTTTTTAGAAATCAACTTCTCTTCAGCAGCCCACTGGAGACCTATTGGTGGACCACTCTTTTTCGAGCTGATGCCAGTTTCCCTGAGTAAGCAACACAAAGGAACATTTTTCCTTGTTTTGTGTTGGACAGATGATACAACTTTATTGGTTTCCATTTCATTCTAGAATGTTTTTTAATACCAGTTTAACTTAGGACCATTTATTTTTATGAAAACGTTAGTTTTGGATATTCTATTGCTTGCATTTGATCAGACAATACTTTAAAGTTTGTTATGCAATGATAAAGAAAAATCTACACTTGATATTGAAACAATATTTCATTAAAAAGGCAACTTAAAAAGCATATTAATTAGAACAAAAATAAAGCTCACTTACCTCATCAAATGTTAATTCCCTCAATTAATCAAATGAAATGACAGCTAAACTTCAAATCTGGTTGATGTTATTATTCTTATCAAAGCAAATGTGACACAACACAGTCACAATTTTGTCCATTTCGAAACAGAACGATGAAATGACTTCGTTAACAACAGCTTCACAAATGGTTTCAGAATAGCACATCTCACTTAATTCAACTGACATCTGAAAACATTAACTCTTCTCAAAATAATTCCGAAGCCCAGCGCAAAGATTGTTAATGCCAAGAACGCTAACTAAAACCAACTTGTTATCAATGCGATGACTGGAGTTATGGAAAGGTTAAACACACTAAATTTATTCATGATAAACCTTTGAACAAATATTAATCAATGGCGCAATTAAATCGCGACTAATGGGCAACATTTAGATTTTTAAATCCCCGAAAAAAAATTCAACTCACAGTCAACCTTAAACAATATTATGTAAATACAAATATAGTCGTAAATCTTATCATTAACAGTTTCGAAACAAATAAATGATAATAATGCGAATAACTGCAATAAACACGGATGCTTTTCTATAGTTGATCAAAACAAAACATTTTGTGAAACCATTTACGTTTAAATTTCCAATAGATAAAATTAAATATACAATTGTTATTGCGACTGCGTAACGGGTTTCGAACTATCAGAATCTTTAAATTTTATTAATGGGTAAATATTAACCATTCTTCATAATAACAAATTTTAAAAATTTAATGGTCAGTTTCATATTCCTGAGAGTTATTATGAAACAAGTTTCTCTTGTTATTTAAAATTAATTAATTTTGTGCTTAATTGGAAAGAGAGAATGAGATGTACCATATTAGAGAAGAATTGGTCGACTGTATCTTCTAATATAAGGAAGAAATAGTTGGGAATGCAGTCAATAAAAACACCTAAATAAGTGTAACTTATTTATTGTGTGCCGACGTTTCGGCCTACAATGTAGACCATCTTCAGGGCTAAGAGAGAGAAACAAACAGAAATATATAAAAACGTTGCAGTAACAAGAATATAGTGACGTAATGTAGTAAAGTGATACAAGTGTGGAAATTAAAATAGTGACTTGATATGATGAAATAGTGAATAGATATGATAAATATAGATAATGAATATAAGAGTGGTTACAGAATATAATAAACTTAAAATAGTGATAGATAAAAATAAAATTGTAGATGATGAACAGAAATTCAAATAGTGACAGATATAATAATTAAAGTACCATATTTTATTTAATACATATAATAATTTATAAGATTTGTATTGATTTCGTATAGATTTTATTAAATTATTTGGTCTCATTTTCTGATAGTAAACAAAATAAATTTTTTTCCATTGCCCATTAGAAAATATAGAGCTGTTTTAAAATTAAATACAACTTTTATTTTGCATTATTTCATAACTTATAACTACTTTTCAAGCTGTATATCAAATGTCTTAGAACCATATTAAAAAAAATAATATGTTCAATAATATATAATTAATAACAGACAATATATCTTTGATTAAAATCATTTAGTCAATCCAACTTTTCATATAATTAATTAACTATTACTAACAATAGTTAAAACCTATCTAAATATTTAGCATATTTATTTATGATTTGTATCTTTGTATTTCTAAGAGCATATGAAATTTACTAGTTAAATTAGACACTATTTAGATTAATATTTAGTTAAAATACATAATATATAGATTAAAATGTTATTTTCAAGGCTAAGAAGTTCGAGCTCTGTACAATGTATTTCCTGTTTATTTCTGACTAAAAAAAAAGGCATGCTGTAGCTAAGTCATACTTCTCCCTCTCTCTCTCTCTCTCTCTCTCTCTCTATATATATATATATATATATATATATATATATATATATATATATATATATATATATATATACTAGCTTATGCCCGCGGCTTCGCTCGCGTGGAATTTGGTCTGCCACATAAAGTTTCGTGAAAGATCATTTGAAATAAATAATTTAATTATTTTTTAAAAATATAAGTTACTCGTACATCCAAAATTTCAGATGCCTAACATTAAAAATGACGGATTCTATACAACCTTTGAACCCCTATTATATTAAAGAAGAAACCCTTAGGGTGGAATTAGCCAAATTTCTTTTTTAAACTATACAAAGAACCTATCTGAAAATACTAAGTTCCTGATTTGCCTTTAATTATGTACTATAAGAGGGGGGTACATGCCCCCGTGCTCCCACATAAATCTGCCCTTGCTGTAGCCTGTGATGTATAACCTATTTTACGCAATAATTTTCATCCATATCCGTCCATTAGTTTTTGCGTGAAAGAGAGACAAACACACAAACTTTCACATTTATAATATTAGTAAGATTAGTAGGATATCGAAAAAATTGTTTCACTCATGTTCTTTCGGTTATTTTAACTACTATTATCATGTGATTTACCTTTAATTATGTCCTATTACGGATTCTCAACAATACCTAAATTACAGTCGGGGAGGGGAGGGGGGCACGTGCCCCCGTGAGTCTCCCTAAATCCGCGCTTGCTATAGCCTATGTATTATTCTGAAGTATAACCTATATTACTGTAAAGTTTCATCCAAATCCGTTCAGTAGTTTTTGCGTGAAAGAGAGACAAACATACAAACTTTCACATTTATAATATTAGTAAGATTAGTAGGATATCAAAAAAATTGTTTCACTCACGTTCTTTCGGTTATTTTAACTACTATTATCATGTGATTTACCTTTAATTATGTCCTATTACGGATTCTCAACAATACCTAAAAAACTGTCGGAGGGGGGGCACGTGCCCCCGTGCGTCCCCCCTAAATCCGCGCTTGCTATAGCCTATGTGTTATTCTGATGTTTAACCTATATTACCGTAAAGTTTCATCCAAATCCGTTCAGTAGTTTTTGCGTGAAAGAGAGACAAACATACAAACTTTCACATTTATAATATTAGTAAGATATATATATATATATATATATATATATATATATATATATATATATATATATATATATATGTATATATACTAGCCGACTCGGCTGCTGTGGCTGTTGTAATAGTTTTTTTACTTTTAAACTTTGTCCTGCTAGGTCCTACTAATGCAAACACTGTATGGTGAGTGAGAAGTGCCGGTAGCGAAATATAGAGGGCGCTGTTTATCGCCTACGTCACGAAAATGGCAGTGGACCGAAGGGAGACTCTTCCTCCACAATTACCTTTACTGGATACCTTTACCTTACAATTACCATTGCTGGATACAATGATCGGTAGTACTTTTAAATCAACTAGTCGGTAGAGGTGCCTTAATCCCTCGGAGAGCTCCTGGTACTTACGAATTTTTTCGCTCAATGTTTTAGCAACGTTGTCATCAGTAGGAACCCCAACTTCGACGATGATGGCCTTTTTAATTTTCTTATCTAAGAGTAGTATGCCAGGTCTATTGTGGGGTATATTATGGTATATTATTATTATTATTGTTATTATTATTATTATTATATAATAAATACATAATATACAAAATTCCTTACTGATAAAATATAAACATTAGATTAATGAATGAGGTACGTCATGGTTGATTTTTAATTTTGGCTAATATTTTTTCAACCGATGCACAATATTTTTTTTTAATCTGTCCTTCTCCTAATACAAATAGAATAGATGATTTACTAACAGGGGAGCATGCAACATATAATTGTCAATGGGAGAAACACGGATGTTCTAGCTCCAAACCGCAAATGGACATTGTATGGCCTTAAGACTTTTTGATCATAGCAAAAGCCAAGCGTATATTAAATTGAAGTATTATGGGTTCTTATGGTATCATTGGACACATAGGACGATTTCTCCTTTAAAGATCCATTCAACATGGCTGCTTCAATAACATTCCCGGTGATTTTTTTGATGACCAAACGTGTACCATTCCATATTACAGAGGAAAATAGTTGACTGGATGATATAATGGAGAATGGAGATAGTTGGGGGGTGCAGTCAAGAAAACATCAAATAAGTCAAGACTTATATTTTATGTGCGCCGACGTTTCGACCTACTTTGTAGGTCATCTTCAGGGCTATGAGAGAAAAAACAAAAAAATATAAAAAACGTTACAGTACCAAGAATATAATAAATATAGAGTGTAGAAAAGTAAAATAGTGACAGATATATAATTAAGGATAAAGATTATAAAATACGGAATAAATGTACAAACAGGTGATAATGTAAACATAATACAAAGAGAAAGAAAAATGAGGAGGTAAACGTGAAGATACAAAATGAAAAAAATTAAAATATAAAAAGGTGAGATATGAAGTATTTTGGAAAACCTACTTTAATTACAGATAAAACATAAAATGTTTGATAATAGACTCCTAGAGGTTACATAAGTAAAATGTATGAAAAATGCTACAAAATATGATGCCAAAGAATATATACAGAAGAAATATTTAGAAAGTAATGAATAGGTATCTCGTAGAATGACAGGTAGAGATGTAAAATATAAGTATGGGATGTAATATAAATGTAGTTGATTGTATTATAATAAATTTGAAAATTAAAAATAATGCTTGAAATATGAACTCTTTGATTACAACATAAGATGGATGCCAAAGTGATGAAGGGAGAAATAGGTGTGAAGAATGGAGATGGAGAAGGATGAAGAGAAGATATAAATATAATAAAGTGTAACAGACACTGAAGATACGTTACAAAGCAAAACGGAAGCGCTAGCAGCGATCTTTAACGACCAAAAATGTAACTAAAAGAAAGAGTACATGAAATGAGGGAAAATGAATAAATAGGTGAATTTTATGACACTTAAAAAATGTATAAAAACATTAAAGATAATGATAAAAGAGAGATAACAAAGAGTAATAATGACTGAATAAATGAGAAATGGTAGAAAGATAATAACAATAAAATATACGTCCAGAGGTCATAATTTGTCATAGAAAAAGAGAAGAGTATATACAAATATAACGGAATGGAAGTGGGTAGCAGTAACAAAATAAAAGAATTTAAGTTTTTATGAGTAAATTAAAAATTTGGGAGTAGGTGGAGGAAAGGTGATGTGAGTCGGTCTTAAGATTGATAGCGGAGGAATCTAAATTGATGTGGATCGTTTCAGAGAGGATGCGATTATCATGGTTGGGAACAGAAGCTAGGATAGAAGTATTTTCGGAATCGAAAATGAGGTTTAAAGAAAGGGCATGCTCGGAGAGTTTAGAGGAGGTTTGGTTATGGGAGGAAAAGGCATATTTGTGTTGGGTAATACGATCTTTAAGAAAGTTTTTAGTTTCACCGATGTAGGAAGAGTTGCACATGAGGAGTAGAACAGGGGATACGATAGACAACATGTGAACGTTGTTTAAGGGGAATAAGATCAAAGATACGGCTATAAATATGGGAGAGCTTGTTGTGGGATTTGAAGGCGATACGTAAATTGGGGATAGAGGAACGTAAGGATTTTTGAATGTTATTAGAGAGGGAGGGTATATATGGCAAGGATCTGTATATAGGGATCCAATCCTTACAACTCTGTTGTGAATCTGGCTACCTTACCTTCCATGGACAGTTCTTTTAACAAATTTCTGGACTGGCCATGGGAAATCCCCTCGCTCCTGACCATTTCAATATTGTCTAAATGACCTTCTCGACTCCATTCTACCCCAGTTCTTAGACAATGTTTTTTCATTAAAAATATGTAGACGACCTCCTCCTTATCCTAAATTCCAACATTATTCCAGATTTATTATCTTCCTTCAACTCATACCATCCTCGCATCCATTTCACAGTTGACCTAGAATCTATAAATCATTACCCTAAGGTATCGATAAGTCATTACCCTTTCTTGACTCCCGTATCATTAAAAATCCAGACCACACCTTATCCCCAGATTGGTATACTAAACCCACCTATTCTGGCAGACTCCTTAATTAGTACTCCGAACATCCGCACCACTTAAAACTTAACGTCGCCTATCCCTCCCTGACCCTTGCTTCCATAAAACCAATACCCACCGCATCAAAGAAATCCTTAAAAAAAAAATGTTTCCTCCCTATATTGTTAATAAACTCATCCATGACTACAACCCCCCCCCACACTCCCACTCGGTCTCCACATCCGCCATCTATCCCCATGTACAGATCCTTGCCATATATACCCTCCCTCCCCAATTTACGTATCGCCTTCAAATCCCATAACAAACTCTCCCATATTTTCCCCTTAAACAGCGTTCACATGTTGTCTATCGTATCCTCTGTTCTACTCCTAATTGCAACTCTTCCTACATCGGTGATACTAAAAACTTCCTCTAGGAACTGGGGTAGAATGGAGTTGAGAAGGTCATTTAGACAACATTGGAGAGGTCAGGAGCGAGGGGATTTCCCATGGCCAGTTCAGAAGTTCGGTAAAAGAATTGTCCATGGAAGGTAAGCTAGCCAGATTCACAACAGAATTGTAAGGATTGGATCCCTATATACAGATCCTTGCCATATATACCTTCCCTCTCTAATAACATTCAAAAATCCTTACGTTTCTCTATCCCTAATTTACGTATCACCTTCAAATCCCATAACAAACTCTCCCAAATTTATACCCGTATCAAAGATCCTATTCCAGCTAAGAGCTGGATCATACTGTTGTAAACCACCCCACTAGTCTGCAGATCAACGTCCTTAACTGCCTTCTCAAGTGCCAAGTTAAACAAGAGACATGCTAGCGAATCACCTTGGCGAAGTCCTTTTCTTGAAGAGAACTCTTCCGTCCATTGCCCACCAACCTGCAGAGTACACTTCACACCACCCATGGTCAGCTTCACCAGACGTATTAGCTTATTCGGAATATTGAATCCTTCAAGTGCCTTGTACAGTTCTTCCCGGTTAATGCTGTCATAAGCTGCCTTGAAGTCCACGAATAGATGGTGGGCTTTAATTTGGTGTTCATTTCCCTTTCAAGAAATGTTCTTAGGCAGAATATTTGGTCTGTTGTAGATCTTCTCTGTCTAAATCACATTGATATGGACCAAGTTTCTCCTCCGCAAAGGGTAGGAGACGCTGAAACAGGATCTTATATCCACAAGAGAGAAGGGAAGAAAAGAACTACCTCTGTAGTTCCGACAGTGAAGCTTGTCTCCTTTTTTGAAAATAGGCCATATAACTGTCTTTCTCCAATCATCCGGCAAAACTTCTTCCTCCCAGATGGTTAAGAGAAGATCCTGAAACCTCTTTATCAGCTCCCCATCTCCGTACTTGAAATGCGGACCTCATCCTTCTATTATAATAATAATATTAATGGCGTCCATCACCTCCTCATCAATTGGTTCAAGGCCAGACTCCTGGTTCCCTACTGTCAGGTCTTCTCTTGTGTCTGATCCATAAGGGGCTGAGTTGAGAAGCTCCTCAAAGTGGCTTTTCCATTGTAATAGGACTTCATCCTTGCAGGCAACTATGTTCCCATTCTTGTCTCTACAAGTTTCCGGGGCAGTAGGTCAGGGTCTTCTCCTACTATTGATGCTCCTGAAAAAGTCCCTTGATTGCCTCTCCTAGTGTTTTTCAGCTCTCTCCCTTTTCCTCTTCTTTCTTTGATGGAGTCGCTTTTCCTCTCTCCTCTTTTTCTGATATTCCTCGACAGTTCTCCGAGTCGCTTTCGTTAGCATATTTTTGTAGGCTATATACTTTGTATTAGTGGCTGCTTCACATTCTACGTCGAACCATGGCGACCTTGCCTCCTTTTCTCTCACCCCCAACACATTATCTGCTGTCTAAGTAATAATTGGGTTTCAAAATGCAATACTTCAGTATTCAGATTTTGAATTGAATTTTAATAATGTTTAATGGCAAATTAATATCAAAAAGTAAAAAGAAACCTCACATAAATGTTAAGACCATGGAAAGATTCCAACGAAAAACCCTTAAGTCTCCAAACTAAAACAGAAAATGAAATTATCTGTCCAATATTTCGTCTATTCAGGCATCCTCAGGGTAGAAAGATAATAACAAAACAAAAAAAAAATGAATAATGCACCCAAGAAACATCCCACCACATCCAAGGCTCAAATGCAACCAATAAAAAGTTTAATGGTATATATTTGTAATTTTACTTTAACAGGTTCCATAATTATGTTTTGTAATAGAACACCCCATTTAGGATTAAAGAAATTTGTAAATCCCTGTTTCATAAATTTTTTTAAAACACTGGAAAAGGTTGTGATAGAAGGAAACAGTTTATAATTTGCTACCACAAAATGGTTAAAAGTTACATGAAAGGAAAGATAAAACTGTGTGGAATAATAGTTAAATGCTTTGAGCTCAATTGAACCACCGACTAGAAGGAAATAACTCGATTTTTGCTGTAATATAAACTGAGATAGTACTTTTCTTATCATGTGTAGGCACATTTACTGAGCAGAAAAAGGGAATATCTCAATAGCTCTAGACCATTTAAAATGAATTGGTTGTCTAGTGGTGAGCGGAACAAGGGAATAACTCGAGGAGTAGTTCCTTCAAAGCAAGCGCTCGAAAAATATACTCCCCTTTTACTATCTACCAGGTTACAAATTAACAAATCTTGAACTTCAAGGATTGGTGGCCCCTCTATTTTAAGAAATCCAGCAATTCCATTCAGGACAAAAATGTTAAATTGTTAATATGCGAATACAAACAAATGAAATACAGTTCTCAATCAAAGGGATACCTAACTGCTTCTGAGTTTATCGATGGATTGACAGAAGATGTTTTCAAACTTATAAAGCACAATCCAATGGAATTTCATCTTCCTTCAAACAAAGCCTATGATGGTTCTGTGGGTATTTAAAAAAAAACAAAACTGGACGATGTGGGTAAAATCTTACAATACAAACAAATGGCAATAGGCTATTCTATAAATGCATTTTATCATGGAAAACAAAAGTTAACTTTTGTACTTAAAATTATAATTAATTTGTATTTGAAACATTTTTCATCATTCATTAATGATTTTACCTTACATCTCTGAATACAGAGTAGTATTTAGTAAAATATATCAAACAAAACTCAAATACATATTATAACCAAATGAGTGGAAAAAGGGAATAACTTTTAAATAAATAAATAGTTCCTACGTCTTAAAAGTATAAAATAATGTTGTAATAGATATATATTAAGGCTGCCCAAGTGTGAAAGTATATTTTTCATGCTTAATGTTATTTTGTAAGATCAACAGAAATCTAGGCAGTTTTTTGTTTCTGAAAAAATAGGTTTCAGTCACTTATTCCCTTTTTCCACTAAGTGGTTCAATTCACACATTACAAAATGTAGTACTAGTCAACAATGGCATTCAAATTGACACCATTAGACTATTGACCTTATCAAGGCTAAAATGAGTACAAATAAATATTAGTAGCAGTCATGAATAACTGACATTTTTATTAAACAAGTTTATTATTTAATGTTCAACCGGTGTCCTATTATTGATAAAATTTTGTTAGAAAAATATTGTATGCAATACAGAATTAGTTTACCTACTGTGAATCCAGATTAAAGGAGACAAAACTCAAAATTTTCCACATCAAACATTTTTATAGTTAGACCTTCACCATCCTGACAAGTAGCCAGCTCTAAATATCGGTCAAAACCTGTGTTGGAAGGAATACCTTGGAAGCTTCCATGTGGAATTTAAACTTTGCCTAAGGTCCATTGTTATAATAACCGACTTTTAATAAAAAAAAATTTTAAATTTATTTATTGATATTTACAACTGTATTTTTAATAAAATAAATTCCATTTTTGACAATTTTTTCTTTATCCTTGAAATTTACCCACTTTCAAAGTTAGTATCATTTAAAAAAAAAAACATTGACTACAATTATGTAAGCCAACAAGCCTCCTTTGGGATGGTTATAGATGGATAAGGATTATGATTTACTTAATAACATGCTTGAGGTGAATGATTTAAGAAAAACATTATTAACTCAAAATTGATGATAATCTTTGTCTAATTTATCTAAGGCATTCATAAATACAATACTTACAAAATTTCAACAAAATAGGAATATGTTTTACTATTTTTAATAAATAATTTTTGTTTTTGAGTTTCATTATTGTCATAATTTAATTAATAATTCTCTATTTACCAATTACTAAGCATTAATTTAAAAATATTAACATAATACACATTTCAAACATATGCTTGGTATATTCTATGAACAGAAATATATCTGGTATTTACAATTCACATTACAACAAATTTAATATCTCATCTATCTACATTACAATCAGTATAAAATATACATTTAATCTAATGTTCATAATATCAATGATGACATGTCCAGAACAACAATTTCAGTAACATAAATCTGTCCTAACTTAGACAACACAGCCAAAACAACAAAGGCAATATAAGTAAAAAGCATAAATTATTAAATAATGGCAACATGCAATACTAGTTCATTAGAAAAAAAAAATTGTTTCTAAATCAGTTAACACAACTTTTAGTATAAAAAACAATTCAATTTAATGAGTAATTAATTAAAATTTAGTTTTCTATTTATTTGGTCAGGGGAAATAAAATAAATAAACCTTCAGGCACTTGATATAAAAATTAGAGGTCAGACCAATTTTTAATGAGCATCTATTATGCTATTAATATATTGTAATTTATCTATTTATAATTCATATCAAAGCTTAATAATCATAATCTAAATGATCTGTTTATTAAATCTTATTTTTTGGATATCTTAATTTATAGTGCATAATAAGACAGACAGATTACAGCTTATGCTAAATTAGAAGTATTTTACATAACCTAAAATATGTACACATACCTCTTTAGAAATCTAATAAAAATTTCAATTTCAATAACTTTTAAGATAAAATTTTAGCTAAATTGGTGGTACATCAACTTCCATTGGTTCATCTGCACTATTTAAAGGATCTTTGGAAGTTGAATATTCAATAACATTTTCGCTTACATCATTTACAACCGTTTCTTCGATTACTTGTTCCGCGAAATTGGAATCATCTTCTTTTTTCACAGTTTCTTCATTATTTATTATAGAATTCTCTGGGGAATCTCTATTATCAGTAGAAAAGGCACTTTCAGTAGCAGAGGCATCTACTTCATCGCTGTCTTCATGCATTCTTTTATCTTCATTTTCAATTTTGATTTCACCATCCTATAAATAATGGATTTTTAATGAAACTAAACCAAGAATACTTCAATATGAATGAGTACCATGAGTAAAAATATATATAGAAATAAATAAATATAATTTTCTACTATTTTATTATTAAAAAAAAAATGTAGTTGTAATGGAAGAGAAGGGAGATCCTAGGTGCTAAATAAAATGTATCACTCCTATCTAATCATGATAGGAGAGTTTGTTTTGTTCCTAGAAAAAATAAGAAGAAATTGGGCACTGAGATATCTCTGTATGGTATGAATATATGAAACCAGCTCTTGGTGCACAGTGTTGTTAATTCATGGGTTGAAAAAGGAAAGGTAGTCAAAGCTTTCAAGAATATCTTTAGTGCACTATAATTATTCTTTATACTTGGTTATCAAGTCTTTACATTTACTCATAACATCAATTTATGAGGTTTTAAATACCAGGGTTTGGAGTATATCTGTTCGCGAGTTTAACATAATCTCGTATTTACCTATATTACCTCGTATTTTCCTACTCTTTTTCCAATAATGTCTAGATAGGCTTAGTTACTTTTTAAACTCTTAACATACCAATGAGATGTACCCCCAGAGGCTAAAACCTTCATGCACCATTAAGTCAAGAAGTGCTTTTATGAAATGGCAAATACTAACTTTTTACATCATTAGGAAGATCCTTTTCTCCTGTTATTTAGACATTGCCATAAATGGCAAAAAAATATATAAAATAAAAAAATGGAACAGCCAGCTTATATGAACAGGCTGTTAATTATTTCATTACTTACGTTTCTTCAAATGGAAACAGAATTATATCTAAACAAGTTTCCATTACTTACAGGATAATTTAAATGAGGTAGGACAGGCAATCGTATATGAAGAATACAAGTGTCTCCTGAACACAATCCAGTTATAGGAACCTGACAACTCGTGTCTGCCTTGGCACAGCCACAAGGTTTGAAAAGACATTGGTTAGGATCCTATAAAATAATAGATACATTATCAAAGTAAGACTTTCATCATAACTTATTTTTGGTTTCTAATCCTATATTTTCTAATGTATTGTTAATTATAATCTTACTTACATGAAGAATATGTTTAAAACAATATTTGGTAAGTGGTATAGTAACACTTGTGCAACGTACTCCACCTTCAGTAAACGCACACCTCTGAGAATGTCCATGTGGTTTGTAGTTACCTCCACTAATGTCCTAAAATATATAATATATTCAATAAAAATTAATAATTAAACATTGAATGTTATTCAGTAAACGCAAAAAATAATTGAAGAATAACAACCGATAATGAAGTGTTAATACTCTTTACGTAACCTTTTAATCCATTAAAATTTAGATATCCAATATGTAAATAATAGATATCCAATATTTAACCTAAAAATTAATACATTATTTTTTTTTAACAAATAATAATTTAAAACTAAATCGAAAAAAAAAAGTGACTTATTACACAGTACTTTATCATTTCAAAACATGTAACAATACCTGATGAGTTCATATACACAACTTTCCTTACAATTTTTGGTGTACCCAATAGACAATTAAATTATCTTTCAAATGGACAGTTAAAATTATCTCTGAGAAGAATAGTTTTAGATATCAAATAAGAATAATGGCTACAGTTTTCACAGACAGAATGCGCAGAATATTTCATAAAACATGTCCACTAAGTTCAGCAAAGAAATTAACACCAGAACAATAATTGATAACAGAGCTTATTATGCAAACATCAAACTTCCGGAATCTCAATTGTTGTCTAAAGCGACAAAATTAGAATTATAGAAATCTCTTGTACGATTACTATTTCACCTCTTAAATATAAACAATATATATATATATCCAAGGTTTTTTGGCTCTATACTCGGTTAAAATATTCTTAATCATTGAAAAATACTTATAAAATGTAAAATTAGTTTAATTTTAGAATAATATAGAAATGAATGATAATTAATAATTCGTGCTTACCCGAGCCCGTTTTTCAATACTTGCTAAGTATGCTAGTGACTCGGCATTAGATCGCTTATGGTACCTATTTAATGCTTTCAGCTTCTCATATAATTTCTGTTCCTTCGCTGAAGTTTTGGATTGGTCATATATTGATGCTGTAAAAGATAAACTTTATTTTTAATAAAGAATAATAAAATAAAATGAAGTACATAATACAAAAAATTAAAGTCATAACATACAAAGAGTTTCTTTCTCTTTCTTCAATGAATGAAGATAATGCCTTCTTTTTTCTTTTAATAAATAGGTCAACCTTTCAAACTGTCTCTGATATAACACCTGCAATCTCATGAGCTTACTTCTAGTAATATTTACAACCTCTTCAGAAGTATAATAACCAGCATGCCTATAATTCAACCAAAGATTTAACTTTAGGTACATAAATAAAGGTAATAAATTAACAATAAAATAGGTAACAACATTTAGTATTAGCATATCTAAACAATTTTCATGAGTGTGTGTGTGTGTGTGTGTGCGAGAGAGAGAGAGAGAGAGAGAGAGAGAGAGAGAGAGAGAGAGAGAGAGAGGAGAGAGAGAGAGAGAGAGAGAGAGAGAGAGAGAGAGAGAGAGAGAGAGAGAGAGAGAGATTCCATAAATTGTTTTATACTAGAGTAAACAAGGAGCTTTTTAATTGCCAAATTTGTGGATAATAATTCATATAATGCTATAATACGCGTATGTATCTGTGCTGCTTAGGTAGAGATATATATAAGTAAACTTCCCATGACAATCGTTTCAATAACTTAAAAAGTTTCAATTAACAAAACTTTTAAATCGGCCAAGAAAAATAAAAATAAAAAACCTCTATGCTTTCACAATTTGAGATTCTACTTTTCAATGTGGATTCCAACAACCTAATAAAACTTTTTTCTTTCTACCATAGAAGCTTTTCTCCAGTATTACTGGGCTGATTTTTTTTTTTTTAAATATGACATCCACTTTGTTTCAAAATAATGACAGCCTATTGATTTTTTCCCACACAAATCTCAGCCATTTTAACTAAAACTAAATTTTGATTACTAGAATAAATAAAGATTGTTTTACAGGCATAGAAGTATGCATATATGCATTCTTTGGTATAGGGGTAAAAGTCACATTTTTGTGACATGGGTCAAGGTTAGTTTCTTTCTACAATGAATTTAATCTTTGAGAAAAAATATTTACAAATTTGTAATGAATGAAATATTGTATAATTGTTAATGAATAACAGGTCTTACTTAAGAGGATCATCTGCTTGACTATCAATGCTTTCAGCATCAGAAGAATCTTCATTAGCACCCTTCCAAATGTTATCTAGCGTTGCTGGTTCAACATCACTATCAGATTCACTGTCACACTCCAAAACATTTGTTTTTGTTTGAAATGCTTTGGTAACATCTGTTTCAACTGCAATAATAAAAAATTAATAAAATATGATTTATCAAGAACTAGTAATAAGCAAAATACAATGCATACCAAAAGGATCGATTGCTCTGATTCTAGAAGAACTTTTTACCTCTTCCCCTTCTTCTGATTTAACATTGCGAACTGGTTTGACATAATGAGATAAGCCTGAAAGCAGAAATTCAGGAGTTGTTGGAGGAACATGCTTGGATGTAGAACGTTGGCTTTTAATCTGGGTTTTCCATGTATGAAGGGAACAATATCTGAAAAATGGTTAAAGTAAAAATTAATTTATATCATTAAAATATCACAGAATCAAACATTTAAGAAGGTTATATTTGTAATATTAATCACTATTTGAGTATTGGCTAGAATTCCTGAATAACTGATTTCACCAGGAATTTTTACAATAATTTAAACTAATTTCTTTCATGACACTCAAATTAGACCAGTATTGGCACTGAATTGATTATAATAGGATATTTGATTCTGAACCAATGAAAGAAATCAATAAAAAGTAAATATGAGAAAAATATGAGAGGTAGAAAAAAATATGAAAAATAAATTATCAAACAACTATTATAGCACACCTAGAATACATGGCCTAATAAAAATGCACAAAGAAAACTATCCGCTAAGACCAATAGTAGATGGCACAAATAACCCAACAGACAACCTAGCGAAATACTTAAATAAATCCTTAAACAATTGTAATAATAATAACGATTTTGATGTAATTAATGCAATAGATTTAAAAACCAAACTGAATAATATAAAAGCAGATCATATTATTGCAAGCTTAGATGTAGTATCTATGTTTCCTAATATCCCACTAAAATTAGCAAATAAACTTTTAAATGAAAATTGGGAAAAAATAGAACCCAAATATATAAAGACGAATATAAAAAGTAAAATCATTTTCTTAGAAGGAATAAAATTATGTACTGAAAATGGATATTTTACTTATCAGAACCAATATTATAAGCAAACAACAGGCTTACCTATGGGAGGTAGACTATCTGTATACTTATCCGGAATAGTCCTTAATCATATAATAAAAGATAGCCTACAAAAATTAAACAACCCTTCTATATTCATTGCAAAATACATGGATGATCTATTAATTATAACAAATGAAAACAATTTAAATAAATTCAACAAAATTTTAAATGAACAAAACAAAAATATTATTTTCACATAAGAATTAGAAAAAAATAATTCACTAAATTTCTTAGATAGACCATCATAAGAAACCCTATCAAAAACAGAATAAAAACTAAATGGTTTAAAAAAGACATAACTTCTAATAAATTACTCAATTATTTCTCAAACCATCCAAAACATCAAATAAAAAATATAGCTCAAAACCTAATAAAAAGATCTATTACAGTACAGTAACAGACAATGAATATTTAAATGAAACAAAAAATAAAATTTTCAAAATTCTTCTCAGCAATGCTTTCCCAATAAAACTTATTAAAGAATTGTGGCATAAACAAAATAATTTAATTAAGAATAAAATAGATAATAATATAACAATGAATATAGAAAATAACTCAAATACCAATGAATTTGATAATAATGAAAAAATTACCCAAAAAATTAACAAAACATCAAAAATCAAACCATCTCAATCTAAAATTACAATTTTTTTTCAGACAGAAGACAATTATAAAAAAGACCCCCAATTAAGATAGTCACTAAATCACCACAAAAAGTATTTAAATTTTTTTACTTTTTTATTTACTTTATTTTTTAGGAATTTGTTAGTTATCAAGCCCATCTCGATCTTTGTGATGCTGATATTATTACTTCAATTAATCTGTTCCTGCTGGGAACACTTAAATTTGTCATATTACTACAAGATAGTTTAGATATGACCAGAAAAGAAACATACAGTAATTTATAAACTGTTAGAATGTGTGCTAACATTTTTCCTACATCTTAAGTGAAAATGTAAGAATCTAAAATATAAGCTACAACCAGCTGTGTGCTTCTTGACTATTACTTAAACATTCATTTCCCCTAGTACAGTGTCAAGAATAATAGCTTGAAATCCATATCGATGAGAGAGAATTTATCAAATTATGCAGCTGGTCTGGAGCATGAAATAAAATGGATTTGAGCTTAATTCTGTAACTCTGACTTGCACATATCTCCATCAGCCGTCCATTTAATGTGGTTTTTATAAAATTTCACCAAGAACATTAATAACTTTAACTAAACTAAGGACTTGTCCTCATCTGAAAATGGAGCATAGGCATTCTATTCATCTCTTGAATGAGAGAATGTCAGGAAATAATTATATATAATTTTACCTAATTAAAGCATTGATTTTATAATAATTCATACTGATTGGAAGTTTGATATGGTAAAAAAAAAACCTGTACCATTACAACCCGTGAACGGGTCTGGGGTTTAGTCCATGGTAGAGACTGTTTTATGGACAACGATTCTGCAAGGTGACTTGTCCTAGGCCAAGCTCAACTGCTAGATTTTCCCCCTATATTAGGTACCTTGTTTTTAAAGTATTTTATAAAGGCTGGGTGAGCCCTATATCCCATATGATCCATCTCCGACTACAAAAGTCTGCAGTGGGATTTGAACCATGATTTCCTGCATGGCAACGCAGTGCTCTACCACTGAGCCACTCCACTTGATATGGTCATAAAGATTAATTGAGGCATTCAGAGGGGATAAACTCTTGCCAACGTTGATAAAAGATTGCACTGTGAAGTTGCATAAAAAAAAACTAAACTAACCTATCCCAAAGTAACAATAGTCTATTACATTATGAAATTTAACAATATCTTCAATGATTAGGAAATCATTAAAGCTTTAAGTTTAATCTTAAAAGCAGTGAACACAAATGTGTAATATGAAAAAATGCTTCTTTAGAATTTTATAATCTTAGCCTTCATTAAATTAAATTAAAAACTATGACAAACAAGCTAATCTACTAAGAATTATTACAACCATGCAGTGGTAAAGTATATTTCTTACCCAATGTCACTTTTTTCGCTTTTCAAGGCAGGTACTAGACATCTTTTGTTATTGTTAGGATAGGCATAACCACATGGTTTATATGGGGCACTCTTATCTTCTAAGATATGTTTTAGGCAATAATCGTATTTGTCCAACACAGGTTGATGGCAAACCCTGTTTTTATAACGGCAGACAGGATCAGGCACTAGTTTAGAATAACTTTTCTTTATAGTGGAGCTTCCCGAAACCGATGACGCCTTGTGTTGACGAATCATGATGACGATGACTTAGAACTAAAGTACTTTAAAGAATATTTCAAGTAGTTCTTGAGTTTCCCTGCTTCCATTGATCTCACACAATTATGTTATGGCCATATCTAAACAACATAACCAGGAGACCCACAATGGTAAACTGCCACAAACAGCGCAATGGATGAAGGTCAAAGCCTTAGTGATAAATATTGTATTGTATAGTTGTAATAACTGTATAAAGATAGAATGAATCATTAAAAAGATAGAATCGAAATGATGAATTTATTTATTCATGGCAGTGGATCGAAGGGACACTCTTTCTCCATAATTACCGAAACTAGTTCGATCAATGAGTATGTCACACTAAAAAAACGATAAATAATAATAATACTTAAAAAATAGTTCGATCAATGAGTATGTCACACTAAAAAACGATAAATAATAATAATACTTAAAAATAATCATAATTAATTAATAAAAATAGAATTAGTTAATTAATTCTATTAATTAATTAACTAATCATGTCTCAAGGATGTAAACATATTTTTGCTACAATAGAAATATTTGATATAATAAAATATCTGATATCATGGACGTAATAGAGTCGATTACAAAACATTTTTTTTTTTATAGCAAAATATCGGAAACGGACATTGGTCAGCGCAACGGAGAATGCTTATTATCTTTTATTTTTAAAGAGAAAAGATAGGCCATCGGCCGGGATTCAGACCCGGATCCTTTGTCTTTCCGTGACAGCGCCCTACCATTTGAGCCGGCAGGCAGCCTTAGTTGCTCAAATGGTAGGGCGCTGTAACGGAAAGACAGAGGATCCGGGTTCGAATCCCGGCCGAGGGCCTATCTTTTCTCTTTAAAAATGAAAATATTTAAAATAAAAAAAATTGACTAATAATTATAAAAAATTCTTATTATCATTTATACTTCAAGACTAATGAGAATATTTAGTGACCTATTTGAAGAAATTTATTGATTATGTGTACATAAAATGTTTTAAAAATTATTGAAAAGTACATTGAATTTCATACAGAATGATTCTTTATGACTTATTACCTTCTCCGGAATAAATGTAAATTTTGCACACCCCAATTATTTTTTCAAAAATACTGTTCCAAATATTTTTTATTTTAATCATAAAACGAAGAGAATGGATTTGGATTTGGATGGACGGAGAATGGATTAATCATAAGGTGAAGATAACGGATTTGTCTGGCTTGGATATGACCCCTGGTAGCTCAGATGGTTGGAGCACTGCACTGATGCGGACGACCCGGGCTCGAATCCCGGCCAGAACCAATAATTATTTCTCCTCAAAATAATAATATTTAAAAATAATCGCCGTCAAAAGAACAATAAATAAAAATAAATTTTTCATAAAACGGTTTTAATTCCATGCCCATATTCGTTCATGCTCCTGTCCTAAAGCTAAAGTGGTTATAGGTTAGTTTGAGTGTTATAAAAATAGCTTAAATTAAGGTTTAAATATCCATATTTTTCTTTTAAAAAGTGGTTTAATTCAAACGGAGAGACTGAATTTTACGACTCAAGTAAGAAGTGCGGTTTTTACCGCCAACCATGGGCGAGTCGTCTACATCTTCCCAGGAGGTAAGCGCTATGGACTCACAAAATACAATTAATTGCATAAAAAATTCCCTACCGATAGTGGAGCTACAGATACACTTTTCTGTGAAAATATGAGGAGTTCCATGTCAAATGTAAAATCTATTTCTCCTGTAAATATTAAAATAGCCAATGGGCAGCTTATACAGGTTAAGGAAAAAGGAACTTTGAGGGTTTATAGTGAGGAAGCTGATAAATATATTAATATTGATGGACTTTTAGTTAAAGAAGTTTCTAACAATCTACTTTCTGTTCAAAAAATGGTAAAAGCTGGTGTAAAGTTATTTTTATGAAAAATCAAGCAAAAATTTGTGTGCAAGGCAGACAAATACCACGCATACAGAGAGGTAATCTTTTTCTTTGCAATTTTAAATTATATAAAGTTGTTTCTTGTTATTCCAGCAGCAAAGAAGGTCCCATTATGTGGCACCTGAGGCTAGGTCACATTAACCGACAAGACTTCCAACTCATGGTTTTGCCTTTCAGCAAAGATATGTGCGACACCTGTGAAAAAGGGAAAGCAAGGCGTCAACCGTTCAAAGAAAAAATTAATCCTAGATCACATCGTGTTGGTGAGTTACTACATTGTGACGTTTGGGGGCCTTCCAACCACTACACCATTGAAGGTGAGCGATTTTATTTATCTATAGTAGATGATTTTTCCCATTTTGGCGTTGTTTACTTAATGAAATGTAAATCGGAGACATCAAAACACCTGATGGAATATATTTTAAGGCTTAATGCTGAAGG
This sequence comes from Arma custos, assembly GCA_037127475.1. NCBI lineage: Eukaryota > Metazoa > Arthropoda > Insecta > Hemiptera > Pentatomidae > Arma > Arma custos. Next base: position 30,170,872 of record CM073764.1, on the reverse strand, counting down.
TAAAACAGTCTCGAGGCTTAGAATGGATAAGGGCGGAGAATTTTCTTCTATTAGCTTGCGTGGATTTTGTTCCAACAATGGAATTAAGAGAGAATTCACTGCAGGATATTCTCCACAACAAAATGGAGTATCAGAGCGATATAATCTTTCCATATTGAATAAAGCTAGATGTATGTTTTTAGATAGCAATTTGCCCAAAAATTTATGGGGAGAGGCAGTCAGACGTGCCGTTTACCAAATGAATCGGTCCCCTACTAAAGCCCTAAATGGCGAAATTCCTGCCGATATTTTTCTTGGCAAGTTGGATCTCCACAAATTGAGGATTTTTGGTAGTAAATGCTGGTATTGCACACTTCCAAAACCTAGGAAATTAGAATCAAAGGCAGCAGAAGCTCGCATGGTGGGTTATGCGGAAAATGGATATCGTTTGTGGAATCCTGATATCAACCGAGTCGTTATTTCAAGAGATGTGACATTTGACGAATCAGACAAGAAATACTCAGAAGTTGTCAATGTCCCCTATAATACCACAAAATTTGAAACTCATCCAGTTGAAGTAGAGCCTGAAGTAAACCTTGATCAAGATGACAAAACGTCTCCTGTTCAATCTCCAGAGTTGACTTCCAAAAGACAAATTAAACCTCCTAATTTTTTTAAAGATTATGTTCTACATGCAGCTTTCAGTGCATACTCAGATAATAAAGATCCTGTTAATTTCCAGGAAGCTATTGCTCTAGGCTGGCAAGAAGCCATAGATAATGAGCTTCAAGCTCTTACTAAAGTTGGAACATGGCAGATTTCACACCTGCCAAAAGAATGCAATGCCATAGATACTAAGGGGTATTTAAAACCAAAGATGATGGTACCAAGAAGGCACGTTTAGTAGCAAAAGGTTTTCAGGAACAAAGCATAGCAAATTATTATTCTCCGGTAGCCAAAGTACCCACCATTAGAATGTTTTTAAATCATGCATTGACATTTTTTTTTTAAAATAACGCAACTTGATGTGCCATCAGCCTTTTTAAATGGCAAACTAGAACATAGTATATATATATTAATTTTCCGGAAGGTGTACCTGAAGTTCATGGGAAAGTTCATAAATTAAATCGTGCTCTATATGGTCTTCGAGAAGCTCCCAAAGTATGGAACGAATGTTTTCATAACTTTTGTGTAAAAAATGGATTACAAAGATCTGGCAATGATGCTTGTTTATATATTGGAAAAGATATCTATATTCTGGTATGGGTGGATGACCTTCTTGTCATGGGAAACGATAATGTAGTTGAAAATGTAATTACTAAAATGGAAATTGAGTTCAATATCAAGAATTTAGGAGACCTTAATCATTTCTTAGGGACTGAAGTCGAAAGAACTGCTAATGTAATTAAGCTCAGTCAAAAAGTGTTTATTAAAAAAAATTCTCAAAAAATTCAATATGGAAGATTGCAACTCCAAATAGCAGCAACTCCAATGGAAGCTAACTTTAATGTGGACATAGCTGAACCGATTATAATCGAAGCCGATTATAATTATAAATAATGTACCATATAGAGAATTAATTGGATATTTAACATATCTATCGGTAATATCAAGACCGGACATTAGTTTTTCAACTGCGTACCTGGGCAGATACTTAGATAAGCCAACGCAAAGTACTTGGCAGGCTGCAAAGCGAATATTGAAATATTTAAAAGAAACTGCAGAAATGAGTCTAACTTTTACTTCTCCAGGTAACCTCTGTCTAAATGCATTTACTGATGCTGACTGGGCAGCCGATAAGAACGACCGTAAGAGTGTCAGTGGTATGGCGGTCTTCTTTGGCGGAAACTTGGTTTCATGGGGATCAAAGAAGCAACCAACTGTAGCTTTCTCCACCGCTGAGGCCGAATACTACGCTGCATCCATGGCTGCCACTGAGCTCTTGTATATTGAGTGCCTGGCTACTGAATTTAATGGCTCCTCGTGTAATGCTAGTCTTTTCATGGACAATAAAAGTGCCCTATCAATGATTGAAAATCATGAAAATACAAAGCGCTGCAAGCATATCGACATCAAGGTCCACTATATCCGGGATCTCATCAAGAACAAAATAATTACTCCAAAATACGTTGCAACTGAAGATAACATTGCTGATATTCTCACCAAGCCATTGGGAAAAATCAAGTTAAACAAATTTTGTGATGAACTTAAATTAAAATCATGATGACCATATATTTTAGTGAAAAGTTCAGTTTCTTTTATGGTTTCTTTGTAATTTTATTCTGACAAATTTTTTTTTTTTTTTTTTTGCAATTTCAAGTGTGATTCATTTTTTATTATTTATCTTTTGTATAAAAGGGACTTGAAATTGAGGGGCGGTGTCAGAATATAATAATAATTATACACAGGCAGTGCATATTGTAATGGCATTGGCCTTGAAAGATTTGTAAATTCATATGATGATAAAATAACATACTTGTGTTCTCATGTGTTAATAAAAAAATGTGTGTTCAATGAGATCTGTATTTTATATGAGTTTTCCCTCTTCAAAACCCACTAATTTTATCAGTAACTGGGCGTAAAAGATCTTTACCAATCGATAAGGACCACACGAGGCTGAAGCGCCAAGCACCCATTCAAATAGAAAATAGTTTTCAGGCCCTAACCTCAATATCTGAGGAACAATTAGAAAGTACTACTAGACCAACAATAAATCAAAAACCACCTCCACTTTATATTAATGGCGTGGAAAATTATTCGGCTCTTATTTCATTTCTTGAAGAAAAAGCCGGCCGTAAAAACTTTATAGTAAAATCGACAATTAAAGGTGTGATTGTTTACCCGGACACACCCGAAACGTACAGAAAGCTAAATGCAAGCTTAAGAACGGAAGGAGCGGACTTTCACACATTTCAGCTCCCACAAGAGAGATACCCTAGAGTTGTGATAAAGAACCTCCATCATACAATTTCTATTATTAAAGAGGAACTGAGACAGAAAGGTTTTGAAACTACGAACATTATTAACGTAATTTCTAGATATAAAAATCCCCTTCCTATGTTCTTTGTGGACATAAGCAAAGAAACATTTAACGACAATATCTATAACATAAAATCTATAGATTAATTGAGGTGCTAATCTATAGTGAATATAATAGTGAATAAAGTGCTAATTGAGGAACAAAGGAAAAAAAGAGAGATCCCTCAATGTTTACGATGCCAGCAATACGGTCACACAAGGAGTTATTGCAACCACCCACCAAGGTGTGTAAGATGTGGCGGGCATCATGACAGCAGCACTTGTACTAAAACAAGAGAAACTCCAGCAACCTGTGCCAATTGTAGCGGACAACACCCTGCCAATTACTAAGGTTGTCAAACGGGTTGTAAGGTTGTAACTTTCAGCGGCCTACAGCAGCTCAACCGATTCAGTCACCGCCGGATCCTCAACAGTTTCTAACCCTCAAAAAACATTCACAGCATCATGTTCCAGGACTAACAGGGAACACCGGAGAATCTCAGCAGATACCAACAATAAAATCAGCGCCACAACATTATGTTTCACCAGGTATGATGAATGACAATACTCAGCCTGTACCCCCTTTAGATAATGCCCCTCAACTATTTCAAATTTTAAATAGTCTTAAAAACCTTATCCACCCTCTTTTTATTCTCCTCCAGCTCACTCAAGTTACACAAGCCTGGAGCCACAGCCATGCCTAATTTTTCAACAGCTGGCTCCTTGTCAATTCTCCTATGGAATGCTAACGGACTGATGCAACACAGGACAGAACTTGACTTGTATTTACATGAAAAAAGGACAGACATAGCACTTATCACTGAAACACACCTTACATCACGATTAAAAATATACATTCCAGATTATACTATTTACAGGACTGACTACCCAGACAAAACGGCATATGGTGGCACCGCCATTATCATAAAATCGACATTAAAACACAGCCCCATTCACTTACCTAGCATACCACAGATACAATCGACTGGCATAACATTAAATACAAAACAGAAAAACATCACATTCGCTGCTGTGCAATGCCCCCCTAGGTACAAGCTTACATCCTTGGTGTTTTCTGAGTATTTTAAACGGTTAGGTCGATGTTTTATCACAGGAGGTGATTTCAACACGAAACACCAATGCTGGGGTTCAAGATTGTGCACCCCAAGAGGTAGGAACTTGTTGTATGCTCTTCATAAACTTTCATTAGACATATCAACTCCAAATTCTCCTACTTACTGGCCCACTTCTAGACGTAAAACCCCGGACTTACTGGACTTTTTTATTACAAAGGGATTAAGAACTGTACACAAGACTATAAATACGAGCTCTGACCTTTGTTCTGATCATTCTCTAGTGCATATGATTCTGTGTGAAGAGCCTTCTGAGGCACAAAAAAGACCTACCCTCACACAGGGTATAATGGATTGGGACTTATACAGAAAGTATCTCAATTCTCACCTCTCAATCCCTATTTCGATAAAGAATGAAGAAGAACTAGAGAAGGTAGTGGAAAAGTTCACCACAACTATACAAGAAGCAGCGTGGTTATCATCGAAACCCAGGGACAGAAAAGCAGATAATTTACCAAGCTACCCGCAGTATATTAGAGATCTGATCAGGGCCAAGAGAAGAGCTCGTAAAATATGGCAAACTAACAGACAACCATCAGATAGACGGACATTTAACAAACTGAATAATGAACTGAAACGTCAAATTAGCAAGTTTAACAGGTCAAACTATGACAATTACATTAAATCCCTTCGACAGACGATGGAAGTTTATGGAAGCATACCCAAAGACTCTTAAAACACCGAGAGATGTCGGCACCTCTTAGAAAAGAAAACGGCTCTTGGGCTGTGTCGGACGAGGAAAAATCTGAGCTTTTTGCAGACCATCTTTCTTCCGTATTTACACCACATACTGACTTCACAAACACAGAACACGAAATAACTGTAAATAACACACTTGACGCCCCATTACAACTATCATTACCACCGCCTTCATTCACTCCAACAGAAGTAGCAGAACTAATTAGACATTTACCAAAAAGAAAAGCCCCGGGCTATGACTGGAGTGTTTCTGGATGTCGCTCAAGCGTTCGTCAAGGTTTGGCACCAGGGCCTTCTCTTTAAACTCGAGACTATACTACCACACACTTATTATTTAATTCTTGAATCATTTCTTGCAGACAGATTTTTCTCAGTCCGACAAGGCACAGAGCTATCTTTAATAAGACCAATCTTAGCCGGTGTGCCTCAGGGATCAATACTTGCACCGCTATTGTACATAACATATACATACTACATTCCACAAAGTCCTAACACACTGATCGCAACCTACGCTGACGACCTGCCATAATCACCAGACATCAAGACGCGACACAAGCCTCACAAAACTTACAACAAAATCTACAAAAGTTGAATGAGTAGTGCCAACTATGAAAAATTAGACTGAACCATGAAAAGTCACAACACATCACTTTTACTCTTAGACGTGAAACATGCCCTCCGATTTACCTTAATAACTAACCCATCCCACAGACAGACGAAGTACAATACCTGGGACTAACATTTGATAGGAGAATGTCATGGGGACCTCACATTAAAAAAAAAACGCCAATCACTAAATCTCAAACTGAACTTAATGTATTCTCTATTCAGGAAAAACTCCAAATTAGAACCAAGACAAAAATTAAACACGTACACTTACTTACTAAAACCAGTTTGGACATATGCATTACAAATTTATGGCATCGCTAAACAGACTCACAGAAAACGACTACAAACTTTCCAATCAAAAGTACTCAGACTTGTCACAAAAGCACCCTGGTATGTCAATAACTAAACTCTACATACTGACTTAAAAATACCAACTGCTGACGAACACATACGAACATACTACAAACGCTTTCAAGGAAAACTACACGGACATCCAAACCCATTAATAGAACAAATGGCCACTACTCTCATGCCAGAGAATACTAGGAGGAGATTAAAAAGAACGTGGATGTATGAGGGATTTGTTATCATAAGAAATTGAATCAAGCCAAGGGAGAGGTACTACTGGGTACTGTTCTTCTTCATGCCTCTCATGACATTGTACTTTACCTTACTGTCAGCCAATCTGCTGATTGTCATTGTTTTATTTGACAGTTGTGGATGCAAATATAAAGAGAAAAAAAAAAAATTTGCTCCTGTTTACCAATTTTAAGAGGTCCCGTGAATTCATAATGCCCAGAAAAACTTGACATTTTAGAAACTTTTTTGATTTATTGTATATAATTTCAACAAGTTTCACTATATCGATAAATTTTTGTTATATTAAATTAGAAAAAATAAAATTCGGCGCCTTATGACTATCACTACATAATTATTTGGTTAACTGTCACAGTGTTGGAAAACCATTATATATGAATATAAATAAATCTAGCTTAGAAATGAAAACTATAAGAGAAAAACTCAAAACATACCAGCAAAATCTTATTGAAAACATTTTTAATTCGGTTAAACAAACCTCTTAAGTATGATCTATGCATTACCTATTCGTGAAAGATTTATGTTTTTTATCTTATACTTTTTGTGTTGCTCTGTCCTCTTCCGCTATCTTGAAAACCGCTAAGAAAAAACTGTTATTTTATTTTTTCCAAAACAACTCGTGACTTTTTTGTTCAGTTAAAGTAAAAAAAACGCCACTACAAATTTAAGGGCATATGGAACTCTCTGGTAGATTGGATATTCGGAATAACAACTGAGATCATAGGTCGATTCTGAATGGCTTCAAAGACTGCACTCTAGCGAATTGAATTTTTATAGAATTTTTTTGTATGTATTGAATTTTGAAATTGAACCTTCATTGAATTAAATAATATTTCAATAAATAGAAAAAAATTCTACCTACCTTTTGACTATTCATCACCAAAACTTATATATTCAGTCTGAAGCTGAGAATATTTGGCTCTCCTCAACTAAGGAATGTCTCAATGTTGAAAAATATTATCTTGCAATAACTAGCATAAAATAAATAATTTCCTAAAAATCTGATCATACAGGCTTAATGGCAGAGGTCTTATACAAAAATGATGAATCAATATATATATATATATATATATATATATATTTTGTGATGAGTTAAAAACATCTTACATTTATCTTGTCTCAGGATTTCTTTATTTCTTTGGTATTTTTTTTATCTGATGAATTTGCTCAATTTAGGTACAGCTGATAGCTATTAGCCCCTGAAAGTCATTAGTGTAAACCTACTGCTAACTGAGTTAAGAGGCTATGAAAATCTTATATTAATTATAGCTCTTGGAGTCTGAATTCGACAACAAATTTTTTTGACAGTTCTAACAAACAATCAAATTTGGCCATATGAAACAATTTCACCCAATCATGTCAACATTACACTGATAATTGCATTCAGTGCAATTATCTATCACTATGACAACACATGTTGAGTTTGACAACTTCAATCCAAATAAATTTCAAAATGTCAGATTTGGCAATGCGAATGTTCTAAGTATAAATGCACTAATCAAAGAAAAAATTCCCAGAAATACAACCTATAGCCACAAATTATATTTGGGGAATATTTATGGACTTTTGCTATGATAGAATATGAGTTAAATGAACATATAAGCTTAGAAAATTGGTGTTGATACTAAAAGATTGGGTGGTTAATATGAGAAATAAATAAATGTTTCATTGTATCGAGTTATACATTTTTTTGTCAAAAAATTTTCTGCAAATTTCCCTCGGACATTGACACATGCCTCATAAGTTTATGAAAAATTTCTCAAGCTCGTTGCAAGGAACAAGCTTTCGATTGTCATAAAATTACCTTGTCTATTATCAATGTCCCAGGGATATTACTACTGAAAGTAGCATTATCTTGTCTCAGATGACAAAGTTATACTGCAGTTGGCATTAATTGAATGGAAAAAAGTACTCCTTAAAAAAGTAAAATTAGGGAAAAAGTAAATTTCTCTTGTAGCAGTGAAAAACTAAAGAAATTAGAGAAGTTTAGAATATGAATTTAGCTACAGGTCTTTATATCTCCATAATTTATTGTGATAGAATTATAATAAAACAATAATGGTCGAGGAAAACATGATAAAAATTAAGTCTTTTAGATATTTATTTGTGAGACATTACATCATATCTCTCATGAATTATAACAGCTACATACATATTACTTTATTAAATACATTATAATATTTATATTACACTGTACAAAAAGCTCAGTATAACATTAAATTTATATAGTTTTCTTGGTTTTCTGATTCCATGAAAATAATTTTTACTACCTAAAAGATTAGTAATTTTTAATTTTTACTTTTATATACAATATAGTATAACTACATTATCAATTTTATTAATATAGGTAGCAACAATCTGAAAGTTGCAAATATTTACAAATAAATATTTATATACATTATATAATAATCTTCTTATTTAAAAAAAAATACTGTAGCATTTGATAGAAGTCCAATGAACTAAGTTCTTGGGAAAATAATACTTAAGCTTAAAACACATTTAATATAATCAAAATTTTTAACTTTGATCATTAGAAAAAATTGCAGAATGGTAAAAGAGAATAATTATATCTTCATAATTTATAATTATGTACAAACTTTACTAACATTATATTCATGGAAGGCATACTGGATGTATGGAAGGCATGTTAATGAGTGTACAATAATAAGAAGAAATAATTTCTACATAAATTAATATGGATCAGCTATAACAATTTTCTATAGCTTATATAAATTGTTTATTAAAAAACTTGGTTAAGTAAAAGTTCTATTGTTGTACTAAAAGAGACCAACATTTTTCTTCAAACATTCTTGTTTCCATTTAGGGATAGCAGAATACTCGGAATATTTCATAGAGAAAACATCAAAAAAATCTTCTGATGAAAGATAAAGCTGAAAATAGACAAATAAATAAATGAATTACTAAAACCCATAAACTTTATTATAGGATGCACAAATGATGATTACACCAACCTCTTTATGTTGTACGTCTATTCCAGCAGGAAGTTTTTCTGGATCTTTTTCTAAAAGAACATTCAAAGGATACTTCTCACATTCATAAAAATTAGGAACTGTATCTGCTACAATTAGATCTACTTGTAGCAAAGGTTTCTGTCTATCAATTTCTTCCCGAAGTTCTTCAAATTTTTGTTCTTTCTAAATTTTAACAACAAAGAATAATAAATTGTTAGAACAATTGCTGTGGTTCTATTATGAATATTGTAGGTTGAACAAATTTAGCTGACAGAAACATATTGAGTTTCAATAAAACAAGAGGAACGAAAGTGAATTTTTTTTTTTGTTAATACTTTTGAGATACAAATAGGAAAATATATATACAAATATATATAGAATACACTGTATATAATATACATATTATGGTAATGTGTGTTTTAATATCATCCTTCACTAAACTGAGAATAACGCTTAAATAAATAAATAGGTCAAATTTCTTGAAATAATGAAGGTTTATTGGCTTGAAATTTTAATTGATAAAATGTCTATCATCTTATTTGGTATTACAAAAATAATAGCTACAAGGCATAAACATATTTCTTTGATCTCACTCATTTATACTAAAACCCTAAAGCATATATTTAATGTATTTAAAAAATATATTTCTAGGAGAGTTATAAATCTATCTCTTGATAATAAAAATTTGGCTAATCCCGTCCATTAGAGAATAGATATGAGCATTGAAAATTTAGAGGACTTTTAGATTGAAGGGCTGACTTTTCATTCTTCTTGTCAACAAACCTGTATGAAAATAGGTAGTGTGAAGAATGGAGAAAGGATAAAGAGAAAAGGATATAATAAATAAAATATAAAGAAAAGACGTACCGATTTGGAGAGTGAAGTCGTTAGATGTAACGGCTGGCTAGCACTGAAAAAACCGTTAAGCGAGCAAGGCGGAAGAGTTAGAAGCGATCTCTAGCGGCCAAAAAGGTAACTATAGAAGGTAACCATACTATCTATTTTCCTATTATTTCCTCCTTATCATTTTGGCATCCATCATATGTTGATAATCAAGAGTTCATATTTTTAAACACTAATTTTAATTTTTTAAATTCATTAATCCTATCTACTATTTTTCAAACAGTCATTGTACACTATTGTTACTGTACAATAGTATTTCACTAATTTTAATTTTTCATATTCATTAATCCTATCAACTATTTTTCAAGCAGTCATTGTACACTATTGTTACTGTACAATAGTATTTCTATTATTCACATTAGTTATTGTACATACAGTTCCGTACTTTTCTGTAACATGTAACATCTTTAAGTCCGTTATCATACATTTTATATCTTTATTTTACTAGTTTTTCTTTATTCTTCATGTTCCAACCTTTTTGTATATGTAAATATTCTCATTTTGTTTCTTTTGTTTACCTCCTCCTTTTTGATTTTCCTTTATATTATTTTTACTTTACTATCCTTTCTGTACATTTATTTTCTGTATTTTATTTTATATGCGTTATTTATAATTTATCATTTCTGCTCATTTTCTTTAATTTTATTAAATCTGTCTTACTTTATTATATCTGTCATGATTTTCATTTTCTTTTCATTATCATTAATTTTGTTATATCTGTCTTTATCTTAATTTTATTATATCTGTCACTATTTTAATTTCTTTTCATTATCATTAATTTTTTAAAATCTGTCTATATCTTAATTTTATTATATTCTGTCACCTTTTTAATATTCGTAATCTTCCATCTTCATATCTGCCACTATTTTAATTTTCTACGTTACTTGTCACCATATTATTGTTACTGTACATTTTTATATTTTTTGTTCTGTCTGTTTCTCTCTCATAGCCCTGAAGATGACCTACACTGTAGGTCGAAACGTCGGCACATAATTATAAGTTTATTACTTATTCTTTTCATTATAAGTTTTATTATAAGTTTTATTACTTATTCAGTGTTCTTTTTGACTGCACCCCCCAACTATCTCCTTTACATAAAAATTGCTTTGTTGGAAATGAAAAAAAATGCCACGGATATTATGTGATGGCAAACCTCTAGAAATGACAAACACCTACAGATATCTAGGGACAGTCATCAGAAAAGATGGTAAAATAGACCGGGAGGTTCTAAACTGGGTGATAAAGGACAATTGCCTGTACTATCAGATATCCAAAGCTATCATCGGAAAACATGAAGTAGGCAGAGATGCCAAAATTAGGATAATTAAATCAGTTTTCCTTCCAGTGCTTTTGTATGGATTTGAAACTTGGACAACCCTTGATAAACATGCAAGTAGGATGGCAGCGGCTGAAATGAGATTCCTCCGAAAGATAGTTGGCAGGACCAGGAGGGACTGTATAAGAAATGAGAGGATTCGTGATGATATGGGAGTAAGATCAGTGTGGGACATCCTGAAAGAACAGCAATTGAAATGGTTTGGACATGTCTACGAATAAGTGATACCTGAAAGGCCAGGTGGTTTTTTGAAGCTAGACTGGAAGGAAGACGCTCTCGTGGTAGACCCAGATGTATTTACTCCGAATAAATTGGGAAACTGGGTGCAGCAAGAGGACTCATCACTCCAGAGATGAGAAGAATTGCAAGGGACATGGACCAACGGGCTCGGTGGACCGAGACGGCAACTCCACACTTAGCCGCACACAGGAGTTAGAGGAAGAAGAAGGTAATAAAAAATATATTAATTTTTCATAGTTACAAAATGAATCAAAATAATAAAAGTGTATTGGTGAGGAGTTTTGAAAGGTATAAACATACAAGTTTCTTATTTTGCAGGTAACCATCTCTATGAAATTGTGGTGGTCAGTATAACAACCTTCAATAACCAAGTTTGCGGGCTCACAGCCTGCAGGTAGCCCTAGGATTTTTAAAGGAAATAAAAAATCATTGGCTATGCCTTCCTTCAGAAGGGATTCAAAATTGGGGTTCTGGGCCTGAACTGTGTTAGGTACTCATTAAAAACCCCTATCTTAATTATATCTTCTTCTTCTTATCTGGCATCACGACCCACACGATGAGTCAAAGCCTGCTCCATCAAGAATTGCCAGTCCTCTCTATTGTGCGATTATACCTGGATAGGCAAAATTTAGGACTTCCAATGCATCATCATCCAAATAGCCATAGCATCAGAAAGTGACATTAAATGAATAAGCAAACAAAAAAACTCTATACAATTAATTGGATTATATATTATTGAGAACTATGATATTTTTATAAGTATATTAAATTAATAATGTTTGTGATAATATATTATTGGGTTAGTATTCTAAAAGCATCATAGAACTTTTTCAATTTTAATTCAGCAAAGTTTAGCTCTCTGTGAGTAATGCCATTTTAAATAAGTAATTTTTAATGGAAAAGTAATGATAAAAAATACATTCTACAGCACTTAATAAAGAATAAATCAACTAAACAAAAAAACAAGTAATATTTTCAATTCCTGAGGTTGAAATAAAAACTAATCAAGAATATAAAACATTTATAAATCAGATCACAATAATAAATCACATTACCATCCACATATGAGGGTCCCATTCACTGAAAAATCCAGTAAATATTAGGGGTTCATATCCTTGCTTTATATGTATAATTGGAATATTAAGTTCTCTTCTTGAAGGGTCTGAAAATAATGATCAGAAATGAAGGATACTGTAAGATAAAAAATATCAAAGTTCAATAAATTTAATTAAAGAGTTTGAGGTGTAAATAACAGACCTAATTTTATTATTTTTATTCTTCAATTTAAAGTTGATAAAAGTTTTGTTACAAACAAACAAAAGTAGAACTACCGATAAAAAAAAAACCGTTAATTATTGATAAGGTATATATTTTTTTCTTTTTGAATGACTACACATTAAACATGTCAGAAAGAAGACCATAGAAGGGCATTGAAAAATAAATAAATAACTTGATGTTAAACAATATTTTATTTTTTAGGCAGCTTTCTTTGAATGACCAAAATTTTTTAATAGTCCTTAAACCAACAGATATAGGAGTGGCTGATCATTAATTGAGAAAAATTAAAATCATGGAAATAAGTTAAATATTTATTTTCATTATTAGAAAAAGGATGGAACAGATTGAGATATTTTAATTTTATAGTTCACACCTTCTTTTATAGAAAAAGAAAAAAGATTTCATATCAATGAAGGTATCGCTGCCTCTTCCTCTCATTTCAGACAGGGGTTAAGGAAGATGGGAATGAAGGAGGTTTATAAAACCTAAACAGGAGGCAATGAGTTGGAGCCAGAAGAAAAAAAAATATTCTTCTGGAGAAGGAACGGGGATAAAATGGTATAAGACCGTGAAAGGTAGAAATGGTGGTCTCCATGCTCCATGCTCCAAACTCAGTAGGGAATACTGTATGGGAATATGAATTAAACATTATTCAAAAGTTTCTAAATAACCTTGGTCGAATGACAAGCTATTATTAATAATGTAGTAAAAATACCTGTTTTCAAGAATTCTAATGCTATTTCAAAAGCTTTATTTTTCTCCTCTCTGTTAGAATATTTTCCAGTCCATATAATTAAAGTATGGAAAGCATCCAGAATAAAGATATCTTCTTGTGCCAGATCACTCTGAGTAAAATCCATTATTTCCTCAACTATAAACATGAATGAGATCAATAAATATATTAATGATAATTTTGTTAGCTCTCCTATCAGATACATAAGCAACAGATTTGTAAGAAAGGAAACTTAACAGAGTATAGCTTAGAACAGTTTTTATTTATGTATGAAATTGGTATACTCTTGAAACCGGTCTTAAAACATGAAAATTTAATTCATGATGAGTTGGACCGCATAATGAACTTTAATCTTCCCACTTTGATTAGAAAGGATTGGTAACGTGAAGGGTTAACCCTCCTGTTTGCTTCAATAACAGTAGGAAAGCATGTTGTAGTTATCCTCTCCTCCCTCTTATTAAAAATATATTTAAAATATTAAAAAAAAAATTAATACTAATTACCTTTCAAATCACCTTTTGATTTTGTATAATAGAAAAGTCTCACTGCAGGAGCCTTGAGAGATACAATAGCAGGCCTTAAACAATTACTATAGTTTTCGTCTCCAGCTAAATATTTCCAAAAATCTTGCTTTTCTTGTCCTAGAAGAAATTTAAGTATAAATAACAAATTTAAATAATAAGACATCTTAATCAAATCATAAAATCCAAGCTTTAGTTTTTATTAATATAAACCAAATATTTACCTTCAAACAGAACTGAGAATTCTTTAACTAATGTCAATGATAAGCCTTTTGCCATTTCTCTCTCATCCCCTGTGGAACTTTTTCCACACCATAAATAACTTTCACTTTCTGTTTTAAGTAGATAAACAAGATTTGAATTCAGAGATAATCTTTCAAGAGGTTTCTGTTAAACATAAAATTAAGAAAATTGTGAGAAAACAAATACTTGCTTAAAGAAACAAAATTAATATGTTTACTGCTACCCATTAATATACCTGCTGCCCATATGTATTGAATATTTGATTGCCTCTTATTTGAAGTAAAAATGTTTTTGGCAAGTTTTCTTCATGTTCTCCATCCATTATTACCAATTTTCCTTTGAAGGCCACTAAGAAATGGGGAGGTTGATTACACTGTAATATTCGAGCTTTTACGTTAGCTTTTGCTATTGGATCTTCTTGAGATATTGTTAATTGAGTCTGAGCATTTTCTTTTGATGCAGATCCCTAATTTAAATAAAATTTACAACTTTGTATCAATAATTTGAATTAACATTCTTATTCAATAAGCAATTTAAGTGAAGACAGAAGAAATCCATGAAGACTAGCAAATAATTACATTTATAACTACTAGTTATTACCTAACCTGAAATGAATAGGTATAAATATAAGTAACTTAACCCAAGAAAAATGCTGCAAGAATCTTTAATAAAAAGAGGGATTTCATAAAAGGGAATTATTATTTTAAAAATTAAGACAAACTCCTATTTAATGTCAACATTGTTAAGTAAGGGATTTATTAGCAATTATTTGGACAATACTAACATTAACTCTGAGTTTAAGATCCAATTTGAAATAAAAAAAAGTATAAGTAAATTTGTAAAATTCAATATATGTAAATATGTAAAAAAAATATCTGTAAAATAAAAAAAAATACAGAAATCCTCATTATTACCAGCCAATAATATAATATTTCTTTGTTGGAGCCATTGTATGAATATGTGTAGAGTAAATAGTATATTTCTGACGAAAACAAGATGCTGTTTTTTTCTACTTCTACCAGATTTGTTTTGGAAACCCTCCATACTTTTAAATTTCCGGATCCATTATCTAATATCTGTTCGTTAGCAGCTAATAAAGGATTGTTTTCAAGGGAACTGAGATTCTGTACGGCAATTGGTTGACTTTTTGGTGATGGAGCTGAAAAGATGAAATAGTTTTAAAAAATAATAATGTTATTGTAATTACTTCTTAAAAGAAATAGATCAAATCTCAGACGGAGACAAATTATATTATCCTGTCTGTATACTTTTGAACAAAACTTTATTTATATAAGATTGAGATATAACTTTATTTATATAAGAAGATTGTTAGTCAGCCGTTGCACCCAACGGCTTCTCTCTCCAAATCGACCTTGTGACCTACACTGTAGGTCGAAACGTCGGCACATAAATATAAGTCTAGCACTTATTCAGTGTTTTTTTTTTACTGCACCCCCCAACTATCTCCTTTCTACACTTTATTTATATACTTTTAAAAATATCCCTAACCTATTATTAATATTTGAAATAAACTGTTTTGAAAAGCAGTATTTAAAATTAAGATATATTTATATTGATGATAATTGTTGACCTATGATAATGTATGTTGAAGAAATTGGTCCAAGTAGAGGTCACTGAATGAAAAATGAAATTTCATTCAGTGACCTCTACCCGGACCAATTTCTTCAACATACGAAGATATATTTACTTTTTATGGTTAATTATTCGAATAATGATCATACCTTTGGGACTTAGAACAGGTTCTCTTACTTCCCAGCTTGGAAACAGTACCCTAAATTCAGCAGGTTCGCCACCATCAACAACTCTGCTGACACGGCAGCTGATTGGGTAATTTTTCTTTTTTAGAAAACCGTTTGCATTTCTCATTGCTTCAACTCTTTCTTTTGTAGAAGCGTTTCTTCCAATCCAGACCCAGATGTGGTAGGGACCGTTATCAATAATATATGAATCCTAAAAATAATAATGTTAATAATAGCTAAACCAAAAAGAGCAGGAGATGAATGAGTGTGACAGGTCTTGTCAATTTTATAATAGTTAACTAACATAAAAATTAAAGAGCCATTTAATTATTTATTATTTTATTATTATAATCCGAACTTTTCTTGTTTTATTTTATTCATAGAATAAAATAAGGCTTAGTTTATTAGTATAGAAGTTAGCTATTGCAAGTTTTACTTTAACCTTTGTACAAGATTGCTGAAAGCAATATACAAAATTCTACTGTCTACTTCTCTTATTTGTATGACTTTTAAAGTATAACAGTTTTTAAAATTCAAAAGGTTGAACCATGTTTAAGAAAAAGTATTCTTTTTCTCTCCATTTCTTTTAAATTCTCCATTTGTTGTAAATGAGGATCAGTTTCTACGATTTAAGTTATCGAAAAACATACTTGTTTTGAATTTCCTAATATAATTATATAATTATAATCATATTGACTAATATGATAACTTACTTTTGAATCTAAATCTGACTGACTCAATGATCCAGTTTTTACTTCAGTAACTTTATAGATTCCATCATCATCAGAACATCTGTAAAATTTTAGCTGTGATCTGATTTCATGTTCTACATGCTCATCAATACCATTAGCTTCAGGCATCACCCTAAAATTCATAAATTGATGTTTTAATAATGTCTTTTAATATTACATACAAAATTGAAAACTTATAATATAAACAGCACAAAAATTCCTAAGGATATTTTTTTATTTTTACTTTCTATCTGTAAATTTGAATTAAATGAGCCCATATATTTAGTATTAGCTGGTTAAAACTGAATAGAAAATACAAATCAAATCTTTGTTTACAAATGTTAATCTTTGTTTTTAATATAAAATTTTCTTTCGAATAGTAAACATGAAGATTAGTTATTTGGTAAACAATAAACTTTTATCTATTTTAATCCAGTTACATTTTCATTAACCATGGACAGATTCATCTTGAACCCGAAGTTCTCAAATTAAATTTTCCTTCTTTTTTTTTCGCATAACCCTTGTGGTGCCTTTCAGCGTAGGGGAGCGTTTAACCAGGACTGCCACTCTTCCCTGTTCCTAGCTAGGTTCCTCGCCTGGCAGATATTTTTGCCTCTTTTCCTGCACAAATGCTCATCATATTCCAGATAGGACATTCTGGGGTGTCCTCATGGTCTTCTACCTTCAGGGCATAGTCCATTGTCTTCAATGGGTCCCTGCAGTCCTCAGAACATGTCCAAGCCATTTTAATTGGCAGGACTCAAGCATCTCCTTCATTGCTATGATCCTGAGTTCCTCCCTGATCGTTTCATTGCGGATACAATCTCTTCTTGTTTTTCCTGTGATCCTTCGAAGAAATTTCATTTCTGCAACCGTGACTCTACTCTCCAGCCTGTCCGTTAGTATCCAACTTTCGGCACCATATAGGAGCAAAGGTAGATATACTGACTTGAAGATGCTGAACTTCACTTTTCTGCTTACTTCTCGCTTACCAACAACAGCATTACAGATCTGGTAGTAGACCAAGTTTGCTTTGTTTATCCTGTTTGAGTTTTCAAAGTCTAATTTCCCTGTACTGTTCATTACTGCTCCTACTGGTGAAGTCCATGACTGCTTCCATCTCTCCTCCATTACAGTATATATGAATTTCTTCCTATACCCTTCCTACTTGCAGGATCTTGCTCTTGCTGGTGCTGTTCTGCATACCTTTCCTACAGAACTCTTCCTCCCATTCATTCACGGCTTGCTGTAATTTTTCTGTGGATCCCGCAATGAGAACAATACCATCCGCATAAAGGAGAAGCTGAATCACTACAGGCAGAAGGTTTCTTCACCCCAGGAACGTCCTTTCAGTTCGCCTTTTGCATATTGTTGCTATTTCATCCATATAAAGTATTAATAGCAACGGGCTTAAACAGTCACCCTGTTTTACTCCTTTTGCCATATTAAAGTGCTCAGACTCCTTCTCATTCGATCTAATGATACCTTTCGGGTTTTGATATGTGAACTTTACAGCATCCACCAGGCTTTTTGGAATGTTCTTAATTCTGAGTGTTTCCCATTTCGTTTCTTGGAACAGAGTCAAATGCTGCTTTAAGATCAAGGAAGGCAAAGTACATGTTCCTATCTCATTCCCAGGATTTTTGGATGACATTTCTTAGAGAGAATGAATGGTCTTGAGTTTGACTTCCTGGCCTGAAGCCTCTCCGATGTGCGGCTCGACTTCTTTCTTCTAGTTCTTAATCTACTTTCTAAAATGGACGTATATAGTTTGTAGATAACTGGAGAGAGATATATGGGTCTATAATTGGAACACACAGTCTGGCTACCCTTCTTGTGTATGGGGATTATACTATTGTATTCCCATTCTTTTGGTATCCTCTTCTTCTCCCAAGCTTTTTGAAAAAACATTTGAAGAGATCTGACTACTTCCATGCCTCCATACTTTACAAACTCTCCGACTATATTATCCTGTCCTGGAGCTTTCCCCATCTTCATCCTTTCGATAGCCTGTTCGACCTTCTCCTCCTCTATCACCTTATTGAACTCTGTCTCATTCCATTGTCCATCTTGTTTATTCATATGGTTCAGGAACTCATCACTGAATTGTCTCTCATAATGTTTTCTCCAGACCTCCAGAATGCCTTTATCATCTGTGACCGTTTCACCTTCCTCATTTTTAATATTCCTGATTTCTTTAAATTTATGGCCCCTTAGTGATTTTATTTTACTCCAACAGAGCTTTATGTTTTCACCATGGTCCTGGTTAAGCTTTTCTCCAAATTCCTCCCAGGATCACACCATCACATATCCCTGCCATTTTTCAGGAGTTTTTTCCCAGCAGTAATCCTTCCAGGCTGTCTTCTTTTCTTTGTCTCATTTTCATTGTCTAATTCCTGTAGTCTTCCTCACAGTTCCTCTTCATACTTGGATTTTTTCTCAGGATCCTGTAGCTTTTTCGCCTCGATACTGTCATAAGTCTTTGACTTTATCTTGCGTTCCTTTAGTACTTTTTTGCCGCTACCAATAGCATATGGTCGATTCCTATCTCCACGCCTCGAATAACTTTTACATCTGTAAAATATCTCCTGATGTCCCATAGATGAAGTCATCAATAATACTATTTACATTCCTTTCTGGGGCTGAGAAAGTTATCTTATGTACTAACTTGTGCGGAAAGTAGGAATTCCCTATGAGTAAGTAATTGTCTATCCAGAATTCAATTAATCGTTGCCCACTGTCCTTCTTTGTACTTTGACCTCCATGTGGGCCCATCGCTCCATGGGCTCTCATTTAGTCATTACCTATTCATGCATTGAGTCCTACCATAATCAGGATGCCCCTATTGCTGTTCCTGTATTTATTTAATATTCACTCAAGGTCACTATAGAACTGCTCTTTATCCAGAGTGTTGGCATCGTTTGTAGGGGCATATACTTGTATTAGGGTCCACTTACCAACCTACATATTTATATTGACTGCAAGGATTTGTGAGTTCACAGGCTCCCACTCTGTCACTTGGCTAAAAATTTTCTCTTTCATTATTACACCTACACCCTCAACAGCTCTGTTTCCTGGAAGAACTCCTGAGTAAACCAGTGTGTGGCCTCGGTCTAACTTTATCTCTCCAGTTCCCTTCTTCTTCATCTTGCTAATCCCAAGAATGTCCAGCCTATATGTCGTCATTTCTTCAATAATTTCTACTTCTTTAACTGTGAAAGATCTTATATGCCAGGTTCCTAGCCGTATGTCCTTTTACATGCCAGGTCATTTCCCTATTTTACGTCCAAATCCGAGGCTATTCGCTATGTTGCTTTGAATCAATTATACTCTCTTGTGGATGATTAGCCCAGCAAGAAAGGCCCTATATCCTCGGAACAACTGATTGTTTGGCTAAATCCCCAAACTTGAGTCTTCCCAGGGAAATTAAATTTACTTGCAGTAAAAAAACATCATAATTTCCAATAATTTCCAGCTTATAATAGAAATAATATAATAATTCTAGGCCAAGTAAGTACCACAAATATCTCTGTTCATTTGTTTGCAGTTTAGTTTGAATAAACCATTAACATGATAATGATTCATTTACTTTTTTTAATTGAAATTAGTACTTGGTATAGTTGTATATAGGAAAAAGGTAGCTCAGTGATAGAGTACAGAGTTTTTATACCGAAGGTGCTGGGTTCAAATCTGATTGTGGTGGATAATTTATTTAAACCATTAACAGACATGGATGGACCCTATAAGATTAGCAAAGATTTCCCAGACTTTTTTTTTTTTTTTGATTTATCCTTTTCAATAATGAGTCAATTCCAAAAACCGAATTGACCAAGAAAAATAAATTTAACATCATACTCAAAATTTAAAACTTGACATTTCAGTATACATCCAAATAATGATATATAAAAAAAATGTTCTTCGCCATCCACGGTTTTTCTCTGAAACTACTAAACTGAATTTCTTGGTATCCATCCTCCATTTTGTGGAAACTGGTTCAAATTTCTTTAATTATTTAATAATTAAAAAAAATTAAATGTATTTATTGAAATTTACAACTGTATAATAGAATACATCAAGTAAATATAATGAAAGATAAATAATGACACGAGATAAAGGCAAGTAGAGAAATTATCCAATGGTAGTACTTAAATAACAAATTTAGAAGACCACCATATATAAACAATTTTGAAATAAATTAACATATGAAACATATATTATCAAATGGCCAAAGTGTTTTGAATTAATTATAATAGAATAAGTAAATGAATTACCTTTTTGCAAGTGGCCTGAGGTCAAGATAAAACCCAAGCAGAGTTTGTTCAGGGCTGGGCAATTCCATTTCCTTTCCATCATCAACGAAAACAATAGACAGAGCATTCCTTTCATCGCGGAATTGAGTCGCTATCTGTAAAGACCTGAGGGGAACTATATAAATATCGGTAGGAAGAAGAATCTTTTTATAATAGTAAAGTTAACAATGTCTATAGTAATTTAAAACATTTCAATTTAAGTTGTAATTATAATTACTTTTGGTTCAATTTATTTTCCAATAAAATCCAATGGATTTTCCAATGAAATGATGACCAAGGTAAAGAACAGAAAAAAATATGATGAAAAACATACTTTTAGCTTTTAAAAAAATGATCATAACAACAAAACAAAATACTCGGTGAAATATAATAAACATTTTCAAATTTAATCGGTTTATATCACAAATAATAGACATTATTACTTGTATAGTTCAAAATAACTAAACAACTTTGGCTATCATAATTTACTACATTAGTGTTGATTGAAATCTTAACCTTAATTAAAAGTAAGATTATTGTGCATGAAAGACCTTTGCTGCTTGTAGTCTTTCCATTGAATTTGAAGTTCTGCCAATCCACAAAAAAACTACATCTTTAGTGTCAATGATGAAAGCGTCTCCGGAATTGAAGTATTCCCAGGCCACTGCTGGCATCTGGGTCACTACAGGTCTCCTTCTTCCCTTGACTTGGAACAGTCTCGGTTCAAAATTGTTGTTCACAACTTTCAGTCCAGAGTCAAATCCTCCTAATAGTATCCTGTAAATGTATGGTTTGATAAAATTGTTTAAAGAAGAGATAATCGATAAAGATTATGGATATATTTTATAACCAGAATATAACAAAAGAATATTAAATAATCAATCAATCTGAAAATATTTACCTTCACAAATTCAATATTTACTTAAGTGTTGTGTGTCATTTAATTCAAAAAGTGAAATATATAATGTTATAATTTAAAAAAAATTAAATAAGTGTATTTAAAAATTACTTAAATTAAGTATTTACTATTAATTTAAAAATAACTAGCTAATAAAATAAACATAGTAAATTTTTATAAATAAAATAAGACAGAAATGTTTGCCTATATTATTGAAAAAAAAGTACCTTATTCCATTCTTAAAATATGCCTTAAATCTTGAAGATTCATTCCCCCTCACTTCTCTGTGCTGAACAGGCTTTCCTCCTAAGTAATTATCCAGTTCCACACTTTTAAAAGCAGCAACAGCACTTTCGTCCTGACTAGTGTTGTTACCCAACCAGAAGTGGATATGCATCTCAAGATTTCCTTTCACTTCTCTCGGCTGTTAAAAACAAAAATATATTAATTAATAAATAATTTAATTAATTTTAAATTCTGGGAAAAGAAATTAACTACAGGCTGGATCCAAGGAATTAAAAAAGATTTGGAAATACTTGGCATAAAAGCAGAAGCTGCAGCACTGAGAGATGGTTTCAGAAGGATAGGGTTAGACTTGGGATTCCAGGGTGCAGGCAATGAAAGAACAGGCGAGAGGTGGTCGGAAGAAAGTAAGAAAAGACATGGTGAAAATATGAGAGAACATTGGAGGAAAAGAAAGAAACAGTTGGGAAGGAATAGAAATTAGCATGTGGTCCCTAGTTGGCCAAAACAAAGAAAAAAAAAGTAATTTAATTGTCAATTTTGAGTATATTGTATAGATCTGAATATTAACAAAGTTAATGATTGTAATTTCAAGAAGTACATACTTTATATACTCAAAATAATGTGACCACTAGCCTGTTTATTTAAAATATATTCTTAACTAAAAACAGCCAGAAGATGAAATCTCATACTGGAAACAGAACTCTAACATTTTAAAGAAGATCAAGGAGAACAGTGTAGTGTTATGTATTATTTTATTTTTTATTTTCCAAATGTCACACTTTGGAAATTTTTTTTTAACTTTAAGTGTTATTTATAATATTATATTTTTCTGTTATTTAATTTTCTGCTTATCACTCTTAAATTAATTTAAAAATCCCACTTATTTCATTTATTTTCAAACAGTTCAACACCATTTGTGAAATATTTTTATCTATTATGATGCATATACTAGTCTTCAAATGTTATAATCAGCAACCATCTTATGTTTAATTGCTCTTCCCACCACCAACTTGTCACTTATAGTTTATCACTTACTTTTGTATTGGGGTTTCCATGTTTGCCATATTCTGAAGCAGCGTAGATAATATACGAATCTCCTTCAAAAAATGAACCATATTGTTCCTTTGCTACTGGCACCAACTGCAAGTTCTGAAAGAAAAAGAAAATAATCCTTTGTAACTAGCCAACAAACAAAAAAATTAAAAATATTGTGGGAGAGAGGAAAAAAAGCTATTACCTGAACTCTCCAAATAAGAAATGCCGTTGAATTTCTTGATATTCCTTTAAAAGCTGGATCAACACCGCCATTGGCTTCCATACTTTTCTTACCCTGTACCTGAACAGAATGAAGTAAAATTTATAAAAAATCTATTTTTTTTTAATTAATAAAGGAATGAAAAATTTTCCTATTGATAATGAATTACACTAATATAAAAATATTTTTAATAATATATTATTTATAATGTTAAATATATATATATATATATATATATATATATATATATATATATATATATATATACATATATATATATATATATATATATATATATATATATATATACATATAATAATGTTAAATTTATACATATATGTAAATAATATATATATATATATATATATATATATATATACCGGATGACCTGGAAATATCTATACTAATGTTGTCAGGGGTGGTTCGGATAATCGAAATTCACTAACAAATAAATATCAACCAAATGAATAGGAAGGGATTCAGAAAATACGTTATAATAAGAAAAGACGTTCATGAAAAAAATCATTTTATTTTCCGTCAAATTTCATTCAAAGTAACAATAATTTTACCAATTCAAATAAATACCTGGATGATCTGATAAAATTAATTAAAATTGCATTTGAAAAAACCTAAAACAGTTAAGTTAATTGAACGTTCGGATAACTGACGATGAGATAATCGATGCTCCATTGTACAATAGCTATAAATCCTAAAAATTGGTCTTTCCGGCCCATTTTTTTTTTTGTTTTGCAACAAAGATATTCTAAATATGGAATATTAATAATCAAATATTCGTAATTGTTGGGGTCTTACGTGAAACTTGTTAAACAAAAACATTAAATGAAAAAAAAAATACGGTAACTGCCGTATGCTCTATGTAAAAAGTCACCCTAAATTATTGTGTACATAATAATTAAAAACATCTACGTTTCATTACCTTTTAAATGAGGTATTAAAATCTAAAATCGGTAAAGAAACCACGAAGATATGATCAATGTAAAAACCCGGGAAGAGCCCGAGAACAAAGGGCTCGGACGCTGGAGTCGATCGCCTTGCTTTTCCTCTCCCAGCCTCAGTCCGCTCTTACGGTTTACTCTGTTCAGATGTGTTCTCTTAGCTTACTTGCTCTCAGATTCGATTTTTCTAACGGGTGTGATAAGAAGTGCACGAGCTTGCTTTAGAAATAGGGGCGGGCATTTTGAAAATGAACTGTAAAACGAGATATTTTTTAAATTAATTTATTTTTCAGCATTCTATGATTTTAATTGCTTTTTTCCTTCCATTTTATTATTAGTCGTATTTTCGTAGTTTCTTTGTAACCGATTTTGGATTTTAATATCTCATTTGAAAGGTAATGAAACATAGATTACACAAGGGAACAAATTTTTATTAATTTTTTGTTGCATGGAGTTTTAGGCCTGTTGTTTACTAATTAGAGGTTGGTGATTACAAATCTAGCCTCAGTTTTTCTCCAGCACCTTTTGTTTTTGGCAAACAGCTGATAGACATATATTTGTACTAGTCACATTCAAACTTCAATTCAACTGAGTTGTTTAGTGAAAAAGTTTGTGCTCTTGTGTTAAATAACAATGTCCAAGTTAAGAAATATCTGTAGAAACGATCCAAACTATTTCTGTAACATTTGTGGTGAATATACATTCAAAAATTGTAGGCTAAGTGTGTCAGAGTTTATAACACAGGTATATTTTGATTACTTTGGATTCGCTTTGGACATCCGTGACAAGTACTGGATCCCTCATATGGTATGTAAAACATGTGTTGAGTCTTTGAGATTATGGGCAAATAAGAAAAGACCCCATTTTAAGTATCAAACACCAATGATTTGGCGGGAACCTAATAATCATCAAGATGATTGTTATTTTTGTGTGATTGATATTAATGGAATTAATAAAAATAACCGGTCGAAATGGTCTTATCCAAACTTGTTATCTGTTACTCGGCCAGTCTTGTTCTCTGGCGATGCACCAGTACCCCAAGCTTCTTCATCTGTACAAAATGATCATGATATAGAAAAACAAAACTATTCTTCAAGTGATGAAAGTCGGACAAGTGATTCTTACCCTGATTTTACTTCTGAGCCCCAGCTCTTTAATCAGGAAGACCTCAATGCATTAATCAGAGATCTTGGTCTTTCTAAAAAGACATCGGAGATTCTAGCTTCTCGATTAAAGCAAAGAAATCTTTTAACCCCAGAAACAAGAATTTCATACTATCGTAACCGAGAGGCAGAATTGCTGTCATTCTTCTCTAAAGATGACGACTTTGCTTTTTGTTCAGATGTTCCTGGTTTATTGAAAGCAATGGGAGTACAGAAGTATGATCCAAATGAATGGCGTTTATTTATTGACTCCTCTAAACGTAGCCTGAAATGTGTACTTATGCATAACGGCAATAAGCTGGGTTCGATACCGATTGCACATTCAACTACAGTCAAAGAAGAATATGCTACTGTAATGGATAGAATCAAATACAACGAACAAAAGTGGTTGATAAGTGTTGATCTAAAAATGGTGAATTTTCTTCTTGGACAACAAGGTGGATATACAAAATATCCATGTTTTATTTGTTTATGGGACAGCAGAGCTAGGTCTGAGCACTGGATTAGAAAAGATTGGCCTTCCAGGCAATCTATGGTTCCGGGACAACTGAATGTAATAAATGAGCCCCTTGTGCCCACGGATCGAATAATACTGCCACCTTTGCATATCAAACTAGGGCTCATGAAACAATTTGTCAAAGCTTTGAACAAGGGTGGTGATTGCTATAAATACATCTCTAAGAAGTTCTTTAATTTGAGCCAAGAAAAAATTAAAAATGGAATTTTTGATGGTCCCCAAATAAGAAGGTTGATAAAGGATGAAAACTTTATTAGTTACATGACTGATATTGAAAAAAATGCCTGGAATGAATTCGTTTGGACTGCTCAAAATTTTCTGGGAAACAAAAAGGAAGAAAGCTATGTGGAGCATATTGAACTAATGTTGTTACACTTCCAGCAGCTTGGTTGTAATATGAGCATCAAAGTACACTTCCTCCACAGCCATTTGGACCGTTTCCCTGAAAATCTTGGTGATCAGAGTGAAGAACAAGGGGAACGGTTCCATCAGGACATTCGAACTATGGAGGAACGTTACCAAGGTCACTGGAATGCTCACATGATGGCGGACTATTGTTGGAGCATTAAAAACAGCCCCCGTGAACCGAATCAAGCCAGAAAATCTTACAAAAGAAAATTTTTTGATATGTAGTGGTAATCTTTTTAATAGTTTTCTTAATAAAAAATATTTTCATCTTAAAAAACAGTTTATAATTATAACCCCAAAAGTAAAGCTGATACAAACAAACTGACTTCAGATCTTAAATCAGCACCTCGAGGAAGTAGAATATTAGTCAAAATATTTCATGCAACAAAAATGTTTTCCCTTGTGTTATCATTATCATGTAAGTAATAATTTAGGGTGACTTTTTTAGAGTAAATCGACGCTCTTTAGGCAGTCACTGTATTTTTTTTCATTTAATGTTTTTATTTAACGATTTTCGAGTAAGATACCGACAATTACGAAGATGTGACTGCTAATATTCCTTATTTAGAATATTTTTGATGCAAAACAATGACTTTTATAAGTACGCGCCTAGCCTTTAGTTGGAGGAGTGGGTCCACAACTCGAGAGAAAATCGGAAAAGAACCTTCTATATTTTTTTATGGACGTGCGTAACTAAAAAATCTCATTTAGGTTCGAGGTCTGGTTGCGTATTCAATATCCAACAGAAGTCATCTCTTTACTGTCATTGATCCTTTGACAGTTTTTGTGTAGAGAAGATGGTAAGTATTTCAAAAGATCTGTGTCCAAAGGATTCAGTTCTATTTTCTTTCTTTCTTTTTTTATTTAACAATACTGTTTTAGCTTCAAATTTGATTTACGTGCAATACTAACCTTTGACAACTAGCAATCATCTGATTTGCTATTCAATTTTTTTAAATTTATGCACGGACCTAAATTACGAAATCACGACGACCAGGTAGAAATGGATTCTGAGATGATCAAAACGCGTATATCCATCGAAATAAAAAATAAAAATAATCGGGATTGCAATACTTCATCTATCTACTATGCCCAAGGAACTAAAAAGTAAAATTGTGAAATACATTTATTTCATATATCTCAGACTCTACTGTCTTTCAATAGAATGGATGTTCTGGAGTCCATATGTTTTATCGACAAAAAGGACACAGTTGATTTGAATTTCACTTGCTTCACATGAGGATTAGTTGGAAAAAGTATAAATAACTAGCATTTACCACGGCTTCGCTCGCGCGGAATTTGGTCTGCCACATAAAGTTTAGTGAAAGATCATTTTAAATAAATAATTAAATTTTTTTTTAACTATAAGTTACTCGTACATACAAAATTTCAGATGTCTAACTTCAAAACTGACGGATTCCATACAATCTTTGAACCCCTATTATATTAAGGGGAAAACCCTTGAGGGTGGAATTATCATAATTTCTTTCTTAAATTATACAAAGGACCTATCTGCAAATTTCAAGATGCTAAGTTCCTGATTTGCATTTAATTATGTTCTATACTGGATTCTACACAGAACACAAAAAACTGTCTGGGGGGCATGTGCTCCTGTGCCCCTCCCCCTAAATCCGCCCTTGCTGTAGCCTATGTGTTATTCTGATTCTGATGTATAACCTAAATTACTGTAAAGTTTCATCCAAATTCATTTCTTTTCAAATAAAATATTTAAAAAATTATATAATATAAAGATAAAATAAATTATAATATTTTTTTTGTTTCAAATCTCCATTTTATTCATATTAAAAAATGTTTAAAATATATATATGGGTTGTAGTATTACCGGTATTTGAACTCTATTCTGAACTTAAGCTCACGATAACTTGTACTTTTGGAAAATGTAAAAATGATACGAAAAAACAGCTTAAAATTGTTGTTATAACATGCTAAACATCAGTTAAAACTTGTAACTGAACTGGAAGCGACAACCTGCGGAACAGACACCAATACTCTTATTTCTAGAGTTATTGCTCTGCCATATTTTGTAAGAGGAAGGCTAACCTTACATATTTACATATTTTTTCTCTCAGCTTAATTCTTGATATTTTAGATTTGTATTATTTTTTTTTTGTTTACCAGAACATACCATTTTGTATATATTTTTTTAACGTACTAAATGTTTTTAAAATGTGAAAAATTTATCAATCTTTTAATTTAGCCCTTTGACCAGATATATATTACTTACATTTTTACTCATCTGTTATTCTTAAGGTATTTTTTTTTCTAGTCTACGTTTGAAAAAAAAAAGTATTTCTTGTTAATAACTGACCTACCAACTCTACGGTTGATAGAGACTGCCTGGAAAACGTTCTACATGAAAAGATTGAAAGAAGGACCGAGTGAAGAGGAGATATCGATAGGGGAGAGAGAAGCAACAGTTGGGTGGCTGTGGCCCGTTATCCTATCCTCTATGTAGCCAGTGAAATTCCTGAGGCTCACGGCCTCCTCCAACCTAGCCGTGTCATTTTTTATCCTTTATTATCGTTCATCTTTCGGTATCATCCTTAGTACAGCCTCCCAGCAGGACGAAAAATCACTCTTTATCGGTTCATTCTACTTTATTGAAACATGTCTTGACAAAAAGTCCAAAGCGATTGAAAACAAAGGACGTCCCACTCTTCACAATTGTTTACTTTGCCGTTATTTTTTGCCAGTTTCAATGTCATTTGTTACGGTATTATGCTCAACTTCCCGATTACCAAAAGTTGCAATAGTTGCAATCAAATAAAAAACATAACATGATCTAAAGCTGAACGATTCGAGTGTACGGGAAAAATACGTTCTATGTATATGTAAATCTATTTATATCATACTTAAAACTTTTTTTAATTAGTTTTTTTAAGGTATTTTACCATTTCTATTAAGATCAATTGCTCATTGACAGTAGTAGTTTGATATTAATTTTCGGATGACTGTAAATTTGAGGTATACTCGTATACTATGACAATAAAAGTAACACTTTTCAAACTTTACATGCGTATATATAATTTACGTTTTAAGATAGGTAGAAGAGAGCGGGGTAGCTTATTGTGAAGAGAGCAGAATTCCATAATTCTACCCTTGTTCGAATCGTTATATGGCAGATCATTCTGCGAACAGCCATCGATCGAATCTGTGGGATCTGAATTCTCTCCTCGGGCTCGCTCAGTCACAAAAAAATTGGTTGAAAACCTGGCGGTTGAGCGTAATCTCACCAAAATCATATATCTGCTCAACTGCAAAGTTCTTGGGTTTGGTTAACAAAGGTTTCCTAAAATGTAAATAAGCGCTGAACCGACTGCTGGACGTTCGAGGGTTAGACCTAGATGTAGGTAGAGGGATTGCGTTAAGGGTGGTCTTATCACAATGATTGAAAGTATTGTCACGGACCACTAACTCGAACGACTGAAAATAGCGAACCACTTGCTGAGCAGCCGTGTTCGCAAACCAAGGTCCACATTTACATACCCACCAAGGCTAGCATGCGCCTAGCGCCTTTGGTTCGCAAACATATTGGATACCCGTTTTAAGAGCAATGTGTTTGTCACTGCCAGGTATGATAAACCATGTAAAATAGCAGTGCACGAATTGGACTTTGAGGCATTCCGGTCGTGATTATCATAACAGGTGTGAATTATGAATATTGCCTGACCAGAAGGCCTTGTCCCCACGCCGGTAAATCCACCTGACCAGAAAACATTCAATCACAGGGAAATGGCTTAGTATATAAAAAGGCACTGTGGATTTAAACAAAAGTAATGAATAATATCTATCTATACATATTAAAAAACAAAATTCTCGGCCGCGTTTGTTCGCGGTAAACTCAATAACTACTCCACGGATTTACATGCGGTTTTCACCAATAGATATAGTGATCACCAGGAAGGTTTAGGTATATAATTTATCGATGTTTTGTGTAAATGGGTTTGAATATCGATGGGTTTCACAGAAGACGCTGCTTGCCTAATCCCGTGTAATTATCTAAGGTGCAAGATAATAAATTCGTATATAAAGAATTATTTCGTTTTTTTCTTTTTTTTCTTAGCCCCTTAAGGTTTAAGGTTTCTAAGCTGGATTAGGATAGGTTGGAGAGGATCTCTTCTACTGTACTGCGTACATTTTAAGAGGAAGATGAGAAAATGGAAGGTTCTAATTTATTTATTAACTGTAGATTTTTCCGGTGATGGGGCTCACCGTGTCCTTTTCCTTATTTTTGTTTATTTTATTTATTTCTCAGTTCAGGCTGAGACTTTGTACGTGATCTTGCCACGTTTGTTGCCGTCCTGCTGGGGTGAGTGACCTGAAAAGAGGGTTAGTACTGTATTTCAGACTGTCAAAAAATTTAATGTGTCTGCGTTTTATGAAGTCTGTAACTGTCGGTAAGTCGAGAGTAGTGTGTAGGAAGTCCATTTTTGTTTTGTTTAATGTTGTGTGTCTCACTATGCGTTGCAGTACGCCATTTTGAAACTGTCGGACCTTTTTTACTGTTGCCGGTGTGATGGTACTTAATAGTGGTGCTCAGTAGAGGAGCGCCGGTCTTAAGATGCTCTTGTAGATGGTCAGCTTGAGGCGGAGGGATAAGTTAGGAGATGTAAGCAGGTGGTTAAGTATGTAAGACTTGGTCCTAGCCTGCAGTACTGCAGTGGTAGGCTAGTTTCAGGTGTCGGTCAAGTGTGACACCTAAGTAGACTATGCTGCTCGCTGGTCTGTTCTCGCGTCCCGCTATCCTATAGACCATAGGGAGAGGGCGGCGCTTTTTTCCCTGAAATGAGAAAATTATGCAGTCCGTCTTTTTAGGATTCACTGCTATGTTGAGTCCTTCTAGCTTCTGTGTGATGCTCGCACAGACCTCCTCCGCCTGCCGTAGACCTCTCTCTGCGCTGATCGAGCTGCTGTAGATCGCTATGTCATCAGCATAGGCTGCTACAGCAGCTTTTTTGTAGTTGGTTCCAACAGTTTCAGCTGTGTATATCGAGAAAAGTACTGGAGATAGCACAGACCCCTGAGGTACTCCGCAGGTGAATGCGATGGCTTCCGATGATGTTTCACCGATGCGGACTGCTGACGTTCGCTGTTGAAGAAACGATCGTAGGACCGAATAGAGCTGTTCCGGAAATTCGTAGTCCTGTAGTGTCTTGCATAGTAGGCTATGGGACACTGAGTCGAATGCTTCCGTGCAGTCTATGGAGATCATAGCGGTCGCTTCGTTCTTAGCTGTGCACTCATGCTGTGGCTCACTTCCGCATGTATCTTCGCCAGGTGATGATCCGTGCAGAGGCCTGCCTGATAGGCGATTTGCTCCGGTGGTATGAGAGCTATCTCTGAAAAATATGCCTTGAGATAATTGAGGAAAATTTTCTCAAAGACTTTGCCCAGATGCGGAAGCAAGCTGATGGGCCTGTAGTCTGTTGGGTGCGATCCTGACTTCTTCGGTTTGAGTAGAGGGCAAAGAATAACTCTCTTCCAAATGTCAGGAAAATATCTTAACCTGAGGCAAGTGTTATATAAATTTCTTTTTTTATTTAATTTAATTCTTTTTAAATTTAAAAAAATTCTTGTCAGTTGTATCAGCAATATGGTTTGTATTCCGTCGTGGCCTGGTGCTTTATTCCCCTTCGTACGGCGGAGAATCGCCTTCAGCTGCTTCGGAGATATAAACATATAGTTGTTTCCTTTCTCTTCAGTAGGTAAATCAGTTAGTGCAGGATCAGTTCTTCTTGCGATGAATCCAGCATAGTGATCTGAAAACTTGGTAACCTGTTCTTCTACTGTCAACAGCTTGTCCCCGTCGTGGAGTAGCATAGAGTTAATAGCATAGAGTTCATTATTATTTAGCCTCATATTTTTCATCTACTGTATTTTTTTACCTATTTTCTATATGTTTATGTTATATTCACATCTTATTTTGTATTAATGCCACTTCTTTCTAACTGTATACAGTTACATAATAACTTCCCTTACTTATATTTTCTATTTTCTTTTCATACTTCATACTTTAATTATTATATCTGTCATTATTTGAATTTCTGTTCATCATCTACAATTTTATTTTTATCTATCACTATTTTAATTTTATTATATTCTGTAACCACTCTTATATTCATTATCTTTATTTATCATATATCTATTCACTATTTCATCATATCTAGTCACTATTTTAATTTCCACACTTGTACCACTTTACTACATTACTTGTCACTATATTCTTGTTACTGCAACGTTTTTATATATTTCTGTTTGTTTCTCTCTCTTAGCCCTGAAGATGGCCTACATTGTAGGCCGAAACGTCGGCACACAATAAATAAGTTACACTTATTTAGGTGTTTTTATTGACTGCACCCCCAACTATTTCTTCCTTACATTTATTCTTCCACTTATTGCGGGTGGTGATAAGGTTCAGAATATGATCTGGCATAGGACGTAGAGCTGGTGGAAGTGGCCTGAATTTCGGAATGGTTACGTCTGCAGCTCTTTTGATTGTTTCAGTGAAGAAATCCATGTAGGCGTCCACGTCACTTCTCGTCCGGAGTTTGGGAACTGTTGACAGTACGTTATGGACCTGTGCCCTGTATGTGCCCCAGTCTGCTTCCACATATTTATACTTCGTCGCCGCTGGAACTGGTATTTCCTCGTCTATGATATTTCGTTTTGTTTTTATTTTTATAATTTCTATATAATAAAGTACGTAAGCTGTGATGGGAAGAAAGAAAATCAAAACTCCCAAAGAAGCCTAACCAATGATATTCACGTGGTCCTTAGTGGCCGGTACGTAATAAAAAAAAATACATTACAAAGAAAAATTATGTAGGCATAATATGCCTTATTACCCTAGCAAAGGGTGGGTCGCTAGTTAACAATAAAATAATAAAAAAATAAAGATTAATTAACGTACATCTAAGGAGAGAGAGGTTTTCAGTAATGGTGGTCACCCTTTTCCATCCGGTCAGCCATCCAGATAATCATCTCTTTAGGAGAGCAATTACTTCTATACGCACCCTGCTCTCATACTATGTTATATTTTCTACTATGAAAAAAAAATATTACGTACTGGTTTCCTTCCATATTTAAAGAAAACTTTCATTGTTACTACTTAAGGAAAGGAATATAAAATAAAATAACACCAGAAACGGCAAAGTTGAGGAGATAACAAAAAAATGGCCGATTGGTTAGATAACAAACTGTGGAAGTTTACACTAAAGGGATATTGATCCGATCAGAAACGATGGGGAAATAATTTCACTGCTTCATCATTAATGCTTAGTAGATTCTCTAGTTACAGAATCTACATACATGTTTATCGAAAAAACAAAGTACAGCACTGGGGAGAATAAATGCAGTATTTAATATATTTTTTACACAGTGTACGTCAGATAATAATAATAATAAAACCATACTCGAAGAGTGTTTCGTAATGTTGGCTAGTCCTAATCAGGAACTTTTAAAACGTGTATTTTCGTACAAAAAGCCGAACAGGTATTTTCACTAACCGAGTGCCTTTCCCTACTATCATAGACCAGGGGTCGGCAACCTTTTGAGTCGGAGGAGTCAAAAATTACAATTTACAAAATTTCAAAGTTTTTAAAGAGCCACAAAAATTTTTCTTGCCAACAATAAATAGTAATCGCATAAATAATGTTTTTTGATAAAAAAAAACTAATCTATTTATTCATTAGAAAAAATAGGTATTTATTCGTAAGGAAAGATATCTATTTATTCATATGTAAGTAGCGTTTTTCACAACAAATTAGATAATATATATATGGCATTAGAATATAGTTACTTATTATTTAAGTAAAAAATTAAAACAATTAAACATTTCTTTACCACACTAACTTGTACTTCAATAACAAACCATTGAGCAAACAAATTCAATAGGAGCGATGGCTTTGCTTGGTTATTCAAGAAGAACATTTAAACTTTACTAAACAATGTAACTTGTACTTAAAATAAAAAAAACAAAACAATAACATACATTTGAGCAAGCAAATTTAATGGGAGCGTTGGCTTTGCATGGTTTTAGTAAGTATAAATTTGGCTCATAACTTGTTTTAAATTTTAAACATGACTCTAAATTTTTATTTGTTAGTTGGCTTCTTACTTTACTTTTAATTATATTCGTGCAAGAGAACGCTTGCATGCACGAATTTATCGACCCGAAGATAGTCAGCCCTCCAAATGCCAACTTCTTCATCTCACAGTAGCTATCTGGAATTCTGCCGCACAACACAGTAGAAATTTGCCTCAACTCGCGGCATTTCTTTTAAAGCTGTCCACTTTTGTTGTGTTACGTACACGTTTCTGAACCTCCAATTCTTTCAACTTGCTATTTCAACTCTGTAAATTTTCCACTCCACAAAGCTTTACTTTTTAAATTGATCAATTGTATTTCTAGAGATTCAGTATCAATCCCAAATGGCTTAATATGTATTTCGTTACTATTTGTGTTGAGAGGATTTGCTATGAATGCTACAGTGAATTTGTTGTTTTTGAATAGCTCAAATCTGTCAGAAAATTCATCTTTAATTTTTTAGAAGTAATTCGTGTCCGTGTCACGGGGCAGGGGTGCGGTGAAAAGCGAGTGCAAGTGGCTGAGAGATAGAATCGGCGCCTAATCTTCACTAATCGATTCAGAACGATTTTAAATTTTTTTTTTTTATAAATAAAAACAATAAATAATATTTGCGTATGGAACTAAAGAGCCGCAGCTTCACATCCAAAGTGCCACATGTGGCTCGCGAGCCGCAGGTTGCAGACCCCTGTCATGGACAAATGAAAGTAAACATTTCTAATTTTCCGATTTAACATTAGGCAAGGTATTCTATCTTTTGTTCTTTTTCAATGTATTTGATTGGTAAATTAATTATATATTTTCAAAAAAAACAATGAAGTTAGATTAAAAACATGTATGTTATGTTATTAGAAATTGTTACCTAAAAAATCTCGAAATTACAATTACTCAATTTAAAAAAAAAAATCTGAATACAGTTTATGACTTATCATTAAACAAAATTTTAATAATTCATTGACTAATATGCTTTACCACGATTTCGCTGTTTGTACATGCCCTTAAACTAAATGACGCACCTTGATGCAGCAGGGAGATGCAGCACAAACCCGCAGCGTGCACTATTAGCCTCAAGGATCTTCGCAAATTGTGAACTCGATACAATGCCTTTGTGTAAAGTAGGACATCCCACTCTTCACAATGGTTTACTTTGTCGTTATTTTTCGCCAATGAAGTGTGAATGTCATTTGTTACGGTATAACCTTCAACTTCCCGATTACCAATAGTTGCAATCGCAGCAATCAATGAAAAACATAATATAATTGTAGTTAGATCATAATGAATAGGATTAGTTGACATTTATATGTGAACGTATGAGATGAAAATGGTGCGGGTAGGAGTAAAAAAAATATCTTAAATAGGTAGAACTGTTGGAAAGCCAACGTTTCGACCCATATTGCAAGGCCTTCTTCAGGGATAAATATACCAACTACAAAGAAATTAAATTTATACGTGGTAAATGTTAAAAATACATCTAGGCATCAAGGTATATGAGTGATAAAAAATAAAGATGTGGGACCCTTGGATAATTATTGGATAAATATGTTTATTATAAATGATATATATAAATATATTTTTATTTTTTACATTTATCTAAGACATTTATTTATTTTTTATCACTCGCACAGCTTGATGCCTATATCTACTTTTAATATTTACCATTCATAATTTTAATTTGTTTGTATCTTGTATATTTACCCCTGAGGAAGACCTCCGAGTACAATGTGGGTCGGAAAACAGTTCTCACTATTTAAAGGAATTTTTTTGACCGCCACTCGGGCCATTTTCTTCCTCTTAGTTAGATCATAATAATATTGGTTCACAAGATGAAAAATTATAGGATATGAATAATATACACTCTATATGTCTACACTCCTACACACTCGATGAATAAGTGTTTTTTTTTTTTTAGAATAGTTTATTGATATTTACAACTGTAATTATATTACATCAAGTAAATCTGCTGTATGAACAAAGTACATGAAAAAAAAAACACTTGTGGAGAAACTACCCATTGATAGCACTCCAATAAAGTTCTATAGTAGAAGGTCTCGAGGCCATCTTCTTTTCAGACGCCAGACGAGGGTTATCAGGAATATTATGGGAAGCAAGTTGAGATACTAGCGGATTCAAGTGAGTATAGAGCTTTTCATGGAAGGATAGGTATCTAGTTTGGACCAAATCAGCAACATATCGGATTTTAAGATCATGATAGATGAGTTTGTTTGTGACATAATAAGGAGCATTGAGGATTTTAGATTGTAACGATTGGATACGAGATGAATTGGATGGTTTAGTAGAGCCCAAAGCTCAACTCCGTATGCACAAATAGGTCTGATAACTGTCTTCAGTAATTAATTGGGAGCTTTGAACGTATGTCCAGTAAATGTTGAAGTAGGCGAAAACATCGAGCAGTTTCTTGTCTTTTCAGTCTTTAATAAGTGGTTAAGTTGAATTTTTTCCAAAATGAGTTTTTTGTACTTATGAAAGCGGAATTGTATTGTTGTCTTATTGAATAAGGGACTAAGTCAGGCATTGGCTGGAAAAGGAGTTATTGGTTATGCTTGTATTACAAATCCATTTCAAGCCAACGCCTACGAGAATGACACGATTCCGCTTCCCTCGATAAAATTAACTCTCTCCATACAAAATTCGTCTTGACCACTTATTCACTGGCGCTGCAGATTATAGTTCAATCATAATTATTGTGGCTCACAAGCTGAACAATTCGAGTCCTTTGGAAAAGACATATATATATATATATATATATATATATATATATATATATATATATATATATATATATACATATATACATATATAGATTTATTTATATCATACTTATAAAGTATTTTACCATTTCTATTAAGGCTAACACCATGTTATGTATCGTACACTAATAGCCCATTCTTGGCAGTAGACAGCTTGATATTTATTTCGTAATAAACTGTAAATGTGAGGTATGATACAATGTCACAAATTCGTCGTCGGATGGATTAAACATTTCATATTTTCGATATTATTGAAACAAAACCTCATCGCCTTGACATTTTGTTCGCATTTATTTAAATAGTTTAGTGTAATTATAAAATACCGTTTACTGATGATTTTTAAAAACAAAAAAAGGAGAAAAAAGTTGGTATTCGGGAATAACAAAAAATAATAAAAAACTCAGGAATAAATGGTATCCATCGACACGCGATTGAATGCTTATCCATTTACTTTATTATTGAATTTAGGTGATCTTATGGATGCCAACTCAAACTTCGTTCATTTCTGATGCTGCCTGAATTGGCAAACAGTTGAATGGTTAGTTATTTTATTGCATTAAACAAAATATACAACTAAGAACAATGGGCTTGCTGAGCAGACAATGAACCTGAAACTTGAAACCAACATGACCTGGTTAAAGCAAGACTAATTTTAAGATAAAAAAATAGAAATAACATATAAAACGATGGTTTTATAGCTTATTTATTAATTGCTGTTTCATTTATAAATTAATGGATTTGTAAGTAATTAAATTCGATGCAGAAGAGGTGGAAAGAAATAATTTATCCAGTCATATCAGTTCCAGAAAAGGAATAAACTTTTTTCTTCAACAATTTTGTGTGCTTTTTTGAGGTGCTGAATTTGTATTTTATCTAGAAGTTGATTAATAACAATATTGGCTAAATGTTGTTAGTTAAATAATAATGAAATTTCAATACAAAAATCATTGATAGAAAGTTTTTTTTTTATTTTGTATTAGTTGTTTGTGTTATTCTTTGATATTAAAAAAACAAACAAAAAAAACTGTAGTGAATCTTTATATTTGTCGAAACTTTAAAAGGTTAAGTCTTTTAAAAAATATAGGAACATTTTTTTAACATATCTTCAACTATCAATAAATGGTTAATTTTATTTCGCAAATCACTCTTTTATATTTATTCATAAAACAATAATGGCCACTAAGAATAAACAGCCATTTAAAAAAATTTTTTTTAGATGTTTGGTATAAACGTATATACATGTACATTTTAACATAGGTACCACAGCACGTGTGCTTTATTTATAATTAATTAGCCGTTGTTTAAGCTGCTGATAAAACATTATATCATATTAATAAGTTTATACAAGTAAAAACAAAATGTTGCACCAGACAAAAATAAAAAAACAAATTAAACATACATGTATTTTAAGCTAAGTATATATCGTATGAATCGCACAAAGTATGTATGAAATGGTAGTCCCAAACCGTGTTGCACCCGCACTATCACAGGATCGGGTTTGTAAATCTAGAGCACTCGTGTGATGAAATACACTTTACAATTGTATTGCAACTTTACCGCACCTTCCCCCGACACTAAATGCAAATCGAAGTTGTATAACATAGCAACCTCATTCAAATCCAAATTACATTTTCCCAAATCAAATTACATCTTTCATTATTTTCTATTTCAATACAATACTATAAATCATAGTTACATAACTGTGTTATTAATGATTGTTTTACTTTTTTTTAAATATCTCTCGTTTTGATATGGTAGTTAAATCTATCGATTTTAAATGTTTCATTCTGAGCTATCGAGGGTGCTGTTTATCAAAGTCCATTAAAATCATATTTTTTAAAGATCGTATTAGATAAATATTACCCATCTTTACCATCTTTACTTTAAATACAGAGACCCTGGCTCATTGAGTAGAGTCGAAAACCTTTTTTTGACAAGATTAAAATAGGTGAAATTAATTTTAATTAATCCAACTTAAAAATTAAGAAGAAAGTGGAAAGTAAAAAGACTGATTGCATCCGTTGAACAAATTTTTCTCTACCCGCACCCGCATCTACTCATGCCGGTTTAATGCGGGTGATTAGCGTAAGCACATTGACACATTGTCACATGATAAACCTTGCGCACATTGAGATTCTTGTGCAGTTAAATCCTTCCATAAAACCGACAGGCTGCTAAGGACCTCTTGAGCTAAACGATCCTATCAACGTGGGGATCTCTTTACCTAATTGAAACCGTTCCAGGACCAATTGGAAAATTGCCCAGCATTTTCCCTCTCATTGTGAGATAACGCCTCCATTGTTAGATTCTTCTCCAAACATTAAAAGAAACCTTAAAAAAAACACAAATGCAGATGTCAGCTTGACGGAAGCGTGCTTGACTTCCCGACAATAAAAAGAGAAATTCTTCTATTTGCCTTCCAGGTCTGAGAAAACATTTTCTTTTGAATGAGTGGGAAATACACTACAAGGACTCAAGAGGAAGTATTGCATTTTGTAATACACTATTGATATCTTAAGATTTATGTATCAATGAATATTTCTTTCTGTATAGTGAATTTGATCAATACAGTTTCTGATAAAACGGTGATGATTATATTTATTTATTATTAAATTACAAATAGATCAATAAATTTTATTGAATTAAAAAAGATTAATAATAGAAAAATGTCAAATATCAATAGTGAACAATTTGTTACTTATGCAATATTTAGTAAACTGAAAGAAAAAAAATCTATTTCTAAAGCCGTTTCACAATCTACATATATTAGATAAAAAAATATATTGATAATTAAATAAAAATTTAGTCGTGGTAGACTCAATGTGAATAATTAGATGTTTCGCTCAGTCTTCAGCGGCTATTTGTGCATAAATAATGAACCATAAACTAACGTAATAAACTTTCACACCTTCCCTTAAAGCTGATTAGCGCTTTAGTTTACAACAGTTTCCTCACTTTCTATCGGAGATGTTTTCTACTGAACATACACAACATATTATATATGTTTATATATCTAATAAAATATAATAATGATCAATTCAGGCGGTACTTATTGCATCAGGACAAACATAAAAAAAAAATCACATCAAAGAAGATTATTTGCAGTATATCTAATATTAACAGTCCAAACACATCAAATAGAGACAGTAACTTCAATCGCAGACGTTCAACTAACATCACACAGTTGTGCAACGAAGTAGCAGATAATATTAATTCTCGTTATAGGAATCTCGAAAGTTAAAGAGTTGATATAAGGGGCCGCCATGAAGAATAAAACACAACGAGGTATGTAATGCGAGCCGACGTTTCGTTCTGAGTCGTTTGCCTTCTTCGGAGCTAGCAAAAAAAAAAAAAAGTAAAATATATGTATATTATTCAAGATAATTGTAATTAATATACTTTTTAAATTTTAAAATAATGTTATTTATAATGATTTAGGTCACTGAAACGAAGAACTGAATGAAGGAGCTTACAGATGTAAAGTAGCAAACATCCGAAGGTAAAAACCCCCAAAAAAGATGAGAAAAAACTGAATCATAAACCGTAAAGAAGAATAAGAGGTATAACAAATGAACGATCGTAAGGTAAATGTAAAAAGAATAAGTAAGAATTGAGAAGCTTACAGCCATAATTAAGGTAGGCAGTAAGGGAGATTCTTCGTTGATGGCCACTTGAAGGAAGGCAAATCTGTCAAAGTACTGGAAAAAAGAGTGATAAGAAAATGAACGAGATAAAAATAAACAAAAGAACAGGAAGTTGTCGAAGATATTGTGAAAAATTATGAATTTTCTAAGAAATTTTTGTTTAAATGGATGCTAAATTAAATAAATGATTGCAATACGTATTCAGGAGAAACAAAATTGTAGTTTCTCGGAATTTCAATCTCGATTTCAGATCTTCATTACAGATGATCACTTTGTATTCACCAATAATATTTTTATATACAAAAAATTGGTTTAATATTTTTACCAATAAGAGGATTGAAGAATGTAGTGGATCCACTAACCTTTATAAAATATAACAAATTTTATTTATGGTACATAATTATTATAGGCTTATATATATTATTCATTATAAGTTTATTTTGTTACGCGGAAATGTTATAAAGTAATAAGTAATTTAAAACATATCGCTCCTTCAAAAGAACGTCAGAACTCAAAAAACATAATTTTCCAATGCAGTTGTTTGAAATTTCCATGAGAGATAACAAAATATAACTTTGGGTACTGGTAAAGCAAAGCATTTCTGTTGATGGTGTTGAAATTGTTTCGTTAACTATTAGAAATATTTTAAAAGCTTGAAATATTTTTGAATTTAATTTATGTCATTATTCAAATAAAACTTCAAGTTCAAAGATGATACAACTAAAATATGACTTAATAAAAGAAAAAATGTTGGAAATGGAATATCAGATATATCTGATTAAAATTCTTCAACCAATACAATTGCTACTGAAGGCTTAACTACAAAATACCAAATTTGAGATATGTCGTTCCTTTGAAGTAGCAATATGGAAACCTTCAGTTTTTTGCTTAACTAATACATCGAGAGAATATAAAATTTTCTTTAGTAGGTGAATCTATTAGTAAAAAAAAATAATGATGGTGAGGTACTGCCTATATAGATACGATAATGTTATGCAAAGTGGGCAATTAAGAAAGATAAGAAAACACTAAATAAACATAGATATGTTGACAATATGTCCTGTGCGTTGTGAAGTCCTTGAAAAGGTAAATAAAGAAGTCACGATAAGTGCTATGATTCATGCGGTCATTCCCATCGGAAGGTAGGTGGAAGCTCAACACCTACTTGCCCACGTTTATAGATTAACTAGGGCTAACTTATATTATGGGTTTAAGAAGAATAAAATGACTACAATATGGGCATGGTATAAAAGGAATATGTGTAAATTTACAACAGAAGAGTTACCGTGCAAATATTAGAAAACGAGAAATAATTTTAAGTCATAAATTGCTAAATGAAAAAAAAAACTTTGTGATAAATGATTGAAAGCAAACAAGGAAAAATCATAGCTTCATAAGTGGACAGAGTGAAAATTCGAAGTGAACATGATCATACAGGTTTTGTAAAGATATACACCAAAACTATCCCACGAGTCGATCGAGATGAATACTAGATATCTCTCTGAATATGAGAGAGAGAGTGAAGGAGAGAGAGAGTTAGGTGTAGTTAGAGATAGGTAGATAGAGAGAATGTTACAAGAATTATCTAATTGTAAGATGTAATGAAACTCAGAAGGAATTGGGCACGTTCTCAAGGGGTAGTTAAGGATGCAATTCGAAAATCAACAGATGTTGAGGCATCATAGGAAAAATCCATTATGTAGAATTTATTATAAGGTACGCTCATAAGCGTAACGAACATTTAAAAAAAATCAGGTTGGAAAGTAAAAAAAATATATATTTATATTAATGTAATGTATATGATATGTATATACAAATAATGTTTAACAATACGACTTTAAGGTGGGCAAACTGCTCGAAACATTAGACGATTAAACTTGAATTCATTTACTAAAATAAATGATAACATTATTTAAGTTTAAGTGAAAAAATGGATAGTATAATCGTGCAATATATAATCCCGAAATTATACATTACTTCTAAAAAAAAAAAAAGAGCCCCAAAAATTAGCGCGTGTGATTGACTGTAGAATGCCATTTTTTTAATTATAACTAATAAAATTAAACAAAATAGGACTAAAGTTATGTTTGGAGTTAAAAAACTCAAGACACGCTATTTACTTTCAAACGGCCTCAAGAAATTATGTATACAATTATAAGGTAAATAGAACGTATCTGTACCACTATAAGCCACGAAGGGGCTCAGTACATAACAGAGGCTGTCCTGCTTCTAAGCAAAGGGTTTTGCAGGAATCTGATGGGGCTGATATCACACTCATCCCCAATCAAGAGCACCCTCTTTATAGAAACTGGATAAGCCCGAGGAGGTTCTGCAAATCGTACAGGATAGATATATGAAAGATAGAATATTACTATTATATTAAAAATGAAAGATAGAATATTACTATTATATTAAAAATGAGTACAAAATTTAATTCCGTTTGGACGATATGCCCGTCGAAAGAGGCGATTTTGTAGCGATACAAGTGTGTTAGACAGAATTATCTACACCTCAGTATAAAATTGGAAATGTATTATGAAATAAACTTAATCATTTTTTTACTTCAAAATAATAATTAATGTACGTTATTTATACAAACGTAAAACAGCCTATTGCCATAACACTCACGTTATAGAGACCATAAAGATGCTTCTACTGAGACAGTTTTCCTGAGACGGGAATCGGTCGCTTTGTCCCCTATGGCAGGTTGCTGGAGGTGAACGACACATTATCGTCAGTCAGTGTCACTAATGCCCTAACTTCCAGGAACCTAGTTAAACAATGGGTAGAGCTTCCCCTTCATGTTTTGGCCTCTTCAGTCATGTTTAAGTCCTCCAACTGCGGTAAAAAGCTTTGACTTTTAGAACGCTAATGGTTATATAAACACTTCCAAAGAATATATTTTTAAGCTAGTAGTAAAAAAAACGTAACTAAACTCTGTAGCAACATAGCAATATTATAGAATGATGAGATAAGTCGTGGTAAAATGACAATTTAATAGTTTTGTGAAGCCTAAAAAATGTTTAAAAATTTTCTTAAAGTCTAATAATGATAAGGCTAATAATATTAATAAACTAAAAATAATAATAACTTTCTTCCATATTCCACGCCGAACGTTGGAAATGCGAACGTCTTCATGGCATAATTTACCTTTTAAAACCTCTTGTCTAGTGATTTAACAATGGAAGTATGATTCCACAGACGGGGATATAATGGAAACAAGTTCGCACAGGAAGTATATTATGCAAGATGTTGCCTGTGCAAAGCTAAAAATGAATCTACTTTATATTTATTATTTTTATGATAATTTTTAAATATTTTTATTTTGAAGAGTAAAGATCTCGGCCTGGACAAATCTTTACTCTTCAAAATAAAAAGATCTAAAAATGAATCAATACTAAATGTGACGTCAGGCTGCAAAGTATTAGAGGTAAAGAATACATTCTAAAGCACATCAATGTAGCAAAGGTTATCTATCAAATTGTAGCTGAAAAAATCAACTACTTAATGATTACTAAAGGATACAAAAATATCATCCAAAAGCACGGTTAGAAAGTGGTGATATGAATTATATTGGGTGAGGATGATAACAGATCATCATATCTCAAACAATAGACATGCTGCTTATAGGCCTGCCCCTGCCGAATTTAATGTATAGAAAACGATAAGCGAAATATTCGAAAGTATAAAGGGCTGTGAGGAATTGAAACATATTGATAGAAATAAAACTAT
Organism: Arma custos; assembly: GCA_037127475.1. Lineage (NCBI taxonomy): Eukaryota > Metazoa > Arthropoda > Insecta > Hemiptera > Pentatomidae > Arma > Arma custos. The sequence continues at coordinate 30,126,137 of CM073764.1, read as the reverse complement.
TAAAAATAGCTTCTTCCTATAGCAGAAAGGTAACTACTAAATAAGTATCTATGGAACCGCAAATAATGTGAAGACATTTTTAAATTGTGGAAAAACGGATGAGCTTGACCAGGGTCGGTGGAGTTCATGTCATCGAGTCTAAAAATGCTTAAAAGAAAAAGGATCCACAGATCAGCGCTCTAACTCAAATCCCTACGATCACCAAACATAATCAGTTATATTAACTGTTTTATAGGTATAATGAGTGTTGATATTTGAAGGCGATCTACTTTCTGTTGTGCAGTTTATTTATAGAAGACATGATATAATAAAAATGTGGGACCAGAGTCGCTCGTAGGCCAATTAACATACAGTTACACGGAACCGGTTTGAATGTCATAACAGTACGCCGTCCAAGTCTCTATTGGAATCGTTTCTTTCGGCTATAGCATAGGTCAGAAGTGACAAAAATGATCAGAATGATTTGTTTTAGTTCGTTTATATTTTTAAATTATTAATCAACTAGAGAATAAGCACTAACTATTGTACAAAAATATAAAGCAAGCATAAACTTATTGGAAATGTATGGTGTAGTCGTAAATCATTCCTCTTAATTTTCTTTAAAGATTTATATGATCAATTCTTTATCGTTTTTCTACAGGTTAGGAAGAAGTTGCTTTTTGTAACGTTGTCCATTGTCCCATTGAAGAAATACCAAAATAATACAGAGCACCGAGACCAAGTTCTGAAAATTTGTTCATTTGTGTTTATTAGAGTCTATTACAAATTCCATTTTTTAAATTTCAGATATAAAAATAAAACAGTCTGTATTTTGCCTTTATTTCTTTAAATTTATGAATATTTGATGAAAATATAAAAATATAATTATAATGAATCAAAGAGACTTAAATAACTTAAGATTTCGATTCTAATTACTTTTTAAATATTTTTATTTTGAAGAGAAAAGATTTGTTCAGGGCCGGGATTCGAGCGCAAGTTAAAGTAATGTTCAATGAACATTCTTCCCCTTGTATACATCGCACATTGCGAGAACATGGGGATATAGGATCGGTGAAGAGAATGGATTTGTCTGACCAAGGTACGAGCCAGGATAGCTCAACACAACACCAGCAGAACACCACAACGGATATGTGGGAGACCCGGTTTCGAAACCCCGCCCTGGACAAATCTTTTCTCTTCAAAATAAAATTAATTAATTTCTTTTTATTTTGCCTCCTTTTGAAGTTGTGAAGCACAGTATAAAAACTTTTGATTGTATCAAGCTTTTTAAGTGCTTCAGAATATACAAATATTGGAGTTGGAATAAGTTAACATAAATTTCAGTGAATTAAAATTTAAATTAGCTTTGTTGGATCCATGATTCAAAAGCTAAATTTCTTTTGTAAAATATATCTTCAAGACCATGAAATCTTACGATGAACAAAAGTGCCGTGAAATGAATATACTTAGAAACGAATTCAGAATACTGTTAATTCTCAAGACAAACTTTAGATTATTTATTACTGAATGTTATCACAAATAAATGATAAACCTGCATGTCGTTTCTACATAATGCTAAAAAATCTTTTTAGAATGATGATGGTAATCGTTTATGCTTTAAACAATTGAGTAGTAGTGGATTTAAAATAAAAATGTTAAAATAAAATATAACTTATGATTCCGTCTTGTGTTTCATTTTTCATTATTGAAATTCAAGACTTTTTGAATTATTGAAATTGTCAGCTGAGATGATACCACTGCAAGAATTAAAATACCTTGGGAAAAATAATCATGGTATCTCATTTAAGAACTGAACAGCTAGAAATAGTCTGCCAACTATATTATGACGATAACGTTCAGCGAAAAATAACCTTCGACATGATATAACACACAAACCAGCATATAAAAAAAATCTTGAAGTAGGTTTATTTATATCACAAGTTAATGAATGTCTTGTTAAGTTGATAATTTTTTTTTTCGAAAAAGAGAATTAAGAGCAGGGAGAATATTGCAAGGCGTAAGAGTTGCTGACCTTTCAGACAGCGGTTGATTCCGAGTTGGAAAGACGGAAAAAAGTCGTACTAGTTTCCATTAGCTGCCATTATCCGTTAGAGCGTGAAAAACAGATTAACTTTTTTTTCATTCATTTTTTTGAGTAATTGTAGCAGTCCTCATCTCACGCACGCATTCACCAATAACATTGTCAATTGGCAATCTATTCCTTATTTTTGAGCGTAAAATGTTTAATATATCTAATATACAACATGATTCCAACAAAATTATTACGGAAGTAAAATACCTTACAAATTTTCAATTATCAGATAATTTACTGAATATGTGATAAAAATAATGAACTAAGACACAACCACTTTGATTATGATATCATCTAACTTACTTCAGCAACCATAATTCAAACCAAACTACTCAGTTATACTCACGCATATACGTCTACATACGGGAGAGATTTGTACCTAGGTGTACTAAGGCAATATACTTTTATGTTTTTAAACCCATTTTTTTAAATATATCAACGGATATATTTTCTCCTAATAGTATCATCATTCCAACATACTATTTTTTAAAAGAATCTATTAAAAACATTTTATTTATATATGTTCAATGGGATAAATTCAACCTATAAGCTATAAGAATGGACCTTGTGTACACGAATTTATTGCATAAATGTGTGTGTTTGTTTTTTTATATTGACGTTATAATATAAGTATGTATTGTCCTTTGTTGTTCTGAATGGAGCCTCATCAAAATTCTATGATTAAATATAAAATAAAACAGCCAACTTATCACCAATAATCAACGATTCAAGTATAATGCGATTTAAAAATAAAAAGATGAAACAGTTTTCTCAAAAAAGAAACCTATAACTCTACAACCGAGTCTTACTAAAATAAGGAAAAAATTCAGAAAAAAATCCTTGGCTTCAATCCTTGATATTAATTGTTAAAATATTCAATGTACTTCTTAAAGATCTCCTCTTAGCTGTCGATGGTTACAGATGATGCTCCGAAAAATATTCTTGGGCTATAAAATCACTATGAATAGGCATATCCTGACAGCCATGAACTTGAAAGAGTGTATTGAAAATGACAAAGAGTGACTCGAAGCTTCAAAACGCCCAACGAAGGGTGACGGACAACAGGTGCTATGAATAACAGCAAAGAATACTCGAGGGAGGGGGGAACAGAGAGAAGAAGATGATAAGGAACAAAAATGGCTACGGGCCATGAATGTTAAAGAGTATTAGAAAAAGGTCAACTGAAATGGTTTGGTAATGGTTACAGATGAATGTTTCCTTGAAGGAAAACTTGAAGAAAGACGACTCAGTGTCTGGTTCAGACCAGAATACTAAAAAAATATCAATATATTCATATATTAAAAAAAAATTAATTGATGTAATAGTCCGTTAATTTTTTCCGATGTATTGTAATACTGATATTAAAAAAATAGTATTGAAAACCAATGTTTTTCATTAGCACTCATCTTAATCACTCATCTTCAATGTTCATATTTAAGTCAGCCGTTCTAAAGGTTTTAGGAATGTTTAGTTGTTGATTTTGGCTGCTTGTCATCTATTTTTTAATACCTAGGAAAGTTAAGTTATGATTGACTCCTCTACAAAATTCAGTTTTATTCCTCTAAGTTTAAAATTCGACTTCTTACTTTCATATTTTGTAGTTATTGGGATAAATAATAAGGCTAGAAGGGTTCCTGGAAGCTGCAAGGGGACTAGGACTTGAAATCAATGTTCAGAGAACTATGAATATGCGGAGCACAACAAGCACATGAAGGAGCCGATAATCCAACTTGCAGAGTACCCAGAGTACATAGTTGTGAATAATTCAATTACCTCGGTAGCTTCATAATTCGACGGAATTTCAGGGGGCTTACAGAGGATCTTTAATTTCAGGTATTTTTTAAGAAAGTCAAAGAAGATATTATACAAGACGGCAGCAAGCCCGACTGTCACCTATGGGAGCAAGTAATAGACGCTAACTGATGATAACAAAATTATGCTGAATATCTGGGAGAGAAAGGTCCTTCGTCGAATTGTCGGTTCAGTGAAGGCTGGAAATGCCTTGTTAGAAACTACAGGAGCTTTTTGGTGAAGAAGATGGCGTTTCTTATTACCGGCTGGGACGATTTAGATGGTTGGGGCACATCGAGGTGGTAAACGAAAGCGTGGGATGTCTCGGATACGTTCGCTGGATGATGTCGAGGCAGACCTGAAGGCTTTGGATGTGAACAGATGGAGAAGACTTGCTGTTGAGAGAGCCGAAGGGAGCAAGCAGCTCGCAGAAGCTAAGTTCCTAAATGGACTGTAGTGCCGTTATATGACTGTGAGTGAGTTAGTGTATAAATGCTAAGGGTGTTTTATTGACCTATTGTTATTTATCATGACACAATTGCAGGACATCCAAACTTACTGGTACAATCATTACTGACAGACATATTGCCACAGAATCCGACATTAAGACTGAAAAGAACAGGGATCTACTGCAGTGAGATGAACCATGCTAGCAGTGCCTTCAATGGGAGGCTTCTCCATAGACGCTTCTACGAGAGTTTTTCAAAAGAAGATCGAAAATACAATATGTGCCAAATGGCATTTGTATTATTTCTGAAAATAAATATTTTTATTATTATTATTCGTATTATTGTTATTTTGATAAAACTGAAAAATTAACGGTATGATGTAACTAGGTGGTAATATTTTTAAGTCACCTCCTTCAGAAGAAGGTTTGTGGAGATATATTGAGGACTGATATATCGACATATTGAGATTGTTTTTCAAGATATCGAACTAATTTTTAGATATATCAAAAATATCGATGCATTATAGATCGATTTTTTGTATATCGACGGAAATGCTTGACAAAGGTGAATATGATAAGGATAGCCAACGACAGGGATCAGGGGGCAAGATAAATCTATATGCACTTATTGATTTTAATGAGGCAGATTTTTATATTTACCTAAAGATATAAAAGCCTATTTATATATGTATTTTTGTTAGTTTGTACAACATAAATAAACAATCGACGTCGATACAAATTGGAAGTAATGGATATTGGGCCTTCCTGTTGCCCCGATTGGGGAATCGCGCTGACCCTGTTACCATTGTCGAAGCGACCGACCTCCATTACAGAGGGATATCCTGGAGCAAGCAATGAACTGGACGAGCAGGAGTCCTGTGAAAGTTTTGGTGACTCATCCTACTCACTTCCACGGTCCTTTAAATATCCTGTCGTGAGGAATGTGGTGAGCCCTTTAACAACACGATTTAAGGGATTATAGAGGTAGAAGTGGTAACCTACTCAGATTAAGAGAAATAATCTAAGGTAAATAATTCCATCATTAAGTAAAACTCCATTTAGGAGACCTTTTAGAATTCCTTAAGGTTAGAAAAAGTCTTTGTTCAAACCCTATTGAGAATTTAAATCTCTTTATAGGTAATCACATTAAGCGGGTGGATTTCAATTTTTTTTTAAATTGAACTTCTAACTTCAATTAAAAAGTAAAGTAACATCCTCGAACCTGTGGGATCTGAAGACACTCATTGAACTCACCCAGCCTCTATAAAGTGGGTACCCAATTGCGGGAAAATCTGACGCTGAGCATGATTTTAGTCATAACACAAATTATGGACCAATGTTCTAGTCTATGTAAAAAAAAAAATTATGTAACTCAATAATACATCAATTGACAATTATTAATAACTTACTTTTTTAGTTTATTATTAATTGTTTTAATTTTTAAATATTTTTATTTTGAAGAGAAAAGATTTGCCCTGGCCGGGATTCGAACCCGGGTCGCCCGTCTCTCTGTGAAACTCGCTTCACAGGTAGCTCAAATGGTAAGAGCGCTGTCATGGAGAGACGGACGGAAATATTAATAAGCTTAATTTAAAAGTGATAGCCATATAATTGATTTGCCTAAGTTTTATAATTTAATTAATCATTTAAGAATTGTCCCTACTTACTGCTTAAATAAATATTTTTTTACTTTAATACTTATAAAATAAGATATTTAATTTTCGAAATTGGTTCTGAATTTTGCTCAATAATCAACTAAACGAAAATGAAAATTGAAACTCAAAATGTTAGCTGCAATGTATATTAACAAAAACACTTTAATAATTATAAATAATAGCGAAAATTCTCTAAGCATTGTGATAATGACGGACTTAGCGGTATATACACTTCGTTTAGCTGAAGTAACGCGAAGTCTGATAAACTTGCCAACAATATTTAAGATAGCTTATGCTCAGACATATGCATGTCGAAGAAATAAGGAGTAAGTGTACATGCTATTACAAACAGACAAGATATTTATAGTTTAAAAAATTAATTATTTACTCAAAGGAACAATTGCAGAAGTGTTTATTTAATGGGAAGGCGTGCTCAGTTTTGTATGCACAACAGAACCCAAAGGAGTTTCCACATCAAAATAAATCTTAATGTATATAAACCGCTGAAAACCTTAAAAAAAAACTAAATAGGCAGTCATGAGTACTGAAGACAGAAGTGATAACTCAAACATTTGGAATAACTGAGTTATTTTTTGAGTTTATAAATCAATTATGTCTGAATTATTTAAATTCCCAATTTGTAAATTTAAATTATTAACATTAATATTTGTTTCACATTTACTGACATTCCCAACGATAATTATATACTTTTTTTCTTTTATATGCTTTTAAGTAGTTTATTTATCAAACAAAACATACAATGGGATGCACAAGCTTAATACCAAATTTCATGATAATTTTGAATAGATTTATTTTTTTGTAATTGGATATATTTTTGAGAGCCATTTAAGAGGCAAAAAACTCTTATTTTCTTTTGTTTTATTTTTTCTCTGGCATATTGAGAAGTCAGAATAGGTCGCCACATTTATTTATTCCTTTTTTATTTAACTATTAAAATTTCTCAAGTTTTACTAACAATGAAATATCCTGTATCCAATTAAGATTTTCAGTGATCACGATTAACATGAGCGTACTAATTAGTTGGCAAGTGAGAATGAAAGTGAGATAGGTACCGTGTTGTAACGTAGCCAAGGTTGTCGATACGGTCAGTCAATTTGTCACTGGCTACTCTAAATTTGAGTTTAATGACAGTTCATGAAATAAAATGACTTTCATTCTAGTTTGGAAAATTCAGAGATTTTAATCTGTAACAAGATAGTAAGTAACTGACATCAAAAGCAAAAGTAAATAATGAAGATTACCACTATTTAATCTACGTTTTACGAATTAAAAATAAATTTTTTTTTTGGTTGTTCAAGAAACTATTCTTTAGTTAAACGATTATATTTATTAATAGTTTTATTATAGGGTCATTTAGTATCCATCCATATTATAGTAATACAAGTAGGTAGAATGAATGGCAGGTACTGGCATGGATAAAGACAAGCAGAGAAACTACCCAGTACTCAAATAACGAATTCAACTTAGAAGGTAACAAGGCTATTTTCTTTTCAGATACCTTGGAGGATTATCGGGAATTGAAGAAGTAGCTTTTGGTTTGAATCTAGTGGGTTTGAGTGGGAATAAAGTTTGTCCAAAAAGGAATGGGGTCGGGTCAAATCAGCAACAAATGGGATGTTGAGGTCATTATGGATGACTTTATTCGTAACAAAGTAAGGAACATTGAAAATTTTACGAAGTATTGGAAAAGAGAGATATTCGATGGCTTACTGGTCACAGCTCTACTCCGTAAGTCCAAATAGGCCTTATAATAGTCATGTAAATGAATCTTTTACTTAATTCATTGGGTTAATTAATTGGGAGTTAAGTGTTGAAGTAGCCTGAAACGGTGAGCAGTTTCTAAACGCTTTAGTCTAGTTGGCAAGGATATCAAATTTAGAAAACATAAAGGATTTTTTTAAAAATAGTAAATAAATTTTAATGAAAGGAAAACAGACTATCCCTTGAGTACCAGATATGGATTAATAACTATTTGTTGAATACAGATAAGGCGACACTATTAAAAAAACAGGAAATGATTTATAGCGCCATTGTGAACTCATCAACAACGAAGGATATCCTTTGAAGAATATATATAAAAAAAAAAGGCAATAAAAATATGATTCAAATAGCGCATCTGTATTGAAACTATATGATTTGAAAACCAACACAAAAAAAAATTCTATCGCTATGACTATTACTTCAATCCCAGCACAGAAACATTAAAATAACAACGAATTATTAATATGCGTATATACATATATATATCATTCATTCATTAGCATGTAATAAATTTATAAAGTATATTTTAATTAACTCTTGCCATGTTAATGGCCATGAATGGGCCAGGAATAAATTTTCTTTTAGTTTATTCTGACATACCTGAAGATCTTTCATTAATTAGAAACATTAAATGAAAAAAAAATAAAGTTACAATTTATAAATCTTTTTGAAATCTCCATAAAAATATCTGGAATGACCAATCAAGAGACGTAGATTAATAATAGATGTAAATCTCCTAGAGGACATACTGAATATAATCCAATGCGTTTGATTGAGAGAAGTTAATGACAAGGCAAGTTATTAGTCATATCGTAACATATTATTTTTTTTTTTAGACCAACTTTTATACATACTCTCTAGGTTATTATTATGAAACAAGCCGAGTATTCCTGTTATAGTTCATTAAAATTGTGCGCCCCATGATTTAGAGACAAAATTACAGGCAAAAACAAAAAAATCCTGTTATCTGAAAGTCAAAGAACATTCAAGCAACAAACCGATATAAATTTCACATACGTAAAACATCATTAATATCGTAGAAGTTTGTCAATATAAGCAAACTGATAGTGTTTTGGTCATTTCATAACATATTTAGGTAATTTTCTATTAATTATAGGAAATAAGCGCCAAAAACTCTCATGCATCTTTTATTATGTTATACATCTAAACCCTCAATAACACAAGTTTAAACAGATATGAGTTTGATTTTTTAAATATTTCCAAATTTAATTAGCCATGACAACAGATAGCTTATTTATTATGACGCAATAAAAGGTTTTGTGGAAGTTTATTTTTTAAAATAAAAACTACAATATTTAAGCATTATTATACTTAATGGGTGTTTTTTTTTTGTCTTTATTTTATTATTATTATATTATTTAGTATATTATTATGATGATCAACTAATTATGGTATTAAATACAAGTCTTAGTAGGCGCAAAAACAATATATTATTATTATTAAGAACAAAGGCAAAGTAACCGTTCAGCTTGGAATTCATACAGTAGAGAGTATCATGCTGTTTACGTGGATTGAAAATAATATCTAAACGTCAGCAAAAGGTTGATAAAGATAGTATTAATAAGGATTCTGTTCTTAACTTCATTCTGAGCACATTCTCACTATAAGATTATTAAAAGAAGAGTATACTGATTACAACTAATGAGCGGTTAATATTCCTGAATACCCCATATTCAGGGAAACTTGAATAAAAACAAATGTTAACGCCTTTTACCTAGATAAAAAGAAAGTAAAAACTCACCATCATTACGAGCTGTATATCCTCATTCTATAACGAAGCAGTGGTGATGCCCTAGCCGGCTCCGTTGGACTGTGAAGACCGCTGCCGCAGTGCGAGGCAGTCGGTGGGGGAACTTCCGCCAGCTCCACCAATCACCAGTGTTCTTTCACTCTACATTGATAATAGAGGTGGAGGGGGGGGATTTGATAGGAAGCCTCCGGAGGACAAGGAGATAGAAGAATCATAATCGACCTGGACCAACGACCGGTCCAACAGGTGTTTTCTATGACATGAAATAATAACTGACCGGCGTATTAAGTTTGGAAAACGGAAGGGATAAAGAAAGACATACTAACTGCTGTGGGAGATATAAAATGGTTACCTTAATTGGAGGAAAACTGACGGTTAGGCGTGATATAAGTAATACTGGAAACAGTACAGTCTTTATCACGTACTGAACCCAAGACCCTTTCATGGGTTTTATCCATACTACTAAGATCTAAGATTCAGATAATTGAATTACTAATAGCCATAAATAATAAATACATCAGTCAATATTGTAGAGTTAGAATCTAGGGAATAGTTACAGAAATAGTCACTAAAACAACAGAAGAAAAAGCTGTACTGTTACAACCCAAAAGGTGTAAGGTTCAGAAATGGTAGGGACCTAACTGTTTCTAAAACAACGGTAGAGCAAAGACGTGAGTTAGTTATGTGATAGATCACGCTCAACCACCAAATTTGTCTCCATAATTAAGGATAATCCCACATAAGAATCAAGGATATCAACAGAATAAATAAAGCAAAGAAAGAAGGAAAATTAAAATTTTATTAACTCTCTTTATATTTATATAGTCAGTTCTTGAATTTAATATTTTAAAAATAAATTTAAGATCAAGAAGGAGGCTTCTAAGGGTATTTTCAGTTTACAAGCTGTTTTGATTTATTATTTTTCCATATATAGAATAACTTGGAAAAGCAACTTGTCATTTTTATGAAAATGCCACTATCCATGTCTATCCATATGCCTTCAATCCCTTTGCCTAAAATCGCCTTTGTGTAGTTGATTTTTTTTAGGGAGTAACAAGTATATATTATTTTTTTAAATCTATTTCATTCCAGGAATGTTTCATTGTAAATTAAATATACAACATTAAACATAAAGAACTACTTTATACAAATAGATTTCAAAGTAAAAGATATATTATTCCATAAGCATGACCTATATGAATGAATGAATAAATAAAAATAGCCTTTATTTATGAGTGGATTTTACAATATTTATAAAAAAAAATAAATTTACTATAAAAATAAAACTATTCTTTACGATATAAAACACAATTCTTTACTATATAAATATTTATACATATTTTTTCCTTCAGTATATACATTCGTTCTATTTATTCATATGTATTGTATTTATTTAATTTTTTCTTATGTTTTTGTTAATTTTTGAATATAAATGCATTTGTATATAAATTTGTCGGTGGAAGATAGATAGTACAGTATTTGTATAAAAATTTGTCGGTGGAAGATAGATAGTTGCTAGCGTTAGTGGAGCATGTAAGGCCTCTCTTTGTTATATAAAAAAACCAAAGTAGTAAATTTATAAATATATTAGGTAGGATAAACAAAATTGGGTCACAAAATTTTGAAATTGACTGAAGAAGAACACAAAAAACGCATTTTTAGAAAGAGCGAGCGGTTGAGGGCTGACCTGCCAAAAGGCGGATATAGAGTAACATCCTGGTATATTAAAAAAAAAAAGTTTATTGAAAATAGAATATTCAATAACACAAGAGCCTGATCGGTAGGATCAAAGAAAATCGTAAAATGGATATTAACTCTAATCATGGCGTTTTGTTGAAATTTACATATAATCTAATAGTACAGTTACTATAATATAGTAGTATAGTTACTTTAAAGTAGTATTCATTTCCTAATAGCACGGCTAAGTGAATGGTTTAGTGAATGGAAGGGAGCTTGATAGAAACCTGCTGTGCTTATTCCTGTTCGTTCTGCATTGCGACCTTATTTCTATTGTTCTACCTCTCTTCACACTTTTCCTTTTTCACCACCTTTTGAATGAAAATTCTTACGAATGATTTAGGAAGCATACGGTACTTTTAATATAAATTATATATATATATATATATATATAGAGAGAGAGAGAGAGAGAGAGAGAGAGAGAGAGAGAATAGAATAGAATAGAAAAGTAATTTTATGTTCTATGATGTAAGGGACTATGTCCCTATGGAAAGAAAAAGAAACATAATATTTATCTGGCCAGAAGGCTAAATGTTACAAATCATAAAGCGTGTAAAAAGTGACCAGAAACAATTTAAAAAGAAATATTTAAACAAAAATAATAATAAGTAAATAAACAGTCTTATACTGACAAGATATTAAGCAGTTAAAGTGAATTGATAAATCCATAGCTTTTGTTAAATGCTCGTATCCGTAATTAAATGCAAGTCACTAACTTATATTAATTATTGTTTCATAATCATTGTATAGTTTTATTTTAATAGTAACCAGGCGGATATATATATTTTAAATATTGGCCAGGCAAATGATTTCACTGTATGGTTAACATTTAACAGGAAGACATCCGCATTAAAGGTTAGGAAATTAATAAAATTTATTCAAGAAATCAATTAACGATGTAATATATCACGAAATATTAGAAGTTTCCTAACAATACTTGATATGACCACTTTTGAAAATATATTAAAAAATATATCAATTAGAGTAGCATCTACTAAGAACGCAGTAAGTTATTACTATACAACGGTCTTAAGTTATCATACAATTTAGTAGTTGTTAAACTTAACAAAATATAAAGTACCTCTAAAATTAAAATAACAATACTGTCTAAAATTACTTATTTTTGTGAGTACATTGTAATTTTTGATATACAGTCCTTGCTTCATTTGTTATTCAATGATTCGTCTCTTTCCGGTAAATTCTTTTAATGATTATGACTTTCAAATTTTTTAACGAACTTCAGCTCTAAAAATTTCTGACAAGTTTGTACCAATTACAACCAAAATGTAAAGATGAAATTTTTCTATTTCGAGCTTATCATTTATTTAATGTGTAGCAAATTTGAAACCCTTTGCAATATGTAAAATACTTAACGAATTTATTAAAATAGAATCGTTAGACAATATAATAATGATAATGACTGATAGTAGTTATAATCACAAATACACTACACAAGGGCTGCATTTTCCTCGCCGACAGTGGAGTGTCTTCCTACAGCTCTTACTGTAAATGAAAAGAATACGTATCATTACAATTCTCAAAAACGTCCAGCTTTAAAACGGCTACAGTTATAGAACTCACCTTTTTACAAACAGATGCAAATCCTCGACAGACGAGGCAGGTGGTTCTCATACTCTAATGGAATTCCTCTCACATCCTAAGCCCCTTTCACAAACGCTACATCTCCCCGATTATTAAGAAGATAAACAGACATCGTTTTGCAAAGAATCGTTCTTAGTTCCCTTCCCACAACGGCAAATAGAGCGCGACAGTGGAGCGGAAAACTGACCACACGAATGCCTTTGATTACAGAGACAGGCCAAGAGAAACTGCAATAGCTATTGTCGCAGCACTGACAAGAATACCATTTCAATATAATGCTCAGCCTACTAAGCTGATAAAAAAAAAAAAAATGCGGTGCAGAATCTGATGTCGTATATATCTAGGAAGCTATCACTAACTTTGAAAATATGTCAATTACGAAAAATAGACAAAAAGGATAGTAAGTTTACAACAAGGAAGAGACAAAAGGAATAATAGTTTAATTAAGATTTTCATTACTTACCCAACGAAAACAATATTCCAAGAAAAATAATGTTAGTTTAATCTTATAATTTGATCAATGCCAGAGATATTATATTTATATTAATATTAAGTCTTGAATATTAAAAAAAAAAAAAACCTGTACCACTATAACCGTGAAGGGTCTGGGGTTCAGTACATGGAAGAGACTGAACTGTTTCAAGGACAACAATTGTGCAGGGAGGTAATTTGTCCTAGATCACGCTCAACCACTAGATTTTCCTCCTTATATTGCGTATCCACTTTATAGAGGCTGAGCGAGACCGAGGAGCCCCCGATATATATATATATATATATATATATATATATATATATATATATATATATATATATATATATATATATATATATATATGAGGAAGAAAATAAGTTAACCGAAAACGTTTCGGCCCATTGCAGGTCTTCTGGAGGTCTGGAATGACAAGATGCAAAAAAATTAAAATTATATATAAACAATTGAAAAGAATAAAAAGAGACAAAATACTTAATAAAGTTATTTCTATATTTTATTTTATCTATTTTTATCTTTACTTTTTAAATATTATTTCTATTTGTATGTATCGTTTCACTTCGTTTGTTTCAGCGTTACAAGACCTGGAATATGGGTCGAAACGTTAGTTTCAAATAAATAGTTGAATCAATTGGGAACAGCAAGCAAGATATTTCTTACATACTAGATATAAAATATAATATCCCAACAATAATATTAATATCTCAAATTACTTCATAGTATCATTGTAAAGGTACTTATACCATAATATCAACATGTATAGGTAGGTATAAGTGAGAATGATATGAATATATCATTAGATCACAGCCTTATGAAAAATTGTTAATTTGACTAAATAATAGGCTTTATAAAAGAACAGAACGGTTTATGAAGAGTTTTAGAAAATATGGAAGTAATATTTTCAGCAATTGCTCAACCTTGAAAGATAGAAAGACGAACGACGTGGACCAAGACGAAATTATGCCACGTGGTTCAGATGATACCAAACTTATCAGTAAAATTAATGAGTAATATTCACACCAACCCCGTTTTTATCTTACGAAGTTAATCTTGTGGAACATACACAACAGGAGATATATAGATGTTAGTTTATGCCCGTATGCTGAACTTAGAAAGATCTACATACCTACCAAATATCTATTAATATAGAAATAGACCTCTATGACTTCCCCATAAATTATATTTAATGAAAAATAGTTGTTCAGGTAATGAAACGAATTCATTGGTTTGTGTAAAAAAATAAATTAGTATGAAACACAGTGATGTAACATAAAGAATAATGACAGCTAAATGAGTTTATTTCAGGCTGTTTAAACCTTATTGGTAGACGGTGCTGACCCACAACCAAGTCCAACTTATACAAACACTCAAACCCTGACTCATCATGGCATATGCATCTGAAACTTGGATATAGAGTAAAACATCAGCTGAGCGTTCGAAAGAATGCTACCGAGACGAATTTAAGTTTTTGTGATGATCTAAGCGCCTCACAATTTATAGGGGTACGACGGGCCGGATGGCTGGAGCACGTATTCAGGATTCACCCAGAGAGAATAGTTAGAGGATTGAACTAGAGAAAACTCGATGAAGTAAGATATGGAAGACCGAAGAGAAGATAGGAGGATGCTGTCACCGAGGATGTGAAGAGAGCATGTGTATCCATCATGCGTCCCAGACAGGGGAGAGAGGGGTTGAGCTGACCAGGGGCTACTTCAAGCGTCTGAATGAATGTGCCGCGAATGGATGAATGAACGTTACAAATGTAACTATATACAACTTTGGGAATTGTTCCTTATCGATTCATGACGACAGACTAATGATATATTGCGGATTTGGTTGAAACTAAATATGTTTTTTGTTTTTTATTTATCAAATGCCAGCACGTGGCATTTCTGCCATAGGCCGCCGAGCCTCCCAATAAAGACATGCATCGTCATCTTTTTGTGGAGTATCCTTAAGACCACTGCAATGTCGTAAGTGTGCACCGCCCATTACACCAGAAAGACAAAAGGGGCAATTATCGGATTCTGCGATACCCATTCTATGCATTTCTATGCAGATCATGGCATGTGACGAGTCTGAAACTCGCAACAGCTTCGCCTTTCGGAAGATCTCAGGGGAGCTGCTCATGTGCAAGGCACTCCCATTTTTCCCTCTGCTAGCATTGTAGAGTAAGTTCCTTGTATGGCTTCTAATTGTTGTTTCGATCTTATTCTTGGCTGAGGTTAGCGAAGCGGGGTTGTCAGGTTGAGGTAGAGCTGCGCCTTGCTTGGCAAGTTGGTCTACTCGTTCGTTCTCATTACACCTTGGTATCCACTACATTGTAAGCTCCCAGCCTTTAACAATCATATTCCGACAGGATCTTACGGTCTCACAATCAGTCGGAGAGTTATTGGAGAGGGCTATTATGGCGGCTTGCAAATCTAAGAGGAAAACAGTTTTTCTGTAGACGATTTCGATTTTGGAGAGCGCTTCCACTGTATATTGCTATTATTTCGCCCATAACAGCAGCGTTCGATGTTAGATAGTCTAATTTGGTGGAATGGGCATTGAAATATCCAAGAATGATGTGGGTTGTAAAGGTTTAAAATGGTATAACGTTCTCCATTAACCCACAATTTTTAGCATATGACCTCAAGCTTGTCTTGATCTTCCATCTGATGGATTACGGAGAATTGACTAGTATGGTTCTTGTTTGCTCCAACAATTATTCCGGAGGTAACGTACGTACGTACCCTAGACCTTTTCAAAACACTTATAATCTTATAATCTTAGTCTTATAATCCGTCAATTCATAGAAATGTTGATTGTCTGTGGATACTCCTGCTTCGACAACTACGAAAGCATCAGCGCCGTGTAAGGATAAAATCATTTTAAACTAGTTATACCACTTAACAGATAACCAACTCTCAGTACCAGGATGGGTAAAGGATAAACTGTTTCTTGACCAACAATAGTGCACGATGGTCAGTTACCACACTACATAATGAAACTTGGCCACGCTCAATGGACAGGTTATTCTCAGAACAGGTAGCCCCTTTACAGAAGCCGAAGGTGCTACAGGAGAACTCTTTCTATCGACGTAGGGCTAAATTTACTAATTATTATAAAATTGTAAAATAATTACAAAAAAATAATAAAATGAAATATTTGGTTTATTATACCACTCGTATTAACTACTGAATTGTATGTAAAAAACAGATTTGAAATATTTGACGGGAATGTATTCAAAATAAAAAAAATATATGGGAATAATGATAATTTTAAAAATCATTTTTAAATGTTGATAAATGCCATTGGAAATAGGATATTAAGTAATTCTGAATTTATCACTAACTACTACGAATCTAACCCAGCGGTTCCCAGCCAATGAGTAGATAAAAAAAAATTGAATGAAAACTATTTGAGTCACTCAGTTGCTAGTAACTAGTGGTTGTATAGTTTAATCCAGGAGAGGATCGAAAAAGCAACTTTTATTATAAATATAGAATATCCAACAACTGCTAGAATTGCACTGATACATTTGATGGGGTTTTCAACGAGCCTTCTCAACATTACTTTTTATAAAAAATAAAGTACTAAATTGAATGTCGAAAGTGATCTGAGGCCGAAACATCCAGTTTTAATCCAGATATCCACTTAATTGTTTCGGACAAACAATGTCAAAAATCCCATTGATTGATTTTCATCATCAGTAAATAAACTAATTACTTTTCTGTTGAATTTTGTTTTAGTTTTTATATTAAAGCATTTTAGTATGGAATTCGAAAATGTAATATTCGAAAATCGTCGTCAAATGTGAACAGACATCTATTGTTGTGTATTTATTATATGTTTTCATTTAGTTAGTGGACCTCGAAGTTTTCCTTTCAAAATTGGTGGCCTGCAGAACTAAAAAGGTTGGAAACCGCTGATCTAACCTATGGCAGATTTTTTCTTGCAAGTAGTTTCCAGCTCACCCAATGCGGGGAATCCGAAGACGTACAAGGAGAAGAGGACAGATAAGGACTGGATGGCGGTGACCAATCCGGTTAGTTCTGCGTCAGGTTAGCACGTCACCGGGGACCGCTCATCTCAGTTCCGTTAGTTAGTTCCACCCTTACATAACCCTTGTTCAGAGTTTGAGCCACACGATCCTCTTGTATTCGTATAGTGAACAGGGTGAAGGGAGAGTGATGCATATCGAATATTTCTTTATTTAAGGGTTATACATATTCATCCTGAATGGTGTACTATGTTCCAACAAAATAAGGAGTAAATATTTTAAATAAAGATAATACGGTATAATGAATAAGAAAGTTCTATGCCGATACCACCAAAAATCATCTCCTTCATACCACACTCCACTGAAATTTACAAGGTCAGCCTTACTATAATAGCGACAGGAAAAAGGTTGCTATTAAGTCAGTCTAAACATTTTCAACTCAAAAGTGATTTTAATCTTCGCTTTAATGCTTACATACGAATCATTTAAAGGACTTTTTGCCGTGCCGGGTTCAAATAAGAATTTATTACCCAGCCTCTATAAAAGTCAGTACCCCAAAAAGGGTTAAAACGTTGAGCGGATGAGCATGATCTAGGACGAATCACCTCCCTGCACAACCGTTGTCCAAGAAACAGTACACTCTCTTCCACGTAATGAATCCAAGACTCTTCATGAGTTGTACCGATGCAGACATATTTTCAAACATTTTTTAAGGCATTAATAATATAGAATAATCGGAATCCTAATTATAGAGTATGGGTTTGTTGCCTTCACTACCCAAATGATGATCTCAGGGAAAGTTAAGATCCTTTGATCTGAATAATATTTAAATAATATTATGGGATGCCACCATTAGATCGTTACCACTCAGGTGTAGTAAATATTGTATTGTTGATGACTATAAAACATATCCCTCTCTTTTCCAAAGGTAGGCGTTGAATTAGTGGGAGTTCTTTAATAAATAAAGATCCTTTTACAAGAGATAGAATAACATTACTTTTATTATGTGGTGATCATGGTTACAAAAATATATATCTACTTACAAACTGAACCCTTTTTGTTTTAAGTTAGTGCATACATCATACTCGTACATTACTTAAAATAACGTTTGTATTTTAAATAATACTTTTTTAACAATTAGATTAATTAATGAAATTTTAGTGACTTTAGTTGTAGTTGTGATTTCTTAACGTATCATGATTTTATCATGGCCGGCACTGTACGGGCAAAAGAACGAGTACTCAACATAACCAGTGACGGAACTTACGTGGCATATGTTGGCAGTCAGTGACTAATGTACCGGGACAAATAGAGCGGTACATTAGAAAGGTTTGCTGGCCCGAGTTTCGAATGGATCTCTTATTGTTATTGCGAAAGATGAAAGGAGTGTACAGGGGCTTTATCGTTGCCTTATGAGGGCGAAGGCTTCATGAAAAAGGTCGACTCGGCAGTTCCAAAGCGAACTGGTTCAATTGTACAATATATTGTGGCTTATTGTACTAGTTCATGACGCAGAGGTACGGCGTACCACGTTTCAATTGCACTATATTACGTCTTATTGTAGTACTGAGATCATGACGCAGGGATACACTGTACTTCCCCTCTATAGCATAGCACTATAAGCAATCCAGATAACAGACTTATTGAAGAGTAATCCTTGGCAATTTCGCCGTAGATTTGTGTAATTGGCGAAATTCCATTTTGATCCGGTTAAATTTGTTAGTTGACTGACAGGAGTGAAACAATTATTAATTTTACGGAATTAGAAGATATCAGACCTAAAGCTGCATTGCAATGGGCCTTGAGCCATATAGACTATCATTTAGTTTAACCATTGACACATGATATACTAAATTTTCAATACTTATTTTTTTGTTATTACATAGCGGTTTCGAAGTTGGTCTAGTCATTTAACTTATGAAAATAGGACATATTTCTATTTTAGAATAAAACATTATCAAAATCAAGTAGATAAATACCTTTTTACATTTTACACCAATTTAAGACAATATGATTGTTCTTCGTCAAGTCATTGAGTAGTCACAAGAGTGGAAACAGGAACTTCACGTGGCCTTTGTAGACCTGGAATAGGCTTATAGCAATTTGTCTAAACAGAGGCTGTGACTAGCACTTAAAGAAGCAGGTCTAAAGACATTTTCCTAAGAAACATGGACTATGAACCCCCGCCTGTACTCAAAGGTGTAGGCGGCTGAGATGGATTTCTAGTGTCACTAGGCTGGATAAAATAAGAAATGAATAAATTCGACAGAGGAGGGATATGGGTACATCTGTAAATGAAAGGATCGGGACACACCGCCTAAGATGTGAAGGATCGGGGCAGATCGCCTAAGATTCAGCGCCGGCTGCCCCGCACACCTTGCACATGAGGTAAAGCCGGCCCTTTATATATTAGCTCAGCTACAACTTATTCAAACTCAAAATTCCTAATTTATGGTACTAATTAAACGATGCCATATACTTTAGTGGAGAAAGTTATACAGAGAATACACTGTAAATAACCAGAAATACTTTTATTGTGATCAAAAATACCTCTATAACAACATTTAATTTGGATCATGGTTAAATTACACACCGAAAAACAGGAACTCTGAGTTTGTTGTTTGGATTACTATTTTCAACAATGCACTGTTGTTATCGACTTTTGTTGTTCAAAACCGTCTTCAAGGGACCTATATGTTATGCTTTAAAATACCTAATGTTAAAGGAAGGTTCTAAAGTTGTATTGTATTAGGTATAGTTCTTATAAACTGTAAATTTATTTAAGTAAACATGGAGGCAAGCAAACAAACAAAAATTTGCCTAATCCAAAAATCGAATATAAATCCGTCCGTTCGCTACCTATGGATTTTCGCCACAACTACTGGATTCCGAAACGACTCCGGAGATTACAAGTTTTATTGTTCTTAAATAACTTCTATTTTATTTATTATTTCTTGAGATGCCAACATAAATATTGATAACAAAAGTCAAATAAAAATTTATTTATGGAACCAGTTCCATAAAAAAGCTAAAGAATAAGATTCCATACAACCTTGAAAATATGGTCAAAGGTTACTCAAACTGGAAAAACCTGTTTGTAAAAAGAATGAGTCACACAACTTTTAAGGCGATTTAGAAATATTTTTACCAAAAACAACTTATCCTTGGTCGTAGATTTATTTTTTTTAATTTAGAAAATAGTGATAAGAATTGGCAAGACGATAAAACCAACTTTGATATCATCTGGACTGTAGACCCTTTAAACTAGAGGGTTTGAAACTGAGAGACCCTTGAAACTATGTTTTATATGGACCCTATATAAAACATATTTTAAACAAGATTTGCTCGAGAGCCGGACTGTTTCGGAAGGACTAATGCTCCACGTGAGGCTTACACCTACTCCAAGTAGTCCTCCCAGCACCATGGGTGAAGAAGAGTTTAGTGATTCATCGGCGTCTGGGTAATTAGCCAGTCTCCAGGGACTGTTACCCTCCACTGTTTATAACCTGAAAACTGATAATTCTGGTACTAATAGCACCTACTATCATACTATTACTATCACCTACTATTATTCATATTAATGGAAATTTAAATATGCAAAATATAATAATAAAATGCTAATTCTAGACTCCTATAGCCACGTTCCTCTCTTTTATGTTATCTTCGAAGTAAACATTCCTAACTCTATCAAAATCAATTTGATGGCCTTTTTTACATAATTTCATCTTTGGAGTCATTCCGAGCTTCTGGAAGTATTTCATAGGTTCTTCTTTTAATGGCGGTTATTCCCAAAGTGTTATGCTGTTCATCTTAAATAGGCAATAACAAAGTTAACATGACAAAAAACACTATAAAACGATACAGAAAACAAATTAATAACACACAAACGCAGGTTTCATGGAAACCGGCTAATACACAAGTACCGGTCTCTGTATACAGATTAGGGCTGGTGTAGAAAACGTTGGCCACCTCTGGGTTATGTCCATATTAGATAACTGATTAAAAGAATGAAAAGCATGAAAAATGTAACTTAAAAATCCCAGTATAACATATATTTCTCAAAACAACTATAGAATCGAGATGAAAGCGACACCAGTGGATGGTATCAGAAGCTGAAGATTTGTCACACGTGCCTTTCTTTGTTCTCTAGCGTCGAGGCTGACTTACCTCACGGGCAGTAACTTCTTATTTTACCTCAGGTCTCATCAAAATGACATAATCCTCTCGTCCAGGGAAGGGAAGAAGAAAAAAGAAGAACTTCTTATTGTTAAACCATCGTAGATAATAGAGAGAATGGTCCGAAGTGAAACCTCCAGAAAAGACCATTCCAACGAAACTATCAAGAAGAAAAAACTCGGTTGTTAGCAAAAGAGGTTCAATGGAACTTCAATGGACTGAACAACCTTCTTAGATGTGATATTATACCTATTAAGCATTTCATGATATAGATCATTAAGACAGGGTCATCATAGATAAAATCCTTGTTACATTGATCGAATTAACAGCCCGAACTAAACATCAACTGGGAACCAAATAGAAATTTTAGACCAATTAGTAAATAATAAAAGTTTAATTTAATATTTATTTGATACCATTGAATATAAGATCTTGATCATACACAATAGGACAAGAAAAAGAATGAGTTCAAAGGACAAGGCACTCATTCTTATTCCTTAACAGTCGTCAGTACTTTTCTCAGTACAAGTAGTTTCTCAGCCTTTTAAGTTGGCATGAGAAGAATATAGTAAATACATTAGATATCTTCTATTTTGTGAATTTCATGTTATAATTTAGGCATCAGTGAACTAACACTTGGCTTGTTTTAATATTTTTGTTCTCTACAATATTATACCATTGTCTTACAGTTTTACACAATACTGTGCTACATTGAAAATAGTTTGAAGTATAAAATGAAGCAAATGAAACAGGTTATTTTCAACTTCTTTACAGTTCCGAGTATCTTTTATTTGTATCAAGTTCAAATTAAGAACAGCCCGTTACCGAATAGGTAACTGTTTCAGGAAAAATTAATCCTTAATAACGTGTTGCTCCGCCATTATTTCAATTTACGTATAAATAACATATAACCTTTGAAGTATATTTTTATTCATATTCTTACATAAAAATAAATAGTTACATAAATTTATGATAATAATTATAAAATAATTATAATATAAAATATTATAATGCAATTGGGAAAAACCACAATGCAAAGCCTTATGTTTCAAGTGTTTCTTTTTGAGTTTTTGGCTCTGTTTTAGTGATAATATAAAATAATTATTAATATTTTATTATTTATATAATTATTATATAAATAATAAAATATTAATAATTATTTTTTCCATTTTTGTTATGTATAATGATTTCCTAATATAATGTTTATATTGTTTCGCTAGAAACCAAAAAGAGGATTTTTCACTCTTTTTTTTAAGGTGAAAACTAAGAGATACACAAAGGCTGCAAGAAATGGATTTTTGGAGTAGTCGTATTTTTAGAATTGAGTAAAACGAACGAGTAAAAAACTCTGCCATACGAGATATCTTTAAGGCGGATAAATCGATAATCCACAACATTGGGACCAAGCAGCGGCAGTGGTACGACCATCTGAGAAGAATGAGGCCCGAGAGAAGCCGCCCAAGGAAAACTTGGCTGAAAGGAGTTGAAGAGGTGATGGTAGCAGGAGGCTTGTCGGAGAGAGATTGAGAGGACAAAGATTACTGGTGACTAAATCTATTGGGTTTCGGCATATGACCCAATGTTGTAAATGCCCGAAATAAAAAAAAAGTAGGCTTATATTTACAATCTCTTCATTTAATTAAGGCACAAGATGCATAATAATGATCTTTAAATTTTTACATTAGTATTGAAAGTTTACATCAAAATCTGGAGTAACATAGCCCTGGTAATATATCTGGATTTTTCCACTCTGGTTAGGTAGGTAACTAATAGCATAATCCTTCCTTCCATAGTCGTGCCTGCATGGTCGCGCGAGATCCAATATTGAGATTCATCAGAAAGTAAAACAAATGGAGAACATCTTCCACATAATTTAAACAATGAGATTGAATTAGTCTTGGCGTGTGTTATTAATGGAAAAGGGACCATGGCCTGAACGAATTTTGGAATAGAGGCGGGAGAGAAAACGAAAGAATGGTCGCCCGAGGAGAACCTCGAGTGAGGGCGTAAGGATCGGAATGAAAGGAGAATGCGTGGAAGATTATGACAGAAGAAAGTGGCAGAGAATTATATTACTAATTAATAGTTGTAAAGTCGTTGGAAAAAAAATGATAAAAAGAAGAGTAGAAGAAAATAATTCGAGAGAAAGACAGGACTTTAATCTTGGCTTGTTTATTATCCCAAAAAAAGAATGTATTGGTACTAATTAATGAGCAACAGTTAAATATTTTCAACTTCTTAATAAATTTAAAGTAATTTATACATCGAAGTAAGCGAGATAAGATTTTTTTTTAGATTGATTTATTGATATTTGCAACAAGTAAATTTGCTAATATGAACAAATGCCATGAAAAAAACACTTGTGGAGAAACTAGCCATCGGAAGCACTCCAATAAAGTTCTATATGAATAAAGTAGAAGGTCTCGAGGCGATCTTCTTTTCAGACGCCTCGGAGGGTTATCAGGAATAGTATGGGAAGCAAATTGAGAGACTAGCGGATTCAAGTGTGTATGGAGCTTATCATTGAAGGATAGGTATCTAGTTTGGGCCAATCAGCAACATATGGGATCTTAAGATCATGATGGATGAGTTTTTTGTGACATAATAAGGAGCATTGAGGATTTTACGAAAGATTTGGATACGAGATGAGAGATAAGAATTAAAAACTAATTCATCAACGTAATTTTCCTAGACAGACGCAAGGAAATATGTATACATATTTTTCTTTATTTATATAAAATAAGTTTTTCTTATTCATTAAAAGTTATAAAATAAGTTATTTAAAGGTTCTTGAGATACAGCCAAGAAGTGTAACTATCATTTGGAGACTGTATTGTTCTCATATTAATGTCCTTACAAAAACAGCCTTTTAGCAAATTAGAAAGTAGTCTAAGTATAAAATAAACACTTGTACAATTAGTATATAATGTTAATGTAATAGACATTGACGATGAAATATTTATTACATCACTCTTTCAATAAGCCTGTGCCTCTTTCAATGTGCCGTATTAGCATGTATCGAGCAAATGATGTTCAAGGCAGGGTAAGACTTGCATTGCATAACCTTCGAACCCCTATTATATTAATGGGAAAACCCTTGGAGTAGAATTCTCCAAATTTCTTTCTTAAACTATACAAAGAACCTATCTACAAATTTCAAGATGCTAAGTTCCTGATTTTCCTTTAATTATGTACTATAATGGGAGGGCACATGCCCCCTGCCCCCCACATAGATCATAATGTGATTTGCCTTTATTTATGTACTACAATGGATTCTCCACAGTACCTAAAATACTGTCTGGGAGGCACGTGCTCCCACCTAAATCCGCGCTTGCTATAGCCTATGCGCTATTCTAATGTATAACCTACATTACTGTAAAGTTTCATCCAAATCCGTCCAGTAGTTTTTGTGTGAAAGAGAGACAAACATATAAACTTTCACATTTATAATATTATTAAGATTCTAATCCTCTCCTTACTAAATAATATAAATATACCATCTTCACAAAAATAATAGAAAAGAAAACAATTTTCACTAAAAGAATAATATACCATTATTTATTCTATTCGAAGTAAATTTTCTGCTTGCAATGTTCTGTCACCGTGGATCCTGCTATCTGATCTTTTTTACACCAGCGACGGATGTCTAGCACCATTTCCTATTTCCACTTTTACGGCTGCTTGGTTCAGTGTAGAAACTAGTTACGCTTCGGTAAACAGTTTTTATCATCGTCCAATAGTCGTTTCCATCATCATCATGCTTTGACGCCTGATGCTGGACAGTTGAACTTGAAGAAGTGTGATAAGTAGGCACGTAATTAGAGAAGAGTCTTCATTCAGAGACTTCAGTCCTCGACACTCTACAGTGGTAAAAAAAAGTGTTTTTTTTTAACTTTTCACTTTAAAAAATTAATACACAGGCATGAAATATTTATGAATCACTCTATAAAGGAGCTATTTGTTTTTCCATCAACAAATTTTTTGTCACAACTTACAACAATAAAAACACTTAAATTTAATTTAAATTAAGTTTAACATTACTTCATAATGTTAAACTTACAAAAAACTAATTATTAAATTAGTTCTCATTTAATGTAATAATTATTATATTTTTGTTTGTATTTTAAATATGACAACTATTGATTGTCAAATTAGTTTCTACTCTAATTTAAATTTTCATAATTACTCTTCCATTCATTGTTTAATTTTTCAAAAAGAAAATTATACTAACCCTTTGTTTTTTATATTTCATTCTTTATAATTCCAATCAATACTGTTTATTAATTATTTTATATCGGTCTTGCTTCTTCACTGTTTATGTTATTTTTTGAGGCCACCAATTAAAATTATAGTTATTATTGGGGTTTATTTATTATTTTTTTTATAAATATATACTATTTTTCTATCAATTACTACTACCCTTAATAGTAATAACTCTTGTACTTGCAAGACAACTGACGGCATCTTAAGCTATCCTCCACACTGACCTGTCTTCAGCTTCCCTTATCCATATCTCGACACCCAACGACCGAAGGTCTTCTCCTACGTCTTGCAGCCAACGAAATCATGACTATCTCTGCTTCTTCCACCCAGATGTTCCTTCATCATCATTTTAGGGAATTTACCACGCTTCATTCTTAAGGCATGTCCCAGCCATCTTATTGTGCCCCTCTTTATGGTAGAAAAAGTATCCGGTGTCCCATTGGGTTTCTTATTCCCTCATTGGTCTTCATTTATCACCTCTCCCCTTCCTTTGAATAGCAATAAAATCTCCCACATAACTAGCCTTTCATCAGCACTGGTCAGCCTCCAGGCCTCGGTTCAAGAATTTTCATCAATCGCCAAAAAATTCTATTATCGGCTCTTATGTTATCCTTAATTACTTCCCCAATTCTCTATCAATAAAAATGAAAATTATCAGATTTGTGAAATTATTGAATCCCTCAAAGGTACAGTTCTGGCTACAATATTGTTATTTAATTACTTTATTTCCATGTAGGTCTAAACGTCTATAGCTATGGATACACATTATAACTTTGTAAATAAAGCAGTATTAATAATTTAATTTTAAATTTGACGGTGCTGATTCGTTATCAATATATTCAGATGGGTGAATGGATAATGAGTGATGAAAAACAATCAAATAATTGTGATGGTTTATAATGAACATTATTAATTTTGATTTAAACCTTCATAATCGTTAAGTAGAGATATTTTAAGGATCTGCAAGCCTTCTTAGCCAGCTTACCACTTAAGAATAAGTTTTAGTTCTTCATTATAAGGAAACTCTAGATCAACCAGATGCATCAATTAAGGGAAATTCAAAAAGACGACCCTAAAATTCTGTGTACGTTGTAAGTCTTACAAACGACTTTTTACAATATAACGTATTGTAAGTAAAATAAGGATAGATGAGTGTATATGTATATATTTCATCATAAGTAGTGGAGAGTTTTACGGATATGGATCATAGTTTAATTAAGTGAAAGTATACCTGCGAAAGTTTTGTCTTTCACGTTTCCTCATACAAAAGTGCTAACCTTTGCTTACTTCCTAAAAGAATGGTACGTTGTTTTGAAGATGAATACGGCAGAAAAGAATTTCGTTGCGGTTTGTAAACGTGGTGGTAGAGACATAGCTTAAACAGAAAGATTCCGATCAATATGAGATATTT
The DNA here is from genome assembly GCA_037127475.1 of Arma custos. Lineage (NCBI taxonomy): Eukaryota > Metazoa > Arthropoda > Insecta > Hemiptera > Pentatomidae > Arma > Arma custos. The sequence continues at coordinate 30,098,955 of CM073764.1, read as the reverse complement.
CAGTATACATGAAAACATGAATCGTTCAATTAAAATTATCAATGGCGTATTTAGTAATATATTTTGCTTTAAAAAAATTAAAATGGTGAGGAAATTTCATTTACAATTTTCATAACAGCGCCATTGATGTTATACTTGTCTATTGTTCGTATATCATAGGCACACCTTACAGCAATTTTGTGAAGCAGAAAATAGGTAATTATAATTGTCTAAAGTTGTATTGAACCCTTTACAGCCTCAATTGCCAATATCAGTTTAGAGTGAAAGAAATTAAATCATTTTATATCTTAAGTTAATCATAAAATAGAGCATAAACAAGTCATTAGTCAGTGGTGCTTATATTCGACAACAGATGAATTCTGCCTATAGAAGATTTCTCAAGCAGGTGTTTCGACAAGACAAGTTTCCTGAGCCATCATTGTGGCTGAATAGATCAATAAACATGATAGTGGAATAAAATACATCAATAATTCGTAAGAGAAGTAGGAGATTGTTTTAATCAAAAACTTGTTACAGTTTGACAAAAACACCAAAAGTATTTCGTGGAAAAGCGAAATTGCAGAACGCTCTTAATGATATACATGTAAAAGACTGACAATTGTTACAAGCGGTTTGCAATTTGTAAAATTCGATGGTATTATGAGGAAAGAACATAAAAAAGAAGTTGAAAACGTCAAACTATAATATCTGGGTTGCGATCAATCAGGAACGGATTTACAAAACACCGATTCGTTGCATGCTTAAAAATTTTCTTTAAAATAAAGCATTATAGAATATCTAAAACATGCTCAAATTGTTCATAATTCAACTCTGAGGAGTTGCTACGGGATTTGCTAGACAGAACTTTATGAAGGTACCAAAAACTGAACAACGTCCAAAAATTATCTATGGAATCTTCTTCAATGAACCTCGAGAGTCAACATACTACATGAGAAATTAGAAAATAAAATAAAATGCTAAAAGCAGCGTTAAGTTCTTTAATGATATATTTCCGGTTCTTAAGATCAAGTTTATTTTTCAAGTCTTTCGCAAATACAAACATTTATCAGTAAAACTAAAAATTAAATAGTATATCGGTGTTTTATGTGCTTATAGGCAAATCAAGATTCAACCTTATTAAATATATTTTATTTTATCATTCACAGTTTTAATGATAATAAGTAGTCACACTATGGACTTATGATAAAGAACCAAAGCTGGAACCAAACAAGGCATGCAGTTAAAGTGGGCGGACCAGTACTGACCACTCTTTCACTGAGTATCTTCTCACTAAGAATAATAATATTATAATAAATTTATTATAAATTATATTTATATTTCTGAAAATAATAGTAAAATAAATATAAAAGAAAATAATATCACAAAACAATCCCAAATGAGAATGATGCAATTTTTGCTTAGTTGCGATGGAAAGGCAATAAAATGAATTTAAATAAATATAGTTTGGAATAAAATGACGCTTAAGTAACACCCTTATAACTAACTCTATGTGATGTGTGTATATATAAATATATATTCAGCTTATAACTGTAGCTTATAAAAAAAATATATGTGCTGTATTTTCCAATTAAAATATGTAATTGACGCACTTTTAATATTAAAGGAAATTTTCATAAAAAATTACTTTAGTAAGTAAAAATTAGTAGTTTGAAGCATAGAGATATAGAGGTTTAAAAGTTAAGATTAACAAGGAGGTAGTTATCGATAGCTCACAGGCAAAGATTAAGAATCGTTTCTCTCATACATTGCAAAACGATCAAATGGAAGGGCGTTCACAAGATAATTTAGATTGAGTCAGAATCTTGTGAAATGACGTTTCCTAAGAGGAAAGCAAATAAGTTGAAAGAGAAAATAATAAGTGAGGAAATAGATAAATGAAAATACATTAACGCAAACCCAACAGAAATTGTATGGACATTATTTGTTTTATTTGAGACTAACAATTATATAATTTAATTAAATTATATAATTATATAACAATACAATTAAATAATTTAATTAAAAATCTGAATAATTTGTTATTTCTATTATCCGCCCTTCCTGGCCTAAATGGATATACGTATGTCAGCAGTGCTCTCCTTACGCACGCTATCTTTTTGAACTCCAAGAATGCAGTGCAGGTCGAGACTTCGTACTCCAAAGATTCCAGAACACTGACCATGCAACATTAGGCTAAGCAAGGATATACTCATGAAAAAGAGAAACACGTTAATCAGGGAATACTCATTTTTCCAGTATTAGCTAACATGAAATGGTGGGGAAATATTATTTTACTGGAGTCGCTTTCGGGGTCGTCACCTAACGTCTACTCAATTCTTCTTGTTTATTCTCTTGAATTATTTTCCTTAATTTATTAGGGTCATCTAAGATTCCTTAACAATAGCTTCTCCCGTGGTCCTATTGAGCTTCATACTTGATAACTTACACCCCTTAATGGGAATGCCCCTAACCTACGAAGGCCGTGAAGTGTAGTGTCAACTACGCCAGATTATGGCCTCGCCACAGTTTATAGGTCTGTGTATAAAGTGTATTAATTAATAGTTTTGTAATTTTTAAATGAAGTTTTATCGCAACGTTATATTTAATATTCAGTTTTCAGTCTATTAAAAGTTTTGCGATTAAACGCTTATCTCTGAAGAGTAAATCGATTGGTTTTACCAATCTGTAGAGAACAAGGATGAGGTAACAGATATCATATTATTACTGAATTCCAAAGGCCTAGTGCTCTTTTTAACTGTTAATTATTTAAATATTTCTATAATAACATAATAGTTTATAGGTATAAACAAGGTTTGAAAGTCTGTAACAATTTAACCAATGGACTTTTTTTTTTAGGTTTAGCAATAGTATAAAGTACTAGCCGGTTTTTTAAAAAAAGGTGGAAAGTTACTTTCAATATATTTTTAAAAATTAATATACTCTACATAGTTAGATAAGGGGCACAGTGGTTCAGTGGTAGAGCACTGAGTTGCCGAGCCGAAGATCTGAGTTCAAATCTAGATCGTTGGCAGACTTTTCATAAAGATCTCTATAAAGAAGGTTCACAAAATAAGGGGGAAAATCTGGCGCCTGAGCGTGATCCGTGACAAATCACCTCCCTGGACAACCGTTGTCCAAGAAACAATACAGTCTCTACCATGTACTGAAACCAAGACTCTCCATGGGTTGTAGTGGTACAGGTTAATTTTATTTTAACATAGGTACACAAGTTTCTCATACCAATTAACAAAATTGTAATTACTCAATACTATCAGAGGTCTTAGGATTTAATCAGTCTAATCACTGTCATGATATCAAACTTAAATCTGATAAGTAATTACAACACTGGAAGCGCTTAATTTTCCTCAGGACAAAATACTTGGAACAGCAACATGCCAGCTTAATAACGGGTTTCCCTTCCTTGCTCGTGCAATTGCACTTTCTAAGAAACATTTTCTTAAGGGATATTCTAAACGTCCGATAAAGATACACATAGTCAAACAACGACGGTATATAGTACAGCTAAACTGCTGTAATAAAGAATTGTGAGGAGGATAACATTCCCATAGGAGTACATTCTTAGGTCAATGTGCGCAAAAAGGAAAAAAAAAACTAAAACGGAAAAGTATATTTTCCTGCTAATCAAAAGTATCAAATAAATATTCAGAAAGTTTAAAAATAATAACATCTTATTATTTGTATACTCAGGTTTTGTGATATTGGTTAATACACCTCTTATATTTTTTTTAATTGTAAGAAATATTTCAAACAACTTACTTGATTTCAAACTCAGATTTTAATGTTGGGAGATGATTTGAAAGTGCTTTAGGATATCTATTCGATTAATCTTCAGCTCCTCCATGTCTTTTTCCACTTCAGCTTACCATATATTCTCTAATTTAAGCTTTTTGAAATATATATAGAATAATATAATCCAATTCACGTAATAACTGTTAGTGATATCTAAACCATTTTTTTTAATATAATTTTTTTATAATTATTGGTCAATTTTTGATTTTTAAATATTTTTATTTTTAAAATTAAGATTTGTCCTCTGCCGGCAGGCAGCCTTGGTGGCTCAAATGGTAGGGCACTGTCACGGAGAGACAGAGGTTCCGGGTTCGAATCCCGGCCGAGGGCCTATCTTTTCTCTTTAAAAATAATTTTATTTTTTGATTTTTAATTATTTTATTGAATTGTACAACTGCAATATATACATCTAGTACAATGGCTATAATAATAAATAATACATGACAGGACATGTAGAGACACTACCCACTGGCAGCACTCTAATAACATTTCTATAATAGAAGATCCCGAGGCAATCTTCTCTTCAGACGCCTAGGAGAATTCTCCGGGGTGGAATTGGATGCAAGGATGGAAACTAATGGGTTTGGATGGGCCTGGAGTTTATTATGGAATGATAGGTATCTGGAATGGACTAAATCGGTAACATATAGAACGTTAAGGTCATTATGGGTGGTTTTATTTGTGACAAAATAAGGAACATTTAGGATTTTGCGAAGGATTTCGGATTGCAAGGATTGGATACGAGAGGAGTTCGATGGTTTGGTGGAGCCCTATAGTTCAATTCCGAAAGTCCATATAGGTCTTATAACAGTCACATAAATAAGTCTTTTGTAATTGATCTGAAGCTTTGAGCGTATGTCTACCAGTATGAGTTGAGGTAGTCAGAAGCGTCTAGCTGTTTCTTGTCTTTTCAGTCTTGTGTGAGGATTCAAAGTAAGACGTTTGTCTAAGTTGACTCCCAGGTAGCGAATCTGTTCAACATGTGGAGTACTATGAAAGGATACAGTAGGACAGGAAGTCATGGGTTTTCGGCAAAGGGCAAAGGTAATTTGTTGGGACTTGCTGGATTTGATTTTAATTCTCCGATTCCGATTCTAATCAATAAATTAAGTTTTCAGTTAAATTAAGTTTCAGGAAGACACACTCTCATTTAGGACAGTTGCTGCAACGATGTATTAAATGAGGAGAGGGACAAAATTTCTAAAATTTCCCAGTGATTTTAATCAGGCATTCTAAAATCACTAAATATTTTATTTTTTCCAACAATATGAAATATTGTCATTTCGACGATCTGTTTGAACTTTTCACTTAATAGTTGCGATTGTTCATGTACTACAATACCAATAATATTTAATATTTTTATGTAATTGAAAATAAAATTATATCGTTAAAATGCCAATTTCTTAACCCATAAAATGTTGACATTAATTTTAATTTGTTGAGTAAAATATTTGTTCACAATTTTCGTAATTTGTAGGATGCTCCCATACGACTTTTCGGAAATATACAAATTATTCGGAAGTTGAAGATATTGCATTTATTTATGGTGTCAACAGTTTTTTTTTGCTTATAACGATAAAAATTCTTCAATTCTCGTTCATGTGTTCAACATATCAATTCAAAGTATGTAGTCATGCCATCCCTAAATTATGAATAGCTATCGACATGCATGGCTGGGAAGAGATGTAAGTTAACACTGTTAATGATATTTCGTCTTCAAAATCAAATTCATTATGCTTGGTAGCTATTAATTCCATGCAAAACTGCACCAAACAAGTGGTCCGTTGATACTGACTCCGTTGAGGTCACTTCTATTGCGATGCAATTGAACTTTATTCCTCAGATGTCTGTCAAGAATCAAGCAATTGTTTCAGATTCTTTGAGCATTTTAAAGGCATTAAGACTAATGTGTCCATCACCCATGAAAATGAATGATCTTATAGGTATTCAATGCAATTTAGAAATATAGAATGAACTGCAAATAAAAGAAAACACAAATTTAAGAATGATTTATTTACTTATGGTGAAAGTGATGATAAAGAATCACATAAAAACATCGGCCATCGCAATTCTTAAGACAGTGGTTAAGAAAACAATAGGAAGCGAACTTTCATAGAACAAAAAATATCCAAAGTCATGCCCGGAAAACCAGAATAAAGTAAACTTTTTCAAATTAAAAGCTCAATAAGATAATCTAGTGAAATCTTTTTTAATGCAAATAGTTTCACCTGAAAAGAAAGAAAAGAAATAAATAAATGAAAATCCTGACTTTGGAAGAATAGTTGTAAACCGTTCATGATCCACCTACTTCAGTAAAAAAAAAAAAAAAAATGTACCACTACAGCCCGTGAAAGGTTTGGGGTACATGGTAGGGACTGTACTGTTTCATGGACTACGGTTGTAGAGGGAGGTGATTTGTCCTAGATCACGACAACTACCAGATTTTTCCCCTTATTTAGGGTAACCACTCAATAGAGGCTGGGAGAGCCCAAGGAGGGTCCTTGGTCCCATAGATTAATTATCGGGCACTAACAGATTAAATAAACACCTTGCCAGCAACGGGATTTGAACTCAAGGAACCTCAGCATAGCAACTCAGAGCTCTACCACTGAGCCACTCCGATCTCCCTCACTTCATTAGGTTGTTGCTTGTTGGTTCGTTTAACGTCACTATATGCTGCTAAGGCTAATCGGACGATGCTACAGTGGGAGCTCTAAATTTTGCCTATCCAGATTTAATTAGGATAGGGATTTTTAACGAGTACCTGACATCGTACAGGCTCGGGACCCCCGTTTAGCGTCCCTTCCGAAAGACGGCGTAACTAAGGATTCTTTTATTCCCTTAAAAAAATCCTGAGGCCACCTGCGGGGCTACGAACCCGCGATCTTGGGTTCAGTAGTTTGTTACGCTAACCACTAGACCACAGGTGACCTTCACTTCATTAGGTACTTAATTATACAGCAAAATAGATCTCCGTAGCATTACAAAACTGGAGTAAACCAGAACATGAAAAATTCCACCAAATTCTAGATCTACCACGTGGTTCGAGGTAGACGGTTGAGTGTTGCTCGTGCATGCTAGATTTCAATAATAGTGTAGCTAGGTCGGTAATGAGGAGTTAGCTAGGTTCTTCCTCAACTCGCTACCCTGTTACATTTAATCTCAGGGCGCATAGGCGGATCCCTGCCCCCCCCCCCCCAGACGGCTGTGGAGAATCCATTGCAGTACATACTTATAGGCAAATCATGTGATGATAGTTGTTAAAATATATGAATAAAATAACAGAAATAACATGAGTAAAACTATTGTTTAGATATTTTAATAAACCTGTGAAACCTTTCTATAAATACTAAAAGTTTATTTCTAAGATATTGTTGATTTTTTTGTCCATCTGCCCGTTGAGCCCGTCCAGAAAAAATCCTGGATCCGCCCTTGTCAGGGAGTTTCTCAAAACAGGCTCTATGTGGAACCCAATTGCACTTATCAACATGGCAATATTACAAAAGATGTTCTCATTCCTCGAAGTTAAGACAAGACGATGATCGCAAAGTCGCTAATCAAGCTGGCATTGTAAACAGCTGTTGGACTCTATAAATAGAGGTTCAAGATGGCAATAAAGTCTGTGTTTAACCAGCCGTCAAGTGTGTTGTTTATCTCCCTATTTATTCTTTTTTTTAATGTTTTGTGAGGCGAAGTACTTAAGTTCGATATGCTTAGATACATAACCCTTAATAGTAGTTTTATTTTATTTATATGTGACAACATTATGGCTTCCATTACTAATCTAAGACAACGAGAATTAGGCAATGCAAGGACAAAAAAATTATTGGGGGATTGACACTCATCGAAATCATACAACTCGATTGGTTCAGACATGTTTGTAGTGTGACTGAAGAGTGGGGGAATAAATGAAAAACACTTATGCTCCTCCGAAGTGTATTATATCACGGGCCATCTTGAGACTTAACAAGAAACTATCGACAGAAATCAATAATGAAAAGGCTGTCCTAGATGAAAAGAAGCAATTCTAGAGAGAACTAGCAATCCTAGAGGAAACTAGCAATGTTAGGAGAAGGCTCTTTAATGTAAAGAGATAACATAGCATAACCAAAAACATTTTATATCCATAAACTTTCTATTACTCCTATCTCGGAAAAACAAAAAAATCATTTGTATCCATTATGTTCCTAAACTCTCATATTTAGTATATTTCAAAATAAATAACGAATAAAATATGTATTAAGGTAGGATTATTTTAGCAAAGGCTATTTCCTGACCCACAAACGGTCTAACCTTAAATTAAAATGGAAGACGATAACAGAGTTGTACCGGTTCAGATGTGGGTACCATTTCCAAGTAGGTCAGTTAATACTCACTCAGCCGTGGCTTCAGATTAGACTTTCGAAACTGAGTGCAGGGAGGCGACCTGAAGGATTTGACAAGAAGAACCACACAGCCATTGTATCATTTTAACAAAAAATTATTTGTCATTTGTCAACTTTATGACGAAAAATGGTAAAAATCTGCAGCGCAAAACAGGTGAATTGGCGTTTCGAAAAGGCCATAAACAAAAGTTAGACTGTTTAGTCTCCCATGACACTTCCGGGAGGCTACCTTCCAAACTTCCGTTCCGTTTTTTTACCGTTTTGACAATGCACCCTCATTATGTCTCTCTGACCTGTGATGTATGCAAATGTACAGCGGTTACTGCCCTGCAGTTAATCATTTAACCAAAATCATCCTGTTACAATTTGAAAACCTGTTTTTCAAAAAATCAGTAAGCAGGGGTTTTATTAATGAACCTTGAACATCTGAGCTTACCACTAATTTAACCATTAATACCACACTAATTTGATAGTGTAGTATATCTCATTCAAATATAGATGAAAGGGAAAATTATTTTCTTTGGAAGTAGCAGAAAAAGTATTCTAGAGATAAATTATAAGTCAAAATTGAAAATAAATGTGATGAAAATAGTTTTAGTTTTAGTTAAGATCAAGTTAATATTTTAACACAAATCTCATTTACAGGTTAATAAGAATGTAAGAAACCTTAATATTATACTAAAGATCTGGAAACAACTTTTTAAAAATAATTTAATTTGTATTAATGCGATATTTTGTTTCTTTTTCTTGTTCTTAAGAATTATTTTATTTTTTAATTTTTGAAATATTTCTTAATTTATGTAGTAAAAACTTTCATCTGAGGTGAATGTAATCTGATTAATACGATAATAGTATAATGATGACAAGTACCAAATCATAATTTTCCAATTAAATGAAAATTAAAATAAAATTGGAGTTCATTATAGTGAAAGTACAATGAGAATACGAAAAGCTTTGATACTGGATATGGACAGCTTTAAAAGAATAACATATTAAATAAATAAAAGAAGTGAGCATTCCAATGAACTAATACCGGAGTGTTAAAATTGTAATGGTAAATATAATTTGAGAAAGAAAATGGTCCAGGTGGAAGTCAAAGAATGGACTCCAGCCTGGAGAAGACCTGCAATGTGGGTCTATATGTCAGTTTCCAACAAATAGTTCAATTTTCTTCCTAATATTTAAAAGGTCAAGTAATAATTATTAAAGCTGAAGTAAGTATGATTCCTGAGGTATTAAACAGAATTCAGAAAGAACATCTACCAACATGCGAGAAATGAAAGAACAGCTTAACAATAGTTCATATCTTCGAAGGCTGTACCTTTTACAAAAGAGCGATGCATGAAATAGGACTAACTACCAATGTATCAATGGTATTGAGAAATGAGGAAAAGTACATTAACCAGGTCATTTCTACCAAAAGAAAAATTAATTAAGAATATCTAATACAGTTATCTCCCACTTTCTATTTTCTCTTCTTTTTTTTAAATATACATTTCTTTATTTTTTAAAATTTAATTATTCATTATTTATTTTTATTACTTTTTCCCATTTTATTCCAGTTTGATAAAAATTATTTAAAAAAAAAGAATATAAATAATATATGTGCATTTAAGCCAAACTAAGCTAAGGCGTTGATGACCAATCGGTTCCAATTATGCCTCAAATTTGGAACAACCAACCAACCAACAATACAGAAATCCCAGATCACTAATACATTGAAGTATGCTTAACTCTTATTAGACACCAAATGCTAAAAAAATATTTCTTATTACCAATGCTGGAACAAAAGAAAGTAAAAGATTAAGTGAAAAAAAACTTTTTATAATTGAAAGAAAATATTAAATCAGGTAGTTGTAGTTTGGGTTTTGAAGGGAGCTGACAGAGGAAGGGATATGAGAAAAACCAGTCTTGAAGATTGGGTAAAGGTAGTTACGTTAGGTCTAATAAGTGTACATTTGAAGTAATTATATAATTTTAAACTAAAATATAAAAAAAAACTTGTTAGTATGAAAATTCCAAGAATGACTTGTGAAATTGAAAATGACTATATAGTCGAAACGTCTTTGAAAAAAAGAAAAATTTATGACTGGAAAATGGTTTACCTCATCAATTAAAAAAAACAATCTTTAAAATAACTTCCCACAAGGAATCTTGCCAACAAGAGGTCTGTAACAAAATGGTCCATGGCCATACTTTAATAAAAAGGTAGAGAATGGTTCCAAAAAACAATAATAAGGTACTAAACTGGTGCGTACAGTTCCCAGTCCTCATTCCAATGAGCACTAATGAACTAAATTAAAAATTACAGCTGGCAAATTTAAGCGTGTAAAGGAAGACAATTTTTTAATATAAAAAATATATTTTTTAAATAAAACCAAACAGAATATTTCACTCTTGTACAATCTATGTTGTAATCCAATAGTTTAATGACAATATTGGATTGATTTTCTTTGACACATTGCATTGTGGTTATTATGACACTGAACTGACAGAATTTGCATAGTACTTTTATTGCCCTTGGCCATTTGCTCATACCAAATGCATGGTGATAGATATGAATAAAAATATAGTAGCCAACAAATTCTTGTTTATGTCTTTATTAAACATTCAGTATTCTTAGAAGAAGTTCTCATATTTGATAATATTCGATTTATATTGGAAAGTTACAGTTATATATGTAAGAATATACCTATTTGGATTGTGTGTCGATGTGGGCGAGAAGACCGCATGGCGCTGTATGTGTTCTTACTGGGTGAATAAAGTTTTATTTGTAATCAGTTTATTAATTATTCATTACAAAACATGGTGACAGCGGTTCAAAACAAAGTAATATTGTTATGTAGTGGAAAGTGATAGCGATTAAATTGAAGAGAGTAGTTAGTTTTGCAAACATAAGGATTAGTTATGGAAGGCAGACCGGGTAACCTGTCTCCGCTTTGTATGGAAGGTGACATGTGCAGAAATTGGAAAAGGTTTAAGAGTGAGTTTTTAACTTTTATTGATGCGTACTTCGAAGAGGTTAAAAGTAAGAGAAAAGTAGCTATATTGTTACATCATGCTGGCAGTGAGGCCCGTGAAACATTTGAATCATTTCAACTCACAGATGAGGACAAAGGAAAAATTGATATAGTTCTGAAGGCTTTTGACAATCACTTTGTGCCCTCTCTTAACATCACATACGAACGATACTGTCTTTTTAAGAGACGTCAGGAAGATGGAGAGTCATTTGAGCAATATATGGCGATATTAAAAAACCTATCCCAAACCTGTGAACTAGGAGCCCTTAAGGACAGTTTGCTGAAGGACATTTTTATTTGTGGAATTAGCGAAGATTTCCTGAAACAGTCATCATTGTGCAAGTCTATGGGTGATATTGCTGGAGTTCTTGAGTACTGCCGAGCTCAGCAGGTTGTGAGTAAACAAGTAATTAAAATCAAGAAGGAGGATCCAGATGAACTAAGAAAGATAAAGAAAGAACAGTGTGTGGATGTTATTAGGAATAATTTACGGTACCAAGGTGAAAGGTATAAACATCCAGGGAATACCAAGAATGTTCAAACTCAGAGTAAACAGCAGGTTCGAGTAGTAGAAGGCTGTAAGTTTTGTGGATATAAACATGAATATAAACGATGCCCTGCATTTGGTAAACGTTGCTCTATCTGCAACAAGATTAACAATTTTGCAAAAAAATGTAACTCTATAGAGAAGAAAAAGCAAAGTGATGTGGGCCTATTAGCACAACTCCAATTGGAAAACAGTGATGAAGAATTTACAGTACATTCCATGAATTCAGACTCAGCAGACTGGTACACTACAATATTGAAGATCTATGGTCAGGATGTGCCCCTTAAAGTGAACACGGGAGCTCAGTGCAACATTTTGGGTCTCCAACAATTTCTAGACTTAAAATTAGATGTCTCCTTGTTGAAACCATTGAGGGTAATTATAACCTCCTTTACAAATCATAAATTACCGATTTTGGGATTGTGTTCTTTAAATTGTATTTATAGATCTAAGAGTTACGCTTTAGATTTTATAGTAGTTGAGCAATGTTGCTTTAATATTCTGGGACTAAAGTCGGCTGAACAATTGGGCCTTATTTGTAGAGTTGACAGTATATTACGGGGCATTGAGTCACTGATTCCTGACAAATATTTAAAATTATTTGATGGTCAAGTAGGCTTGATCCCAGGAGAAGTGGATATGGATATTGATCCAGGTGTTAAACCAGTGGTATCTCCTCTACGTAGGATTCCTTATGCATTATCACCCAAAATAAAGCAGGAATTGGATCATATGATTCAGAAGGGTATCATTGAGCCAATTGAGAAACCCACAGACTGGGTTAGTCAAATGGTGGTGGTTAGGAAAAGGGATGGTTGGCTGCGTATCTGTTTAGACCCCAGATCTCTTAATAAGGCGATTAAACGCCCTTATTTTCCTTTGCCCACCTTGGAGGACATGACCGCACAGTTATCAGGTAAAAGCACTTTTGTAAACTGGATTGCAAATCCGGGTTTTGGATGATTGGTCTAAATGAAAAATCTGCTAGGCTAGATTATGTACATTCCAAACGCACTGGAGTAGGTACATTTTCAGGAGGCTCCCATTTGGAATCAATGCAGCTCCCGAAATTTTTCACAAAAAAATAAGGGATACATTCCAACACATTGAGAATGTTATAACATTTCAGGATAATGTCTTTTTTAGGGCTCAATCTAAGGCAGAGCTGTATAAAAAACTACTGGAAGTATTAGAAACTGCGTCAAAAAATGGTATTAAGTTTAATTCAAATAAATTTACTTTTGACACTGAACAGGTTACGTTTATGGGTTACAATTTTGGGGTAGACGGTATTTCAATTGATGATGAAAAAATGAAAGCTATCTCGGAATTAAAAATCCCAAGAGATAAGAAATCACTTCAACAAGTGTTAGGTATGTTCAATTTCTTATTTCGATTCATGCCCAAGTACTCAGAGAAGAGTGCTTGTCTCCAGGAATTGTTAAAAAACGATTCAGAATTCAAATGGGAAACTCATCAAGAAAATGCATTAGATAACTTAAAATCATGTATCATTAAGGCCCCAGTTCTTGGTTTTTATGACCCCAATAAAGCATTGACACTGAGTGTTGACGCTAGCTCGATCGGCTTGGGTGCATTACTCTCCCAAAATGGTCGTCCCATAGCTTTTGCTTCAAAGGCCTTGACCGAAAGCCAGAGTAGATATTCTAACATTGAACGGGAGTTCTTAGGTTTGTGTTTTGGTGCTGAAAAATTCAGGCAGTATATAATTGGTAGGGACATAGTTAGGGTTGAAACTGACCATAAACCCTTAGTAGCGATTGTTAATAAACCGTTAAATAAAGTCCCACCAAGACTTCAGAGGATGATGCTTAGGTTACAGCCTTATCGATTGCAAGTAGTGTATACACCGGGGAAACAAATGTATCTGGCAGACACTCTCTCGGGATTTTTCTCTGGCTGGATGAGACAAAGAGACTAAGTTCGATGATGTGGACTTGCAAATGTATCTATTAATAGAAAATTTACCAGTAACTCGGGATACATGGGAACTGATTTCAACTCACTTGGCTAATGATTCAACATTGATGGAATTAAAAAGAACTGTGGAACAAGGTTGGCCAACATATAGGGCATTAAAAACTTGTTTAAAACCATACTTTGAATTTAAAGAGGAAATTGCGGTGATTAAAGTTTTGTTATTAAAAAATGACCGAATCATAATACCCCATAGTCTAAAGCACTTAATGCTAAAGAAATTGCACACTGGCCATCCGGGTATCACTCGCACTATAGCACGGGCAGAATTGACAATGTTTTGGCTGGGAATAAATTCAGATATAAAAAAGTTTGTAAAATCATGCTATACTTGTCAAAAATTTCAAAGAAATAAAGTGAAACTGGCATTAAAATATAAAACAACTCCACTTCTTCCGTGGACTGAAGTAGGGTGCGACGTTTTCGAATTTAAACAGAAGCATTATTAGGTAGTGGTGGATGCTCTTTCGAACTACTTGGAGGTGGCATACCTTCCTAATCTAAAGAGCTGCACCGTTATAGAAAAATTAAGGTCAATATTCGCCAGACATGGGATTCCGATTATTCGATACTCTGACGGTGCCTTGTGTTTTGATAGTGGACTCTTCAAGAAATTTGCATACGACTGGAAATTTGTTCATGTCATGTCAAGCCCCCATTTTCCTCAGTCAAATGGCTTGGCCGAAAGTGCTGTTAAAATAGCCAAGTCCCTGTTTAAACAAGCACTTGATGCCGGAGAGGACTCTTATGTAGCTCTTTTAAATTATCGGGCTACACCTAGAGCACCAATAAATTCCCCAGCGACTATCTTAATGGGTTGTAACTTAAGAACCAATATTCCCTGCTCATTCAATAATTTAGTCCCAAAGTTAACTTATGCAAGTGATCGAAAAATTATGGAAGGGCAAAAGGAATTAACTAACAAATACTATGACAGGTAAGCACGAAAAGAACCGTCTGAATTTCGGGAGGGACAGACAATTATGTTTCAGAAATTGCCAAATAGTACGTGGCCAGGGACAATTAAGGGAGACGCTCCTTACCCTAGTTCTTATAATGTAGTTGACAACAGTGGCAATATAAAAGAAAATGAAAATAAATAGAAGAAATGAAACTTTTATTTCTCCAAAATCCGAGATGGATTTAGGACAGGAGTCTATTGAGGTTAGCACTGAGCAGGATTTGCAAGGCAGTCCTAAGGATAGAAATCATAAAGGGAAATCGCCGATGAGAAATCAAGTGGTCACAGGTAGAGCGGGAATGTTAATAAGTATACCTAAGAAACTACTAGATTATAAGTTAGGCTAAGAGAATTATAGTATTATTGTTCTTATGTATTAGTATTATTCTTACTTATGTATTAGTTATTAGAAATTTATGTATTAGTTATTAGAAATTTATGTATTAGTTAATAGAAATTTATGTACTAGTTATAAGAATTGTATGTATTAGTTGTTAGAAATATATGTATTAGCTATTAGAAATTTATGTATTAGTTGTTAGAAATTTATGTATTAGTTATTAGAAATTTATGTATTAGTTATTAGAAATTTATGTATTAGTTAATAGAAATTTATGTACTAGTTATTAGGAATGTATTTATTAGTTATTAGAAATTTATGTATTAGCTATTAGAAATTTATGTATTAGCTATTAGAAATTTATGGATTAGTTATTAGAAAAGGGGAAATGTTATATATGTAAGAATATACCTATTTGGATTGTGTGTCGATGTGGGCGAGAAGGATGCATGGCACTGTATGTGTTCTTACTGGATGAATAAAGTTTTATTTGTAATAAGTTTATTAATTATTCATTACAAAACAATTACCTTAGCATAAACCCAAATCAATACAAAATTTTTTGGTTTTCTAAAACGATAAACTACGTTAAATTATTTACCCAGATATTATAATGGCAAAAAAAATCATAACACACTGAATATCATTAAGGCTTTTTGTAAGTATGAAGTTGGTCTTTGGATCACCACTTTGATTTCTATTTCTCAAATACAAACACCAAATTAATGAATTCATAAAACAGCTGTAGAAACAAATATTTCATTTGTTACAAATACAAACTAGATTTCAATACTATATTCATAATCGAAGTTCTAAAGTTATAGATATTACTGAATATTATTTTTAATTGGTGATAATCCTTTCTTGCAGTTTATAGTAAAAATTTTGTTTGTATAGATTATGGCATGATAAATAAGAGATTTTAGATTGTACCTGAACAAGCGATCTAAAGTCATGAATCATCTTTTTAATATGTTTGAAATGAGATAACCAATTTTAGACTTGTGGTTAACAGTTTGACTATTTAATTTAATATTCACATAGAGCCAAATGAAAGTAAAATTGCAAAGAAATAAATTTTATACAACAAAAAAATATAGTTTGAATTTCTTATTGTTGGTTGATACACTTTTACCTAAAAGTTTATGATGGTGTTAATTACTTTTATGATGTCATATCAATTTCATTTTTGATATTTTAATTCATTAATTTCTCAAGGATATTTACTGTAAAATGATGGCTTGTTACTTTTATAATTTCAATAGTTTTTAATGGAGACTTTTAAACAAAAGCCATAAGATGAAGTGATACAGCTAGTTATCTGAAATGTAGAATTGGTGAGCAATGACTTTAAGTCTGGAAACCAATGGTATAGAGAATTGAATGAGAAGTGCAAGGAGGCATTGGTCCTATTGATGGTCTACTATAAATCAGCGGTTTCCAACCTGGAGGGAGTGAGTACAAGACAGGTAGGGCGCAAGACCAATTGAAAATTAAAATTCTGGCTTAAATTTAGTTATTTTTCCCATACCAGTACTACTTTATCTTAAATTGAAAATTATAATGTTATATCTTATGATGGTAAAAGTAAATGTTTTGTTTTCAATATATATGATCATACAGTTTATTGTGCAAGGGGGGGGGAGTAGGAAGAATTTCATTTGAACAGGGGGGAGGGGTACAAAAAAGGTTGGGAACCACTGGTCTAAATAAAATCTTGAACTGAATTGCAAATTTTCCACACCCATGGCTCAATCTTTCGGTTCAATATTCTCATTATGTGTTATATGTGTATTGAGCGCTGATAGAAACCTATGACATGGGCAAGAAACATCAGCATTTAATTACCTAGTGACTCCTATTTTCTTTCATGACATGCTCTGCACATTAGAATTATTAAAAATGGAATAAACTGCCTTTAATGACATAACCTTTGATATTTCAATTTATGAAAACCTTTCTACTAAGAATAGATAATGAAGTTTATTTGTGTTGGAGAGGAAAATAGTTGACTGGAAGATCTAATGAAGGATGGAAATAGTTGAGGGGGGTGCAGTCATAAATTAACAAAATAATAAAATAAGAAAAAATAAGTCTTCCCTTATTTGGTGTTAATTTATGACTGCACCCCCGACTATTTCTATCCTCCAGAAGTTTATTTGTGTTAGTTTTAAGGGTTCAATATTTACAAGACGATTAGAGTGGTTTAAAAATAAATAAATTCCTAATTATTATACAATTACAATATTACCTACCAAATTAACCATCTTGATCAAATGAGCAATTTCTTTCTGACTTTATCTTCTCGGGCTTGTCACTGAAACAGTTACAAGATATTAAGATAATTTAATATTAAATAAATTTCCAGACAATATATTTATTGTTTATTTAGCATTGAATTAAGGCGGTAGATAAAAACTAGGGTATGCAAGATAAAATCAAGTTATTGCAGAGAATACAATAGAAAAAAATAACTTTTGGTGGACCGATTATAGATTAATTTTCATACTAACATATTATAATATATTAATATTTGCATCCATTTTTATTTAATATAAAATAAGAGATATACATTAAATAAACCTAAAATTTTTTAAAGGGGAATGCTTGATATTTTAAGATATGTAATAAGAATTGAATATGAAAAAATCCAGTATAAAAATTATAATTATAATATATAATTGAATTGATCTTTTGAGTTCTTTAAAAGAAAATAGTTATTTATGCACCTAGGGACTAAAGATCATTATTCCCACAGCTGTAAGTTTGTACCCGAGCGAATAATTATCTTTACTCACGAGGCCAAGCCGAGGGAGTAAAGTATTGCTGGCGATAATGATCAATTTAATCCCGAGGGGGATATAAGATTTTATGTCCAGATGGGATGTCAAAAGGTAAACTATACGCTATAATATTTTATATTATGTTATGCTTTACAATAAATTCAAAAATTTTAATTTTCATAAATTAAAAACTGATTTTAATGGCTGGTGTGACAGGTGTACCAACCTAACCCTGAACTTTTTCAATAGAAAACCTATGTACATTGTTTAGACAAATTAGGTTGTCATCTTTTTAATAGTTTTATACCTATATTTTTCAAAAAAATATTAAGTTTCAAGTCAAGTAATTCAATTATTTATATTGAATTATCATTTGCTCACCACAATCCCAAGAAATTTGAATACATATTTTTTTAAAATATACCTGTTCCAAGTACCAACTATTTTTTTTGTTGCAAAAATGGCAGCTTAAATAATTTTTATTAATTAAACTGATAAGAAAAAATCTAATATCGCAACAGTGATTTGTATCTAGATAGTAAATTAAAATTTTCTGCTTTTCCCTGCATTACCCTCTTTTCACCAATTTCCTCAATTGCTATTAATTAAACAGAAACATTTTAAACAGTCTTAAATTATAATTTATTGTTAATATTACACAATTATTAATTAAATAATAAAGCTATCATTCTGAAAAACTTGATTCAGAAAGAGTAAAAATAAATAGCTGTGAAATAATTTAATATTTAGGATCTATTTTTAATAAAAATTTAAATTGTAACATGAATATTTAAAATAGAATAAACCAAGGACAATAGCCATCCAGCTAAACAGTATATGGTGGTCCAAAAGCTTACAAAATTCCACAAAGCAAAGAATATAACAAAACAATAATCGAAGGTACACACAGAAATAAAAGACCTCTCGAAAAATTATAGAAAGCAAACTGCAGCCCTTAGAAGGTGGAGTTGTAGAACATCATGATTAAAACATATCCAAAAAATACAATTTTAAAGGCAATAAAAGCTGAAGAAGACATAGTCGACAAGTTGGAAAAAAAAAGATTAATATGGTGTAGGCATTTGAACCAGTAAAATGAACATAAGTAGTCTAAGAAGATCTGGAAGTGAATTCTGTACAAAAGGAAAAAAGAGGACTCGATAAACGGAAAGACAGGGTATAGAAGCCAAGAAAATTAGACAACACTGGATAGATAGAGAAAAATGGAGTACTGGTTCCAAAAAAGGAGCATGGGGTAGCGAATCCACTAAAAGCATAAAATAAATAAACTAGGGAATAGATTACAGAAAGGAATTAATGGCTTGTATGAAATTATAACTAAACTATATTAATTTCAATATTCATTAAAAATATATAAATGAAAAATTGTACTTTTAAAACTTTTTATTCGTTTGTGTATTTACAGCTAATTGAGAAGAGAAGATAAAATATGAAAAGAAAAAATATCTTTTGACTTTAAAACAAGACTTATAAAACCATTTCATTATCGTTTGATGAATAACCATTAATCATTTATTCAGTTATACATCAAAAAGTTGAATAAACTAAATTTCTAAACGGTGTAAAGTGCTTATCTTACTCATAATCCAACCAACCTAGTTTTGACGTAAGCAACTTTCAGACAGTAGTAACATATAAGCATAAAAGGTGATTGGTAATAACTTTTATTTTAAGTAACTTACAGATTTAATACCTTAAAACTACTTGGAGGGTACATTTATAATAGCATTTGTTTCAGAATACAGCTTATACATTATGAGCAAATTTATAAGTCTAATCTTTAACTTTGAAAATACATTCTATTAAATTAGTTTTAGAAAAGATATATAAGTGGGCTACTTATTTCTATTGTTATTTAAAATCAACAGACAACTAAATTAGAAAAAGAATTAAAAGATATTGATAATAAAATTTTAAAAAATTAATCGATAGAATAATTTACAAAAACCAATATCAACAGATCATAAAAAAAAATATGATGCATTTTAAGAGGAATGTTTTCATTAAACCCTATATTTCCAAGACTTTTCTTATATTATTTAAGAAAATAAACAAATAAATATAGTCTTAACTATTAAAATAAACTAATTTTACAAATCTAATATTCTTGATGATTAACATATATGCTACAATAAATTATAATAAATGATGACTTAGTTTTCAGACTATTTATTGCTTTAAAAAAATTGTATTAGAAATTATTTTTTTTATATTTTAAAATTGGTAATATTGATTTAATATACATTTTTTTTTTAAAAGAGAAGGATTATATATGAGTCTTATTTGTTTATAACCTAAAAAAAGTCTTTGATTTCTCAAATCACAATTTTTAAACAGTAATTTTAATTCTATAAATGTAAATCATACTCAGACTCAGTTAAAAGTAAATAAAATTTTAAAAGATAATTGAAAACACAGAATAATAATTCTGCTCAGAAAAGAGGTACAAAGAAACGTGATCACAAGTTTGATTAAATATATTAATAATAAAAACAATAAATTTATCCAACTTCCTACATAGCTCAAAAGCATTATTTTCTTATCTGCAAATACAGTAGGGCAAAACTGTTCTTTTAATTGCGTTAGCCTTAAGTGATATTAAGCTTAAGACTTAGTTTTTTATTATTGAAATTTCAGAGTGAATGATTACTAAGAATATTACATTAAATAAATCAAATTCACTTCTACAATTTGGCAAGATTTTTTAAAATACTTTTTTATTAAGGAGTAAAGTTTAAAATAGTAGAATTTAAATAATTAATTAAGAGCAACAGTTTTAAGATTATAGGAGTAGCACAAATCAGGATCTTGAACAAATAAATAAGAATGTATTTAAGTTTATATGTATAGTGTAAATAAAAATGACTTTTCCCAAGCAATATTACTTGTTGCACAGTGGGTTTTCATATAAAATTAGTGGTCAATTGGAAGTGAAAGGGAAGAAAACTAAGAAATATTGACTCAAATATAAGTTTTGATTTATTACGTATTTTTGGAAATTAAAAAAATTAAACCTGATAACGAAAAAATCAGCTCTACTGAATTGGTCATCATACCCAATGTATGTTTGTATGATATTATTAGCACAATAATTTGTTTATATGTATATTTATATCATAAAACCACTTGTATATGATATAAATAATACAACATAAACCAATCAAATCATAATATGAGTCATCAATGAAAATTACTGCATGTCTTGCATAGTAGTAAAAAAAGTATCATTGATTTGTACAGAAAATTGAAATTACTTACTTGCTAATGTGATATATGTAAACCACACCATAACAGTTAACTTCAGTCAAATGAAATAAACAAACAACTTAATAGTACTACAGAGGATTACAAAGGAGGCATTCATGATAAATAATATATATTAAATAATATTATTAAGAAGGGTAATAAATATAACAGATTCACGTAAAAATGTAAAAAAAAAAATTCCTGCATAATCTAAAAATCAAATTTGAACAAAAATACATTTTTAAAAAGTAGACTATAACATTTTTCAAATTTAAAAATAATCATTTACACTAACAAAAAACCCATAAAAGTATAGAAACACAATAAACAAACACCAGTCCTAAAAACAAAGTTTTAAATGCAAGTGTAAACAGTAAATAACAATTTCATTGGAATAACACTAAAAAAAAGAAAGAAATGTGGCCAAGCTGCTATTAGCAAAACATTTTACCACGATACATGAACACAGAAAATCAATTTCAATAAAGAATCAATAAATTATATTTATTTTATCCAAGGATTTAAATAGCCAATAATACTTTTGATACAAAAGAAATAGTACTACTAAACAAAGGCTTGTTGGTTTTTTTTTTCTTTTTTGTTAACGAAAAATATTTTTTCTTTTACTTAAAATGTGATATGACAATAATATACTAACATTTTTACTGGAATCACTAGCATTAATTACAAACTGTAATGGTGTAACAACGACAAAGTAGACTAACCATGAGGTCTTGGCTGTAACATTTCCAATACAATCTAGAAGTCACCTGCATGAAAGAAAACAATTAATGAAATAATTAAAAGGTATCATGAAGCACAATTAAGTTAATGATTAAATTGAAATTAGAAAAAAAGAGGTCTAGGTAAAATTCATTGTTTCATTTGTATTTTAAAAGTTATGCTAACTTAATAACTTAATTGAATTTAAGAGTAGTTTTGATTCATAGAAGTAATAATTCGACGTGCATTACTTTATGGAATGCCCATATCTTCACTTCAAACATGAATTCTGAACTCAATGAATTATTCACAAATTATATAGTAAATGGGCTACAAAATTTGATTAAGAATATCAAGTACTCAAGTGGTAAACTATGGTTTTATTCAATCATATACTCATATTCAAGAATTAAGTGTCAAGGTTATGACATATAAGATGATGAAGTCACTATAATTTGTGTTTAGTACCATTTTAATTATGTTATATATTTTGGCAAATAAGAATAATTGTAAACAAAATCACAATTACACTTTATATTTTAACTTTTCACTCCAAAAAAATGTATAGTGGGTTTAAATTAAACATGGGAATATATAATTTTATATGTGGCCCGGAGAGTTATTTTCCATTTTCAAAAAAAAAATATCAACAATCAATAAACAAAATTCAGATATTAAAATAAATTGTAATATCTTATTAATATTATAAATGTGAAAGTTTGTATGTTTGTCTCTCTTTCACGCAAAAACTACTGGACGGATATGGATGAAACTTTACAGTAATATAGTTTATACATCAGATAACACATAGGCTATAGCAAGCGCGGATTTATGGGGGGAGGCGCACGTTCCTCCCCCCTGCAGTTTTTTAGGTACTGTGGAGAATCCATTATAGTACATAGAAAACAATGCTTTTCTAACGGTGCACGTACCAGTAAATAAACGGTAAATCACATGATAACAGTGGATAAAATAACAGAAAGAACATGGGTGAAACTATTGTTTTGATATCCTACTAATATTATAAATGCGAATGTTTGTTACTCATTCAAGCGAAAACTACTGAACGGTTTTGTATGAAACTTATTGAGTACAATAGGTTATACATCATAGGCTACAGCAAGGGCAGATTTATGTAGGGGTACGGGAGCATGTGCCACCCCCCTTTATAGTACATAATTAAAGGCAAATCAGGAACTTAGCATCTTGAAATTTGTAGATAGGTTCATTGTACAGTTTAAGAAAGAAATTTGGATAATTCCGACCCAAGGGTTTCCCCTTTAATATAATAGGGGTTCAAAGGTTGTATAGAATCTGTCAGTTTTGAAGTTAGACATCTGAAATTTTGGATGTACGAGTAACTTATATTTTAAAAAAATAAATAAATTATTTATTTAAAATGATCTTTCACGAAAGTTTATGTGGCAGACCAAATTCTATGCGAGCGAAGCCGAGGGCATAAGCTAGTAATTATATATATACATACAAAAAAATCCAATGCATCATTAGATATATAATACATTACCATATCGGATTTAAGCAGTTCGAAGGATGATATGAACACCAGAATCAGTAACAACAGGCTCAGATAGTTCTCCAACTTTTAACGAAAAGGCTGCTTGTTCAAATGGCTTCTGCATTGCACCATGACCAAAAGGGCCTAAATCTCCACCCCGTTTAGCCGAACTGCAATCAGAATACTTCTGGGCAAGTTCTGCAAATGATGCTTTTCCCGAAGCAATTTGCTCCCTATAAGCTGCAAATAAAAATTATTTTATGTTTTATTGACCTATAAACTGTAAATAAAAAATATTTTATGTTTTATTGACTAACTAAATAATGAATTAAATTAATTAATTACATGTAAACACTGTAAAGATTTTTAAAATTGAGAAACATTATATAACTTGATTAAGATAATTCTGAAACATAATATAACATTTAAAATAAAATAACTTTTTATAAAGTTCCAACAGTTATTCATTTATATAAGTCATTCATCATCAAAAAAACCATACAAAAAGATTTTTTTTAAATTTATTTATCATACTTGATATTAATTGTAAGCCATTAATTGATTAACGAGTTACAAAAAAAAATAATTTTTTTCTGTATTAAAATATTATGATTAAACAAACATCTCTCTAGTAAATAAAAAAAAGTTTCCAAAATGTATACAAGTCGTGCAGGATGGATTAACCGGTTAATGATTTTAAACGAGCAGCGCTCGCGTGCAGATGGCATACTCTAACACACCAACCCGAGTGCAGCTCGCAGGTTTCGACATGTTCGTATTACATACGACAAATCAAAAAAGTATAAATCAAAAATGACAAATAAAAAAAATATAAACTTTTTAAATACAATATAAAGAAACCTGATGTTTTTGGTTACATTTTTGTGGAAAAAAACCCGAGCATAAAGGGGTTAACCACAGCACTCTGCATGCTTTATTCTAAGAAAACCTGAAACAGCTACTTAGGCTTGATTGTTTTCATGAAGATGTCACCACACTCTCTCTTCCCACTCTTTCTGTCCCTTCACATTGATGTATTTAATATTTTTTATAGTGTTATTTATCTATTTCATTCCTGATATGAATATATAAAATAAGTGATATTGAATTTACTCATGTATTTACGAAAAACTGAAATATTTAATTATTTGAAATAAATCACTAGGCGGACAGGAGTACCCCACTAGTTTCTTTAGAAAACTAAATAGGGATCACCTGTGGTCTAGTGGTTACCATACCAACCTACTAAGCCCAAGATGGCAGATTTGCAGCCCGGCAGGTGGCCATAGGATTTTTTTAAAGGTAGTAAAACAAATTTAGAGCTTCCACTATAGCAGCATGAGATCATTCATAACAGCATAAAGTGACGTTAAATGAATAAAAAAAAACTAAATACAAAAGATTACAATTTTGAATTTTTCAAATAGTATAAAAATATTATTACTTTATGTGTAAACATGCTTCATAAATAAAATGTAAGCTATAATTAAATTTAATTCAAGTAACGAAAAAAAAGCAATTTGTGATTTGACTTTTAGTAAAATAAATTTAAATTATTTTTTAAATATGATATATAAAGTGTACGTAAATTTCCATTACATTTACAGAAAAAAAGGCATAGCCAAAAGTATATGCCAACACCACCAGTTGCTGTAAACACTTCATAGGGCCCAGACTATATTATAGATAGACCAGATTATATTGAACACACCCTCAACAACACCTTGATCTATCTCTCGCACTCTTATCGGCCTTTGAACTAAATTTTAAGGGTTCATTCATTATAAGGCTCAACAAATTTACAAGCTCAACTCAATTTTTTCTTTACTATCACTTCAATTAGATGCTGTACAATTATAAGTGTATTAGTGAAATTTTCTTGTTAGCAATTGTAATTAACTGACAAGCTGAACTTTGACGAGATTGAAGAAATTAAGCATTACATTTAATAATAACAAAACAGACCAAGTTAAGAAATATTCAATAGCATCTAGATTATGAATAAATACATAAGAAATTTCATAAATATTAACTGAACCATTTAATAAAAAAATATTACCTTAAAGAACTATTTTTTATCAAGAAAAAGTAAATACCTATTCAAGCATTTTATTTAAGATACTCACACATCACAAGTTCCATAGCTTCATCTTTGGATCTGATAATATTTTCTTCCCTCCACGAGCTTGGCCTACGAGATCCTGAATGCTTGACCAAAAGATGGCTACATTGAACTTGTTCCGGACCACCAGTAGAAGCTGTTGGAGGTTCTGCAGGTTTGTCGGGCCTTTCCCATTGACTTTCTTTCGTGTAGACATTTAAGTAATAATGCTGACCTAAATTAGTGCAAAAATAATGAATTACAGAAACTCTCCTAATTCAATTTTATATAACTTTAAATGTTTTGGGATTCAATGTATAATCCCTCTCAATAATATTTTTGAAACTGAATTTTAAGACTTAAACAGCACTACTTAACAACCTGTAAATCTTGATAAATAAAAACAAAGTAACATAAAAGTTTTGATAGTGGGGAATGTTATTAACAAAAGCCCGCTCTAAAACCAGATTAGGTCTCTATGCTCAGTAAAAATTAACTTCAATATCTGTTATCAAAGAAATGATTCATTTCCTTAACAGCCTAAAAAAAAAGAAAGTAGGGTGCTGAGTAAAAATAGGCAGGTGCTGATAGAGGTGCCTATTTAGCATGGCGATTAGAATATGAAAGATGGTATCTGTTCTGCATGTTATCCCTTCAAGTTGAGTATCAACAAATTTTTACTGTTAATTTGTCTCATTTTTAACATCCCCAAGAATACAAGTTTTCACGAGTTTTAGCATGGATAATAGAGTGTAATTATTAGGATTTCAGTAATCATTTCATCAAGAAATATAAGTTTCAACTAACATTTTGAAGTAAAGATAAGTGTTTTGAAACGTTCATTTCTAAATGAAAATATAACCGAAGTATATACATTTCCCATAATTATATTATCTTTTCCATACTATAGCTCATGATAACTTGTACTTTTGAAAAATATTAAAGGGAAACACTGAAAAGTTAAAACTTGTTGTCACAAGCGACAGCCTGCAGAATAATTTCTGGAAAGATTCTAAAAAATAAGATTTCCACTACACTAAACTAGTTAACTTCTCTGTCAAGAGAAAATTCAAGAAGTCTAGCCAGAATTTGAAAAGGATTATAGCAACAGGGAAAAATATTAGTTGCACATTGGAAGTATTTTGCTTCTTCGATATTTTTAAAGAATCCATTAATCTTAAAGTGAATTTTTTTTTTTTTAAGTTTTCTAAAAGGAAAGAAATGGGCAGGATTACCTTTAAAATTATGTATGCAAATGGATACATAAACGTCTCGCTTTAATTATGAAATTTAAACTGACATAAGTTGTTTTCTTCTATAAACAAGTAAAATCTAAATGTTTCAGAGACTGAATATGTTAAATAATTATTAAAAAAGCAGAATGATGATAAAAAAGAAAAACAGCGGTTTCCAATGACGGTTTTTCATCAGGATGATTAAACAATCTTAATAATATTTATTTTTATCATTCTTACTCTTATAAGGTTGTTATAAGAATTTTTTTTTAATAGTTATGAAGTTCTGATCTTCAACTTTAATTCAATCATATTTGTTTAGTATCAAATACTTAATATTCATTTTTAAATTATATTTAAAGATCAAAATACTGGGTATTCTTAAAACCAATGATAATAAACTAATAGAAATAAAGTTAAGATAATATGTAAAAAAAACACTATAAATTGGGATAGAAATAAAACACCTTTAACAAAATGAATCTAATAACATAATATTTAATCATTGACTATAATAACCGGTAATTAGACATAAGTTAACATGGGAATAGTAAGTTTTATCATTATACATTCATTTTACTGGTGTTAATCTATATTCTTAAAACAATATTGCACTTTTAAAAATTTGATATAATGTTACTTGATGCATTGCATTCAATTAAAGCAAAAATCTCTCAATTTTTAGTCAATGGGTAAGAAGAACTAACTAGCTCAACATACCAACATACTCATTTCATTAATAACAGTTGAAATATTCAGTTTAATTATATATTTTTAGTTTAGTTTTTCTTAAATGGTGGTTAAATAAAAACATATGTATTTTTGTAATGATTTACAAACATTGTAATAGAATAAACTAAGTTGGTCCAAAAAAAGTGAAACAATTGGGTTGAATTATTTCAGACCTTTAATTTACTGCACCAAACTTTTTTGAATAATTGCAATCTTAGATATAAAAGTTAATAGTTATTTTCCCTATTAGCTAAAAAAATAAATCTAGATTAAGTGGATTAAGGTTTGTAAAAAATTCTACCTGTTACAAATATATTTAAAGGAGATGGATGATTAATCCTTCAATAACAACTTTGTC
The DNA here is from genome assembly GCA_037127475.1 of Arma custos. Taxonomy (NCBI): domain Eukaryota; kingdom Metazoa; phylum Arthropoda; class Insecta; order Hemiptera; family Pentatomidae; genus Arma; species Arma custos. The sequence continues at coordinate 30,071,200 of CM073764.1, read as the reverse complement.
TGATATTAATGAATAAAACATTGTCTTAAATTAAAAAAAAAGTTGATTAATACCTCTAAATCTCCTTTTTATAAAAATTAACATCATATTTGATTCAAAAATATTTTAATAAATTCAAATGTAATAACTAAAGATGTGGCAAATGGAAGAATTTCTTTAAAATTTAAAGAAGATTAAATTCAAAGTAAATAAATTAATTTAAAAATAATGATTACGATATATACGTTATTTTTGTAAATGCTTTGATGAGAATGAAAAGCCAATCAAAATGAGCAATTTAACAACAAAAATCTTCAATTATAAAGAAAAACAATCAGTTTCATAATTAATCATATAAAGTAATAATATATTTTAAGATGATATGAACAGCAACAGTATCTCTCTCTTCCAATTTGAAAATTTAAATAAAAAAAATGGAGGTGGAGAGCAGATAACACAGTTTATTGCAAAATATCCTTTATTATTATTTAATGGAATTCCAGGAGCCATGGTAAATTATGAACTAAAAAGTATTAATGGAATCAATGGTATTTCAAATTAAACAAAACTTCTGATACATTAAAACTAATTCAAGAAGTAGAGCCCACTAAACTTAATTTTAATAGCAGATGAAGTATATAAGATTTACTCGGATGAAGCTTGGGCGATTCAAAGAAATGAGATCTCAGGGCAATACTTACAAAAGGCTGTTGCTAATAACGAGAAATTATAATAAGCCGTCAAAATACATTTTTGGAAGGATCTATATCACCAACAGAAAAAAAATGTGCTACTTGTAAAATAGGGAATTAGGAATATTTACAATGAAATCAATTTTGGAATGGCAATTAGCATATCCATAAATTTTTAACATTATAAAAACAGAAAACGAAGTCTATTATTAGATTTGTAAAACCGAAAATAAAGGGTGAACAATAAAGTTAGTCATGTTTCCAAAATTTATTAGAAGTGAGAGCTTGGTTGATATTGACTAATATCTTTGTCGAATTATTGCAGTATAAATTTTTAACAGCAATACAGATGAAAGGAACAAAAATAAAAAAGCTGACAATATAATTAAAAATTAGGTAGGACACAGAAATTTCAGTGCTGAAAATTCTTTATACCACGATCAAGATTCTTTATAGAATGATAAGCATGATAAGGACTGGACCCACAAAAGATGGTGTAACTATAGGATTATGTAAAAGGATATAATTGCATGTTAGGAAAACTAACAGGCAAATAACTAGTGCAATTATTACAGACTCCTCTGATGGATTGAGACTTATTTCGACTGAAGAATAATGATAGTGTGTATAATAATAGTAGGGATAATAACTAAGATTTTATATAATATATTAGAACAAGAGCATTATTTGAAGCAAAATATAATCCAATAGAATAACAATCCAATTAATAACCGAAATTAGAAGGGGCTTCAGCAGTAATAATAAATTACAAGTGTTTTATCAAAATGAGATGGAGATATGAAAGTTATCTTCCGAAATATGAAGACCCAGAAAATCTACAAGATACCTAATAATAAAAAGAATCACCTATAAATTTCAAATCCAACCGATACCGTAATAAACACAATGAAATATTGATTGCACATGGCGTAACTCAAATCCTTTTGCAAGGAAAATACAACTGGAATGAAAAAAAATTGTTACTGATTAAGTGATTATTACAATTCTACTAAAATATTGTTTTCATAAACGAAAATACATAGATCACACACCCGTGGAACGGCTTAACCGTTTTTCCCACCCAGAAGGCAATTCTTCATCAGCCATTTTGAGATGCAACGAAAACGAATGCAGTTGTTAGGACCTTGCAAATCTGCGTGCACAAATTTTAGTGCATGTTGGAACTTTTGCTTTAAAAAATGTTTTTTACTCGAGAAATATACTTTATTAAATTTCCTCAGAATTGTTAAAATATGTCAGTAAAATTAGTTTACTTATTTGTCAATTTTATATTACGAAATAATGTGATACGACGACAATATTGATGATATTTTTGTTTCTTATTTTATAGTTAGTTATTGAGTCTTATTATCAATTATCAAACGATTTTCCACAAGTTAAATATGTTTAAACGCAATGGAATATATTTTAAGTTTACCGTTGTAGGAGGTTTCATTGTGGTTCACTTGTAAATTTGACTTAGTCAATTGTTGGAATTTATATATTCTTGTTAAATTTCACGGGTTTCAGCAGTTAAATGAATTTAAAAAACAAAATATATTATAGCTTAAAAGTTGAAACTTCATCTTTAGTTTACTCTATTAACATATCATAATTTTACTTACCTAATAATATGAATTTGATTGTTCTTCAATAATTTCGTGGGTTTTAGTGGTTAGAGGAAATTAAAAAAATAAATAAAATGATATATGGGTAAGAAGTTGTGAATTCCTTTTCAGTATACACTTGTAACATAAGCTAAGTACCATTTCATGGTTGGTTATTTCAACACAGTAATTGACTATTCTAAATATTTATTTCCTTATATAGATGTAACAATGATAATATTCATGAATGTATTTTTTTTTTCAGATCCCATATGGTCTCTTCTTTGAGTGAGGTACACTTTCTTTCATTCCCTATTTCCAAGTTTTTATTGCATGATTAGAAATTTAGCACAAAATTATTATTATAAACAGCACATTTTTTATTATCAGTTCCGCACCTTTTCGCTTTGATGTAAGGCTCAAGAAGTTTTAGTTAATTTCATTTTTAATATTCTCAAAAGAAAAATCATTGTGAATTTAAATAAGACAAAAAAAATAGTGTAATTATGGGAAATGAAGATTTCGGTTATCATTTCATCAAGAAATAAACGTTTCAACTAACATTGCGAAATATAGATGATTTATTCAAAAACGTTCATATCTTGATTGATGAAGCGATTACCGAAATATACACATTTTCCATGACTACATTATTTTTCCATTCTAAAGCTCACTATAATTTTTATTTTTGGAAAATATTAAAAAAGAAATGGATGGATAGTTCAAACTTGTAACTCAACTCGAAGCATCAACCTGTGGAACTGATAACCATTTTTTCATTTCATGTGTTTCTTTTTAATTATTAACAAAATCAAATATATATTAGAAGACTGCCTTTTACCTCCACTCATTTCAATTTTAAAAAAGGTTCTTGGAGTTGTTAGATAAATTGAAATGTATTGATTACTATGTAAGAATTATCATTAAGGAAAAGTTTTCTAATTTATTTGGAAAATTTGAAAATTCTTAATCACACCATTTTTAACTTAGTAGCCGTGTATTTCTTAGATAAACATTAGCATATCTAAGAACCTAGTAACTTAGGTTTACTCTCAGTTTTTCTTCTTAAATTTAATATGTTTCTGTTTCTGTGATATTTAAATAAAGTTAATTTGTGGTATGTGCTGTTTCATCCATTATTTAAAAAAAAACAGTGGAGTAGCTCAGTGTGTAGAGTGCTGAGTTGCTACTTGTAGGTTCCGAGTTCATATCCAGCTGTGACAGATAAATTATTTATTCTGCAATGAACTAAATCTGTGAGGTCTGGAAAACCTTCTAGGGCTCACCCAGCCTCTATGTGGTTATCCTTTACTGGGAAAAAATCCTAATAAATAAGCATGATCTCAGACAAATACCCTCTCTACACAACCATTGTCCTAGAAACTATACAGTCCCTACCATTTACTCAACCCAAGACCCTCAAGGGTTGTAGTGGTATTTATATATATATTTTTTTATTTATATTTATGGTTCTTTTTAATTATTTAAATTGTTTTTCAATTTTGAAGAGAAAAAATTATGTCTTGGCCAGGATTCTAACCCGGGTCGCCCGCGTTTTATATATATATATATTATTTTTTTATTTTTCTCTTCACGCAGTACCCTTACATGAAGGACGTTTATTGTTATATATTTAATATACATATTTAAGTTTAAATAAATATATATATTATATATATACACACACACATATATATTTATTATTAATTAGCAACATCAATGTTGCTTTGACTACTGGGGCTGTTTTCAAAAGTAATTATTACTTCAATAAATTATATTATATTACTTCAATTATATATATTATACAGTAATAGTGACTGTTAAAGTGATCGTAATAAAATGGGTTTAGAAACATTGTTGGTGAAAAAGAATGAAATACCTCTTGTAATGTTTTATTGAACACAATAACACAGATTGTAAAACTAATAACATGCAACATTACTGAGAAGTTTATATAAAGAACATATGAGATAAAAATATAATAACATTATTCGCTATATTCACCCTCATTCTAGTTAGTGATGTAATCATTCAAATAAGAGGGTGGCCTGACGGATCCTTTGACTCCGATGTAGATTTGGAGTTTGCTGGATAGGAGATCTCCATGGAGAACCTATGGGTGGTCCATGGCTGAAGGAGGGACATCTTGATTGTAATGATTCTGTTCCAAGTCTTGAGCATGATGTACAGAGTCTGGTGGTTGGGGAATGAAGTCAGAGGTTGGCTGTGTTGAGTCCTCAGGAAGAGGATGTCTGTCAACTTCACTACCCCAGGTGCCAAGTGTCGGGTTCAGATAGTGGTCTCTCTTCCATCAGGGAGGCGAACATGGGCGTATTCCGAGTTTGTCTCCAGTAAGGTGACTTCATCTACTAAGGGCTCGTACTTTGAGTGCCTTACAAGATGCTTCATTAGGACGGGTCCTGGAGTCATGAGCCATGTTGGAGTTGATTTGTCATGACTTGAGTGGCGAACATGATCGAACATGCGTTCATGTGGTGTGATATTTGTTGCTGTACATAGTAAGGAGCGTATTGAGTTCAGCACATCATTCAGAACCTACTCCCAGCATCTTATGTCCGTCTGGTGAGTTCTTAAAGCAAGTTGAATTGTTACGCACCTTTCTGCTTGACCATTACCCATAGGATTGTACAGTGCTGTCTGGCTACTAGCAATACCGAGAGATTCTAGAAAATTTCTAAGTTCTTGAGATGCAAATGATGTCCCCCTGTCCGAATGTATGTATCCCGGGGTTCCAAATACAGAAAATATTTCTTTAAGTTTAACAATGACTGTAGTTGAGGATAAGTCTTGACAAGGGTATGCAAAGGGAAACCGAGAAAATTCATCCACAACAATTAGGAGATATCTATTCCTCGTATTTGAAGGAAGTCCACATCAATCCACAACAATTAGAAGATATCTATTCCTCGAATTTGGGCTAACTCCAGTGATCTAGCCTGCGTATAGGCGTCGTTCAGTGTGAGGTTGTGATTCTCAAGGAGCCGCTGCCTGATGTGAGGATCGATCAGCCCGGCAATGAAAGAGTCACAGATGCAATCATCACTATTGGTTTCCGCAGTTGCATTCCTTTCCCAGTAATTTCAGTCCTTCTAGGTAATGGCTGATTGATTCGCCCGATTGCTGCTTTCTGGTGGCCAACTTATGTCGAGCAAAGACTTCATTCACAGGTTTGATAAAGATATTCTTCAATGTATTGATGGCGTCGTTATAAGTCCCACATTCACTAATACCAGTGCTGGCTGATGATGACTCGGGGTCGATGTCCAATCTTTCAGGGCGGAGTAGACGATCCATCTGAATGACTTATAATTCACTATTAACCATAAATTTTTAATACTTCAAGAATTGATCATAAGTGTCTTTAATACTGAATTAATTTCTTTTGTATTCAATAAATTGAAAAAGAATGAAATACCTCATGGAAGGATTTATTGAACATAATAATACACATTGTAAAACTAATAACATGTAACATTACTGAGAAGGTTTTATAAAGAACATATGAGGTAAAAATATGATAACATGATTCACATTTGGTATGAAATGTTTGCATGTGTATAGACAAACTGTATGAAATTTTATATTTGTGCTATCAACTAAAGAGTATTTGTTTTGTTTTTGATTTGCTGCTTATCCTCCTGATACCACCCATTAAGTTTGCTGCTATATTATCATACAATTTATTAAATTATATCTATCGCTTCTGTTATTTCTTGATGTTATTGTGACAAATCCATTTTATTACACTGTTAGTAAGGAAAATTATGCTGTTTTGAATAAATTACTTATATTTTTTAACAATAAATTAATTTTTTCCTATTAAAGAAACCAATTTATTATTATTAATTTTTATTTATTGAAAGAGTGGGCTAAAAAACAATACAATATTTATAAGAAATAAAATCATACAGATGTAGTAGAATACTCGTCTTCTATGCATAAAGAAAATGGTTTTGGTTACAGAGATATATAAAATTATTATTTTTTTATATTCTCTGGTTGTTAATATTTATTCACATGAGACAGGCGCACACACATTTTTTTTAAATTTATTACTCTGATGCTAGTACTTGTGTGAAATGAGCATAAGATTATTTTGCCATTCCGTAATTCATGCACACATTCAGCCTCTTATTTCTCAATTTGATTGTTATAACTTTTTTTTAAAAATTATTTTATTGAATTGTACAACTGTAATATATACATCTAGTACAATGGCTATATGAATAAATAAATACATGATAGGGCATGTAGAGGCACTACCCACTTGCACCACTCTAATAACATTTCTATAATAGAAGGTCCCGAGGCCATCTTCTCTTCAGACGCCTAGGAGGATTGTCCGGGCCGGAATTGGATGCAAGAATGGAAACTAGTGGGTTTGGGTGGGCCGGAGTTTATTATGGAATGATAGGTATCTGGAATGGGCTAAATCGGTAACATACGGAACCTTAAGGTCATTATGGATGGTTTTATTTGTGACAAAATAAGGAGCGTTTAGGATTTTGGATTGCAAGGAATGAAAACTAGAGGAATTCGATGGTTTGGTGGAGCCCAATAGTTCAATTCCGTAAGTCCAGCTAGGTCTTATAACAGTCACATAAATAAGTTTTGTAATTGATCTGAAGCTTTGAGCGTTTGTCTAGTATGTGTTAAAGTAGTCGGAAGCGTCTAGCTGTTTTTTGTCTTTTCAGTCTTGTGTGAGGGTTCCAAGTAAGACGTTTGTCTAAGTTGAGTCCTAGGTAGCGAATCTGTTCAACAGGGATAAGTGGAGTACTATTAAAGGATACAGTAGGACAGGAAGTCATGGGTTTTCGGCGAAGGGTAAAGGTAATTATATGTGACTTGCTGGAATTGATTTTAATTCTCTAATTCCGACACCATTCTTCGAGGCTTGATATAGGTACCTAATTGAAGAGATTGGGATGCAATATGGGACGTTATTAACTGATAACACACATGTGTTATCAGCCTATGTGGAGAAGAAGGTGTTAGGATGGGTTGGAATGTCAGCTGTATATACTGTGTAGGGGATAGGACCGAGGATGCTACCTTGAGGAACAGCAGACTGGGAATAGAGGGACGAGTTGGAACCTTTATGACTTACTTTAAATGTTCTGCCAGTTAGAAAGAAGTGAATGATTAAAAAGTATGTAAGAGGAAGGAATTGTGGGATTTTGTAAAGGAGACCTGGGTGCAAGACTCGATAAAAATCCTGTTCTACATCGAGAAAGGCTCCCGTGCAATACAATCTACGCTCCAAAGCAGAGGAGACATCCACCACACGATGACATTGCAGGATAGTGCTGTAGTCTTGGTGTGGGCTTGAAAAGGCGCCTTTGTGTCTTCCTGTAAATCGGCAATCGTTGAAGTAGTGGGATGCTGCTGGCTGATAGATGTATGTGGCAGTTCTGGATTATAACTTTTAAATACCATTCGCAAAAATAAATTTTAGAAAAAGGTCATGAAACTGAAATAAATTCAAAATCAATTTTGAGGCTTTTGTAAAGTCCTATGAAAATGCTGAACCATTAATGACAGGGACACAATAAGGTATATTTAATTTCTATTTTTTTTTTTAAAGAGAAAAGATAGGCCCTTGACCGGGATTTGAACCCGGAACCTTTGTCTCACCGTGACATCGCTCTGCCAATTGAGCTATCCAAGGCCCATGCCGGCCGAGGACAAACCTTTTTTCTCACAGATCCTAAAGTCCCAGTGTGCTCCCGCCATTTTTGCGATGAATACACTAGAACGAAGTTCTTAGAACATTCGGCCGGCATGGGCCTTGGATAGCTCAATTGGAAGAGCGATGTTACGGTGAGACAAAGGTTCCGGGTTCAAATCCCGGTCGAGGGCATATCTTTTCTCTAAAAATAATAATAATAAAAAAATATTTATAACTCATAAAATATGACCAATAATTATAAAAAATTATATTTAATTTCATTTGTAAAAGGCCATTTTGCTCTTGAATGTAGTGAGTAATGCTTGCACAGCATTACGCCAACATGGTTTTAGCTCTGAGGCAGAAATTGATTTTTGAGGATATTTATTGTGGATGTAACCATCATGTTCGTGGTCGTAGCTTTGGTTACAAGGCATTATAATAATAAATTATATAATAATGTGTATCGGGCACAAATTGCCTTAGGGTACCACAATAGCTTGTAAATTCCAATCAATGTTTTTAATTGACAAAAATGGGCTGTGAATATTTCTTCACCTCCTGGAAGTATGAATGTTAATAATAAAAAACTTAGTAAATCCAAAACCAAACCTTGTTCACAGATTACTGGAAAGCACACATTCCTAAGAGCATCTTTAATGCAATCCCCCACATAAGCCAGCTATATTCTTAAGTCTTTCACCAGTTGAGTGGGTACATAAACAAAAATACAGGACCATCACAATCTTCCTTATGCTATCCTTTCAATTCATCAGTGTACTAACTTTGGCGGATTCTATATCAAGTTTTCTTTATTTATGGTACGCGTTCCGTCTCAATTATTCGTAGGTGAGGTGATATGATGCTTTAAGTCCTCCTCCATAAATGTTTAATCTAACAGTTAAAGAGTTATTCCAATCGAGCTTGTAGTTCTTGAGATTGCCACACCACTAATTACAAACTCTTTAGCTTTATATTTGGTATTTGGTCCATTTGGATTCTTAGATTTGTAAACAAAGTTTCATAAATTTTATTAAGACTTCCAAAAAGAAACTTGGTTTTCAGTTACTCATAATAATCGATACAATAAACTGTCATTATGTCCGCGCAATTTAAAGAATTTTCACATTAGGAATTTTTTCAAAAATGTATAATACGTGAATGATATATTCTCTTGACGCAAATTTCGTATAATATCAAGAAATACGTTAAATTTAAATATAATTTTTCAATTTTAATTAAATTCTTGCAGGATAGATTTAATCCACCAACTGGTATAAATTGGAGGTATAAAGCTTCTTTTATGTATCCATCCCGACCTAATTTCAGAAGGCAGAACTTTTACTATGCGCAGTAAAAGTTGCCACCAGATGGCACCAGCTACAAGGAAATCAGACTTTCTTTATAGCTTCATAAACTTCAGTTACTTCACCTACTACACACAAACAATATTAAGTAGGGTTTTTGTTTTTTTAAAAATTAAACGCTTAAAATTTCAATATTCTTTCTCTAAATCAAAACTGGCCCAGAATGAATTCCCAAAATAGAAAAGAAACTGTGATGAAGGTTGGAGAAATCGCGATGTCTTTGAAATAAATGACAAACAATTATAAATATTATTCCTAAATTTGAAGTTACGACGATGCGGATTAGGTCTAACTTTAAATGTGCATAAAGTTCAAAGACAAATAAAGTAGTAGATCCTCTGGGTATTGTTAAAATCTTAGTTACTTACAATTATTTTATATTACAGTGATGAAATTCAATTAAATGTCAATTAATCCTCCTAACATATATATAAATTAATTTTTTAAATAGTCTTACCATAAATAGCTTTGCTGTATCTATAATGTTGGGTCAGATAAACTAGAATGTGTTGGTACCTTTTCTATTGAAAATATTTGGTCTATATATTCAATGTTCCTCTCTGAGCTTCATTTATTTTCCTTGGGCGTGGAAACTCCAAATTTTCAATTCTCTAATTTTCTAGTTTTCGGAGAAAAAATGGATTGAGGGGTTCTAGTGTGTTGTGTTTGCTATTCGTTATAAATCTACGTGATAAAATGCTGCTTTATTTTATTATTCAAGAAACTGCTCGACGTTTCAGGCTAATTCATCACTAATTAGACTAACATTCTGAATTAAACTAATTATAAAAGACAAGCTTGATTAAAAATTGTAAAAGATATACATGATTATATTAAGACATATAATATATGTTTTTGGACTCCACTAAGCTATCTAATTCCTCTAGTATCCTTACAATCCAAAATCCTTCGGAAAGTCTGCAATGGTCCTCATTCTCTTTCCTCTCTCACTTTGTTATTAATAAAAGCTTTCGTAGTGACGTTAATGCCCCATTTGGTGCTGATTTGGTCTGAGCTCGATATGAATACTATCATAGAAAATTTTATTTCAATTCAAACCCACTAGTTTCACTTCCACTTCAATTCCCGATAATCCTCCGAGAGGTCGAAAAATAAGATGGCCTTGTGACCTTCTAAGATGAATTTCTCTTTTGAGTACTACGAGTGAGTAATTTTTCTATTTGCCATCACATAGCATTTATATATAATTCTGTTTCTGAGTTTTGATGATTTATAGCACCAAGTTTTACGGAGTTAAAATAGTTTGTTTATGAGGCAAATTGCCAAGGATAATGTAAAAAATACTTCGTTGTATAATAGACGTACATTGTTGAAAATCAGGTCTGAGCTTAACAATGAATACCTTTTTCGATATTCCGCAATCGATTTCACGCATGCAATCGACATAGTTTCCTCGTCGAGCCCAGTGTGACGTAGCTAGATCAACCCACCCATTGTATCTAAGCCGGTCATTGCTCTTCCCTAGCTTCGCACAAATGGCTGTTGCTCTACGCCAGGGTAAACAGGAACATTGGGCTTTAATTCCATCACAGGTTCCCAGTTTCCTAATGGCCCAACTCTTATAGTTAGGAGAGGTCTTGTGGTTACTGAGGTAGTTAATACTTCTTGTTTAATTGGTATTCTTACCGCTCCCTACAGTGTTGTATTGATTGCTTTTTCATAAAATCAAGTATTAAGGAAGATTGGGTATCATAGGGAGTGTGAATGGTGATCGAATGTATGTATCAGATTATTAAATTATACAGGCAGAATAACCGTGGGATTTTTAGGAACTGAAACTGTCTCCATATAGTCCTCTATTGAGATTGACAACAGCTTTCTCTCGTGATCGGTCCAGAAAGATCCAATCACTTCATTTAGCAAGCTCTTTCATAATTTAGTGAAAAAGCTGATTTCTCTCTGAGAATGAATCAAGCGATAATCAGCAGAGAAAAGCCGTGTGCTGACACATTGACGATCCTTAATAGTTTCTACCTTATCACTGTGTAAAAACCATATCATTAACTATTTACATACGTTTACTTCACATTAATTTTGTAATTATGAAATTAAATAAATTATATTAAATTATAAAGTGTTTATGCCATAACATACAAGCACCAATTGTTTAATGTGTTGAAACTATATACAATAGTTACCAGTAAGTTGTAGCTGTGAAGTTTAGCCCACCTTTTATTTTTATTTTTGGCGTTTAAGTTGTGACGGTGATATTTTTACCTTCTGGTGTCAGTAACCTTTTATTATCTTCTTGCTAATCATTATTATTGCTCGCATTATCTTTCAGGAACATACCCCTAAGTAAATTTCGCTTATTAAGAATAATTGTGTATTAATTTGTTTTATTTAATTTAATTAGTTTGGGCGACCTTTCGCTCAACGAGTTCGTAGACCTCGATCTGCTTCAGAGGTTCCTCTCTTCAGTGACGTTTTTATTGTTGAAGAACATTCCTCAAGAATTTCTGTAGCCCAATGGCCTTCAACCTTCCTTAGCAGTTGTACCCTTCCTTGGTTTAGCAGCCGTTGCCTTATATAGCCATCGTTATATCGTATCTGGTCCCGCATCTTAACGTTTCTCCAATCGGTATTGACCTTTTTCCTAACACTTAAGGCTCTAAGTTTTTATATTGTAATAGTAAATAGTAAGAAATTTTACTAGGAACTCTCTGATTTCCCTTGTAAGATTTGTTCTAAAACTAACAAAAAACGAATTTAAATTTAAGTGCAGATCAAAATTAGTAAACTGCGTTATGGCATCTTTACCTGATAACTTCTTGATCGCTATCAAATACTGAGCGTTATTGGAAAAGGTACATTGCACATGATTTATATTTTCTATGCAATTACGAGGTATTTAAGAAGATTATTTGATAAATAAATGCCTTTCTCTTATAGAAGCCTTTCTCATCATGCACAGAGAAAGTCCTTACTTAAAATGTATGAACAATATCACTATTTAAAAAATAATAGCTCCTAATATATTAATCAGTTAAAGCGAATATATTGTTCTGATTTTTATAGTTTTAAGTTCAGAAATTCTCGGCATCTCGTTAGAAAATATTAATATAACATACTAAATTTAGCAAATTTTAATACTACGCCTTATCAATTCACAGCACGTATCTAGTCAGTTTCGTTGTCACAATCTGTTTTCCATTAAATTCCTATTAATTTAAGTTATAAATATTGTTGTTGCTGTTGACTTCTTCTGGTCTGAGGGAATATTACTTGAACAATTCGTCATTAATTAGGTATTTCGGATCTGATTTCCAATAAATAAGAAGACCCCTTGGATTTTTTAAAATTAATTATTCAAACATAGCAAGTGGAAGTAGAGAGCTGTGCATTTGATTAAAGTATTTATAATTAAAATTACTGTAAAATCCCTATCTCAACTATAAAGTATCCTTTTGAACCTCTTTAATTACACAATTTATCCCTATAATAATCGTGTGCTCTGCCTTATTCTTACTTCCTGAAGGATCAAGTTGAGACCGCGCAGTCTTCCTGCACACGACCGCCTGTACAAGACCTCCTGGTCCCCAGTTTCCGAAGTCTAACCTTCTGCACAAGACCTGCAAACGACCTCCTGGTCCCCAGTTGCCGAAGACTAACTACCCCACAGCTAACTGCCCCTATTTAATTAGCGTGACGTATCGATTGTGAAGAGCTGACTAAAGAAGTGGGGACGCACTCCCACTCCCGCGGAACCCCTCAGTGCTCACTCTGTGCTCCTTCTGTTCTGTTGTCGCTTGTCATCCACCACTCGCTCTCGCCCAAGCATTTCTTCAACGGTCTCTTTGTCGGCGCATGGAGGACTTTTGGATATGGTCCGGTAAGTTTTGCCTTATAACCCTGACTTTCTAGTTTGTGAATGTTTGTTTTATTTTATTACGAATATAAATTGTTGATGCTCATCTTTAGATTTCTGACATTAGTCGTAATCCATCTTGTTCATAACATTTAACAGATAGATATATTCCATTACTTCTTCATCTTGAACCTACTTGTGGAAGCGTGAACTACATTAGAAGACGATTGGTCTCTGTTTTTTATGCCTCGAATAAATCGAAATCATAGTCGTTAACTTGAAATGGAGTTATGATATAAGGCTAAGCATCTTACTTACTACAAAAATAATTCGATTACCTAAGTACAAGAAACTAAGTTTGGAGAACATTCGACTTATACACTTACTTTATTTTATAAACCAAGTTATTTACAAGCAACCTCAGACTGTCTTTTTTTTAATATTCATTCGGGCATATCTGAGGAATGCCCGTGAATTCAAAAAGCACGTATAACTAAAGCGTGAGTAACGGGAAGAGTTGATAGCTTCGCGAGAAACTTTAACGTCTTGGAAAAACTCCATTCATTTCTGTTTTCTTTTACCTCTTAAGATATTCCTCTGGTTTCATTTATTATTTTATATCTTGAAAAATAGTATGATTTACAATATATTTACTGATGATGATTAATCAATGTGATAACCTTGATTAAGAATAGATGGATATGGGACCATCTATTCTTAATAAATATTTGATTATAGGTGAGATATTCCTAATGACATGTCAAAGTTTGCATACAGATAATAATTAATTTTTTTTATGCTAATAACCATTTAATTTACCTGCATCTTTTTTTTTTTTAATTTTCCATATTAGAATTATGTAATTGATTTTTACAACTAACCAATGTAATTTTTCAAATATGATTTAAAATAAAACATTTTATAGATTTATCCACCTACAAGAAAAACACTGTTCTTTAGTTCAAATTAACATTCAAATCAAACCTGGTAATTTATATTATCACTGAATGTGAACAGATATAGTTCGTGATTTGTATATCTTAACTCACTTCCTTTGTTAGAGAATTTTTCTAGTTCTGTTTTGGAAGAACTATGATAAGAAGAAATATTTGAAAAAATATAATATTACTGTTGTGATTAATTTAGTAGAAATAGCTAAACAATAACTTATCTATTTGTAATTATTTAAGTATTTATCAACAGTTTATTTTTCAATTGAAAAAAAATTAATAAATAATTCACATATAATTATAATCAGCAGTATGAGCGAAAAATAATGCTTTAAAGTATATTTGTTTATTCGTATTGGAATTGAAATCAAGGATGGTGCTTGATTGCAAAGCAGTAATTAATATTTCAAAATAGTTGAGATTCGATTATAATTATTATTTATATATGTGTATGTGTGTGCTTAAAACTGTATCTTACATGTTACATATGTCACCTGTTATATAAAATAATCGATCATAACGATTTGAAACGGCTGATTCCGTTATGTAGCATTTATTACATGAACAACTGGTTGTTGCTAACAGCAATTAGTTGGAAATAATTGACGGCGTTCCCTTTTTTTTTATTCCGTAAATTCATTCGTTTCTTTTTTTGAAATTTCTATTGTTAACGTAAAAGCAATAATTTATTTTAAATTTTTTACATCTAAATATGGAAATAATTAAAGCTATTTACTGTACTTAATCTTTATAAACTAACTTTACTACCGTGCTTAAAGGGAGTTATGCGGGCGAAGCATATTCCATCTTGCACCCTCTAACCTGGTTCAAATTCCGACTTGGCCCACTTAACTTTCTCTAAATTGAAAGTGGGCACATCAGGGGAAAGATTGTGATTAAAATATTTTCCTAGGTAAACTTGGCCAATAAAACATGAGATAACTGATATTAGTAACAGATATAATGAGGGGGTTATATCACAGGGTTGACCTCACAGTCCTTATAAACACCGCAAAGCTCATTTATAAGTCAGTCATAGCCGAAAATGTTCTGTTATCACAGTATTGGTCGTCTTGGAACTTAAATGAGCAGTACTTGGAATATATGCGAAGTAAATATTTTTTGTTTAAGATTGTCGTTAACCATACAAACATTAGTATACTAAATTTGTCATGTCTTCCATACTTATATGTATAGCAAACTCATACATATATATATATATATATATATATATATATATATATATATATATATATATATATATATATTGTTTTTAATGTACATATAAGAATAATTTAGATCCCTTTTGATAGCTTTGAATATTTAGATAATTATTAATATTATGTATGGGCTAATGCGAAAGAACACTTTTTATGATACGAGATATTCCATGTTACTGTGAATCGATTATTTATAAATATAAATATATACCACCGGGATTATCCTAATGGTATATTTTTATATGTATCTGAATTTACTGTTATAGCGTTTAATAGAACAAACAGATCTGTAATATTATAACTGAAGGTCGACAATAACATGCATCGAAGGTCGACTTCTTTCATAGATAAATTCATATTGTGTGTAGTAAAAGGACCTGTTTATATATTTATAAACAAATTACACATACTTTTTGAAAAATTATTTGGAATGCATCTTATAGATGGTAGGAAAACATTTTTTCAAAATGTTGATTAGTAACGCCTATTTGACTGGGGAAAATGTGAAATTTTTAATAAAAATATCGCAACATTAATTCTTGTTAAAGCTCCATTAAAAAAGTAGTTATCTGTGGTAGACCACAATAGATTTTAAAACCATAATGAATGAAATCTGTTGCATGCTATTACTTCGCATTCTACTTCAGTAAAATACGAGGGCTATTCAGAAACTAAGGAACATTTTGGAATTTAAAAAAACCAAGTATGTACAAGAAAAACATTTTATTATATTCATGTGAAAGAGGGGCTAAAATATTACTTTTCAACATAATCACCATTCAAATTCAGGCACTTATCATAGCGGTGGACAAGCTTTGAAATTCCTGTGTCATAGAATTCTTCCGCCTGTGATCTCAGCCACTTAATGACACGTACCTGAAGCTCCTCATCGTCGTCAAAACGCTGTGTTGCTAGCCAGGTCTTCATTTTCGGGAACACGTGAAAATCACTCGGAGCAAGAGCAGAGCAGCAGAGGGGATGAGGAAAAAATTTCCCAGTTAACGAGTTCAGGTTCTTGAGTACGGTTTGAAGTGTGAGGTAGGGCAAAAGTAAAATTTTGGATGACAATTTTTCTCGGCGCTTCGGACGAGGCATCGAAGGCCTTCAAAAACGTCAAAGTTGGGTTTTGGATTGGAGCACACATTTCAAATTTGAATATAAAAAAAAGGGGTAGCGCAGAGAATATCCGTTGTCACAGCTGAGGTGCCGACCACGAGCACACCAATGTGTACGCTGTGGCGCGCGCCGGGCGGCATCAGGTGGAAACTTTCCTTACTTTCTGAATAGCCCTCCTATCAGGGGTTAATCCCTGAGTGTATTATTTATTACTTTTTACATGACTCAATTCTAAATGTTGATGATGTCTCAAGGCGCACTAATGTTAGGCTCCATTTTCTGTCATTTATTATTTTTTCTTTCCTTTTTTTCTATTTATAAATTTTTTGAGATCAGATTTGATACCATCTTAGATCAGCGTGTTGTGTTACTTGGCTTTCTTAAAATACCTTAGGATATTGAAAAGGCCTTTCCGTTCTTGATAATTTCATGTGCTGAAAAAAGTGCGATAGTCAATTAGTGTTATGACGCCTAAAGGGTCGTTTTTTAGTTCGATCCATTTGGCTTGTTATAACAAAATAAAATATTTTATTATTCTATCTATCTATCTAACGGGGCTATGGTCTTTGCAGGACCTTGGCCTCCTCCGTGATCCTCCTCCACTCCGACCTGTCTTCGGCTTCACTTTTCCATCTGCCGACACCCAACGTCCGAAGGTCCTCCTCCACATCCTGCATCCAACGAAGTCTAGGTCTCCCTCTGCTCTACCTTCCACCAGGGTGTCCCTCCATCCATCATTTTTGGTAAACTACTTCTTTCCATTCTTTGTACGTGCTTCAGTCATCTTGTCCTGACACTCGTGGCAACGATGTTTGGTGTACCATATAGATTTCTAAGTGCCCTGTTGTCTTCATCCGCCAGCGATCTCATTCTTTTGTAGTGCCAAAGATCTGTCTGAGGATTTATCTTTAACAGCCTTTCATCATTGCGTGTCAGAACATACATTACCGCCATATGAAGGACAGTACGATACACTCTTCTTCTTAGATACACCTTCTTCCTCCTTGCTGGTCCTCATATATTTAGTTTTTTCCTTATTAATTTTCAGTAATATGTTTTATTTATTACTTTATTATTTATTACTGTTTTATAATAGTTACAGTTTAAGGAAAAGTACTGACTACTACCGATCTTTACGACTCTTACATCCAAGACAGAACTTGATTGATGTGAAACATGGAGTTTTAATCTCTGTCACTGATTATTTTGGATCCATATATTAAATGCAGTTAATAAGCTGGTCTTTACATCATAATAATCGTAATTTTATTTCTCTTTTAAGATAATAATGTATGTATTTATTAATATAAGTTTATCATCTAACGTTCAATACTTTATGGCTCCAATTAATCATTATAAAAAAAAAAACAATAATTCGTTAGGAAGTTTTAGAATTAACTGCGGTTTACTGTTCTAGTTTAACCGAAAGAGAAAATACAACGCAATGATAATGAATTTTTTATGGTATAAATAAGTCAAGTCGTTCACATGTGTAATACGATCTGGGATATAAAGAAATTATGCAATTGGTAGATGTAAGAAGTTCCTGTGGGAATCATTTTTTTAATGTTTCTTACTTCTGGTAGTGCATAACAATGATATCAGTTCAGGTATTGCGTAGATGAAAAAAAAAAAAATCATACAATTTTATTAACATTTGATAGCTCACAGCGTTCACTCAAAGTAATGAAATTTTCGAAAAGACTTTTCATTATATACAATTTTTTATTCAACATACACGCACACGCGTGCTCGGAATGACTTTCTTACATAACTAGGTATTTACGGCACACTATGATTTTGACAACTAATAAGTCAAAATCCTACCTTAGGTACTCATTGGATTTTCAAATATAGTAATGTAAATTATACTTCATTTTCTTTTTTGTAAGAAATTATAGTTAACTTCATTTCTGTAATTCATCAGAATCATTTATAATTTCTCGATTAGGGGAAAAGTTTGTTTAAAAATTCTATTTGTGTATATAAACAAAAAGAATATCGTAGTTGTTCCAAAATGCATCTAAAAAATACTGATCAAAGGTTCGTTTAGACGAAAATTGGACATCGATCACTTCTCGTCACGATATGGCTATTGAAATTGACGTGAATGAAAATCAGACCCAAGGCTGACTTTTTACGTCACTAAAATTAATAATTTCTATGCCATAGATAGTTTTTAACTTGGCAGCCTTTTGAGATTCTCTCGACTAACTTCTCTTGGGGTTTTTATCTCACTCTTTGAAAGCTAGATTCATTCCTTTCTCTTAACTTGCTAGTATTTAAAAAAATCCCGTTTCCTCTTATTTTCATCATAAATATGATTGGCTACGACGATACAATTTTTACTTATAATTTAGATGTGTACCGAAAAATCTCGACTTCTTCATAATTTTCTAAGACGTTTGAAAAGAATGTTTTTGAATAGGAATATCCCTACACAAACAAAACCTATCACAAGTTATGAAATTATTACTGATACTGTTAAGATTTGTCTGAAAAGAAAGGTTGCAATACAGCCTAGACATAGGTACTTATTTGACGTTGGCAATCTTCAATTTTATTTTTTTACGAGTTCTGTTTCTCAGAATCGCTGAGTGTTTTCTGATATTTCAATAATTTATCTGGAGTCTGAAATGAATTTAATTCATAAATAATAAATAATTTAAAAGGAAATTTTGATAATTGATTCGGTAATTAGCAGTCTTTTCAAATCATTTTAGCGAAATGTTTTCAGATTTAGAAAATTAAAAATTCTTAATTAATTTTTTACATGTCAAGAATTAATTAGTGTCTAGTCAACAAATAGAATAATTTCAGCGAAAAATTATTTATATGTATCTAGAGAAGTATTTATATAATTTACATAACTAGTGGGCGGTATATACCAGTTGTTCCTTTCTTTGTTTCTCCGATCTTCTTCTTGACGTCCTTCTACAGGCTAATAGAATTGTTTACGACATTTTTTTTATTTTATCCCACATTATGTATATTTAAATTTACTAAAGGTCGTAACCTTTTTTTATATAAATAAACATATAATATTATAATGAAAGAATTGCATTGATGCTTTAAAAGGTATGATGATGGGCGAAGATCCCAGATGGCACAGAGGCTCCTCCGGAACATGTGTGCTTAAATTAGTCTGCTTCTAATGACCTGCAGTCTACCATTTGTCTCCGATATTTGTCTTTTATCTTCTTTTACTTAACCGTGAAACATTATTTTTCCAAACAATTATTAGTGTTGTTACAGTTTTTACTACTCTCAAGTCTAGGAGAAAATAAATAAATAAGATATTTAATAAAATTGAAAGCAGAGTTGGCCATAACCTGCGAATACGAATATTCGTATTTACATTTGCGAATACAAATATATTCGTATTCCTGTATGTGAATACGAATATTCGCACGATATTTTGGATGATATTTTTATTCGTATTCGCGATTAAGAATACGCCCAACTCTGGTTGAAAGGACTTTTGGAATAAAAACACTTTTTATTTCTCTGCTTAGTTCATTCAAAATGACTGTAAAAAAAAATTCGTATAATTGTCCGGAGGGTGGTTTTAATTCAATTAAACCGACTACGAATAATTAAATACTAACACGCGTGACTGAAATAGAACAGTAATTATCTACTACTTAAATTAATTGGTTTAAATGTTACAATGTCACTGCACTTTTCTGTTTTAACTGCCAGGAGAAAGCTGCATACGTGGTGTTTGCAATAAATAATATGATTAACAAGTAATAAGATTTGTGTGTGTGTTCATTGGTCGTACTGTGCACTGGTCTCGGACTAAGAATGTTTAGTTTCTGTTACTTTTATTTTGTAACTTTTTGGATTCTGTTACAATTCCGTGTCAGTGAAAAACTATAAAAGTGATTCATTCCAACCCATATCTGGTAAAGGATGAAAGGATGACGTTTTCCATTAGAATTAGGACAAGGAGAGTTTACAGTACACTCTTTGATCATGTTGCTGGAAACCTTTACCTAGTATTCCGGAATGAAAACATGTACTCATGAAACGCTCGGCATATTCTCCAATTGTTACTCTTTCCTGTAATTATCCTTGTTTTGTTTTTTTCCAAAAACAAGACGGATGGTTATAGTTCCTAAAAGAGGTTACAAATTATCCCAGCCAGTTGGTACTTTCTATTTGAAAGTCCCTTAGGATGGAAAGTTACAAGGATACTTTACTCTTTATGCAGCCATAAAGGCCCTACAATGAGGCGATTCAATATCATCTCTCCCTTGTGCTATTGTCCTTTTACTCTCACTCCTGAAAGGAAAACTGCCTATAATGCTCTGCCTGCTTTATCCTAGTACCGTTAGTTTTGGAATGATTCAAATACTAATTATCGATACATGTATTTAGTACGTTGGGCGTTGGATTACTGAGCTTCAAGTCTTGAGTTCGGAGAACGGCTGCGGCAGAAAAATCATTTATTCTAATAACAGCTATGAAATAACATTAAGATCTGAAGAACCTTGTAGGCCCACCCTCAATAAGAAAACATATTATTCGCTCACAATTCTATCATCTAACTCAACTTGAAGATTTTGTTTGTTGATAGGGTAAATCTTCTGACTGTTTTGCTCAAAGTTGCGATAAATGATAAACTACAAATTATTGGTAAGTCGCAATTTTGTCAATAATGAAGCCTAAATTTGTTTTAACTAGAATTAAGCCCATTTCATATTTCACATCATATTTCTTATTGCAGTTGATCACTTTACTGTGAAAAAATAACAAACAAACGATGTGTTGAATTGTTTTTATTGTATGTTGTGACATTTTAATATTTGAATTTCCAAATAATTCTGCCTAAAATAAATAAGTGCTGAATGATAACATTTTTGGCATGAATATCAGGAGTATACATAAATAACTGTAAAATATCAGGAATTAAAGTGTATCAAATTATATCACTCATGAGCTATGGTTGTATTTTCTTATAACATGATGGTTTTATTTCTCCTTAAAAGGCATTATAAAATAAATAAATTCAGTATACAATATTTTTCTTATCGATTCTCCCTAATTACTAAGTTTTGAAGTTATTTTTTTATCTGCTGTCGAGAAATGTAACCGGTTGACTCGAAGTTTTCTCACATCCTACGTCCCCTATACTATACTATAGGGGACTACTATACTTTTGAACTACAAAAGTATTATTATATTATTGTTATTATTGTTTTTCAAGACACTTTAATGCACATGTTGCTTTTGCAATTTATCTTTAGATAACGGATTGACAGGCCATAAAACTAAGCTATGTTTGTATTGCACTAATATAGGATATTTTTCGATTTTTATATAATAAATAAAAATATAAAGTCTTCTGGTGTCTAAAAAAAAAATAAATTACACAGGCCAACAAAAAGTTTCGAAAACTTACATCCGCAGCCACACAGTCGATCCATCGAAGTCGGGGACGGCCAATTCTCCTCCGCCCATGGATGATCTCCGTCATTAGTCTTTTTGGAGCTTCCTCGTCGTTCATCCTGGCCACATGGCCAGCCCATCTCAGGCGGTATCGCTTGATCAGAGTCACTATGTCAGGCTTCCCATAAAGGACATAGACTTCTTCGTTTGTCCTCCGTTTCCACTCTCCACCAACTAACACCGGTCCAAAAATCCTTCGTAGGATCCTGCGCTCAAATATGGCTAAATCCTTGTAAGCATGTTTGGCCATTGTCCAAGTCTCTGCTCCGTATGTAAGGACCGGGCGAATCAAGGTTTTATACAAAATGATTTTTGTCTTCCTTGTAACTACCCTACTTGCCATTTGTTGCCCTCCATATCATAGGAACAGCAAATTTAAAGGTTTTTTTTTGCTCTCCTTTTTCGACCATTTTCTTAGATCTTCGACACATACATAACATACCTTATGTGGTCCCAAGATTTATCCTGATCACCAAGTTTAGTTCCAAAATATGATAGATAAACCTTTTTGACCTTTAATGTTTCTTTGGTGTTTTTTAATCACAAACAAACTCACCACGAATATAACAAAAACTGTCAACAGAGTTTTTACAACCGCGATTAGTACTGAGCACATGTACAAGAAACGTTAAGGTGAGGTTAGGTTGACAGTAAACCTTTTTTGGCCATTAAGTGTGTTTCAGCACTGCTTCCAACTTCATCCACAACAATAGACCTAGTTTTTCCGTTATTTATTTTAAATATTAAAGATGTTGAATTCTTTAAAAATCGCTTAATTTAATAAATTTAACTATAAAATGTGAAGAAATTGTGGGAGGTACAGCTTTTTTAATATCTTTAAATTTGGATTCAGCACTTTAAAAACTATAGGAATAAGGCATTTTCAGTACAAATGTTTTTCATCGTTGGCGTGTGTTATCTATTTTCAAATGATGATATTTCAATTAATTCTATTCCTGCTTTGTTGAAAATAAATTGTATTTAAATTTTTCTAAAAATTATCGATTATTAATAAATATAATTAACATAAGATGAGTGTAATATATATATATATATAATATTAACATGGTGGGTAAAGGTTGGGGCAGAGATAAGAAACTACTACGCTTTTACGTGAAATAATGTCACCCGGGTGATTTTTTCTCATTATAATTTTTTTGACATAAATTATATTTTATAATAGTACAGTATAAATATAAGTAAAATCAAATTTCTAAATATATCGAAATTTTCGTGTAGTTGTCGATATTTTGAGGAGCAAAGGCAGGCCATTTTGAAATAATACATTTTGTGGAAAATTGAGTGAAGATGTTGGGATATTGGTTTTCCAAACTTCGTTACTGCCATAAACTTCTTGCCGTTACTTCGCTTAACACATTCGTTATATTGGGCGTATCCCGCTTCAGAAATCCTATTAGTAATGTAATTGATTTATGTTTTGTTGACGTGAGTAGTATATTTTTTAATTAATTTTATTTTTTGAAATTTTCTAATAAATTATTGATTCAATTATATTTTTAACAAACTATTCAAATGCCGGGGAGTTGAGTGGCTCATGGGCTAGCACCCGGATTTTTAATTAATCTGTTAGTGGCCGAAGGCGAATCATATGGGGTTCACCTAGCCTCTATAACGTGGGTACCCAAAATATGTAGAAATACTGGCGGTTGGGCGAGATCTAGGACCTATCACCTCCCTGCAGAACCGTTGTCCAAGAAACAATACAGTCTCTACCATGCACTGAACCCTAGACCCTCCGTGGGTGGTATAGTTTTTTTAAAAATTTAAATGCATCATTAAAGTAACTGCTTTATCGTAAATTCAAACTGAAAAAAAATATATTTTTACAGCCCATGCATTCTCTTGTTATATCTTAAAAATTAATAATTCGTCATAAATAGAAGAGCTATTGTTAAAACATTTTTTTTTCTGGTTCATTGGTAAAATTTTGGAAAAAAAAATCTTATTATTTGGTATACTTCTAAAATGCCTGATTTCAACTGATCTATACTATTATTATAAATGACCTCGGCCTATCTTCTGCCTACTAAACAAGATAAATTATGTAATTAATTCGGTCATTACTGGCTCGGTTCGTTGTGTAATTGAGGTCATTTTTGTTTAGAATTACAATGCTTCTGTTCCTGTTACCTGGGAAAACACATTAAACTCTGGTGTGCTAATGCTCGGACGTGAACAGTTACCACAAATTTGAATATTGACTCACTCCGCGGAGTGGTTTCAGCTCCTGTGCTCTACACCTACGAATAGCATGATAATTATATACTAAAAGTCGTTTTGTGGAAATAATTCGCGAAGGTAGTACGTGAAATTCCGCCTCCACTGTCATATTTAGAAAGCGTAAAGTGTTGGGACATGAGCAGGATATACTTTTTTGTTCTTAATATCTCCTTGCACCGCACCTTTAAGTCGTGTAATGGTACATCTAGACGTCTTGGTATTACATAATTCTTATCTGAAGTTATTTTGGTTAACTCCAATTTTGTCTGTTTCTAATTAGGCATTTCACCATTATCACCATCATCAGATGGCTTATTTATGATGCAAAGAGTTTTGTATCCGGATTTTCCGGATTAGCAGAATACAGCCGGTTTCCTACAGAAAGTAAGTTAATGTAAGTCAGAATTTAGAACAAAATAAGAATGATAGTAGATTAGTACATATTTAATATTATGGCAGATGATATACACCCTTTTTTATTCTTGTTTTATTCAATTTTTCAAATTATGTTTCGGATACTATTAATAATATTTTGATTGAAAAAATAGTAATTAAATATAGTAATCTTAAAAATAATGCAGGTTATTATTCCTTTGGCATTGTAGTGCTACTGCCTCAGTGAGATGTCTATCACAAACTCTGTACATTACTGTTTATTGTTAAAGGTTTCACTTCAATAAAAAAAAAAACTAAATCAGTGACTAAAACTTCTCTTTTCTCATTCCTTTTTAAACAGTCAAACTTTGTCTTGCATTGATTACCTATATATATTTCTGAAGACTATTGTGATCTACGCATCAGACTTAAACATCCTTTACTAAGTTCAGATCTTGCAGTAAAACATTTTCTGAACAATAACAATGTACATTGGTCCGTTTGGAAACGAACTTTGCATACTAAACCTTACCTGCCAAATGATAAGAACACACACGGACTCTGTAGAGATGATACCAAGATCGACTAAACAGACCTTACATTTACTCATAAATGACGTTGCCACAACATTTATGACAGGTAAAGCTCGTATAAGGCCGAAATGAACTGGATCAGAGACTTATTCGTTAAAGATTTCATGTTGAAATTAAGCTAGGAGAAGATGCCTTTACATTGTAAAAGTAATATGTTATTTTTAGCCCACAGTCTGTTCTATTTATTTGTATATGATTGTAGTGACTGATCTATAAATTTGTCGGACCAGTTAAGTAAACCTGTTGGGTGTACTGCTTCGAATATACCTCTTTTCACTGACAAATAATAATAATGTAATATCAACGTCTATGCAGTCTGGATCTAACTGCTAGCCTAATGTATGGAATTATTTCCCTATATTTTGTAATAAAATAATGTTTTTTAAATATGTTTTTGGTTCAGCTAAGAACAGTCTGTTTTCCAAATTGATAAATGATCAATGATATTGACAGCTTTCCATTTCGGTCACTATGATTCTCTCCAAACCTAAAGAGATGTAGGTATCTATTTAAAAGATTCTACTAGGCATGTCACACGAGGTAATCGATCAAAATCTTCACTTTACTCGCAAGCCACATAAACACCAATTAATGTTTTTTTTAAATTCTATTATTATGTGAGGTGCTTACTTAAGATTATCTTAAACCATAAAAATAAAGAAACAAAGAAGAGCCTGTCATGCCATGTGATCTTTGGCTAGACAAATTGATTTAGCCTTATTAAACCGCCTGCTCCATATGCCAATTGACATGGAACTTCAATCAATGGTTCACATGTGTGTCCAATCTACCGATTGGCATCAGATGTTTTTAGCAAACCGTTCAGCCTTTGCTATCAGATGTCTCTTAAGATAAGATCGTCTATAGTCCCATGGATATTGTCTCCAGAGTTTATTGGAACCATTTTGTACGTCCTAGTTTATCTAATACAATAGAGTCCACTTTATTGATATTAAAAATCAAAACCTAATAAAATAAAATATAATTCTTACTTCATTCATTACTAAATTTTTTACCAATGATTTAAATTACATATGTTTCTATATTATGGGAGCGGGGTATTTCAGTGTGTAAAGTTGGTTTCGAATCCTAATGTGGCAAATTATTTAATCTGTAGTTAAGTAAAAAACCTAGCGATTAAATGTGAACTCGGCTAATCATAAGGACAACCACTGGCTTAAAACTACAAATCTCAACCAAGCACTGAACCCATGAACCTTGTTTGGTTACTGTTTTTTTTTTTTTTAAGTTTTCATTCTCGTCCTTTTGGAGATTTTCAACCATTGAAAGTAATTCAAGATGTCTTGTTGACTGAATAACGATAAAGAATATTAGAGATGTTTCTTAGAGACAAAAAATTAGTACCAAAATTCTGCCAGATCTGACCAGGAATCCAAAAGGTGTACCCGCTTACTTTCACTTGCTTTGTTTGGTATGGAACTTACCTACTCCTGTAAAATTATAGGTAATATTTCTGCTCATTTTATCAAAGAAAAATTATTGATAATGATATGCAAGTTGCATATAGCATTGAATAGCATGCTGCGTTTTAACTTATGTTTATGTATGCTTTTGATTTGTCTTGGTATGTTAGAATATTTTAGTTTTTTAATGATGGAAAGCAAACTTTTAGCTACACAGAGTTTGGCGCCATGGAACCTGTAGATTAACATATACATGGACAGGTAATTATTGTTTACCAGTTCGATACTTGTATGATTGAATTATATACAATAATCATCACGCCCTGTAATAGGATTGTTTTAATAGAGTAGGAATGGAGATAATTTTGGCATTATTTTAGTTTCATTTTTGTAAAAAATCTTAAAGTATTGTAAAAAAGGTTGTTTTGGTTGTAAAAGGCGCATACGAGTATACCATGCCTCAGAACAAAACATCTGATTTGAGCCTCAGGTTAAACGGTTTTCGCACCGATTGGCGACTTTATTCATAATTTTCTATTACATACGTGAAAATTTTTCATTTGTAATTTTATTATTATTGTTTTCAAACGAAATAAAACTTATTATACCATTTTTATTTTGAAGAGAAAAGATTTGCCCCGGCCGGGATTCGAACCCGGGTCGTCCGTCTCTCCGTGACAGCACTCTACCAATTGAGCTACCGTAGTCGCCTTATTATACCAGTTTATCTAATTTTCAATTTTTTTTTACATTGATCGGATATTAATAGTTTCTCAGCGGCCTAGTAAATGTCTGCAGAGATAGTGGCGTCTTATAAATGAACCGAACTTTCTCGGATGGCAAAGGCACGTTCGATTCAATGCCGGTGCGAGATCAATTGTCGGAAGTGAAATATAATTTAGCTACGAACCGCATTAAGTACTTTCTCTTTCTATCAAAATGCTCTGATGCACTTGGAAAAATAATTATGCCATCGGTTCTTTAATATATTGGATTATATATGCCCACTTTGGTTCATGTTTCATTTTTCAGTTGTCCTATTTTTACATAATACATGCTTAGTAAATAGACATGAACTTAAAATATCGACAGACAGTAAGCAGGACCGGCTTTTATTGGTATTCGATCTTCCTATAGCTTACTCATATAACTTTGTGGATATTATTGGGTCATTTCATAGGAAATGTCCGTTTCAAAGGAAATGGTGTTTGGTAGAACAACTTCATGAAATCAAAAAATTTTTATTCAAAATATAACTCTTATATTCTATGTGTTTTTTCCAACGTGCTATTAAATTTTCAGTGCCATAATTAAAAAAATATGGTTTTAAGATGAAATAAAGTGTGAAGATGCGTAAAATGCAATGTAATGAAAATGTAGTTTGGCGAATAAGGTTCGCCTTATTCATGGGTGGCAGGACTTCGTAACCCATATCGTTCATTTTCTTCACTGTATGTTGTGAAACATGAGTTCTTGTCTTGTGTCGTGTGGTCTCTTCCGATTAACCAATGCAGATTTTTTTTTTATGAACATCTGCTGCAATATGTCAATATCCTGCATGACGATGTTGATGTTTCTCCTCTGGGTTGAAAGGAAAAATGATTTTTTCATAAATGAATCATTTATTTATGAATTAATATGTGTCACCAGCTGAAAATTTCTCATAATAACGGCGAATGTTCCGTTTCTTTACAACACCCTTCTCGAACGCGGTGGTAATATTTCTTGCAGGTTTGGCTGCCGAGTATCGATGTTTAATCTCATAATAAAAAATTACATGCAAATCGCTTGTTCCCGTGGTTATATTTCATGGCATTGTGTACAATATTCGGTACAACAGAAATCCACTGATTTTTCAGATGAAATGTCCCAATACTTATTTAGAGCTTGTTTTGAACAAATTCAGATTGTGGTATATTTCCTATCCTATTTGTTGAAGTAAGGAAATTGAACTTATAGTGATCCGTACTGTCACAAACATGTTTGTACCTTGCAGGTGTACCCTCCTACAGAGGGTCGATACACAAATGCGATGATCTCCAGTTAATGGCGCGGCTATTTGTGGCTGACCGGGGAGACTATTGATGTTCGGGTTCGATGCCCTGCTTTATATCTTTAACCTCTTTTTTTTATTAATTCTATTTAAAAAAAATAATTAAAAAATAACTCTCTTTTGGAGGTAGTCTTTATTCTAGCATAGGAATCCATGCAAAATGATCATTAACGATCCAGTGCATTAAGTCTTCACTACGCCATCCTTTGTTGCACTTGCTTTCTATTTCTTTGTGAGTCGTATTTTCATTTGAGAGTTGACGTAACGAATTTCCTAACTGCACCGCGGTGGGCTCAGTTGTGTATTTCATAACTGGTCTTGTCTTCTGTTTATAAACTAGACGGTTACCGCTTTTATTTATTAAACGGAATGTGAAGGCATCACAATTTTATAATTCAATAAAAGGAATTATTTATTAAATTAAATAAAAACTGTGAAAACCTTAAGATAAATACCAAATAATGCGTTTATTAAATTTTACATCATTTTTTAATTAATTAAAATTTTAAATTTGATTCTGTCTCTGGCATTTGAGTTTTTTATATATTTATTTATTGGCAGTTGGAAATTTTGTAATCTTTAACTCTAAGATATTTCATTATTATTACATTGCACTATTGACTGTTTAATCAATAATAGTTAAAAGCAAAACTTTACATTGCATTAACATTGATTTTCTATTAAATTTGTTTTTCATTGTTTGAAACATTTAAAGGTTTTTTCTTTTCTGGTTTTTTATTTCTGTAATAGTACATAAAATAACAATTTGTTATTAAACAAAATGTATTTTCAACCAACCTTAAGTATCATATCTACTATTTCATTATTAGTCATTTCATAAAGTATAGACTATAGATTATAGGTACATGGGCTTTGTTGTTTCTAGCATATCCATACACTATATTCTACATTGGCTATTTAAATTTATAATTTTCCGTCTTTCCATATGGAAAAACGGACTTATAAATTTCATTTAAGCAGCAATAAACTCAAGATTAACATTTTGGATTATTGTCTAAATAGATATTCTCACGTTAGAAACACTTCAAATTCAATTTTTAAATTTAAATTAATTAATAGTTTTCAAATTAAATTTATGAATAGTTTTTTAAACTTTATAAAAAAAGTTTCAAAAACTATTAATAAAATTTATTTCAGTTTTTAACAGAACAATTATTTGAATATTCGTATTCATTACACTAAAAATGAATATACATATTTTTTAATTGTATCATTAAAAAGGCAATAATCTTGGAACGTTTTGTTTTATCAACAAAGTTCTGAAAACTTGAAATAATAGTCAAGTAATTTTTGAGCTGTGTTATTTGTTTAATTTTCGAATTTAACTCTCAAAGTTGAAAAAAAATATGCTGTGATCTGATTAGTAAGGCATATGTTCATAATTAATGATTTTGCGTTTCATATACTTTTTGATTGATTGATAGCTATGTTTTGTTTGTGCCAAAATGCCATCCAATATTAGCTGTATAAGTTGACTAATGCTCACTTCTAAATATGGACTTGCTATTGTCTTTGTTCTTCACTTAGAATTGTTTTCATTAGTATTTTTTTGCAAATTTATTTAATATTAGTTTTTTTAATCATTTTATTTTTAAATGGTTTATCAAATTAGTTATTTTATTTACAAATATAGAGTGGATGGAATACATATTATTATTAATATTATAAGTTAGTACAAGATAAAATATTTATCAAATTTTCGCGTATTGTAAAATCTGTTATTAGCATAACTAAAACCTATCTAATTGATAAATAATAAAGTTGAAAGAAAAATCTTTTCTTCTGATAGCTATTGGTCCTTATTTTGACAATTTTTAATTTTTTATTCTTATGACTTATTTTGTAAATAGTTGTTTTTAGATCATCTTAATTTTTAATCCTTTCATAAATTATTCTATTGTTTATAATAATTTATTTACAAAATTATAATTACGGTTTATGCTCGTTTAAACCTTGAACGACAGTATCATCCTTCAGCAATAGCAGCCTTGTATTTTCAAAGAAATGTTTGTCTTGTATCAATGCCATCTAATTATGAACAGATGGTGCCTTTTCAGGAACACCTGTGTTTTTTTTCCCCTTTGGTTCGTACTAGGAGCAGTTCGGTTGACTAGTTTATAAAACGTACTACACGAGAGTAGCTAGAACTACACGAGTCTGACTGACTGTGACTGAGCACAGAAGTATTTTATGTGTGGGTATTTATTTAAATAAATTTATAAATATTTATTGGTAAGGTCTATGTGATGAACTATGAGTATGGGGGGGGGGGTATTCCTTATAATTTATTAATTACTCCGAATGAGTCTAGTATAAAATTATTGAAAGCACAGAAATGAAAAAAATTCGAAACAAGAATAAATACGGAAAAATGAAAATCTACCGATGTTTCGCCAATTTTCGCGAATTGATTTTTATTTTATTCATTAATAAAATTAAAGGTATGCCAAAACAGCGTACCGATGTAACAAAAATTAAAATTATATATATATATATATATATATATATATATATATATATATATATATATATATATATATATATATATATATATAATTTTAATTCTTGATATCAGCTGTTTCATTTATAATTTTTCTAGATATTGTCCTGTAATATTATATATATAATTATGACATATATATCATAATGAGGTGTGTGTGTGTGTGTGTATATATATATATATATATATATATATATATATATATATATATATATTTATATTTCTATACTAATCTTTGTTTATATCGTGGGCGTCTGATGTGCCTTGGTGGGAGCCAGTGGAAGGGGAAAGGTCACAGGGAATGATTTCATCCCGTCATCATACTCTTCAACGCGACCTCTTCCGCCCTGTTTGCAATGTCCTTGCTTTTTCGCTTGGTAGCAACTTCTGGAGTCCTACCCCAATATGGTGGTCAGGTCGATTTTAAAGTATTTTAGCTGATTTTTAATCATTTACTGTATTTATTGGTATACATAAATTATCTTAATTGAATTATTAGCATAATTATCATATCGCTCCTTCAAAAGAACGTGTCATAAATCCAAAAACCTAATTTTTCAATAGAGACATTTGAAAGATGTCAGATACGTTGTTCCTGAATTAAAAAGCCTCAACCTGTTGCTACTGAAGGCTTAACTCAAAAATGTAACCATGCATAGGTGTACATTAAGACATCTGTTTGTCATATACTGGGTTTTCCCCAGGGCAGTATTTATGTTTACGTCCTCAGCAATGTTTTTAATCAGTCGATATACCGATGTGTCTATTAACATCTTTTAATGGCGTATATTTACTTCCTTGAAATATTAATTCCAAAATTAAGCTCGGGTGGCTAGACGATCTAACACAGCCTTGGATCATTTGCCATTTAGCCTGAAGGATGTAATGGTATGTGTTCCTTCTGTAAGACACACTCACACCTATACAAAGTATACCAATGTACATTGACTATTGTTTATTTCGAATAATCCTTAAGTGTTTAAATTCGAAATTTATATTAGGTATACCGTTTATTATTTATTTTACTAGGCCAGGTTTTTAATCACTCGTTTCCTTTGTAATGTGCTATTTCTGTTTGTAGTGTGTTTGTTACCTTCAGTGTCGAGAAATAGTACAAACATACACCTTGGATCACATACTAAAAATTAATTTATTGAACGCAATACATTTGAGAAGAAGTCTAAAGATATAGACAACAAAAAGTATTGTGGGAACCTGGCCGTAACAAGTTAAAGTTAATATTTTAATTTCATAATCCATCATACATGAAATTTAAATTTTTGATTTAAATTAGAGTTCTGGCTATTTTCGGTTGACGAAGGTTTGTAAACAGCGATTGGTGAACGCTCGAGTTCGTCAAGCATTTTCTTATTACAACTACTATTATATTATGCTAAAATCGATAGTATCTTAAATAAAAAAGTAGATGTTGCTGAACAGTTATTTGAATTAAATTTTTGGTATTTTAAATCTCGAAAAAATTCATTATCAATATCTATAAACAACGACTTTATAAACTTAATGTTACTTCTTTCTTCTTCTTGAAATAGCAAATCTACAAGTCCATCATAAGACCTACGTTGCTCTATGGTGCACCGCTACTGAGACTCCTCTACAAAACAACGCTGCAGCGCCTGCAGCATTACCAGAACTCTATCCTTAGAAAGATCGTAAGTGGCACATCGCTCGAGGGAGCACTTAACACCACCATCCGGGAGGAGCTTCGGCTTCCCTCGGTGCCCGAATACATAGGTCGGAGACACATCAAATTTTTTGATGGGCTGAAGACCTGTGCGAACCCCTTATTTAGGGACTTAAAACCACCCCCCAGACCTGGGAGATGGCAGGGCAGTGTTCCTTTGGTCGATGTGCATACATTTGATCTAGGGATGGGGTAAGTACTCCCTTGTCCTTATCCTTCATTCGTTTTCCTTCTTCCTGCCTTTACTTTCTTCTTTCTACCACTATTCTTAATCCCGCTAAACGGTCCCTCCCTGTTTGTATTAGCATTGTATAAAGTCAGCGGCTCTGAGCCGGTTCGAGTAAAAACCGCCTTCAGCGGACTCACATTGTAACGCCTTAAAATACCGAAAGGTAACAGAAGGCCTTTATATATATAAGCATTTGCATGTATTCATTGTAAATAAATAAGTAAGTAAATTGTAAATAAAAGTTTGGAGGATGTAAAAAAAAAAAAAAAAAAAAATGTTACTTCTTATGTTATTATTCTCACTAACTTTAAATGGATTGATCTTTGTTATCTTTGACTGTTCAATATCGGCGTTAATCAGCGTTAATTAGGACCTATAGTTATCTGTAATGTATGCAGATGACGTGGTAACTATTGGAAGGACGTTACCTAGTATTAAGGACAACCTGCAAAGGCTCGAGTCTGAAGCAGAAAAGTTGGGGTTAAAAATAAATGAGGAAAAAACGAAACTGATGGTGCGGAGAAGAGGAAGGCAAAATCAGCAAATTCGCCGGCAACAACTCTACGTAATGCGAACACATACCTTCGAGGTGGTGAACAGCTTCCAATACCTTGGCTCTGTCATCAGCGACAAACTAGATGAAACAGAAGAAATCAGAAGAAGAGTACTGGCTGGGGATCGGGCCTACTTTGCTATTACATATGCCCTAAACTAGAAGGATGCACATCTAGTGGATAGATTCGAAAGGCGTATCCTCAGACGCATCGTAGGGCCCGTCCAGGAAAACAGTTTATTGTGCATAAGAAAAAACAGAGAGTTATATGAAAGCTATGATGACATGACGATCTCCTCTTTTGCCCGGCACCAGAGGATGAAGTGGCTGGGTCACTTGCTGAGCATGGGAGGAGAAAAAATGCTAGGAGAGTGTTCGAGAACTGCCCTGATGGAGTGATGCGTAGAGGGAGACCCAGGGGCAGGTGGAAGGTTAGCGTTCTGTGAGATCTCAAGAATCTGAGAATATGTTCCATACATGCACAGGACCGAAGCAGATGGAGCTTGGAAATTGAGTAGGCCAAGGATCGCTTTAAGCATCTGTCCCGCCACTAAAAGAAGAAGAAGAAGTTATCTGTATTACTTACGTATTTCAAAACTACGTTTTTATCTTATAATTATAGCTGCGTCTGAAGAAGAAATGTTCTGTACCGGATTTTTGCCTGAAATGCCATCCACTAAACCGTATAGATATGTGCCTTTTTTAACTTTCAAAGGCGGAAGTAGCATGGTTGTTATAACGCTACTTAATTACGGAACGGTTAGTTAGTTCTGCAACAAACAATGGCCTGAGGGAGAGGAACCAACGAGTAGGAAATATTAGTGACGGTTTCTATAAAGCATCTGCCATGGCTTACCGTTGCAGTAGTATTGTTTGTTTGATGCGGACGCGCTGGACCATAGAGTTATCGTAATCTTTTAGGCATCCTATCTCAAAGCGAACTTCTATGTTTCCTTCGAAGTTTACTGTGAACAACGTCGGATGGGTAAAATAAAATATCCTTCGATAGTTAATAAAAGCAGTGAGGCACAAAAATTTGAAACTGGTTCCACATACAGGTAACATTTTTCAAATCTATAATCGCGACTCATCCTATTGATTATATTTTATGAGCCATAGTGCCAGTAAGAGTGGTTCATTTAGGCAAAGGTGCAAACTTTTTTAAATTGATACAATATTCATAGCTTAAAGGCTGAAGTATGTTTTCTGATTCTTTACAATTATAATTATTACATTTTAATTATCCTTTGACAGGTGATTTAAAAATAAAGTAGAAAATAGTATTGAAATCTCTTGCTCCTGTACAATACAGCCTGGTAGAAAATACGTTATGGTGTTAATTCTTCCTAGCTTCATCTACCTAGTTATCCAGTTCCTGCCCAATTATGACAAAAAATAATTTAAAAAAAATTTTACTTTCCTAACACTCACTTATAACTTTCTGATCTATATAACACACCCAATCGAACTGAAGCTTTTGATGACCACTGCAGTACAACGGTAGTCTTTCCTTATCCGATTCTTTTCTCAATAGCATTCAATTCATCAATTCAAGCATCCTATGATTTCTTCCGTTAGTCGATCTCGGCTCTTCTGATCTTCGAATTCCGCCTTTATGTTCACTTCCTGTTCATTCTATTTCTAAAGAATTGTAAATAGATTTTCAGTTACAATTACAACTTCTAAATAATTGTATAGAAACTATGATTTTTTAATGATATATCTTACCCAAGCTGTATAAGATTAATATACAAATTCACATATTTTTATTATATTCTATTAAAATCAAAACGTACATTAATATTCTTCGTTATCGCATAATGATTAATTGTGAAAATATTTTTCGGCATGTATTTTTCATTTTAAGTTCATTGCTAAATTTACTTTATATTATTAAAAACTATACATTTTCTTCATTAAGATTGTTAAAATATAACCAAGGTTTAAATTCTAGCTATCAATGCTATTATTCTTGCTCCGCCTTAATTAGCATAGTAGTTATAAGCGTAAAACAAAAAAAAAAAACTCATCCATTATACAAATGTAATGAGAGAATGAAGTAATTTCTTCATGTCATGCTCAGTTAAAAATTGTCTGATTAAACTTTCTAATATAATGAAAAAATGCGATTGTATTTCCTGGAGGAAGTCGTTGTATTTTCTTAAAGAAATTGGGGGTGTTATCGTACTTTCTGTAACCTTTCTATATTTTTGTAATATTATATTTTTAATCGCCTATGTTTTAACTTGAATGGCTATGCAATGTTGATATGTTTTCGTAAAGCATATCATTCAAACTAAGTTATTAATATAATATCAATGTTGAATAAACTTTATATATAAAATATGTTTATATAGAATAGCAACAAGAGACCTATATAGCCTTGCCCACAATATCTTTGGATCCTATAATATTATATTTTTAACCCCCGAAGGAGCAGTATTACGCCCACATCTCCACAAACATTTTTTATTTAAGCGATCCTTCGAGGTAAAGTAGTTTCATGGCAGAGGGAGGTAAAAGAGGGAAGGTAGCATATGGAAATAAATAAAAAGGAAAGAGATATCGAGGTCAGGAACCACTCTGCCTAAGTAGCTTTGCTCCTCTTCGTATTTACCGGAAGAATGGCCATCTTGTTTGTGTAGGAGGTTTTTGGTGTTTATTGTATTCCGTATATAAATAAGAATATATGATGAAATATGAATATAAAAAACAATGTAGAAATTTTTGTCCCCCCCACCACCATCCGATCCGATTTAAGGAAGTTTTTGGTTTCACCTATTTAGGAAGAGTTACAATTAGTAGTAGAACAAGGGATCCGATAAACGACATGGGAAAGAAGCTTGAAGGGAATAGGATTTTTGATACGGGTATAAATATGGGAAAGTTTGTTATGGGATTTGAAGGCAATCCGTAAATTGGGGATAACGGAACGTAAGTATTTTTGAATGTTATTAGAGAGGGTGGGTATATATGGCAAGGATCTGTATATAGGGTAGATGGTGGGGGGGAGGGGGTTATAGTCATTAGATGAGTTAGTGATAGTAGTTATAGTCATGGATGAGTTTATTAATAATATAGGGAGGGAAATTGTTTTTAAAAAAGGATTTCTTTGATACGGTGGGTGTTGGTTGTATGGAAGCAGGCGTCAGAGAGGGATAGGCCACGGTGAATGATATTTTTAGCGACATTAATTTTAAGGTGGTGTGGATGTTGGGAGTAATAATTAAGAAGTCGGCCAGAGTAAGTGGGTTTAGTATACCAATCAGTGGATAAGGTGTGGTCAGAATTTTTAATGATAAGGAGGTCAAGAAAAGGAAGTGACTTATTGGATTCGAGTTTAACGGTGAAATGGAGGCGGGGATGGTTTGAATTGAAGGAAGATAATAAATGAATAATGATGTTGGGATTGATGATAAGGAGGAGGTCGTCTACATATTTTTTGATGAAACAAATATCATCACGGAACTGTGGTAGAATGGATCCACTCACATCACCTTTCCTCTACCTACTCCCAAATTTTTAATTTACTCAAAAGACCTTAAATTCCGTTACTTCTTCATTGATGTTTCTTTTGTTACCACTCTATTGACATTTCTTTCATTGTTTTAATTTTATTTATATTAATTTTATCCATTTATTCACTTTCCCCATCTTTTCCTATACTCCAGTATGGTTACCTTCTATAGTTAACTTTTTGGCCACTAGAGATCGCTCCTATCCCTTCCCCCTGTCTTAACGGTCGTGTGCTCAGTACTACCAAACCGTTAAATCTAACGGCCTCGCTCTCCAAAATCGGTATGTCTCTTCTGCATATTTTATTTATTTTAAACTTTTCTCTTTATCCTTTCTCCAATTTTAATTTTCCTATTATTCCCCCTTATCATTTTGGCATCCATCATATGTTGGTAATCAAGAGTTCATATTTTTAAGCACCAATTTTAATTTTTCAAATTCATTAATCTAATGTAAAGGAGATAGTTGGGGGGTGCAGTCAATAAGAACACAGAATAAGTAATGAACTTATATTATGTGCCGACGTTTCGACCTACAGTGTAGGTCATCTTCAGGGCTAACAGAGAAACAAACAGAACAAAAAATATAAAAAATGTACAGTAACAATAATATGGTTACTTTTATTATACTTTTTTTCAAACAGACATTGTACACTATTGTTACTGTACAAGAGTTTTCACTTATTTTATCTTTTCAAATTCATTAATCCTATCAACTTTTTTTTCAAAACAGTTATTGTACACTGTTGTTACTGTACAATAGTATTTCTATTATTCACATTTGTTATTGTACATATAGTTCCATACTTTTCTGTAACATGTAACATCATCAAGTCCGTTATCATACATTTTATACCTTTATTTTACTAGTTTTTCTTTATTCTTCATATTCCAACCTTTCTGTATATGTAAATATCCTCATTTTGGTTTCTTTTGTTTAACTCCTCCTTTTGATTTTCCTTTATATTATTATTTTGTACTGTACTATCCATTCTCTACATTTATTTTCTATTTTTTATTTTATATGCGTTATTTATAATTTATCATTTCTGCTCATTTTCTTTAATTTTATTAAATCTGTCTTACTTTATTATATCTGTTATTATTTTCATTTGCTTTTCATTATCAATAATTTTGTTATATCTATCTTTATTTTATTATACCTGTCACTATTTCAATAATTATATCTCTCACTATTTCAATAATTTTGTTATATTTGTCTTTATCTTAATTTTATTATATCTGTCACTATTTTAATTCCTTTTCATTATCATTAATTTTTTTAAATCTGTCTATATCTTTATTTTATTATAATCTGGCTCTTTTTTAATATTCGTTATCTTCTATCTTCATATATGCCACTATTTTATTTTTCTACATTACTTGTCACCATATTATTGTTACTGTACATTTTTTATATTTTTTGTTCTGTTTGTTTCTCTGTTAGCCCTGAAGATGACCTACACTGTAGGTCGAAACGTCGGCACATAATATAAGTTCATTACTTATTCTGTGTTCTTATTGACTGCACCCCCCCCAACTATCTCCTTTACATTAGATCATCCAGTCAACTATTTTCATCTCATACATATGGTAATAAGTATAGTTTTTATTTAACGTTTCCCAGCTGTTATCCTGTAACCTTCCTTATGATTCAGTAGTTGCATTAATTCCTTGAAGGCTGTCTCAGGTATTTTTAATAACATAATTCAGGTTTGTTAAAACTTCTTCCGCGGCCTTTTTTTTCTTCAAGTCTCAAGTCTCCCTATCGAAATCTCAGGAGCCACCGTTGCAGTGCACTCACTTATACTGCCTTCACTACTCTCTGCATTGATATTTCTAGCCGTTTGGGCCCAGTTTGAACTCGTAAAACAAAATATTGTGAAAATGACTCTTTGACATCCTAGTAGAGACTAAATTATTTCCAAGTAGCAAAATGTTACAGAGGTAAAAACAAACATTTTTGTTTGGAAGAGGATTGATAAGTGTTTACATTTAAAAAAGTCAAATGCCCTAGAAATAATAATAATACTAATAGTAATAACTTTTATTTATTCATAAAATATAATAAACATATACAAAAACTTTCTATTTTTTTTCTATACATTTTCACGTATGAACAAAATCAACCTTTAGTTGAGGTTTTAAGTTCGCTTGTTTCTAACTATCACTCTTGCAACCACACATTAAATAATGTACCTTTCCCATCCGTTTCCACTTTTTCCTATCCAATGCTGCTCTCTTCCAGGCTGCCCCTCCGCAGCTCTTCTTTATCACCTTGTCCCAGTCTGTCGGTGGACGTCCTCTCTTCCTCGCGTACTCTCTTTGATACCAATATATAAACTGCCTGGTCCATGTTACAGCATTCCTTCTGATGACATGTCCAGTCCAGGTACACTTCCTTATTATGGACTTTTTCCATAATACCTGGGAGGTCAATCATTGATCCAACCCACTTATTTCCTAGAAACAAACAGTTTACTATTTAGAGGGATCTATTAAAGGCAACATAAAATCCTGTATTATTTTCCGGACAACCCTGTGTTATTTTCCTTCTTCACTCATGATGCCTGAATTAGATAAGTATCGACAGAATTTTTATTCAGAGACTGAAGATTCTTGTCACAATATTAAAGATATTCAACTATATATTTATTCTACATAATTATAATTCTTACTGGTGTATATTATGATGAGTATTCAGAAACGTATATGTGGCATGCTTATTTTTATTTGTTGGTATTATATAGGCATATTAACAAGTCTTGTGTGAAATTAGCTGTCAACACAATCCAGATATTTTGGACATCAAACAATTTTGTCTTTTGTTTTTATTGACTGGTTCGTACTGATGTTGGTAGAATGAAAAAAAAAAGACTAACTTCATCTTAAAGTAATAACAAAGCTTCGTTTTACGATCCTTATCGTCCATCGGTTCCTTAGTTTTGATCAGGACTGAATTATGAGCTGATTTTGATCACTCCAGATTTGAATTGTACTGATCATTATCACCTTCAAGTTGCTAGCTGGATCCCCTTTGATTTTCTTGCACCGTTAGATCCACCATACAAGGAAGGCTACCGTTGAAGAGGCGAAGGACAATATCATGATGAATCCTTGGGAAATAGGTCGGTGGATTATAACCGGGAGCGTTTGCCTCGCAGGGTTCAATGTCGTGTGTCTTAGTGCCCTTGCCCGACTTCATTTGTCTGAGGTCATCAACTATGAATTTAACATGAACCATCTTTAGTTGCACTTTTCTTCAATTTATTAGTATACGTATCTATATTTATTGAACAAACTGTTGAAAGAGTCCCTTTACTATGACACCACTCGGGAGACGTAGGTGTATAACTGTATTTAGAATTAAACAAAAATATACAATCAGATAAATGTGAGATGAAAATGGTGTTAGTCGAAACTATACAATGAGTCCTTAGCTTTAAATCATAAAAATTGAAAAAATAAAAACATCGAGCTACAAATGGTGGATTGAAATTTCCTTTTTTAATTCAATTATTTACTAATTAAAAGTTTTCACTTTTATTTTTAAAAATTAAAATATTTACTTTTTCAAACAAAAAATAATTCAATTGTTATCTAGACTATAAACTTTGACAAAACGTATAGTGATTTTTATTTAGCGCTTAACATTTTTAAATGTATCAACCTTTCGAAATATTTACTATACCCTTTTTAAATTAAATTAATTTTGCTGTTGTAGAAATAGTGGATTGCATTATACAGTTATTGACATATTGTTTTTAAAAATAACTTTTATTTTCCAAAAAAAAAGTAAAAATAAATAATCACTATTTATTGTGACAACATTTATGTTAACTGCTGTTCTGATGATGATAATCCTAAAAATACTTGATGGTGCACTTAACTTGAGTGTCAATAGAGATATTGTAGTCTACTTATTGAGTAGTTTTTAAAAATTGAATTTAAAACATTGCCCCAGTAATTTTTAAATAAACGCAATGACTTTTATGGGAAATTTGTTTGTTTGTTCATTTAACGTCACTTTATGCTGCAATGGCTAATCGGACGATGCTACAGTGGGAGCTCTAAATTTTTCCTATCCAGGTTTAATTAGGATAGGGATTTTTAACGAGTACCTGACATCGTACAGGCTCGGGACCCCCGTTTAACGTCCCTTCCGAAGGACGGCGTAACTAAGGATTTTTTACTCCCTTTAAAAAATCCTAGGGCCACCTGCCGGGCTACGAACCCGCGATCTTGGGTTTAGTAGTTTGTTACGCTAACCACTAGACCACAGGTGACCGTGATGGGGAATTTGATCAAGATTTGGAATATTACACTAAATCGTGCAAAATTTTTAGTTTTTCATTGAATAAAATGAAGTTTCTTGTATTGAAATAGTCTTATATCTGTTTTTCATGACATTCACTAGTCTAGGTAAAAACTAAATTTATTTTAATAAATAATTAAATTTCATAAAGAGGAAAACAAAAACCTTTAGTTGGTTAATATTTTGTTTATTAATTTAGAAAACTTTAAAAAAAAAGATTAAATCCGTCCATTGTAATTTTTTTTTCACGGTATAAATTCAAATTTACTGTAATAAATGTGTTTTCTATGCTAGAATGTCTCAAGGCCAAATTATTGGACGTTTAATTTATGTGAAGTACGTAAATACGGTTTTCAAAATTTATTTTGTTTTTAAAAAAATATTTAATTTGGATTGTTCTCATTTTATATATATTTTAAATTAGCATGTCATGTTAATTAATTAGCATAATAATCATTATTAATTATTCAGGTTAGCTAGGATTTTACGAGAGTAGAGTCCTTGGACTCATGTGGGTCACCTGCTACTACTCCTTAGCAATTGAACAATAATTGTTTTAACGAACTGATCCACTTTGGTAATTGTCTTCAGTCTACTTATTGAGTAGTTTTTAAAAATTGAATTTAAAACATTGCCCCAGTAATTTTTAAATAAACGCATAATTTTTTAAAAACAGTTGTTAAAATGACAGTTTTCTCTTACATATCACGATGTAAAGTTTTATGTACATTTATAGTTTTTTCTTTGGTTTCCGTTTTATCTTTAAAGCAAAAGTAGTCCTGTGGCTGCGAAGTGTTGGACCCTTGAAGTGCTGTTCGATGGTAATTTTAAACTTACTTCAGATCGATAATGTGTGTTATGTTTAGACACACCCAGTTATAAATAGGTCATAATGATCCTTCAGAAGCGCCTCGACTTTGAAAAGATTAAATGCACTTGCAGTGCTTTCAGTAGAGAAACATTTGTTCGATTGCTATAATTATAACCTGATTATTTTAATTTATTTGGTTTATTAGTTAATGTTCTAATTGATTAATTTTAAATTTCTGTAACAAAAATTAAAACATACATATGTTTTTACGTTAATAAATAATGTTACAAGTTAATTTTTTTCTTTCTTTCCCCTCCCAGTTGAGTAATTACCATAAATAGTCGAACAAACACTCGTGTCTCGTGAGTGTTGTTATTTTTTCCCGGGAGTATTTATCACAGTATTCAACAAAATATAATATGTATGATAGTTTTCCTTATATAAATTTATAAATTATTATCATTCGTTCAGTTTGATTCGTACATGTTCTGGAATACGATGTGCAATGCGGTCTGTTTATCTTCAATACGTGATAGCTAAATATACACAGAAAGATGGGCTTGTGGCACTAACCGAACACAAGGCCTGCAGCTCTTCAGTCATGGCTCAGAGGTTGGGTCTGCTGGTTCAAAGGAGAGTAGTTCGCAGGAAGGTTATCAAAAAGTAAGGTTTTCATCATTAATAAACTTACAAAACTTATGTCTCCTGTTATCTCTGACCGTAGTAAACGGCACAATAACATTATTATGCTATAATTTGTTAAAAATTCTTTCGTAGGTTTTAAATTGGTACATAGAATAGATAATGGGTTGTTTGA
Source organism: Arma custos (assembly GCA_037127475.1). Taxonomy (NCBI): domain Eukaryota; kingdom Metazoa; phylum Arthropoda; class Insecta; order Hemiptera; family Pentatomidae; genus Arma; species Arma custos. Next base: position 30,028,148 of record CM073764.1, on the reverse strand, counting down.
TAAGAGGCCTTGTATTAGTGAGGTTTTAAGACTGACATTTGTTATTCTCATAATGTTTATAAATATTTGGTGCCTACCTCTAATCTCCAGACATCTATGTGGTTGCAGATTCTTCGGGCTCTATTCATGATTCTTAAAAAATACAAAATAAAAATATTACTTGCGTTTATTATTTAATTAAGACAGAAATCGATATGTTGCAATTTTTTAAAATAGAAAATTGCATTTAATTAAAAATTTATGGTTGCATAAAAGTAAACTTTGTTGTGCAGTTAAAAAAATTTATGGTTGAGATTTGCGTTATTTTAAAGTTTCCATCGGTTTACTAATAACTATAGATTTAAGATTTAAAACCTTAAAATACTTACAGTATTTTTCTTTAGTCGTTGAAAAATTCTGCAAATTATTGCTCAACGTTAAATTATTTCCGAATAATTATATTTAGAAATTTTTTTTTTTTTTTTTTGTTTCGAATCTCCATTTATTTATATAAACAAATATTTACAATATATATATATATATATATATACAATACATAAATATATATATACGGAAATAATTATAGTACTTTTTCTACCCGGAGGTATAATATTTAGAAAACATCTGATGGACCCATTTATACCACATTTTTCCCTATTTAAAGTAAAAATATGTAAAAAAAAATGTATTTATTGAAATTTACATAAAGTAAATATTTTTGAGTAGTGAATTCGTTACCTTCCAATAATGTATAAAATGTTATAGGACTATTTAACTATAACAAATTAAAATCACATAGTTATTTAATTTTTTGAAAACATATTATCATTTTTCTAATGTATAATACTGTCTATCAATTTTATCTGTCTTCAATGGTTTCGTTTCGTTTGTATGCTTTTGTGTGATTGTATATGTGGGTGCCATTATGTGTTTATAACATAATAATAATAATTATAAGGGACCCGAAGGCTCGATGCCGATAGCACCAATCTCAGCTTAGTATTTCCGTCCATGGACCACAATCCAACTCCAAATCAGTAGTAGTAGTAGTATTTATATTTTATTTTGTAACACCCCCGGCTTATCTGGAAGGGAATGGGGTTGTGAAAGGAAGGAAAGAATAGTAACACATAAGAAGAATAAAGAAAATTAGGAGAACGTACTCTTACTAAGAACTAAGCAATATAAATAAAATGACTATATTTATTTTTATTTAATAATAAAACCAAATTATTGACAAATATAAAAGAAAATGTTTAATAACTTAATAATAAAACCAAACTGTTGAAAAATATTAGAATGGTTAAAAATTCTGTAATTACTACACTACTGGTACAACCAGTTCCCCCCACTTATTTGCTAGGACAAGAAAATCAAAAAAAAACAATAAGGAAATATTATAAGTCTCAGAACAAAAATTATAGCCTGATACTCCACGGTAATCAATGAGTCTATCCCCAGAAATTAAATTGTTCACATGTACCTTGTATAACGTGTAGCGATCCTCCCATCTGATCGGTTCCGCAGTAACCAACACCAATTGTCTCCAACCTCTCACACTGCGACGTTACACCTCTTTGCACACGGGACAGACTGACTCCTTCCGAGCGATCGCGATCTCCCTCTCCCACGCTGGCCACCGTCTAGACGCAACCTCAGCATCCTTGACGATCTCAGCCCCACGATCGCTCGACTAAATGATTTAATTAAACTTATTTTCGGCCAGTCCCGCCACGGTTCTGTTACATCACCCTCCCCTTTACAAAAGAGTGGAACCACGGGGTCCACTCATACAATACGCCGTGGAGTACCAATGGTGGCTGAAACTTAATCCTACACTACACTGTATACACTGCCACTATATACACTCCTGTCAGTTGGTGCTGGCTTCTGTGCGCCCACCGGGTCGATGTATGGTCCTGGTTGTCAATTCTTCCAGAGCTCTGGCATCTTGTATTCGTTGAGTAGCCTTGGACTGTCTGTTTCCCAGCCACTTGCGTAGGCCCCAGGTTCCAAGGACACCCAGCATCAATAGCGCCAAGGTCGTTGTGGCACTCCACGTCCACCATCTTCGGTTAACCCGTTCTTCCTGTATCCTTTCAAGCGCACGCCGAAGGGCCAAGACCCGAACTTCATCAGCGGCCCACTGACCCGCTCCCAGGTTTCCTTGCTGCTCCAAGGACTTCCAAGCCTCTGGTAGGTCTTCCCTCCTAATTGTCGTTTTTTCGGACCCTATGTGTAGAGATATAGGGTCCACGATCTGTATTTCCTTCTCCAACGTCGTGTACGTCGTCCCTCTGGAGCGGGGGAGCAGCCAGTAATCTGCTGTTTTCAGTGTACAAGACTCTGTTGCCTCCCATTCTCCATCACCGTCCAAAATAATCTCTCTGGGTTGCTGATTTCTGCAATTTATCGTTGCCTTGGTTGGCTCGTTGACACTAAAGAGCCATTTCTCTCTCGCCTCGTCCCAAATCCAAGTATCCAGTTGCGGGTCACGTAGTGCCCTCCATTTACACAGCGGTTGACCACTCTGCTCATCCCCAAAGAAGAGAGTGCTTAAGCAGGTCACTCGTCTCCGCTCCATCAACGGAAACAGCGCGGGGCACACCCACGGCTGGGATGTCCGGCACCGTGACAGGTCCCCTTCCTGCAGAAGTGCATAATATTGTCTATCCACTGACACAAGAAAACTGTCCACTGACGTCTCTAATACCACCTTGTGCGGCACATCCACACTCCGTATCGGCATAGGTTGTACCCTATAGAGCTTGAAGGCTTGACCTGACCTAATCAAAGGGAGATCTATAACAACATGCACCGAAGTGGATGTGGCCACTCCATGGACTGCAGCGGCCTGGTAATAATGGTGGGCATCCTCGGGACGAGTACCTGTGAACAAACCAATTCCTGAGGGCAGTACATTGACCACCGTTTGGAGAATCTCACTCAAGGAGTGGGGAGACAGAAGGGCCTGACTCACTGCCCCCCATGATACCCTCTCTAATCCCAAATACAATTCCCTCAAATCACCACTGGCTTTCAGAGCCGTCACCTCCATATTTCGGAGGTTGGATATCAAGGTTAAGGATAGGTTAGTATAAAGGGAAAGCCGGTCTACTTGTGTCTCTAGGGTTAACATCCGCCGGTGGGTAGCTTCCATTTCCTTCTTCAACATTCCTGCGAAGCGTACTAGGTTCCTCGTATTCTCCTCGGTTCGTTGTCCCAAATTCCGTGTGACTGTGAGGTGCTCCGTGGCCAAGTGGACCAATCGCCCTTGTTGCATTGTTAGCTTCCCCAGATCGTCCCTTATCCCTTCTAAGTCGTCAGCATCCGGATTACCAAACACCGCTTTAATCACCTTCCCTCCAATGTTTAGCAGCCCTCTACTCCCTCGTTGAACCGGTAGCAGATTCCTGATGGACAAAACAGCTTCATCCACTTCTGCGACCATCTCCTTGGTCCTCTCCACCTCGTCCCAGTACCCCCTAAGTTCAGGGATATGGTTCAGTGTCCGTCGGTACTCAGCTTCTATTTCCTCTATTACTTCCCTCATCCGTAGTGCTTCACCACACAAGCGAGTCACGTTCACTTCCACTATTACCCGCCATCGCTCACTGCTCACTACTACGTCCCTTTCATCCAAAAACCTCACACCGCTGTGTCCCAGGGCCAACTGCAGCACCAGCCATCCTGTGAACACTGTCGTTTAACATTAGATTACTTTCTTGGCCTCAGCAGTATGGGGGATCGGGGGGTGACCAGGGAATCATCCTCCTCCGGGGCCCACGAGGTGTCACGTGGGTCCTCAGGTGTACCTGGGTCATCTTCTGTGCGGGCCCAGGTTGTTTCTTGGGTATCCTCTGGTGAACTCGGGTCATTCCTCATCCAATGAGGAGTAACGTGATCGACTATGCCCCGGGGGGTTGACAATTTTTCTGGCGTCCTTCGCTCCGTTACCGGGGACCCCCTGCGGACAGTTGAGTAAGCTCCGTCGGCTTGACTCTCCTCTTGGTTGTCGTCCTTGACTTCTTCCATTTCATCCTCGCTGTCCTCGTTCCAGTGTGGGGGACATTCCTCCTCACTCTCATTTTCGTCCCGATGTTCATGTTCCTCCCAGTCACTCTCATCTCCACTCTCCTCCTCCTCCCTTCCTAACTCAGTAGGCCTATCACCTATAGCTGGTTTCAACCGATTGATGTGTACCACTACTTTTCGGCCCGATCCTAACTGTAACTCATACGTGACTGGGGAGATCTTCCTGATTACCTCATACGGTCCCGTCCAAGGACGATGAAATTTCTTGCAATGTCCCAGCTTTGTAATGGGGACATGCAGGAACACACACTCCCCCACTTCGAGTTCTCTGTGTTTTCGCCCCTTGTTCCATTGCCTCGTCCGACGGGTCCATGCCAATTCCATCCTCTTTGATGCCTCCTCATAAGCCTGACTTAATCTCTCCTGCAGCCGTTCCACGAACTCTTCTGCTGGCGTTTCACCGTCCAGTGGCATGCTATTGAAGCCCACAGGCATCTGCACTTCTCGTCCATACAGAAGGTAGTTTGGCGAGTATCCCGTGGACGAGTGCGGGATGGCCCTATAAGCCATCAGGGCATAGGGTACCCATTGATCCCAGTCACGACCGTCCCGTCGTACATAATGAGCCACCGACTCAGCCAGAGTTCGGTGTAATCTTTCCACCATTCCATTGCCCTCTGGATGGTAGGGGGTTGTCTGAATTTTCTGTGTCCCCAGCAGCCGACATGTATTTTTCAATAGGGAGGAAACGAAATTTCTCCCCTGGTCAGTCAGCAATCGATCGGGGGCTCCGTGCCGGGTTACTATTGCCTCTACTAAGGCCCTTGCCGTCTCGTCCGCTGTGATTTCCTTCAAGGGTATTGCTTCGGCGTACCTCGTGAAATTGTCGATCATGGTGAGCAGGTACTTATAACCTCGCCCGCTCCTGGGAAGCGGACCGACGATGTCCATTGAAATTTGCTCAAACGGTCTGGTCGGGAAGAAAGGGGCTTCCAAAGGGGCCTTCAAACCTGGTGGGGATTTCCTTCTCTGACAGCTATCACACCTCGCGACGTATTCCCTTACGTCTGGACCCAGTGTGGGCCAGTAATACCCCTGCTGTACTACCGACGTCGTACGTTCTATACCCGGGTGTCCAGCCCATTTGGCTTCATGGCACTGCTGTAAAATGGCCCCTCTTAAAACTGTTGGTACTGCCAACTTCCAGTCCCCCATGCTGTCACTACCGTTTTTCCAATACAATACGCCCCGTGCATCCTTTCCTCCTGATCCTGATTGTTGTGCTAGATCTTGGCACCACGAATCATCCCGCTGGGCTATCCGTAGCTCGCTCTCATTAAACCCCGGTGTCTTCACTTGTACTCCCCGCACCGCCCTGCTCAAGGCATCAGCATTCGTATGCCTCCTTCCCGCCTTGTGCTCTACTTCATAATTGAACTCCTGGAGCCTTAGTGTCCACCTCATTAACCGAGAAGAAGGCTCCTTTAAGCTTAGCATCCATCTTAAAGCCGAATGATCAGTAACAAGCTTGAATTCCCTCCCAAGTAAGTAGCACCTAAACTGGCGGGTTGCCCAGATGACCGCTAGCAGTTCCAATTCGGTGGCCGAGTAATTTTTTTCTGGGCCTCGTAATTGCCGGCTGGCGTAGCATATGGGTCTTTCTTCCCCATCGCGCACCTGAGACAACACTGCTCCTAATGCCATCGAGGAGGCGTCGGTTGCTAAGATGAACGGGTCATGGAAATCGGGATAAACTAGAACCCGGTCAGACACCAAATGTTTTTTTAGCTCATTGAAAGCATCCTCTGCCTCCGACGTCCATCTAAAAGTGGCATTCTTTTTCGTGAGCTCAGTCAGTGGTTGAGCGATTCCCGCGAATCCCGCTACAAACCGGCGATAATACCCTGCTAACCCCAGGAAGGACCTTACTTCTCTCACGCTCCTTGGCCGAGGGTAGGCTCTCACAGCCTCTATCTTTGTGGGATCTGTTCTTACCCCATGCTCACTTACCACATGTCCAAGATAGGCAACTTCCTTCCGTACAAAGCGGCACTTCTCCCTGTTGACCTTGAGGTTAGCCTCTTGCAACTTACTGAATACATTCCCTAATCTACGTGCTTGCTCCTCAATAGTCGCACTGTAAACAATGACGTCATCCAGGTACACGTAGCATTCTACCCCTTTCAGCCTACTTAATAGGCAATCCATCAATTTTTGGAATGTTGCAGGAGCCCCAGCCAACCCGAAAGCCATCCTACGGTACTCGTAGTGGCCACCTTCTGTGGTGAACGCCGTCTTTTCCCGATCTTTTTCCGCGACGGGTATTTGATGGTAACCGCTTGCCAGGTCTAGCGTCGTAAAGTACCGGCTTCTCCCCAATTGCTCCAACGTTTCATTTATCAATGGCAGTGGATAAACATCCACTTTTGTAACCGCATTGAGACCACGAAAATCAGTACAGAACCGAAACTTGGTTTCCCCATGGTACGACTTCTTTCTAACCAATACAATGGGGGCCGACCAGGGACTCGATGATGGCTGGATGATCCCATTATCCAGCATTTCCTGGATGTGTTGTTTAACAATAGGTCTCTGATGGAAGGGTACTGGATACGGTCGTTTTGCTACTGGTGACGCGCCGCCTGTTTCAATGGAGTGCTCGACGCCTAGGGTGCAACCCCTCTCATCTGGTGGGTCGAACAACATCCCATACCGCTCTAACACCTCTTCAATAGTCGATCTATCGTTCGGTGATAAATGACCAAGCTCAGCGTCCCAATTCCGCTGGTCCACTTTCTCCTTAGACTGGTGTAGTCCCACTACTCCTATCACGGTCTCCTCCCCGTCCCAGACGTCCGCCTCAACCGCCCTCCCCAAGGTTTGTCTGCGGTCAACCACGATCGGTTCTCCGGTCAAGTTGACCACCCGGACGTTCACCATCCCCTTTTCCACTCTGCCAACGCCCCTCCCCGTTCTCAACCCCTTCTGCGGCTGGATTTCAGGTTCTACCATGACCACTTTGCCGTCCATCATTGCCAGCTCCCCAGCTATTATGGCTTCAGCGTACTTTGGGATTATAGACCTCGCAACGGCCCGTACAGTGTATTCCTGCTGTGGCTTCTGAAGCGGTTCTGACTCACTAGGACTTGGCTTCCCCCGATGACACTTCTTCCCTGTCTGACGCTTGACTGCCTCAGCCGTCACCCCTCTAACCAGTACAGTGTTAGACCGAGCGTGAATTTCTATATCGACCTTCTTCATAAGGTCCAGCCCCAATATCCCGTCGTACGCCATTTCAATGTCCGCGACTGTAAACCGATGGCTTACTTTTCTCCCTTTTATTTGGCATTCAACCTCCTGTTCCCCTCTTATACGCAGGGCCCTTCCCGTTACTCCCCTGGCCTTCAGGTTTGACCATCTCACCTTATGACCTTGGACCGGTTCCCTTAACAAGGAGATCTGAGCCCCCGTATCCACCAGCAGAATTTTCTTTTGCCCGGCTATCACAACCTCAAGACTTAACCCGTCGTTCTCCTGGCCAGATATACAGGGAATTAAACCAAGCTTACCCCTTTTGTTCTCCTGGGGCCTCCCTTCGGGGCAAAAGGGCGGCCTTAGGCTTTTGGGTCACTCCCATTTTGAGCGGCGGTGGTACAATGGGAAGCGAAGTGTCCTATTCTTCCACATCTGAAACAAGCTCCAGGGTAGTCTGGTCGTCTCCTGGTTCGCGGTGGGGTCTGGCCAACTCTGTTAGGGCAATTTCTCGACAAATGCCCCCTCTTAGCACAGTTAAAACATTGGACCTCCGAAAGTGGTGGCCGAGCGTTTACCCGCCCCTCGTTCCTTCCGGGCTGCCGGTAGTTTGCGCAAACACATACGGGTGGTTGCACCTCTTGTGCTCCCGTCATCGGCTCTACCTGTGGTTCTCTTACTACATATATGTTTTTTCCCCGTTGATGCTCCTGTAGGGCCTGTTCCAGCTCCAACGCCATTTTCTGGGCTTCCCTTAAGGTCTGTGGGCGGCCGAACAATACTTGCTTACCTACCTCCCCAGTCAAACCCCTAGTGAACGCCTCTAACACCTTCCTTTCTACCTCCCTCGCCCACCACGTTCCCTCGTCTCCGGCTAAGGTTGGCCTGGCCATCTTTCCACCCACCGTAATACATCGGTCGGCAAACTCTTGTATCTTCTCCTTAGACTGTTGGCTCATGTCCTGCAGCACTCTGCCGTAATATTCGAAGGTGTTTGGATCGCCAAACCGCTCCTTCAATACCTCCGAAAGTCGCTGGAACGTAACCTCACCCCTAAGCTCTTCAGCGCCCCTTACGAACGTCGCCGCTTGTCCCTGAAGTTTTAACCGACATATCCTCACTCTATCTCCGTCATCCCAAGCCCCACAAGCCGCTACCTCCTCCAGGTAGTCCAAAAACTCCTCCACTGGCCGCGCAGTCGCTTCCCCTCCCCATGGCTTCACTAGTGACTGTAACGATAGATCTCTGCGAGGTGGTTTAACAACCAGTTTAGCATCTGGTTGATTTGTCTCTAGCTCTACAATCTGCTGCTTGAGTTCCCCCTCCCGCTTTTGAAACTCCTCGTTTAGTTTTAACACCTCATCCAATTTAGCCCTTAATTGACTCTCAGCCGTCATTTTAAAAACGTGAATTTAGTTGGTGGTATTTTTGCAACCACCCCACACCTGACACCACTGTAACACCCCCGGCTTATCTGGAAGGGAATGGGGTTGTGAAAGGAAGGAAAGAATAGTAACACATAAGAAGAATAAAGAAAATTAGGAGAACGTACTCTTACTAAGAACTAAGCAATATAAATAAAATGACTATATTTATTTTTATTTAATAATAAAACCAAATTATTGACAAATATAAAAGAAAATGTTTAATAACTTAATAATAAAACCAAACTGTTGAAAAATATTAGAATGGTTAAAAATTCTGTAATTACTACACTACTGGTACAACCAGTTCCCCCCACTTATTTGCTAGGACAAGAAAATCAAAAAAAAACAATAAGGAAATATTATAAGTCTCAGAACAAAAATTATAGCCTGATACTCCACGGTAATCAATGAGTCTATCCCCAGAAATTAAATTGTTCACATGTACCTTGTATAACGTGTAGCGATCCTCCCATCTGATCGGTTCCGCAGTAACCAACACCAATTGTCTCCAACCTCTCACACTGCGACGTTACACCTCTTTGCACACGGGACAGACTGACTCCTTCCGAGCGATCGCGATCTCCCTCTCCCACGCTGGCCACCGTCTAGACGCAACCTCAGCATCCTTGACGATCTCAGCCCCACGATCGCTCGACTAAATGATTTAATTAAACTTATTTTCGGCCAGTCCCGCCACGGTTCTGTTACAATTTATATGTACATATTTGTATCATATTTTTATATAAAATATTATGTGTAAAAACATAAATTTTGTGTCGTAAACGATAGGCACCTATGACAAGCGTTTAACGCCATAAATCAGATTGATTTATTAAAGTTATCGGATGTTTTTTCCGTTAATTAATTACCAAATCAGGTATATTGATTTCGACTATATGTATAGGATTCTTTATAAAAGTTCAATACCCTTAATCCTTCCTAATATTAAATCTTATGCATTAGTATATCTTATAAAAGAAGTATATCTTTCTGTTATCCATTAACTATCGCAGTTACAGAACAATTTACTGGGTCCAGTTATTAAGGGTATCGAAGTCTTATGTTGTCCCATGATATTCTTCGGAATTTGACATTACTTTTAGCCTTTTTACTGTTAGATATCCTCTCAATTTGTAAAACTTAAAACGAAAAAAAGTAAATAAAAGGAATTCTTTTGGAATCATTATACCAAAGTCTTAAGAAATAGACAGAAAAACATTTTAATTATTTAAATTCATTTGAAAATAATTGTCATTTTTAATTTTAACACCACGAACTAATGTTGATAATAATTTTCCAACAGAGATAGGAAGTAGAATCATTCTAGGGAACTACTCATATTTTACAATCCTAGAGTATGTAGTTAAGCTCATAGCTGTGTCCAAAGAGACCAATTTGAAATTCTAAAAGGCTGTATTCAGAATCATAGTTGCAGTATGGAAACTTGAACTTGTGCCGCATACAGCAAACTAATTATTTTCAAAAGGAAAATAATGAGGAGAATATAGTGTGCAATGTTTGTCGATATAGTTGGAATAATTAAGAGCAACTGCGTAATTACGAGTATCTTAAAGATTGTGACGTAAATTTCTTATAAGTGACTGAATTTTGATTAACAACACGATGCAGCCGAAAATAATGGAAGTGGTGATTGATACTATATGAAGAGGAAAGAACGACAGAGCACCAGGGACTAGAATCTGGAATGAGAATGTTGGGTTAATCTAGGTCTGATGGCCAAGAGTCACTTCGACCTATAGCCCATAATTTGAGTATGATTTGGAATTGATAAATCACAGTTCTATGATAAGTGGCTTATAGTGTTTGAGTTAGTAGCCATGAAAATGTCACTGAAAATATTACAATCAACATACAGTAACTCGAATTTAAAAACAATTATCATCGCTACTACTTGAAGGAAGTACAGCATTTAGTAACAAATTTTGGTATTTTCGAATTAATTATAATATTGGTGACATATATACAATGTTTCCATTCGAGAACAAGTGAGTAGTGAGCTTAGAGTGTATCAGGATAACTTTTCATTCCTTGGGCTTAAAATAATATGAATGTGAACATTGCATGAATTTGGATTTATTTTCAAGTACCATCTATTAAAAAAATCTCGAATAGTCCAGCGCCAGCTGAAATGAAATAAATATTTAATATTTAAACAGAACATTATCAGTTAGGTGTTTTCTTCTTACGTGGACTACATCTTTCTAGAGGAAATGAAATTTAGAAACTAAGGAACCTGAGTTCATCTTCGGTGAGTTTCAATAGCCCGATAGTTCTCTTAAACAGTCCATTGTTTGAAAACAATGGAAAATTGGCTTATCGTGTAAACAATTTGTTTCTAATTGGGTGTAGTCACCGTTACTTTTGGATAGGTCTTATTGTTAAGATGAAATCGTCTGTAGTCTTTATTGAATGTTAGAAAGGAAGGTTGTTTTTTTATTTTTTTAGGTAAGTATATTTTCATTTTATTTTTAAAAAATATGACTTTTGTAAAAGAATAGATATTTAATTTTTAAATTTTTTTTTGGAATAATATTAGTTGGTATATATGTATGGGGAAGAAAATATTTTCATACTTGTGTCCTACATTAAAAGCCTTGAAGAAAACCTTCAGTGAAATTTTTAATAAATAGTGTATCTCTATTTAAGGAATTATTTCTCAGTTACTGAAAAGATTGCTTTGATAGCGGTGCATTTATAATTCTGTTATAATACTTATATTTAAAATTCAGCTGTTAGTATTTTGACCTATTGACATGAATGTAGAATAGTGAAAGCACGTCTCATTATTATAACAATCTAGCAATACTAGATATGGAGCGTTTAGGATCAAAAGGGGATAGCTCCAAAATTAATCATTTCCCATAACTACATTCTGTTTTTCATACTAAAGCTCACGATAACTTGTATTTTTGGTAAATACTAAAAATGTAACGAATAAATAGTTAAAACTTTTAACTCAACTCGAAACGACTACCTGCAGAACTGATATTTTTTCAATATTTAGTCAAGCAATTTTATGCTACCCAAACTTCAGGTTCAGAACCATTCTTAAGCCATGAGAAATAAGACGGATAATTTTCTGGTAAAAAAGACTGGTAATTTTAGGCTAAAAAAGCGAAAAATGTAGAAAAGTCATGTTTCGAAATTACGGAACTATCCGTTTTTGTAATCTTTAACCCTTCATATAAAGAAAAAATACTCCTCAAACCTGTTCCATATAAACAGTGCTATCTATGTATTGACATTTTCCTCATATACCGCGTGTTTTTATTCAGTGTTAAGGAATTTGAAATTTTTATTTTTAAATTTATTTATTGATATTTACAACTGTATTACCTACAAGATATCTAATTTGTAAAGAATAAAGTGTTTTAAGTGTTAAAAGTCATCAAAAGTGACGAGTAACTTAATTTTTTTTAAACCTTTAAGTTCAAAATATTCGAATTTTAGATTTCAAATTCTCCTTAAGGTAATATCCTTGGCCCAATCCTTTACAGTTTATATAGCTTACATCCCAACTAATCCTAATCCTATCCTTATCACGTATGCTGATGATACATGTGTATTATTAGTCAACACCAATCCAGTTATTGCATCCCAAAGCCTCCAATCCCATATCACTAATCTTGAAGAATGTTGTCAAAACTGGAGAATTAAAATAAATTCTCAAAAATCGCATCAAATCGCTTTTACCTCACCTCGTAAACCAATGACTTTCTGCCCTTCAGTATCCTTTAATAATATACCTTATATAATAATATTTTTTACGACTATAGTAATTTGTTATATTTATGTTGTGCTATGTATCATCACTTGTTATGGAGTCCTAATTTAGTTACGGATTGATATAGTTCTATTTTTATCTGAATAATTTACAGTTCATTGTATATGTTTTTGACTCTTATTTTCCCATTCTAAACGCTTTTCTTTCGTAACTTCGGTTAATTTCACGACTTGGATTACCCGGACCATTTATGCTGCTTTATGAAAGCTACTTTTATGTAATTTCATGCTATAAAAGGAGAATGTTAGGTTGCTTGGGCACCTGTTGGGTCGATAGTCAACCTCCACACCCTGAATAATTTCTAGTTTCCGAACAGAGACCAATAAATAGCCTGAAAAAAACATTAAATGCCCGTAAGGTCCTAAAGTATTCCCACACTATCCGTTAAATCGTGCGACCTTCTCGTAAATGCCGGTACTTTCTCCACTTTTCTTTCCTCTTCATGGTTTAAAAGTGATGAAACGTTCGCATCAAGTTCTCACAAAATTGGTCATGAATATTTGAGGGAAAGGCCATGGAAGGGTTTAAGTTTGGTAGCTAACGACTGTTCCGCATGTCCTTATATAAATTGCATTTCCTCTCTGGCTGAATAAGTAATAATAATAATATGGTGGACATAAATTCACATATTCGATAAAAGAAAATTTTCGCTAAACAATATTTTATTTAGAATCTCATTGTAGCTCTTGAACTCGTTATATATTGCGTTCGTAGAATACAGTTTCTTTCTTTATGTTTTATTATTATTGTTTATTTTGGACTACTCTAGCATTGAAATTAATATTTAACCCTGGAAAGCGATTTTTCTATATCATCAGTCAGTTCTTTCTTTCTTTCAACCTACTAATGAGTTTTCGAGAAAACATGCATGTTGTTGAGTAGGACGAATTAAGTTTTTTAGAAAGCCAAACCTAGAATGAGAAAATTTCACTTCTGCTGCCTAAACCTACCTATTCCAGATGACCTAGTGGTTTTTGGAAAATATGGCAAGGAACTTCTGTTTAAGTATTGGTTCTAAAAGAGAAACTAGTAAAGATATACATTAATATTTTTAATATAGACAAAAATGAAATTAATGAGGGTAGGAATCCTCTGGATCACAACTGGCGCAAGTAGAGAAAGATCCTCAGAGAAGGATATGGCCCAACCAAAGATGGAAATCGTTTCCGTATCAAAAATAATGAAGAACTAAAGGACCTATATGAAGAACACGACATAGTGTCTTGCATAAAAAAAACAAGGATAATATGTTTGGGCCACGTACATAAAAAGGATAAAAAAGGCTCCTAATGCTAATCTTATATCTTGAGAGACGTCCAGATGTAGTAAGAGGAAGAGACAGGCCTAGAAAACAGGGCCATTTGGCATTTTTGTAATTGTTTAAACTATATATATATATATATATATATATATATATATATATATATATATATATATATATATATATATATATATATATATATATATATATATATGTTTCAATGCAGCCAAAACTCCAATCCAGCCAAAGCCAATATTCATGGAATAGAACTACATTTATTCTATTTGTTGCAAAGTTTAATATCTACAAATCACAAAAATCTTTAATTTCAAAAATATTAGGAATTAACTTATAATAAATTCTATTTTTTTGTAAGTTTATTTTGTACCTCGGTGAGTGCACAGAGAGGGAAGATAACAATCTTTGAATTCAAACCAAAGATGAGACGTATAAATTTTATCGAAAAATCAAAACTGCTTGTCCTTTTGACAAATATTTCCCTTTTTTTTTCACTGGCTATTAAACTAATTCGGTTTTATATTCATTTCTTGAACATAATGATGAAGATTACCTTGATTTTTAAATGAAATATGACAGTGAGACCTTTGACTGTTTGTGATACCTCTCAAATCTTAAAGCTTAATTTCAGGCGAAGATCCAGATCAGGTACTAACTTATCGAGAATCCAAGACTCCCTAGCCATTTTTTAATTGTTATTTCTTTTCATTGTTAAATCTAGTTGGTATATTCAAAATAAAATTAAATGTCCATTATAATTAGTTTATTAAATAAAAAACTAATCAACAGTGTTAAAGTGGGCCGCGGCCTACTCGCTTCCGTCCTATTCTAGCGTTTGTAGCACCGGGAGGAAGGAGTTTAGGTGCTTGTGAATACCCGACCCAGTTAGCTAACAAATAGCACAGCCATGTTTGCCCTCTTGTATTGCTGAGTCTAGGTTTTTCTGATATCATTGCTCTATCGGTTTACGAAATGTTTATCATTAAGTCATACCCTCCTGAGGCAATAAATTACTCAACGTTTCTGTAAAATATAAACGATTTTACGAATATAGGGATAGTTCGCAAAAATCCAGTTTAAAAGAACTTTTCATGAATGTCCTAGTTGTTCATCGTAGTTCTGTTGAGATTTACCGGGTTTCTATCTTTAGCAGCTCAGGTCCTGAATGGCAACATCATAGGTCACACTATTATGTGTATTTAGCGCTCAGAAATAACTGGTAACTCTTACGAAGCTTTAGCATTATAAACTTATAAAGCAGCTGAATGGGTGGTTAACAATTATTAACATTAAGGTCAATAAAATTGGGATGAAGAGTGGGAGAGACTTCCGCCAAGGCACCTCCATGAAATAGAACATAAATATTTTGCTTGACTCCTTAAAATGAATCACTTCTAATGAATGTTGCATAACAAGCAGGCTAAGAATCGGGCTTAAAGCTGAATCATCTCCACCCACTGTATAAACTAACGTGCCAAATTTATGACAGTACCTTTTAAATAAAATC
Source organism: Arma custos (assembly GCA_037127475.1). Lineage (NCBI taxonomy): Eukaryota > Metazoa > Arthropoda > Insecta > Hemiptera > Pentatomidae > Arma > Arma custos. Next base: position 30,012,864 of record CM073764.1, on the reverse strand, counting down.
AAAGTATTTATGTACTGCTTAAGGAAGTATGATTAATAGTCAGGGTTGAAAGAAGTACCAACATAAAGTAAGGTTCTTTGTTAAGTAAGCAAATGCTCTAATGAATATTTTAAGTAGTCGTCGAATAAATCAGTATTTATAATTTTATTTTTTTTATTTGACTTTCTTTAACGTCGCTTCGACTGCTGAGGCCATTAGCGACGACTGCTCTTGTTTCTTGGATTAAATTTGTGTGTTTTAAATACATCAAAGTCCTCTGTAGTTTATTATTATCTTTGGACGGCCGGCACGTTTCAATGTCCAAATTTATATTATATTTGTAATTCACTGGAAACACAAATTAGTATGGTTTAAAAAATTCTGTGTTCTTACAAAAGAATAATTCGAATACTATATTAATAAATAAAGTTTTCAGTGATTATATGAGTTCTTAAAATTTTAAAACCTGTGCGTTTCGCCATACCACTGATGATTTGTTAAACTTGTTGAACTATATTTGAGAATTAATCTTATAGTTTTATTATGAATTCGAGTACTATTTAGCATTGTTTATAGTTTAGAATGCACATACATAGGATGCTACTTTTTATCTGTGCATTATACCTATCGCCATAGATATTAGCCACCATTGGTTGAAGCCATGATAAAGATGTTACACAAATAGGTCACCGCTACATATTACAGTAAGCTCGTGCCTCGTACACACGTCACAGCGTTACAAGTATTTTACTTACTCGAATCTCTTTATAATTATTATTATTTTTTTACAGCTTAATAAATTCTGAAGCGCAGACTTTAATTAAAGGAGCCTAGTTAGGTAATTATTTTTAGTTAGATGAAGATGAAAGAGCGGTGGGACTGGGGAAAAAAGTAATTACTTTTTTTTTCTTCGTTATGTCGTAGTGAATTTCACAGGGTGACTATTCCGGGTTTCTATAAAACTGAATATTTGAAATTTTCTGGTTATAGAAGCTCAGGTGATCAATTCATTTATATCATCTAATATACGCCTGTTGATGGTTTATACCTGTTTCTTAATTTTAGTATTATCTGCTCCCAGTCTAATTACTGTTTTCTAAACTTTGTCTTTTCTGCACAGTTTTGCTACATTGTAATACCTATCTGCTCTCGTGTATCTTATTTTTACTTTCTATTCCTGGATGTTTTTGTTATTTTTTAATTGCCAATAGTTTACTTACTGCATTTAGGTTGTCACTATTACCTGCAGGAAAATAGCCAACATAATTTTTATTGTAGCTGAAGTAATTGTTAAAGTGATTGATTGGGTTCTCATGCTCTTGAGACACAAGCTGTCTATTTGAAAAGATAATAGCTAAAGGCAAACTGCTAATTAAGAACGTGAAACTTCACCCACGAATATTAATCTGTGAGAATTGATCGATAACGTGTTATAATATGCGAATAGTGTCGTATATTGTGTTTTGGGAAAACTAGTTTATGTACATATATATATATATATATATATATATATATATATATATATATATATATATATATATTATAGATAGTAACATCCTCGGAAAAGGAGGCACAAGTGCCTGAGCACCAGGTACTATGTAATATGTATTATAAATAAATATTAGGGCTTCAGTATCAAAACGGATAAGTCCATTATGTCAATAATTGACTTTTTTATATTTTTTGCTATTGTAGTCGACAATATGCTGTCTTATTTAAGTTATTTTGTTTCTAGAAATATACAATATACAATAAATATATACAAATACAATATACATTTTAAAGAAAAAAAATGTCTTCTTATTAGAAATTTTCATTATATTTCTGTGATAGTTAGATCTTAAACATATTTATCTGCAAGCTAACCATTCATTACCTGCTTTATGGAATAATATTTCTAAGAACAGTAAGTCTCAAAGTAATATCGACTAGAATTGCCCCATACTATCACCCCTTAACGGCTCCGCCACTAATTACAGGTTCCGCTGTTTTATATATATATATATATATATATATATATATATATATATATATATATATATATATATGTGTATATATAAATATTTCCTAATTCTGCTTAATGAATTAGCCCACCCTGGTTTTACGTCTAGTGTTCTGTAGGGTGGGATAAATGACGTTATGTATATTAAATTTTCTTTTACAATCCCTTTTTCATGCTTTATTTTTTCTCTTCGTAGCTTTCCCCCTGGAGTGTTGTTATGTTTTGAGGAACGCGCTAAATGAAGTGAAAAAAAATGCGCCATGGTAATTGCCTTCAGAGGGTTCGTGCTCTGCAGCTAATTCGTTGTTTATGGTTTATCTGCCTCATTAATGTAGCGCATGGCTTCTGGAAATAAGGTCCCTGGCTCATAGCTATTCCAACAAGCGTCTATAGGGTGGCAATTGTCGCAGAAGGGCATTGCTGAAAAAATATCAAGAAAATATATCTTAACTTTATTCATTTATTAGAGGGTGTAGTATTTCAGTCAGTATGGCTGAAGTGGATTCTTAATTCTTGGAAATATGTTTGGTACGATCTGAAGTATAAAATTTATTTCTTTAATATAATTCATAAGCAATGCGATCTCGGATCCCAGAGGCCACTTCATCACGGATACCTCGCTTATAGGGTAAAACTATGATGTTGAACGCATTAACTTCTTGTATTACTGTTAACAAGAAACAGTTTTCATCGACCACCTTCAATAATTGATCATATCGTGTTTAATCTTATTATTTTGTCTTTATTTGCCTATTTTTTGAGTTAAATTGTTTGCACATTAATTCATAAACTTTGGTTATAAATTTGTAATTGTAATTATTATTATTCAAGTAGTTATTTCTAAGATTCAGTTACTTCTAATTATTGAACCCGGTTTGTAATTTTGATAGCTGTTCTGTGGGACCTTTTTATAGCTGGACTGGCTCTCAGGGTGGATTACTTTCTTCGAGGAAGTGAAAGTGAAAATAATTATCGTTTAGAATGATGTTCGTTGATAAGTCGGTTACGCGTGATTATTTATTTGGATGCTCTTGATCGTATTTATTTAACATGGCTAGGATTGTAATAAAATCCTTTAATACTCATTCTGTATTATTAATAACTAGTCTACTTGTTGAAATACCGTTTAATATTATATGTGTGGCCTGGTTCTCTTGAGAAGTGTGCCAAAGTCAAGCGACCAGATACTAAGTTAGTGGATCGATACTAATTCAGTGAGGGTCATCAGGATTGTGGTCTTATCTGATCTGGCATCTTTATTCATATTGTCTATACACGGTTCAGGTCCCTTACCTATACACAAAAGTGTTTTTTGGACTATCACTTAATATAATAATAATAATCATATATAATAAGGAATAAGACTTACTTTTTCCAGTTGCAGTTTTGTTAAAAGTGAAAAAAGTTAGTTTATAACGTGAATTTAGTTGTGTTTTTTTTTACCGTATTAACAGGTTTTCGTAAAACACAACAGTAAATGTAGTTCATAGGATAGCTCTTAAGGTAACTAGACTTACTTCCCGCTCTGGGTTTTACTCTGGTTGTGTTAAATAATTATTTATTCTTTAAATTCAGAATATTTGATCAATGAGATGGCCTTCTTAATTAATGTTTAATTTAATTAAAAACCTGGCGGTTGAGCATTGTCCTATATTGCAGAACCTTTAATCAACATCCAATTATATCCAAGACTAACTGATACTGCCGTATTTTGTTTGTATAATATTTCTGACCTAATATCAACTGCTTTTCATCACAAATAAATGAAAACAAGGATTAAACTCGACTTGAAGTAGAGTTTTCAATATAAAGAAATAATAAAATTAGTATTATTATGATTATTATCCCAAAGTAAAATTAGTTGCTTCTATCATAATTTATGACGCAATATGCCAGAACACACTTCTACCACAAGTGGGCTATAAATGTCGAAGAGTCTTTAGAAGCCTGAAGCTTTAAAGAAGCCAATAATTCTCTATTATTGATTAGTTCATTTTTAGATGCCCTTTTTTTTAGTTTTGTCGGTAAATCTGATAGGTTACAGAGAACATGATTTTCTCCTATATTGTCCTTTGACTGTTATATTTTAGTAATTAAAAATTTAAGTATTGATACATGTATATTTCTTTAACTACAGTTTTTTTTTTGTATTGACTCAAATCTGTTGTCTGTGGGTCTTGATACAATGTTGGCTTGCGCCCTCGAAAAACGCTCTATCAGTTTATTTTTTCATGTTGTATTTTTATATGTATTTGTCGTAATTTTTTACGAAAACATTTTTAACTTCGCGATACTTTATTGTACATATAAATAATGTATACTCGTAAGTTAGTTAACTTATCTAACTTTAATACTTAAGCTAGTAATATGTAAACATATATTTAGTGTAGTGAACCGTTGAACCCTATTAAAATTTCGAATAAACATTTTTCTCTTATTATTTAATATGTCCAATATCTAATACTCGAAGAATAATTTGAGTTGTTTCTTGTTGTTGTTTTTTTATTTAAACATATTAAAAAACATTAATTCGTCACTCAAGTTATTAAGATAAAAATTATTCTTTTTTATATCAGGCCTGAATATTATTATGTGATATCTTTTAATGTAAGATATTTTATGGCTGAAGAAGATTAATATAACAAGTTATTTGTTGATGTTATAAATCGTAATCCAATTAGGTACCGAAATTCAACCTCGTGGATAAACTCATTTCGTACATCAAATATAGCTTAGTATTAGCTTTATAAACATCTCTGCTATCAGTTCACTTGCTACCGCTCTGGGATGTTTAATATTGTAATAATACAACGTTCATAAAATCCCTAATATAAGTTGTATTCTTTTTGTTCTTTATTCTTTATTATAAACCGAAATAATGATTTTTTACGGAATGTATTGCTTACGAAGAATTTAAGGTATCTGGTCTCCTTGTTGTAGCTTCAAGTTAAGTCACTACAAGTCTTAACTTAAGAATATTATAGAGCAAATTAATGAAAAGTTAAAACTTGTTCTTACCTATCTCGAAGTGACAACCTGCGGCACTGATACCTAATTCTAAAATACCTTAAATGTCCTTATGATATTGATTCGCCTAACATTGGCGATTCGCTTAACATTGGGATATTGAAGAACAAGACATAGTATTTCCGAAAAGCCAGCGGGAAAAAATAATACTCCACTTTTATTGTGACATATGGAAAGAGTAGTCTTAAGTTTTTATTTCATTCAGAATAACACTGATTAACCATTCATACAGATATTCAGATTTAGCTCTGACGAGCAGTATGGCCAGCGAAACGTCAGCATAGAACTTTACGTTACAACACGGTCGAAACTATAAGAAATACGTATTGAATAGATTAACATCCATGGAAAGTATACTTTACAATGAATTTCATAAATTTCACTTTGAAATCAAGTGGTAATCAGTTCTTTTCTACATACATAGATTAACCTTACCACTACAACACAAATTAAATAAATTCGAATTGTCCCTGTAATCCAATTGTATGATAAAGGCATGGTTTTGGGGCCAGGATAGAGGTATAAAGTAGAGGAAATATAGAGGTGTACGCTTAGGGTTGTAAATTCTCGGTGCCAATTGCAGAGGCACATCGCTACCCACAGAGCAGGTTCTCTAGGGACTAAAGAGATAAATAATTCCCGCGACCACCAAATCCATTAAATCTTAAGGCCTCTATTGCATGTATGCTTATCTCTATGTACGATTGTATATTTTGTGTTCCTACATTATATAGAATATAATGGAATAGAATAGAAAAGTAACTTCATTCTGTGACAAAGTCCCTTTAGAATAACAGATATGAACAGAAAAAGATATTTTAAGTATAGCATGATTCTGAAAGAATAGGCAGTCATATTCACGGTCCACGATTTGTTTTAAGCGAAAATTAATGAGAAATATAAAGACTGTAGGAATCTATTCTTCATGATAAAGGGAGAAATACTTTATTTATTTATCGGTAATACCGAAAAGTAAGAGATGAGATATATATTAGCATATTTACCCTGTCACGATGATACTATGATCATCATCGTTTTCAAATAATTCCGTTCATTTCGAATTATTTCTCTGCACTATCCAAATTCTCTGTATAAAAAATAAAACATCGCGAGTGACATGGCACCTCATGCCCTTTTAAACCTTATTAGTCCTATGAGTCAAATAACATTCGTATACTTTATAATAGTATAGCACTAATCGTCATTATTGCTACTTCGACCTAAAGCCTCTGACTTAAGATAGTATATTTCTAAATCTGTCTAAAGTTGTATTTCAATACCCACTGGTTACATCTATTACCGAAATTTATCTATATACAGTTCTCCCAATCTCGCTTACAAGGATACAAAACCGTTCAACCTTGTTTTTTAGTCCTGGTTATGTTTTAATTAATGAGACATTAGCTTGTTAGAACGACTACATTAGAGACTATAGGGTTTGTATTGGGATATTCCATCAATATCCTAGTAACCTTCTTCATTGTACTTCGTGATACTATTCTAAAAACATAATATGCGTAGTTCTCAGCTTGTTTTTAATGAGCGGGAAGTAGAGCGGAGCTAACAACTTGGAATAGCTTCGAACTGTGATTAATCCAGTAGAAAGTTCCGTTTGGATTAATGGATACTTTTGTTGCGATTGCCCAACAGGCTTTGATTTTTTGATATGCTATATTTTAATATGCAATCTCGTTTATATCCCCGTTTCCTTAAAACACATAAGGATCTGATGTATCACCACGTTTTTTTTCTTATTGGAAATTTAGTATGGTTTCTTATAATGAGTTAGCCCAATCAGTCTCCTGATTAAACAATTGGTTTAAATTTAATATAAAAGTTGTTTTAAACCCGTTTGAGAAAGTTTTCTTTTCAAATAATTTCCTAAGTGAGTAAAAAATACTCCTACTACCTAATCAGCTGATGAATAAAATATCGCCAGCACTTTGCGTACCCTTAATAAATGTCTAATATCTAATGCGAGAGTTTAGGTAGTCATAAACGATTTAAAAGAACCTTGTCCAACCATAACCTTTCTTTCTTTCACAGTACTAGTTATTAGTGAGTATGAATTAATCATTTACAAATCAATTATCATTGTGAAGTTTATCATATGATATCTTATGTGTCGATTTTGTCTTTGACCCTTTATCGTAGTTCAGGACTAAAATAATATAAAATTTCTGAAAAAATGGCCTGAAACAGGCCCACCCCCGAGGTAACTAGGTAACTTAACGCGATGCCACGTAATCATCATTATACTCCGCTAGGTCGTCAGATTGCATGTTTTTGCTTTCCGGGACATTGCATACGAATTTGTTTGGTATTGTAATTACTATTGTGGAACAGCAACAAATATTAACATTGTATTTTTTTTTCTTCCACTGAATGGTATGTACTTCAAAAATTACACCCTCTTTGACTTTATATTAACGTTAGTAGAATAATTTTAGTCTATTTTATTCATGGAAAAAGAATACTTCTTCGTTTGGCTTAGCCATTTGTTATTATAATGTTGTTGTATTTTTTTTTCAAATAATAAATTATTAATAAACGTTTTAAAGTGTAAAGACATAATACTGTAAAAACACAAACGCTTCATTTTGCAACTGCATTGCATTTAAAAACCTTCAATTATGGTTGTAGAATTATTGTAGTTTTAATAGTGGTCGTACAATGACTTTGTATTGTTTAAATTAAAAGGATTAAGATTAACAATAATCATGATGGGGCTCATTCTTCAAGTACTTCAAAGATCCAATGTATGATTTCCTCTACGGAATCAGTGAGAAAGGTAGGGGTTAAAAAATAATGGAAATGAACATTGCATTGCGATGCATTTTCGCAAGCATTTAAGGTACGTTTTTACTAATCAGGGACAAGAAGATACAGAACATACAGTCAACAAGTAAACGAAAATCTATTTAAATGAAAGTCAATAATAATGAGAATAAACTAAAATTGAAAATGGAACAGGATCTATAAAAAACCTTTTAAGTTTTAGGTTTCTTGGTTTTAGGAATTTGAAATTATAGCGTGGACAATTAATAAAAGAATGAGATAAGTTCTATCGGACCTAAGGCCCTCCAGGAGCTCACCCATCCTTTGTATAGTGGATACCCTAAATAAAGGGGAAGAATCATGTCACCTCCCTGCACAACTGTTGTCCAAGAAACAGTACAGTTTTTAATATGTATTGAAGGCAAGACCGTCCATGGGTTGTAGTGGTACAGTTTTAAAAAAGAATATATTTAGTGATTCTTGGAATCATTGAACTAACTACCATTGCCACTGGATTAAGTTTCAAGACCTCCTAGATATCATTGACTGAGGAAGCACTCCCATGAGCTTGATATCTCTCATTAAATAACTCTAGATTACTAGCTTGGACAGAAGAAGAGGTTTGAAGCTAGCGCCCATTGTCCCCCCTGGGACATGCTGCGGGATCCAACGGTGCTTGGCGTGTCATCAGTGACACCGTTAGTTGTCCAGGCCTACCAAGAATTTTTCTTATGGGCACCTGTAATAATCAACATGCGTAATAAATAATAATAAAATTAGTTTTGGGCATTTACTTTATAATTGTATTATATCTCAATTATTTAGATAAATTGTGCCTAAACAGCAGAATAAGGATCTAATCGAAAGAACTGAGTTTCTAAATTCGACTTAAAAGAAACTTTTTAAAAATGGCTACCGCTAGCCAAATATGCTTCAAGAACAATTAATGTTTTTCTAAGTGGTTTATTCTTGACCATTACCATATTTTAGCAATACTAAAACAATCAGTGGTCACTAGTGGTTTTGTGGTTAGCATGAGAACCTTCTCTGCCAAAAATTTTGGGTTTGGCATTGAAGTTTTAGAACATACTGTTTTAATGCCAATGCTCTTGAATTGTTTTTATTATTATTGAATGATTAGTTATCAAACTTTCAAATGTTTTATTTTTTGGATTATTACTAACACTTCACTGAGTTAATGTTTGTACTTCATTTAATTTAGTGGTATTTTTACCTGTATGTGATGTGTATGTGATATTTTGCGTAATACAATATTGTTGTTTATTAATTTATTTCTAATAAAGAATATATATTAGGGCGTTTAAATTATTTTTCAATGATTGGTATGTTAGTTAAGTAAATAATTAATTATTGTTTTGTGGCATTTGAGATTGACACCTATCAACTGTCTGGAGTCAGACAATGTGGACTGATTGGTCTAGGTGCTCCAGTCAGCAAATATTGATGGATTAGGCGCCTGTGTCCAATTGAACTCGTGTTTGTTTAAATTATAGTCTTCTGCTATTGTGAATTGAAGATCTTCTAGAAAGTGTTACATGCTTTAGATATCTTAGTTTGTTTTCTGCCGTTCTATAGATATTGATAGCGTTATTGAACAGATACTGGTTACTTTACTGAGTCTTTACTCAGGGGAGTTGTTTGAATGAAGAAGGATGTAATGAAGGAAGAAGTTAAGATATCTTACTTAGAGAATGAAGAAATAGCGTAGGTGAGAAGATCAAGAATGTAGTTTTTTCGAAAAACTATTTTAAGGATCTGGAAATGAAAATCATCAAGGAGAGAGAATGCCGTGTGGGAGCATGAAAAAAGCTACTTCACTTCGGTTTACCAACTAGAGACATGAGTGTGTCTGGGAAACTCGAAAAGAGTACTTTTTAAAGCAGTTTAGAAACATCTTCTGCCATCAGGTGATTGACAAGACTTCGTTATCGATGTAGAGGAACAGGAAACTGTCATGTTTTTACTAAAATGGAATCAAGGCATCTTATGATTATGACCATTGCAAGAGATATAAATTTAATATGCCGAAGGATTGAAGAAAATAAGTTAAGATAGATTTAAAGCCAGACAAGTTGAGGTTATAACACTTCGAAAAATAGAATAGAAAAATAATTGAAGATTCAAAGCATTATTTTGTTGATGCATTTGGAATGAACAATGCTACTTTTAGAGGAGGTATGGTGTATATTGAGAGTTCAATAATTCGTTCTGTTCTTGATTACTGTTATGCAATATGACTTCATGAATAAAGTTATGTCTTCAGGTATAGTTTATCTTCTCTTTTATACCATTCCTGAGGCCATCACGTCGGTGTGACGTGTTTTATACCCAGGAAAGCCCGATCTCGGGGAATGAAATCCGGTGAAGGTTCTGGAGTTTTCTAACTTTCTTAGCTTCAGTTTTCAACTTTCCTTTTCACACTTCCTTGTCAAGCTATGATTGATGACTTTTTAACAATATAGATCTATTAATAGACATCTATGGTTTGTTTTATGCAAGGCCTGGAAAGCTGCCGAGGACCAAAGCAGTTTTATTTAAATGGTTGTTAATTTTTTGATATATCTTACAAAGGAATAATTTAATTAAGAATTAATCTGTTCTGTATATAGTTATTGGAACTCAACTTACCACTCGCTGAAGACAATACCTGGACTCCTGTACTGAAAACAGTCTTTATTTGTATTAGAAATACTTTTATATTTAATATGAAGTAAGTCAATTTATATAAAAAGCCTTTTTTAAACTATTGTTTTGCTTTCATATTTTTATTCGCCCCAATCAGAAGGGTGGCTGTAACAAAATATAATATGATAGACAATGCAGTTTAGACTTATTATAGTTTGATTAATGAATAATTTAGTTTTATATTTATAAATACAATTTGTTTTAAGTATAATGGAAGAATACAAGCCTTACTAATTAAAAGTCAATCCTCACAGGCCAGAACCATAACATCATCCTATTTCGGTCACATCCTGATTCAACACACTATTCGATATTATTATGAACAATTTAATTTTGATTTAATATAATGCAATTGGGAAAAACCACAATGCAAAGCCTTATGTTTCAAAAAATACACCTACTTACTTTTTGAAACATAAGGCTTTGCATTGTGGTTTTTCCCAATTGCATTATAATAAATAATAGTGTTTCTTTTTGAGTTTTTGGCTCTATTTTAGAGAATTTTGATTTAAGTTTTATAATTTATTGTGAAATAGATAGAATCAAATTTTTCTTTTGTTATTGGGGTAATAGTCGGTACAGATAAAAAATACTTCAATGATTTTCTTGATTGCCCTGGTTTCAATTCAGTGATTTCAGGATCTATTTCTTTACTTTTCCACTTGGTAGATCAAGAGCAATTCAACTAGAGTTACCTAATTATCTAATGTTTTTATTTTGTTTTATTCGTTCTGTTATTGATTTATTCTTGCTCATTTATCTGTTGTTTTATTTTTAACAATATTTTTATGTTTCTAGTGGTTATCACTTTTTTTATTGGCTTATCAGTATTTTATTACGTTATTATACTATCATGTTAGTGATATTTAGATTTTAATGTTAAAATAATGATTTGTTCTCCATATTTGTATTGTGGGATCGAAAAGGTTATGTCCATTGGTTTGTCCTATTCAAACTGTTAATAAGTAAAGAAGCCTGCTCGACGGTATTTTGTAGAATGTTCTGTTAGAATAAATACTCTACGTCTTCCGTTTGTTGTAAATTTATTTAATTTTTTCTTATTCTATATTAATACAAGGAAAATAATCAAGATGAATTAGCTTAACTAATCTTGGTTCTTATTAACAAGTTTTAAATGTTAAGGAATTCCTACTCCCTACATACTTTCTCTTTCTTCAATTCTATCTCACAAATTGAACTTTTCAAGTAAACCATAATAATTTCTATTCATCCCTCATTTCCCAATCTGTTGGTGTTCCTTAAGTAGTATCCTTGGCCCAATCCTTTATACAGTTTATACAGCTGGCATCCCAGCTCATCCTAATACTATCCTTACCACATATGCTGATGATACACGTGTATTATCAGTCAACACCAATCCAGTTATTGCATTCCAAAGCCTCCAATCCCATTTTGAAGAATGGCATCAAAACTGGAGAATTAAAATAAATTCTCAAAAATCGCATCAAATCAATTTTACCTTACGTTGTAAACCAATGACTTCCTGCCCTCCAGTATCCTTTATACTCCAGTATCCTACTGGCGCCTCTAGAAGAGATCCGATACTTAGGGTTGCATCTCGACAAACGATTAACCTGGAATCCTCATACAAGTCAGAAAAGACAAAACAATGCTCGACGTTTCAGGCTACTTCAACACTTACTAGACTAACACTCTAAGCTACCAATTAATTACAAAAGACTCATCTACATGACCATCATACGACCTATTTGGACTTACGGAGTAGAGCTTTGGGGCTCAAATAGGCCATCGAATTTCTCTAATCAAATCCCTACAATCCAAAATCCTTCGTAAAATCTTATTTTGCTAAGAATAAAGTCATCCATAAAGACCAAAAAAAAAAAAAAATTTTAAGGATAATAGAATCCATGGCAATTAAAACATAATTCGAAATCATTCTATAATTGCAATATTGTATCGTTTGTGCTTTTATTTATTTAAATTAATAATAATGTTAATATATTTTAATAGAAGTTAATGATTTTTTATATTGAATTTAACTTTCCTTTTTATGGTAACTTTTTCATTTTTACTTTACATTTTCATACCTTTTTTTTTTTAATTAAGAGAAATTTTATAATAATGCCCATTAAAGAAAGCATGACTTATCACTTCCTCATCATTTCTCTGAATGAAAAAAGGAACAGTGGGTAGATAAGAAATACTAAACAGTGTCTTAAATGGAAGCTTTTTTATAATTATTTAAAAGATTTTATTGTACGTTTTAATGACATTGATAAATTTTATTCATTTATTAAAACTAATGTAGTTTTATACATTAATTTTTACACTAGATTTACGCAAATATCAGTTTATAGCCAAATTAAGTTAATTATTTGCTAAAAAAAAATATTTTCGTCAATAAGGTTTTACTAGCGTTTTAAAACAATGAATTCAATTATAATCTATAAAATGTTACATTATTATAATATTTTTTTTACGGTTTTCTTCCATAGTATCTATTCTCAAACAACTAAACCAATTAAGGCGCTTGTATGAGAAAAGTGCAATTTTCAACAGCTTGAACTGGTGTTTCAAATATGTATCAACTGGTGAGGGGTGTAGTCAAAGAATTTCAACACACTTGAGTTGGCTCTACGTTCCTTCGACCTGGTAGTGGCCAAAATATTTATAATATATTATAAAACATAGTTAATAAGTTATAATTATAAGTGTTATGAAATTCATTGTCCGCACCTCCGAACAATTTCTACACATTTTTAACATCCAGGTTCAACCTTATCTCATTTTATTTAAGTGCAGGTGTTACTTTTGCCACAATGTTTCATCAAGCGTAACATTTCGCACACCTGTTACCTGAATAGACTTTACATCACATGTATTTCTGCTGTTATAAATCATATTGGTAATATTGGGTTGGTGAAAAGGTAATTTAGGATTGTTTCTTGTTTTTCAAAGCACATTTATTTATTCAAATTTCAAACACCGACCAATGATACATGTGACATTTTGATCAATGTTCTTTTTCCATTTTTCTGGTAAACTCCTGAGGCTTCTGGGCGAAAAAGTGTACCAAGTAGTTTTCTGAGCCCTCTTTTGTAGCCAACTTTATACCATTAAGAGAGTTCTGAACAAACTGGAATAAATGGTAGTCACTGAGCAAGGTCCGGGCTAAACAGTGGATGCAACAAAACTTCCCAGCCAAAGTTGCTTCTCTGGCCTCGACTACAATAATTTTCGCGCAATTTTTTTTTTTTTTGCACGATTTACAAACGAATACTTGGTCCATTAAACTGTTCACTGTTAATCCACATGATGTTTCTTTTGGCATCTAGTCTTATATAAATGGTTCAAAAATGTTTTATAGTATAAGTTTAGTTCCGTGGCGATGTTGCAAGATGATGTATGCTGGTCTACCTTGAATTTTCTTACGAATGACCGGGCAGGACCGATTTTCATTTAGATTTTCGGAACGAAAATTATTTAATCAATTTGGGCACTGCCTTTACTTAAGGACTATTCACCATAAATAAACCTCACACAATTTTCGATGAACCTAAGCATTAGTTTTCCTTTTTTGGAAATAAAAAATATGAAGAAAATGTCTCTCTGGAATGACTCCATAACTTTTGACTGGATAAACGAAACACTATTCTACGGACTGCTACCTTTCAGTCATACTATGGCATCATTGAATAAGTATTTATGGAGATATGAAGTCATCTGTTGCGAAAAACAGAAATTACTTTTTCCTCAACTTATTAAATATCTAATGTTGACTGAAAATGGTTAAAATAAGAAACCTATAAATTTCTTTTACTATGGGAGACTTTTTGTAATTTTTTTTTTAAATCCACTTATTGTGAATATTTCGTTAGACAGATTGTGGTTTTAAGAATAAAGGATTATGGTCATTTTTACTGTAACATTAGCGGTAAAATAGCAATTATTCGCCGCTAACAAAGATATAGGAGGAACTGAACAGCATCGCGGAGGATGTAGAGCGTCTCCGGAAGTTCTGTGATTAATTATTCCGGCCGGAAGAGTATCTAGGTTTTGTTTTATTTCTCTCTTTTTTATATGCACTTGTCGGTCATTCAACTCACCTTCTTTTTTTTTTGAATGCTCAATTTTCTTAATTAGTAAATGATGAGGTAGAAAGCTCCTAATTATTATTTTATTTTTATCTTATTTTGTGATAAAAAAATATATTCATTGATTCTATGCTCGTACTTTATAGAATATATATCACAGCGATTACTACCGTTTGTATTGGATATGTTGAATAGTTACCCTAATGTATATTAAGCATCATTATCGACACTCCAGATCTTTGCATTAACCTGGCTCTTTGCCTTCGGCCATGTTCTGAGGTGAGAATAAGTACAAGATATAAGAAAGTGAAAAATCAAAATGAAAGAAATTTTTGCTTGAAGCAACCCAATTCTAATGAAACCCTTAAAGATATATTAGGCATAAGAATTAAAAAAAAAAGTATTAACGAGCAGAAGCCAATCATCAGAAGTGATCTAATAAATGCAATAATGATTCAAATTACAGTAAGACCTCAACAGATTCCGTTGGGTTTCGTTTATCTCCTAAGTGATGGTGACAAGTGGAAGTCGACAGTGACCAATTATTACTAATGAAAACAATGATAAATTTAATGATATCAATGAATACGAATTTTACGATGTGTATAGAGAAGTTAGTTATCTTGAATTTATTTTGATTGTACCTATGGGGCTTTTCCATTGATAACGCTTGATAACCCTGTTCTGAAGTTGTACCAGAAGAGATAAAGAACTTCATTGTAGTTTACATCTGCTATTCGTAAAAAAAAAAAAATAAGCTATAAGAGTGATAAAGTAAAAAACGCCCATCGTTTTTGTTTAAGAAAAAAAGTGACTATAATAATTATTGACTTAAGTTCCGGATAACCTCTTATTTATTTCCACATCGTTTCAGAGACCAACTCATTTAAGTACAAGATATGGCAATATAGATGGGTAGAGGGGTAAAAGACCTCTTTGTTGATGTTATTTTTTTTAAAGACTGTTATCATTCAACGGGCTCTGTCTTATCAACGGTAGATATAATTAGTTGACAACTGTGACTTCAATTTTATTATTATGGACTACAGAGTTACTGAGTATTTTATTGAGGTTGATGTCTTAGATTTATGAGTTTATTTGGACTGTTGATGTGAGATTTGCTGGAGTAGGTCTTCACTGATGTGAATTTTGTTTTGGAGTATATTCATATGACGCTTGCATTGGCGAACTTTGACTGTTTATTCATTTCCCAGTATTTTAGAGACTTAAGGCTTTGTTTTTTGGAGTTATCGAATTGCTTTCTAATGAATATTTTTTTTTTTAAGTTTTTCTCATGTTTATTGGTTAAGTAAAGGTCATACTACAATCAAAAATAATTTTATATTGCTATAAATAGCTTCCATAACAAGAACATGTTCAACAAAATGTTTTTAAAATAAGTACCATTTATAAACCTAAATAAGCTAATTTCAAATATTTATGTAGAATTAAAAAACACAACAAAAAAATATTCTCTTTCAAGAAATTATGTAACTCATGCACAGGCCGCTAGTTGTGAAGCGAAGCTACAAATTTACCCCTTACCAAAAGGCGCTAAACGCGGCTAAAGACGTTTTTACATGTGTTCATGCTTTTACTAAAAAACAACATAAGTGATAATTGTTAGTTGGTAAAGAATGAGTTGCGCGAGTAAAATGCAAAAAAATATATATATATATATATATATATATATATAATTGCTTATTTGCGCTGCTTGAAAATTTTCTCAAACTGGCATTAGCAATTACAATGCCTAAAATAAAATGATAAGCTGTACTTTTTCTGTGGTAGAAAGCAGAAGATTAATATTAGATTTGCCTTACAAACTGTGCCAGCGGAGAAGAAAGTGGAGCCGACCTATTTGCCGATTAACATTGAACCTGGTTCAGTTGCAACCTGAACACTCTGCAGCTCTTCCCGTTTCTTTGCTCCGACTTTCCTCTCTGTGATAATTCACATAACGCGGGTGGAATTCTAACTTAGATCGAGAGCAGTGTAATTAGGAACACCCACATCAATCGTGTCTTAGCATTTGACCTGTCATTAAACGTTGATTGCTGAACTATACCTTCATCCAATTCTGTAGTACCAGCTAGAAGTAGTCTGTTTTATAAAACTAAGTAAAATAATTTTACGTTGTTCAAGGTAAAATAGGTTAAATGATGAATATGTCCGAAGTAATGTCAGAACGATTTGTTCGGAATTTATTTAGAAATGATGTGCACCTCATCAAGATTTTTTTTATTAATTGTAAATAATTTATGTTTTCTTTGGTTACTATTTAAACTGAACAATATTTACCATCAAAATTTGTCATTATTCTCGCTAATAGTTTGCTTATATCTAAAGATGGTCTTTTCTGCGCCTTGAAATATCTTTCAAATAAAATACATGGATATTTAAAGTGATTCATATATTCAATATTTTATTTTATGTCTCATGAAGTGCTTTAGTAGTATTTGAATTATTATGTAGATTAATATTACTTAGAATGAATTTAGAAGTCTTATTAGGAAATAAATAATGTTGATGATATAGTATATTTACACAGTTTTAATTATTCCCGTAATAACAAAAGATTGCTCAATGCCGTTCACGGATTACCACTAAAAGCCAAAATCCTAAGCCCAAAGACCATTCCTAACGCAGTTCTTCCTCCTATGTCTTGGTAGAACTGCGTTTAACTATGGAGTATGGTTTAAAGGATACTGAAGGGCAGGAAGTCATTGGTTTACGACGTAAGATAAAAGTAATTTGATGCGATTTTTGAGAATTTATTTTAATCCTCCAGTTTTGACACCATTCTTCAAGATCAGTGATATGGGATTGGAGGCTTTGGGATGCAATAACTGGATTGGCTTTGACTGATAATACACATGTATCATCAGCATACACTTTTTATTATTAAATCTATTTTTCATAGATTAGCATTGAAGGCTAGTTTTTTGGTGGGTAGGTCTCAGGACATTTTATTCTTGAAGGGTATTCTATACCGGTATTGTTTTATTATTAATTTATGCAGTTATATGGTTCATGGATGGGTCATGAAGTCGCTAAACCCTTCTGGAGCTCTTCAAATCACTATCAGTCATGAAGATCGTAGCAGGAGTAGTTGTTCATTTCCTGAATTTAGGAGACAAACCTGGCGATTAAGTCAAGATAGTTGCTGTTAAGGTACCTAGTTGATTATAATAATATAGATAAATGAGGAGCATCATGTCGATATATATTATCTTTGATATTAGTATATTTTATTTTTTTCAAAAGAGCAATTAAATATTCGAATACAAGACCTAAATTTAATGAGGAATATTTAATAGCGGAAGGAGTGGGTGTAGAAAGCAAGCTGACATAGATTCGGCTGGTAGCTGCTTCGTAAGTGACACTCCGTCCCTTTTACAACTTTCATTTTAAAGCCGTTAATATTTGTTCGCTTTCTTGCAAATATTTTCATCTCAAAACTTCATCCTTAAAAGTTCATATTTTTGACAACTTCAGGGCTTATCCGTGTAATATTACGAGTATCTGAACGATATGAGGATGGTTTTGAAATGACTACATACTGGAGAATTTCTTCGGAGATCTTAAGTATTCTGGTCTCTATTCACCCTATATTTACTGTTCCTCTATTAAACACACATGCATTTTTATAAGGAAATAAATTATCTTCTCTTGTTGTTGAAAATAAATTCGAGAGACTATATTTTATATACTATGTAAATGTCTAATAACAAAAAAAAATTTAAAAAAAAGATACAGAACTACTGCTGCTCACATTTATTATTAGATATATTCAGTGGGTTTTTGCTTAACTCAAGCCAATAGTTCGATAAGAAAGAAACAGTGTGATCAATATTTATTTTTCTAAAAGAGTCTACATGAATGAAAAGGCATAAAGAAGATTGATAATTGGGCGTGATCAATTATTACAATACATGTTTTAATCTATCAGTGCAAAATTTGATATAACTAATATAATATATGAGGCGTTCAGGATAAAATGCAGATAACTCCAGGTATTGAAAATTGACATTTTACATTAAGCCAAACAATGCTTTATGGTTATGAAAGTCCAGGTTCAGAACCGAACTAAAATCAAGAGGAATAAGGGGGCAATGTATCGCGTTAGGCAAAATGTTTGACTAAACTAGTGAATCATGTGAAAAAGTAAGTTTTTGAAATTTAGGAGTTATCTTATTTTGATCTTGAACACCTCATCATATCATCAAAAATCATATGAATCGCTAAAGCAGTAAGGCAGCTGGTCAACTCTTCAAAAAAGAGATCTTGTCCTGAATTAGTTCCCTAATCGCATTAAACAAAGTATCGAAGGCGTTGTCAATTTGTGGACAAGTGTCGTTTCTGTTGTAAACGATGCCTATTATCTCTGGTAAACAATAAAAATTTGAAACTAAAGAAGTTGAACTATTTACATTTTTGTAAGCGATTTCAACTAATAAGAGATTCTCGTATAGTGAAGGTTTCATTTTTATATACTTTAATTTTTAATTTTAATAATTTATACGCTTTAATTTTATTTATTTTTTATTATTGATTATTACGAAATTCTGCAGCTTAGAGGATCCCAATGTATTCACCGAAACTGTAAGTATGAGCTTGTGAAATTATACTTTAAAAAATTCACGTTTTTCATACAATATGGTCACAGATTTCGTTGAAATTTTCCCCTTAATCCGAGACAAGATTCCATCTCTGTGAATCTTTTCTGATAATCAATTTTCATTTAGATTTTCAGGTTCATAAGTTAGGCATAATTAAAATTGAGCCTGTGTATCGTAAAAATAATCGATGTTCTTCACAATTCCTGAAAGATAAAATATTACTGACTCAGCCCTGGCTTATTCAGACGCCGCAGAGGGGTGCATACATATGAGCTTCTCCTCCCATCCTCAACAAGATTACACAAATGAAATAAAATCTATAATTCTAATGGGTTTGGCCATTTCTGTCTTATTTTTTTTCTGTTCCACCACAACCCGTGAAGAGTGTAGTTCAGTACTTGGTAGTGACTTTACTGTTTCTTGGACAACGGTTGTGCAGGAAGGTGATCTGTCCTAAATCACGCTCGATCGCCCGATTCCCTCCCCTTATTTTAATTTATAGTGACGGGGTGAGGGTTCTAGGTCCTATAGGATCCATCTCCGGCTGCTAACAAATTTCATAAAAGTCGGCCAGCTAGACTTTTATTTCTGTTCTTACGAGCTAAATAATATATCTCCTTGGATTGAGTTTTAAAAAAAGTAATATTTCTTGAGCTTCCGTAAATAGTATATAGTATATATTCAATGTACAGAGAAGCAATAAAAAATAAATTGTTATGGAGTCAACATTCGTACATCATGTAGCGCCAGATTCGTAACACGTTTTCTTACTCCTCAACACAAACACTATAGGTATCCCAAAATCCGCAAAGAAACTGAAAAATTTCCATATACTCGGCCATGAATAAAGGAAAATTGCTTCTCGCTTTCAGGTTTTACGGAAATCCATTTGACCGAAGAGCGTATCCAATGTTGCGTTTGAACAGAGAAAGTCACACATCGCTTATAACTGCCCTCATTCTACTTCAGTTAATGGAAACTAGTTTAGTTCGACTCGACATGAACAATAGTCGTCAGGTGATGATAAGGCATCCATTGTCTTATGGAAGTTGCCTGACTAGTATTCCGAATTAGGAGGGTTCAGTTTTCTGATGAACATTCGGGAGAAATTAACATAGCCATCAATGATGAAAAACGTTCTATCATTTGCATTTGACTAACTTGCTGGACAGCCAAACTGCTACAACATTACTGACAGACACATTACCTCAGACTCCGACAATGAGACTGAAATGTGTCGGGAGCAGGGATTTACAAGTAGTTAGATTAAACATGCTTGGAGTTCATTCAATGGGAGGTTTCTCTGTATACGCTTCCACGTTAGTGGAAGTTTTTGAAAAAATCGTATGTGTCATATGAAAAATATGTGTCAAATGACATTTGTATTATTTCTTAAATTTATTATTAAAAATAATGTTTTACATTTGTAAATTCATGACGAATTTGTATGTACACAAATTTAAAATTTGTTAAAGTTAAAATTTTACGTTAAATTTAAACGGCGAGGGCGAAACAGTGGCTTTTTCAAATCAGTTTTCGAGGTATTGAGAGTTTAAAAGGACATGAACTGAGCATCATCCAAAAACTAAATCAATGGTCTTACAATAGTTTTATTCTTGACATATATATTTTTCTTATCTGAAAGAGTTCGATGAATGTTTCTCTGATGTTTTTTTATCAGTTTCCCAACTTCCGCAGTATGTAGAGTATATCAGTTTGCATTGGTTTTGACTAGTTCATAGTAAAATTTATGACTATGGAGTTTTTGTTCATCCCAATTCTTCTCAATTTTGGAAGTTCTGGAAGATAACTCTATGAAATAATCCCATGTCTAGGTGTACTCAAGTAAAGAGCTTTGCGTTCAAATTAGTGTTAAGTTTGGTGAAGAAGTCGTACGAATAAATAGGCTTTACGATGGAAAGAGAGAATTTCTTTATTTATGTTTCATGATTTTCTCTGTGTCCTTAGTTACATAGTACTAATAATAATAACATATTACCTAATAAAGTAGGTAATATTACAATTCTTAGTAACATACTTGAACAGATATGCACCCAAACGTTGAATGTAGTGTGATGTGTGATGTGTGATATGTTGCCTTCACTGTTCAAACAGCGATCTCAGGGAAAATGAATATCCTTTGATCTGAATAATACTTAAATAATAAAATGGGATGCCACCCTGAGATTGTTACCAATGAGGTTTATAAGTCAAAACGTGCTTTTGTGGCAAATAACTAAAGGAAAATGACTTGAACAAGGAAATGGAAGGTTAGTACTACATATTAAAGCTTGTTTCATTTATTTTACCCTGTATTTTCATCTTTTATGGTCATTAGTAGAAGACACCTTTTACAACCCATTTTTTTTGTAGAGTTTGAGATATATTAGTGTTTTTGTTGATGTGTCGCGCTTGGTACTGTCAGAGTTTTGATATGTGCTTTTAATTTAGAGTCTCAGTTAGTGGATCCAAGAAAAAAATCGACCCCTATTTCACCCCATAATATTTTACTGTGCATCAAAGGGGACGAGTCAAAATTCTCTCAGGAAGAGTGAAAAAAATCATCAGGATGTAATTATATACCATTCTTAAAGAATTTAAAGGTAGACAAATGGAAGAAAAGTTGTTGATGTTAGAAGAAAAACTTATGGCCTTGACTTCATGTCCATCCGAAGAAAGGAAGGAGTGTTCTTAATCGTTCTTTGAAATATTTCAAGTCAAGTTTTAAAGAAAAATGGACGGCCGCGTATTACACTGATGAAAGATTTAATAAATGTAAAAAATAATAAAGAATGGCTGGAAACATTAATTGAACTACCTGCGTAGTTCCACAAAGCAGGGCGCCCAGCGAAACAACGGAGCAGTATGTGATCGAAGTAAGCGGCGGAAAACAAAAGATTTACGCGAGAAAATACCTGTTGGCGAATAACATATGCTGCAAGTGTTAGTCAAAGCACTTCTGGGAATACCGATGCGTTTAAAATCATGTAGGAGATTACGTTAACGCCTGCCAGAGCCAATCAATTTTGAAGCGTAATATCGCCGGAAAAAAATGAATCAACTACAACTATAAGAAAATACACACCACAAGAAGCTATAGCTTTGTTTGTAAACGGTGACTTCACAAGACAGCAGTGGGAATTGAGGCAAAGAAATTTACTATGTCCTTGTTACTCGCTTTTACAAATAGCGAAAAAGGAATGTTACCCCAGCCAAAGAAAATATAAGTGTTACGGAAACAGGCTTTGAAATAAAACTTGAGGCGTTGCTGCATCATGCGGTTTCGCGACTGATTATCTATTTGAAAGAAGTAGTTGAAACATTATCTGACTTCGAAGCAACATCTCACTTTGATATTCAAGTGGGGCTGTGATGGGTCACATCAAACACAATACAAGCAAAAATTTACAAATGCTGATGACGATGGCTCCAACATATTTTTGAGTTCCCTGGTGCCTGTGAGTGAGCCTGGTGTCTGTGGTTGTGTTTTGTAACGGAAATAATGGAAAAACGGTATGGCAAAATCCAGTTCCATCTTCGGTAAGGTTTTGTCGACCGATTCGGGCCCCCGAGATTCCGAGGACCAACAAAGGAAGAAATCGCACATATTGAAGAGCAAGTAAAAAATGTCAAGTAACTTAAATTGCCGAAGGAAGAGCTAAAATAAATCACACGGTTTTGCTCACAATGCTCGATGCAAAAGTTTGCAATGCCGCGACAGATACAGCATTGACAATGGTATGTTATATATGTGGCAAAACGTCAAAACACTTTAATAAAGTAAATAAGAATGATGTTTCTCAAGAAACATTAAAATTCGGACTCTCTGTTCTGCATGCGAGAATTCGTTTCTTCGGCAATTATTGCACTCGGCATATAAAGCACCTTTAAATAATTGGCAAGCCCGAACAGCTATCTATCTGTTCTTTTAACATCTGATCTTTTATCAGCTCTAATAGGATGCAGTTAAAACAAAAAAAGAACGTCCTTTTCGGGGGAAGCTCAAAATATTTTATTGCCAACAACACATAATTATTAGTGCACTGACGAAGAAGATGGTGAAGATAACATCACTGACAAAGAAAGTCGCGATTCCGATTGATTCTACACCAAATAACTAGTGTCGTATCAACATTAATTAATTTTGTAGATATCCTGAACTTAATATGTGATATAATATGTATATTTTATTATTTATTTTTTATAATATATACCTAATTTTGATAAATTATTGTCTTTTATTACAACAAAAAGCAATATAATAGAATAAATAATTCTGTCCGGGTTTTTACTATGTGCGCCACCCTGTATCTTTAGTTGCCTTTATCGTCAGATACCGATCCTAAGGGACATTTAGGCTACCTGCTTAATGATCGTTAATCTATTTATACAGATACTCCTTACGTTCCAAATAGTGTCACTTATAGCAGGAGGAATAAGTCCAAGGATTTTAACTGTTTTTCCGCTCATTCATTTCCATTCTGTCTTATTTCACAGCCGACTGGTACTATCGGTAGTACAGAACTGGTACAGACAATTTTTTTTGTATTCACATTTTTATAAAACTGTAAACAGTACGTTTATACATTGCAACTGATCAATTCCCAACCGCTTCAAATTTAGATTGCTACAAGTTTTCAGTTTCTGTATTATTTCCTCCACAGAACAAACATACGGATTACATCGGCTTAGATATTAGTTTCCGACCTATTTTTCATTCCCGCGCTCGAGGGAAATTGAGAACGTAACTTCCCTGCGTTAGGTAAGAGGACTACATATTTTAAGGAAGACCCAATTTCGGAGACTAATTAGTTTAGCCAAACGCCCATGAGCTTGCATATGTTATCGCTATCTCCTTATATTTTCGCTTGGTTTTCGAACACGTTCTTTGTTTTACATTGTATCGCTGCATACATAACACAGTTACACTGTTTATATAACTAAACATGTTCAATATGAATGTATGTTATATTCTTCGATGGAAACGTTCGTTTTGTTCTTAGGATCTGTAATATTGTTCAGTCCGAACTTTTCAGTAGGATGTAGACACACATAGGAAATAGGAAATTTTTCACATCTTCGAACAGCAGCAGCACCGTTTCTATGTACCTCGCCATAAGTTAAAAGCATGTCAATGTGTAAAAGCAAGAATAAATTTGTGGTGTCTCCCATGATAATCATAAATTGAACTGTCTCACAATATTCATTCACACTAAATCACACAGAACTAGACAAACATATGAGCAACTACTGTCATTGCTTATCGTTCATTTGTTTATCAGGTGATTAAAACCTGTAATAGTATTAAAATGCTAAACATTGTACAGTCAGTCTTTAACCTTTGATATCTGCTCAATAAATGAGTTTCAGATATATGTTAATATGAACTTTTTTTATTATTTTGTGTTAGAGAACACATGCCTAAAATAGTGCCGTGCAATTCTGAAACACCGATTATATTGTTATATCGGCGTGCAATCCTATTAATACGACTTTAAGTCGACATTTTGGTTAGGTAGTTTATTGTTATGAGTATTAATTGTCTGTTTGATTGTATTTACTATATATTTCGTTCATACTATGAATTACATTTTCTTAACTCAAAAGGGAGTGGGGAATCTCAGTGTGTAGAGCACTGAGTTGCTGTCCTGTCAAATCCAGTAGTGGCAGATACATTATTTAATCTATTGTCAAGGAAGGGCACTGTACGAAGTGTAAGACTCACCTGGGGTGCACTCTGCGCCTTCAAAGTGAGTACCTGTGCAAACCTGGCACAGCGTTAAGCGTGATCTGGAACAAATCACCTTCGTACACAACCGTTGTCTTAGATAGAGTACAGTCTCTACCATATACTGATCACAGGACCCTTCATGGGTTATAGTGATTTCAGGATTTTAGATTAAAAGACCCTAGCATGGACTCAGTATTACTGCTAACGTTTGAAATGCCTTTTTTCATGATCACCTCTCGTATAAACATAAAGACTTCACAAGTAGTCTGGTAGATTTAGTTATGTAATGTTGACTGCCATGTTCGGTTTTATTTGTAAGGAAACCTTGTGGTTGAACCTATACAAATATACTGGCCATATTAACTCACTGAAAACAATTTATTTTTTTATTGCATTTTAATACTTGAGCTTTTAATAATACCAGTTTGTTTTAGATAGCACACCGGTAAGCGTAATATATTAGTCTAAAGTAAAATCATGCAATTATAAATGTGCACTAATTACCTTGTCTCTTACCCTTTGTACAACACATTCATGGAAATGCACTTCAGCCTTCTAAAAAACCTTGAAATAACTGATCAATGGAAGATAAGTTTATTTCCCATTGGGGATTGGCAACCATGAATACCGTTGCTTCATTGAATTTCGCACCCTCGATAATAGGGAACGGCCCTGCCCTGGTCCAAGGTGCACTTTACAGCGAACAACACAATTCCGCCGATGACGCAACATTTGTGTATCCCTTACTCCTTCGTGTCAGCCAGGGATCAGTTGTCTCCGACGGATGTTTCCTGTCGTCTTCAGAAGCCAATGGACATATATCCTCCTACGAGCTAAACTTCAACGTATCTCTCCCTCAACCAACAACAAGAGAGTATTCTAATTTTTCTCTCTGCACACAAAGTTCAATTCACAGAGTAACAGTCCTACCAACGAGTTTTGCACTCTGAAGAATATAGCGGATAGATGTGAAGGCCTCTCACAGTATGGGACTGCTCTCTCTTATAATTACAACATCACGTCCCCTGAGGCATTAACTTTTGGAGAATACTATTGGAAAATTCTAATTTATTTTGCATTGTTGGAACCGATTCTGGAGTATAGGAAATTAGTCATTTATTACTCATACAGTGGTATTTAACTTTCGACAATCATATCTTTCAATACATGAGATGGTTTAATAATTGGAAGTTTTACTGCCGATTATAATGGAAGTGTGGAAATTATGTGTCAAAGGAAAAAAAATCTTGTAAATTCTGATGGAAAAACCAATTCTACTACTATATATCTTATTGAGCCTGATTACTTAGGCTATTAAATCAATTATACTGCGATTTTAAGTTTGGTAATTTAAAAACCGCAGGCAGAAACGACAATCTTACAGAACAAGGCATGTTTCGAGATACCACAAATATCCAATGTAAGCGCTGTAGGAATCTTAAATATTTCTATAGTTCCAGACACATGCATACAAATCTTAAAAATGTTGATGTCCTTATTATTATTATAAAGATTATAAATGTCACTTATGAACTCACTAAAAACTTTTTGAAAGTCGCAATAATACTAATCCATTTAGGTTATTTTTCTTAATCTATGCTTTAGCATCAACGGGTTCCATCCTGGGACAGTAGAAATTCCATTAGGATGAACGGTCTCCCCACAGGTTGCTCTTTAAAAATGGTTGATTTCCGTAGGAAAATGGCAGGTACTCGCACTATGATTGAAATTTTCGAAATTGTATGTATATTACAATTTATCATTTAAAGTCCCAACATATTATTCACTTACTATGCATTAAAGATAAATATATTGATCCACTGTTGATTACAAGATTTTTACCAATTATATCATTTACTCGATTACTTATTCATTACAGAAGATATTTTCGCGGCCTTTTTAAGGACTCATTAACTTTGCTTTAAAGAAAAAAAAGGCAAAGCATCTTTCCTAAATAGTTGGGAGCGACAACTTATTAGTAAATGCTCAAACTCAACTTGGAGTAAAGGGAAAGCTTTTTAGGTTCCTGCTTTAATAATGTTTTCAGTTTTAAAGAGGCACTAAGTGGAATGAAAGAAGCCTGTCCACTCTAGGTCTTAGGTCTTAGTCTCCTAATTCCTTTTAATCATTAGGAGAGCCTTTTAGCTAGCACAGCTTTAGCTTTAATATTTGCCATGTTAATTATCAAATATTCTATTAATTTTAAAGATACTTCATGTCGAATGTACTTGTTACTACAGGTACAACGATGTCGTTATTAATAGGATTGGACTCAGAGGGGATTGTTAGAAGTAGCTAAAAATAGCTTGGGAGAGACAAAAGCGAAATGTCCATAATCATGTTCTAGTAGTCGTCAAATTATTATGATAATAACAATTGATAAGGTCTATAATAAGCACTTTTAATCACCCTTTTCTAAGACCTTGGTGAACAAAAAATGATCAGAACTAAGGTGTTTGCAGAGTTGATGAAAAGAATCGTTGCTCATTGTTTAATGGATCTTCTTACATACTTATATTTGTTTCCAAAAAGAAGGAATGAGAAGAACACTGTTCTATAGGACGAAGATAAGCTTAATGATCCTTAATGGTCTTCGTTCAGAAATGGGACTCAGTACTAAACATATTTCATATGCTTTGTCTACGAGTGAAGAACCATAATATGATGTAAAAACCAATGTCTAATTTATGTAATATTTGTATACAAATATTACGAAAACTGTGTTAATAACCTGTAGAGGCTCTAATATTAACGGTTACTACGAATCAGGTTGTTTTCTGGGATTTGTTTTTTAATTTATGAAATGAAAAATGATGCATGTGCAGACAAAGTACATTGTCTGCGATTAGCATTATCTGTATCTTTTGGATTCTGCTAGAATCTGGGCTATTCCTGAACTAACTCCACAGAAGGTGTATTTTGTTCCTAGGAAAATATCCCAAGATGAGTATGTCCAATCTATCTGAGTATATCCTATATTTATATCTGAGTATGTATTGATCTATCTCAGTATATTCTCTCGATACAGTTTCTTCTGGGCAGCTCTCATGTATCAACTCACTTCGACGTCGGCACATAATATAAGTTCATCACTTATTCTGTGTTCTTATTGACTGCACCCCCAACTATCTCCTTTACACTTCGACCGTCATTTGTTTGAATATCAAACTGAACCCAGAATATATGCCAGCGCTTCATCTTTAAATCGTCTTGTAAATAAATAATGCATTCAATCCAGCAGACTTCTTCTTCTTCTTAGGTCTTTCAATAAGGTTATTGGGTCTCATCGGACAGAATATATAACAATTGGTACAACTGCCTCTTTCTAAATAATTAATTAGTCGATATTGAATAACGCGTTAATGAACGCGTAGAATAGAGTTCATTAGAAATATCGAATATATTGTTTACAAGAATACATATTTCTGAAGATTTTAAATGTAGTTATTTAATGTATACCAGTTTTAATGTGATATATATTGATTTGTATGTATGAACGTAATTACTCCTTTATTTCTATAAAATTCGTTAATCAACAAAAGGTGTCTGTTCAATATCGAAGTGAAATTTCATTTGCTTTTTTTGGGACTCAAGAAAAAATTTTGTATTTATTTTTTTTTTGCACCTTTTATTTATATTATACTCGCCGCATTACTTTTTTTTTCTACAGTAGTATCATAAAACGAGTGTTTTTGGAAATTATCATTATCTACGAGCAGTGGTGCAATTTCAATTCAGCAGCTCTATATACTATGTACTCAAAATTCAGATTCTCATTACACCCTCTTAAATCTTCTCATTACCTCCACTATTTCATTTTAAGGCAGTATTGAAACAACGTTGTGACATTGAAAACCTAAATGGAAATCAATTTCTTTATGGATTTTATCATAGGGGCAATCAATTGAAATTAGATCCCCAGTGTCTTGCTTTTGACCTTTAATTTTGTTCTTGTATTCGAATCTCAAAAACGTTACCAACATAACAAACCTAAAATATCTTGGGTTTGAGCTTAACATTTATTACTCGATTTCTTTTCTATTGCATCTTATTACTTGCTTCATTAATTCAAATAGTTCCATTCCAACTCCTCACCGCCAATCTTCTCGATCGATTTACGTCATGGATTGTCTAACTGGAGCAGAGACGTCTAGCCTCATTGGCTCCCGATGTCCCAATCGTCGGCGGATCTTCCTTTCATACCCAGCTGCAGCTCAGGCTGCATGGTGGAGCCTGATGGACGGGCCTTTAAATAGTCCTCCAGTCATCGCCTAATATAAACGGAGTCTAGCTAATGCCGATGACTTCATGCCTCCATGCCGCGGATCATCCCAGGAGATGGGTAAGTTCTCACTCGCACGTCTTGTTAATAGAAATGTGGATGTAACATCCGTCTCTGAGAGAAAGCTATGTACCATGCTGTGTTCCCATGCCTGTCCTAGAAATGTATGTAACCGCTTTTATAAATATGTCACATGGCGTTCTCTTCCGGATGGATTGTACAATAAATGGAATTTACACATTCCCCATTCGGTTTTACTGGCCTTATCTCATTCGATGTAAACGATGTCCATTAATAGCTAATATAAATCCTTATTTACATATAACATGCGTCCTTTTCGTTAGTACTTATAAATATATAACGGTGATTAGGTGATTAGTTTAAAACTAAACAATCCATTTATGGAATACTGTGTAGGGAAAACTTATATTTTACATGTCTGCCTAAGTAGTTATTTTATGTATTTATTATTTTTTCCGTATCTCAACACGCCTAGTACTAGAAAACAAAACATGAATAGTCGAGTATAGTGTTTAGTAAAGGTTTACTATCTCTTGAACCCACATTTTAGATCTAAGAATTAAATTCTTCTTTTTCTCGGATTTTTTTGAGAAACTCGGGATACTATTCAGGTTTTTATTCATGTTTATCTTCCTATTGATTTTCTATGTAATGTTTTTGTTTTTTTCAAATTCGTAATAATTCTTGAGAGACTCATTAAAACCCATGAAAAATATTTCGAAAACAAAAAAGGTTAGATATTCTAGAACATAAAAATTTATAAGTTTATCAATTTCAATATATGTTAATATAATATATATGCCAGGGCACAATATATTGGCCCTTAGCTGATTTGAATAAAAATTGGGATGTTTTAAATAAGATTCAAAGTGAATTCAGCTTATTATGATTTTATTTAATTAGAAGATTTTTCAATAAATTTCGAGTTTACATAGAATTTCATAATTTAAAAATGCGCAATGTCTTATTATTCATATTTCAGTCCCTAGGAGCCATAAATTATTTCAATGATTAGAATCAGTATTATTCGTTTGCTTAATAAAAATATGGTTGCAGTTTGTTCTTGATAATTTAAGGAAAGTTATAAACTTTTCTATTTCGTTATAACTTCGTATTATTAATTTGAATAATGATTAATCGTTACCTTGTATGTAATATATTACTAATGGCATTGCTATTTATTTATTCTGTTTTCTACTGGCTATGCAACAAAAATACTTGCACGTATGAATAATATCTAGCACGATCTACCATAAGAATTTTTTCCCTATCCCAAGATAGGCATGACCACATGATCCTGCCACGGGAGATCGCGGTTACGATGTCTAGTGCTATGGTTTTTCTCATATCTCTTTTATAGATAATTAAGACAAGTATAATAGTATACCTCGTTTTGAACCATATAATATAAGATAGACTTTGATAAAACTGTTTTGAATAACTACATTTAATGTTTACTTAATGCTGCAACCTTTAGTAACGGAAGGGATAATTTTAGTCATGATTATCATTCATTAGGAATAAGTATTTTAGAACTTAATCATCCATTTATCGAAAACTGTTTAGGGGAAACTTTAAATAACGTGTTTGCCAGCATTGTGTGTGTATTATATGTATTTATTAACTTTTCCGGATCACTGCAATTCTAGTAGTCTACACTAATACACGAATAGTCAGGTATAGTGTTTAGGATTTACTGTTTCTTGAACCCTGATTTTTATGCTAAGATCTAAAACCATCTCTTGGTGTTTTGATTGAAGATTTTTTTTTTATATTTCTATTATATTATTGTCACAATAGATTGGAATTATGAACATGTTTCACCATTGATAGACTGGGATAACATTTTACATGGCCAATGAATTCTTCATTTTCGTTTCTTTTTTTTAGAATTTTGTCAGAACCTCACTTCCACCAGAAAATTTTTGATAACTAATTTTGAAAAACGTTAAAGAACTTGCTTTTTTCATAAAGTTTTATAAAAAATATTTATTCAAATTCGGTATAATACAGATATGATTGCATTGGACACATAAAAAATGTTTAGGGAACAAAGTTAGATATTCTAAGATATACAAATTTATAATAATAAGTTTATTAATTTTAAAATAATATCTAATAGGCAACTATGAAATATTGTTGTAATTTTACATAATAAGGTTTCATTTGTTCAGTACAGTTTTGATTTGATATGCATAATGTGATTTTCCGAATTACAAAATAAAAAAAACAAAAAATGGCAATTATACACCATCATGGTACTTACTGAAACATCCATCAGATGAACATGCCATCACTCCATAGCTCAGAAACTACATCAGGATCAGTCATAAAAAAATTCTTTTCAATGTTTCCCCTAAGAATAAACTACAGCTCCTTGAACCATCAAATTCTTAGCAATAAATCCTTCAGGACTAAGAGGTTTTCAGTTTTATGCGGTCAAGCACTCGAAGTTGATTTATTTCATCGATTTCCGAAAAGAACATACATTCTTTCTTCACATTAAAAATTCACCCTTAGGTTATAAATGACTTTCCTTACATACTGTAGATATGTATTTACTGTTAACTGTAATCAATTTCGATTTACCACTAGAATAAAAAATACTTTTAACCAACAACTTATTAATATATAAACTAATATATTCTTGTATAATTTGGTTCACACATGCTTAAGAAAAAGGTTAAAAATGAAGATTATTTTTAATAAACTACAATAAAGTTGCACTTAATAAATTTTACGTTTTATATTTTGTTTCTCCAGTTAATTTACAAAGTAATCTCAAACTCATAAAAAAAAATTAATTTTAGAGTAAGTTGAAATTAAGTTAATGTTATAATGTATCAATATAGGTATATTTTACCAACATCTACTTGTATGAAATCAACGATGAACTACATCCAGATCAAAGTTTTCTAATATCTTGTTCAAGCGGATATGAAGTAGTGACACTTGCAGGCGTTTTTTTCTTGAAATTGAACGTGTAATTTTTGATATGATCTCTTTCATATACTTAAACTCATTACATTTATATAAAAGAATAAATTAATTGATAAAGTTTTCAAACAACGAAAAAAATGTAATCAGAACACTTTTCCATTTAGCAATTTACCTATTTATGTTAAGCAATATTCCAAATGGCCATTATATGGTAATGGTTACAGCTTTTGTCGATTTTACAAATCAGATTAGTAATTTCTGAATCTATCGCTGTTTTTTTGTTTAAATACAAATACTTTAACTTTACAAACCGCACTCAATTTTATAACTATTTTATGGTACACACATTCTGAATACATTTATTCAGTAAAATATGCGATTCTCCCTTTTCTGGACTCATCGTCACATTACCTTCTTGGCCAGGGTAACTACATTACGATCCCATATTATCCGAATACATTATATGCCATTCTTATTACTATTGTTTCGTTTCTAAAAGGATGCGGGGTTGTTTCAGGAAATTATGGGCATTTATCATTGCCGAGCTGTTTGCCTTCGAGGCCATGGAAAGCAAGGTCAATTTTTTTGGATAGTGTTTCCAATGACCAAATCAAATGACATAAAGATCCGAATGAGTCAGTTATTGCACTGTGATTATTTCATCTTGACCACTAATCACTCTTTGCTTGATAGAATTTCTACAGTACAAATGTGTTTTTGATAATGCTAAACCGTTGAGTGTTGTATGTTGTAAAAAAAAAATGGATTATTCTAGATTTAGAACATGAACGTTTCAACAAAGATCTATACTTCGAAATGTTTCTTGAAACGTCCATGTATCTTGATGAGAAGAGTACCAAAATATAAACATTTCCCATAATTACACTCTTATTCACAAATTAAAACTCATGATTATTTTTATTTTCGAGAAAATAAAAAAGGGAACAAATGAAAAGTTGAAGCTTATTGCGTATAGAAGCGACAACAAGTGGAACTGATACCGATATATTAATTTTCTGTTTAAACCACGTGAATTTTCAAATACATGGATGAAGTGAAAATGAGAAACAATTTCTTCCCGATTGGACTTTACAATGTTTTTGTGATTCCGCTACAGTTCCCTTTTATAATAGCTCTGTTCATTTTTTTTTTTGTTATTACTTGCTTTTGTCCTGAGGGGACTTGGTTTCAGAATAGAAAAAGCAATATACGAATCGGAAATTGTGCACCTGGTTGGAGATTGTATCTGACATTTTTCTATAGTATTTTTTCTCAAATTGACTTTGGTTGGTTTGTCTGTTATATATGAATAAGGATGAGGAGACCAAAGAATTTTTTCATTAGTTTTCCATCATGGTGATCTATTATCTCAAACCCCAAGGTCAAGGTGCTTGACTATCTTAGTTTCCCAACCCTTTAAAACAAAAATGTCTCTCTTTTATTCTTGATTTTTCATCTCGCGGTCTTTCCTCAGTATTCAAATGATTTTATACCTTGAACTGCCTCCTTTAGTAATTTACATTTGTTCGACATTATGCAGAATGGAAAGAACCAACTAAATATGCAACAATTAGTTAGGGATAGTATTAGAGCTTAGTATTAAAATAGAAATGAACTATCGCTTAGTCTATGCATCTTGAATAGAAAAACAAAATAAAAAACTTTTCAACTTGCAAATGGATCAAAGTACTTAACATTAAAGAAAAAAAATTGTTTTTAACAATAAAGTTAATGAAATTTATATAATTTAAATGAATAATAGTGTGTAGTTTCCAAAGTTACCATTGAAAGTAATGTTTATAAATATAAATATTTTTCTATGCAATTGAGCCAATATGGATTTCGTCTGTTTCAGATATTCTTTTCTTTTCCCTCATATCTCTTTCACTCCTTCCACGTGTTTTTGCTTTCTTTTCTGCGTCCAATTTGTTTAGCTGTACCATATATTTGTATATTGTTTCTTTATAATAATAGTCGTAATAACTAGGTTGACGAACCCAAAGGTTCGATGCCGATACCACTAATCTCTACTTGCAAACTTCACGGACTAGTACCCAGACCCGAAGCGGTTAGATAACCCATAATGCAGTCCTCCATCTAAACCTCGGTCTACCTCCACCAGTCTGCTCAGCGCTTACTAACTGTTTAGGAATTCTTAGGTTACTAAGGCCAACAACTTTACAAACCACTTAAATACATAAATTGGGTTTATGCTCTGCGATTCCTGTCGTTCTATTTCTTAGTCTCCTGTTATCTTATCCTTTTTCATACCGAAAATACCTTATCTTCTAATACCTTAAGACGTTGTTCAGTCTTCAACGTTATCGACCTCTGTTCACATCTACAATGAACAGTGTGTCTTGAGAATGTGTAAATATTAAGAAGTAACTTATAATGTTGTAATGTACCTTTATGTTAAACAACGGAATGTAGAATTCATAATACGTTATTGGCTCATTAAGGTTGTGGTGGGTTGGGGACGTAATAAAGCTATCGTCAAACATGGCAATGTTACTTCATCCATATATTTGAAAATTCACGTGGTTTAAATAGAACATTAATATATCGGTATCAGTTCCACTTGTTGTCGCTTCTAATCACAAGCTTTAATTTCTCATTCGTTTCCTTTTTTATTTTCTCGAAAATAACAATAATCATGAGTTTTAATGTGTAAATAAGAGTGGAGTTATGGGAAATGTTTATATTATGTTTTATTTATAATATTATGTTTATATTATATCAAGAAACATGGGCGTTTCAAGAAACATTTCGAAGTATACATGATATATCTTTGTTGAAACGTTCATTTCTTCATGATATGATTACCAAAATCTACACATAATTACAATACAAGACTAAACCAGAAGCAAAAATTAATAGCATTATGAAACTATTAGCCACCAAAGCAGTTAAATCCATGATGCGGGACAGATTGATTGAATGCTTTGGATGGCCTGCAGATTTTAATAGTAATGCGAGGATTTTAGCTGATAAAATATACTATTTTTGATAATTATTTCGTAGGTTGTCGCTTCCAGTGTAATCAAAACAAGGTTTAATTTTTCATTCGTTTCTCTTTTAATATTTTCCAAAAATACAAGTTATCATGAGCTTTAGTATGGAAGAGATAATGTAATTATGGGAAATGTGTATACTTCGATAACCATTTCGGCTAGAAATGAAAGTTTCAACAACATATAACTTGTTTTTTAGGAAAATATTAAAAATGAAAAGAATAATCCGTTAAGACTCGTGACCCAACTCAAAGCGACAACCTGCGGATTAATTGACATTTCGTTCTTTATCACAGCACCTGTGAGCAGTATCCTGACTCCAATTCCATCTCGAATGGAAACGGTACATGGATGATGAGCTTGCGTCACCGAGACCTGGTCAACGGTCCCTAGACAAAAACTCCACCTGACGGAGGTGGGAGAGGTTTGAGGGTACCTGGCTCGGCTGAGTCACCAGTGAAAGGCTTCCCAGCCAGTTCTCCTTCAGTGAAATTAGTAGGCTCCTACTGTATACATGTGTGTTAGTTTGTGGGTCAGCCTGTTCAATGTTATATCAGTGCTGTGTTACTAGTGCATATACACTTTTCTTTTACTGCTATTGGGTATAAACGTTATAGAGGTAGGAATTAAATAATTTTAATAAGTAAACTTAGCTTTGTTAATTTTTTGTCTATAAGTGTCCCTATGAAACATATACTCATGTACAACAATTCTTATATATCCGGGTGGAATAATAAAATCTTGAATAGTAAGTTATTATTTATTATAAACGTTTGTACCCTCATTTTAGGTCTTCATAAAGGCTTAATAGTCCAAACTGTGCCAGTCCCAAATTTATACATTTAATTAATAATTACTCAATATAATTCGTATAGCATAATGAGAGAATCTTGTAATAAAACCTCTTTACCCCAATTTTTAAAGTTCTTTTTATTTATTAATTAAGTAATCTTTTTTAAAATTTAATTTGTGGCATTAATTGCAATACTTGGGCTAAAATTACAAAAAATATAGCATATTGTTGTTCTTTCTTCTTTAAATGTATTAACTAAATATTTACTGGTATGTATTTTTCTCAAAAAATGAGGAAAACTGTATCTTACTGCATATGTATGTAATAGAAAAAATCGATTTAGCTATATTGTTGATAAAAAAATCTTAGAAATAACAAAACAGTAAATGCATAAATGAAATAAACATTTCTCTACACACTCAATGCTATTATTAGACATTCAAACCAATTGAACAATTTAAATTTTCTTTTATGTTCTTTTTTTTTTTGTTTCAAATCTCCATTTATTTATATAAAAAAAATATGTATACGGAAACAATAATTAATTTCCTACCCGGAGGTAAAATAATACTTTTATGTTCTAAAATTAGAGTGCATTTTATATAAAATATGTACATGAAAAATGACCGAAACCTTGGAAAGGGACGTGTTGACATTTATTCTCGTACTTTCACCAATGTCAGTTTTGTATCTGCTTATGTTCAAACTTTCCAATTTATTTTTAATAGAATCTTACCGAATTGTATAGATGATTTTATTATTATTTTATTAATAATTATTAAATAAATGTTTATTAAACATAATCAGAACAAAGAAAGAACAAGTGTCTTGATGGAGACTTTTAATATTTTTAATTTAGACTTCATGTGCAATGGTCATGTTTGTCAAGTTATTTTTAGGCATACTGCTTTTAAATAGAAGTTTAAACATTGTATTTCATAAACACACCAGTTCATTTAATAATTTATTTTGTTTGCAAATTAACAAATCATTACGAAAATGTATTGTTTTATAAAATAGAGTAAAAAATAAATAAATATGTGAAAAAAAATAGTATAAATAAAAAAAGATACATCTAGTCCAGTAGGTCGTAGCCGATTTCTCTCTTTAACGCCCGTGAGTTTTGAATTCAGTTGAAAATATTTAGGAGTGATGAATGCTTGTATTATTTTAATCTTTTATGCTCTGTAGAATATTTATCAAGTTGCTGACCCATCTTGATCACACTGTCTGTAAAATGGATTGACCGTGAGACTTTGCGGAACGTTTAAATTTTTGCAAATAGTTTTTGTTCCCTCGTTTGAATTTTTTTTTATCGAGCCTTTGCTTATTCATGGTTGCTTGAAAAATGTTGAGTGAGGCAAATGTAATAAGAAAGGTCGTATATGATTCTTCCCACGAAATGATTTAGCAATTCAAGATTCTACTTCACCTTATTTACAAGGGAACATAACATAACATTCACAACAAACTAACAAAAAAATTAACTTTCTGATCATGAAATGGACTTTAGTTGTTAATTTAAGAGCATATAAACTGTAAAGTGGCATTGAAAATTTTTAACCACTTAGTTAAGTACATGTTATACTTTAAACTTTTGAAAAAGAAAAAAATCAAGTAAAATACTTGGGCCGCTGATCGCCTAGCCGCCGCGTGGTTTATTCGCCCTGAAGATGGCCTACATTGTAGGCCGACACGTCGGCACACAATAAATAAGTTACACTTATTAAGGTGTTTTTATTGACTGCACCCCCAACTATTTCTTCCTTATATTAGAAGTTACAGTCAACCAATTCTTCTCTAACAATTAAAATATCCTTATATTTTTAGTCCTCTCAGTGCCATCGTAGGCATTATTCATAAAATACTTTTTTATATCTACCATTCAAATACCGCTAGAATTAATCAGCGTCATAATATTTTATCTTTTATTAATTCATTTGATTTAAGTAAATATTAAATTATAGATGCAATTTTTAGATGAAGTTCATTCGTTCGACTTTGGAGCTCTAATAATACTTTTCTGAATTTCATGAATAATTAATTTTATACAATTAAAATGAAGAGAGGAAAATGGTAGAGTTTCTAAATAGCACTAAAATTTCACTAAATATTCATCCATGACATGGGGAAAATAAATTAAAAAATTGTCTAAGGAATTATTTTTATCCCTGACTTAGGGCTAACTTTGCTTCATAACTACGTCTATTCTCTACAGCTTAAATATTTGTTAGTCATTTAAAATTTCTTTATTTTATTTTTTCATTTTGAGCTCTTTAAACGAAGAAAAATTATACAATTTTATAATTCTTGGTAAAGGTAAGAATAAGCGCTGTATTGAGGTGCAGAGGACATTAAACTCCCAAATTTAGCTTACATCTGAAGAATACTTAACCTCTATTATACATAGAACGATAATATTGTTAATATTATTCAATGTTTTTTATCCAGATAATATTCTTAAGCCAATAATCTTATCACCCCACGGTAATGAGTGGGATGATTTCCCGTTCCTGCTTTAACGTAGGAAGACAAACGGTTTTATTGAATGTAGATTTATTGCAAATCATCTTCGTGAAAATAGGTCTCCTTATTAAAACAACTGTTTTGCCTCTGAACAAGGCGTTCAACTTTTGCAACATTGACATTCCCGGGCGTTGAGAAATTATGTGAAAGTATTATCAAGGATAAAGGGTTACTTAATGTTTAATTGGGTGTCTGATGATAGGCATTGGAACTGATGGTGTTGTTAATGGTTCTTTGATCCGTCTTGAAAATTGTTTTTCATTCTTTAAGCTCACTCATCGAGCTGCTTTTCAGACTTTTAACGGATGTTTACTGACTTATTAATCGTCGCTATTTATGGAATGCGTCTATTTAGATCACTTTTCCTCTAAATTATTAAGCAGCCAGTTCTTATGGGCTGACGTTTGACATTTTTAAGTCTATTTGAAGATTTAAAGAACTAAGCGAAGAAAGCTGGAGTTAACAGCTGGATAACAACAGCCATCGATGGAAGAGCATGGTGGTTGGTGTTTGAGAAGGCCAGGACTCGCTTCCTGGTTGTAGCACCACTATAATAATAACAGTAATTTGAAGATTTGGATCAGTCTGGCATGTTGTCACTTTAAGTTTAGTAATTAAAAATAAATAAGTAATAATAATCTCTGGTTTTATTATAAAAAAAGAGAGTAATTGTGGGCAATGAATAATTTTCGGTAATCATCTCACCAAGAAATGAACGTTTCGAACTATAGATGACGATATAGCCTAAACAGTACGTGTCGGTTCTTTAATCTATACAAACAGTTAGTAGTAAACTTATTTTCATTTCTGAGAATATTAAAAAGGAAAGAGTAAAAAGATAAAACTTGTGATTTAACCCGAAGCGACAACCTGCGGAAGTTATCTTGGCCAGAAAATTATCGGTATATTTGAAAAATAAATGAGGATGATGCTTATATTGGATGTTTGCGTGCAACCTAATGAAGGCTCATTGTCAATCATCCTTCTCAAAAAAATGGGCCCTTAGTAGGAAGAAACCAACGTTCTAAATTAAAGCTAAAAGGAATGGGTTTGATCACTTTAAGTTTGACCTCTTTTAGACATAAAACAATTATTAGAACACCTAATTGCTTGTTTCCTTTTCTTATTTTTACTAGTAGATCTAAATTCTACCTGTAAATTAAATAAGTTATGAAAAGAAGCCGAAGGCGAGATCGATCGCTGTGTAGCCATGAGGCAGGTTCCCCTCGCGAAATGTTACCAATTCTACGGTAAGTGTCTATCGTAACAGCACATCAAGGAGGGGCTTTAGCCACGGTTACGTCACCACCCTTAGGAGAAAGCCGGTCACTGGAATTTTTGTATTTTATATCTAGGGCTTCAGCAACATCAATGAGATGTAATAGAACCTTCAAAACTAGTGATTTAGTTTTGTTGGAATCATATGATTTCTTTATGTTGTAAAAAACTCTACAACTACAACTCATGGACGATCTTGTTTTAATTACATGGCAGAGACTTTACTGTTTCTTGATCATCGGTTGTGTAGGAGTGTGATTTGTCCTAGATCACGGTCGACCGCGATTCCCTTCATATTTTCTGCACCTACTTTATAGAGGCTGAGTGAGCCCCTGGAGGAACCTAGATCCCATATGATCCATCTCAGGCTATTAACAGAGTAAATAAAAGTCTTGCCAGTAGCGAGATTTGAACCCAGGACTTTCTGCACGGCAACTCAGCGCTTACCAGTGAGCTACTCTGTTCCCAATTATTGTGTCGATAGTTTATAATTAATTCCAAAGACTCAATATTGAGTTGTAAACAATCATTTCTTAATTATTTTTTTTTTACAGAAAATAAAATTCTAGGTATAAGCCTAGTTATCAAATTTTATCTTCCATTTACTCTTTTAAATTATCGAATTTGAAGGTTCGATCTTACCCACTGATCGCTTTTAACATACCTCTATTCACCGACCACGATACAAAATCATATTCTTCAGATGAGCCTTGATGCAAACCTCCCACCTATGGCTCGGTCTATCCTTTCAGACATTTACCAATTGACTCAGCTGAACTTTTCAGGGATTCGCTCCTTTTCGAGCTAAACACTTTAGATGTCCGTTTCAAAACCTTGTGATATATTTGATTAATCATAAAGACTGAGAGGATTTTCCGCTTTTTAAAATGTCTCACATTCAACTTCTCCTTTCTCAAAATTTCGCGACTTCAATTACTTCATTATCCTTTTTTACATGGAAGTAAAAAGGGTACAAGTATAATAATGTTAAGGGAATCCTATTAATAATATTTGTCATCACTAAGAGCCTAGTAGTAACCTGTTACATTTAAATATTTCTACGTAGAAGTTGCATGATTCACCTTAGAAAATTTTCCTCTTTAATATTCCAAATAGTAAAATTCAATAATGCTATTTTTTAAATCCCCCCTTGTCCTTGTGCCTATTAGTTCAGAAAATTTGTTGATTTGTTTCTTTGTTTTATAAGTTATTTTGAATAGTCGATTATTAGAACAAAAATACTTGACACAAGTTATTTTAAAGCTTCTATATTAGATAAGATCTATACCAGCTTACCTGCTTCTTCAGGTATCAACTAAGCAACCTGCATACCCAAGAGCCAGCGGGATATCTCAAAACAGGTCCGGAAAAAACTTGTTGGAATAAATCATTAAAAATGTAAAATAAGATAATTAATAAAATAATTAATTTCAATTTAATGGCTTCTTTTTAATAATTTTATTCTGATTTATTTAGTCTTCTAGATTTATCAATACAATAAAAATTAGTTTAATGCCCTGGTAATGGTAATTTACATTTATGGATACTTCAAATTATATGTATTTCCATTTTAAAAATTGAAGCCCAGATGGAATGGATAAAGAAGAAATTAAATATAAAAACAAAATATAGAAGCCCATGGACAGAAGAAAGAAACGTATTCATAGCAGTATTATGCGCAAACTGGTTGCGCAATATATGATGATTAGAGTTTTTTAAGAAAACCTAGTCTGGTCTTGTACCATCCATCTTATCCTGATTGATGACCTATCACGACACTATGAGGGTTTATTTTACATTAGAAAATATTTTTGAATATAGCCGAAAAATACTCAGAAGTGGTAACGTTTTACAATAATTGAAAAAAATAACATATAAGGTAAATGTACCGGCAGTGGACACAGTTAAGGATATTTTGACAGTTTTTTCTGTCTCCGCGGTTACCTCTGGCGGTGATGATATTTAATGTGTGGCCAAAGTAAGCTCAAACTATCCTTCTTCAAATTCGTAACCATGAAAGTTTTGGTTTTTGCCATTTTAAATTTTTTACATCAATTTTACTAAACTTAAAATTTTTTTCAATAGTGGACATCTATAAAACTCAAATTTTTAATAGTGGACACCTCATGACTTTAGTAGTGGACACCTCATGAATTTAGTAGTGGACATCAAAGTTTTTCTTTGAAACAATAGGTATTTACTTATGTTTTAATTAATTTTTCTTGTGTTTAATTTACTTATGTAATATAGAAAGAGGATATGATATTTTTAAAAAATAGATGAACATAAGAGCATTTATTTGTAGAAAAAAAATACATAAGAATGTCAATCCTAAAATAAAAAATGTACAAAATTTTAGAAAATAAGAACATATGACATAAAACTAATGACTTAAAAGGGCAGTACTTGAGTATTTTAACAGACTCATAATTTCCAAGTTACTTCAGCAATTGAATGTGGAAACTCGTACCGTTCGCTCCCAGTGTTAGCTCCAAAGATCAAGGGTTTCGGTAGTTCTGTATCCACGTCTTTCACATCCAACGTTTTAATCTCCGTTTCATTAATTACAATGACAGCCAATCAATCGACAGTTCTAATATGGTGATGGTCATTGACAGAAGTGTCTACTGGTGATGGTTGAATTTGAGGAGTACTCCGCGTTTTTCTTTATGTATTTAGAGGAGCTTCAGGGTTCCATGGTACCAGTCCACACTTACGGTATCCATTTTGCGTGATTGAAGGCGCAATATTTTCATCTAGCACTTCTTTCAGAAGCCATGAAAAATCTTTCTTTTTCAGTTTTGGATTTTCCTCCTGGGCTCTTCTCCAGGTATGAACTTTGTTTTTCCAGTGAAGTTTTAGTGAACGGAACAGAGCGACATCCATTTAGATGGGTCGTATTTGGGTGGAGGGCTATCAATACTATGCCATTATCCTTGAAGGATTCACTAGTCTGTAAAGTCAGGTGGGATTGATGACCGTCAACGAATAGAATTAAAGGCAGAGGAATGATTGACCAACCAAGGGTGGACGACATTTGTGACATTGGTAAAATAGGCTGCCAGTCATCCACGCACTCTCAGATTTTCCTAATCCCCATTCTGGAGGAAGGCTGGCGATAATATCCTGCGGGATTCTTTCATATTTGAAAACAATTAAGGGAGGGCCTAGCTGTCGGTCTGCGTTTGCATTCGTAAGAACAGTGACACACTCTTTTTCGTTAGCATTCACGTGTTGATAAATAGTTTTGTCCCCTTTTATCGCCAATACTCTACCCCCTTTAGGGTTTAGGAAAAATGCAGATTCATCTGCGTTGAATATTCGGCTGGGTTCACTTAAAATATTATCTAAATCGTGGCTTTTTAAATAAGAATCAACTTCTGAAAACCATGCTTTCAGGGTTTCTTCGGTAATTGATAACCTGCTTCCCGAGAAGAAGCTATCCACCTGACCAATGTGGTCTCTTCTTTCTCTGAGAGGATTGCTGGAGGTCCCATTTTTTAAATGCTTTAGTTTTACCTTCAACATATCTACTTAGGCTCGTTCGGAGGACGTTATGTTTTTTTGCTGCTGAAGATAAAGCCATGCCCTCCAAAACTTCAACCGCTGCGTCCTTCAATCGTTGTTCATCGTAAGCCCAAAACTGGTTTGCAGAAGGAGCCATGCCGACAATCTGTAAGAAAGGGCAGAATATTAAGGACTTTTTAATGCTACCTTTTATAATAATCCCATATTTACTTAAATTAGGTTTTATTAATTAAAATAAGTTGATTTAATAGTGGACATACGCCAGATTATTAGTGGACATGTGGTGTCCACTACTAGATACAGCTATAGAGTAAACTCAGGACCAAAATCATAAGAATAAGAAAGCAT
The DNA here is from genome assembly GCA_037127475.1 of Arma custos. Classification (NCBI taxonomy): domain Eukaryota; kingdom Metazoa; phylum Arthropoda; class Insecta; order Hemiptera; family Pentatomidae; genus Arma; species Arma custos. The sequence goes on along the minus strand of CM073764.1, from coordinate 29,969,213 downwards.
TACATGTTCATTCAGAAGGTTCTCAAATGAAAAAAACAATAACATCCCAGAGTTAGTAGTGGACAGGTCGTGTCCACTACTAAGATTACTTGAAATATTCGTTTCAGTAGTGGACATCTAACATTTCCGCTCCCTTAAAGCAAATATTGAAGATCAAACATCAAAACATGAATTTATACACTCTAATTAATCAGTAAATACTTGAGGGCATTAATAAAAAGCAAGTCTGACCGTCAAAAAGTTAATAAATTTGTACTCACCTTCTTAAAGAAATTGGCTAGAAGACAACAGATAACAGCGTTCTCACTGGAGCGGCAATGTGCAATGACTGATTGTTGGCTTCTATGATACCGTGATATCGTGGAATTTGCAAGGGTCGCCACCATAGTGTGCAAAATACTATCTCTCTTGATTTGAAGCTGATTGAAGGCCTAGATATCTTGTTTTTTAAATTAAACTGCGGAGGTGTCCACTACCAGAGCAGTGTCCACTACCGATACATTTACCTTACTAGTATTTTATTATTTCACTATAGATTATAGCCAATGTTTCTTTAGAGGATGAGAACATGAAATAACTAATAATTTGATATTTTTTGCAATTGATTATACGCATACATATTATTTAGAAATAGGATAATATACTTTATTCTATATATATATATATATATATATATATATATATATATATATATATATATATATATATATATGCGTGCAATAATAATCGGCCTACCATCATAGTTTTATGTTTCTTACAATTTGTCTGTAATAGTTGGTTTATAATATTTCTCTAGTCATGAAGACGGCTTACTGAACGTGGCCATATTTCTTAAATTTTTGTTTAAAATTTAATTTATTGATATTTACAACTATAATCATATTACAATAAGTAAATCTGCTAATATGTACAATATGACATGAAAAACACTTGTGGAGGAACTACCCATCGGTAGCACTCCTATTCTTAAAATTAAACTGTTGGGTCCGAACGCCTGTGTCCGATGTATAGATCCGCTAAACCATCACAATCGTTGAGTATTGTGGGTTTCGTATAGCCGTTTCCGCCTCTATATCTAAGTAATGTCTGTACCAAATGTAAAAATATAGTGAGTTTAAAGAATTCGTGTGCATAATTTCATTTTGGTAAAGGGAAATAGATTTAAATTTAGGCTATGTATATTTACTAATTACAAAGCATCTCCTAACTATTTTTATTCTAAATCTACTACTTATCCTTCCCGTGAACGGGTCTGAGGTTCAGTATATGGTAGAGACTGTACCGTTTCAATGGACAAATGTTCTGCAAGGAGGTGACTTGTCCTAGTTCACGCTCAACCGCCTGACTTAATTTGGGTACCCTATTTTATAATATTTTATAGAAACTGGGTGAGCCCCAGGAATGTCCTAAATCCCATATGATTCATCTCCGGCTGCAAATAGACTAAATAAAAGTCTGGGCCTGCAGCGGGATTTGAACCAGGATTTCCGTCATGGCAACTCAGTGCTCTACTACTGAACCACTCATCTCCCTTATATAGAATAGTAAGGTCCTCTGTTCCAGCAATGTTCTGGAACTATTTTAATTCAGCGAAGAGCAATAAGAACGACATACCTGGAAAGGCAAGAGATTGATCCGATGTCTCTTCTTCTTCGATTGGTCTTCTCTTCAGAGTTCTTATTGTCTTTTTTCAGATTCACTTTGTCTATAGCATCTTATTGGCTTTTAGAATGCTTAGATTTCATATTAGTATTTTCTTGAGTCAATTCTGTTCAGATGATTTATTTTTTTGTAATCATAATACTTTTTCAAGATTCCACTAAAAATAATAATCAACTTTAGGAAAAAAATGTGTACCACTCTTACAAAAATATATGAAATCCTTGTAAACGCACGCCTCTTGTAAGTATTACTGCATTCTACTGATGAGACATGTCTAATTAAATTACTCCATTCCATTTATTGGTTAACTGGACCAGATGGTACCAGGTTTAATTAATTTAATAGTTTAATTTCTCTTTCCTGTTGAAAGGAAGCTGGCTATAGCACTTACCTCGATTTTCTCCAAATTTCTTATTATTATCGTTTGGTGTTGGTTACATGAATTTGTAATTTGCCCAAAAAAGCATTTTTTTAACACTCTTTAATCAATTGAAATACTAAATTTCAATTATCTGAGGCAATTTAGGGGATATTAAAATCTCGAATTAATATTTTGTGACATTGTTTTACTTAAAATAATTTCAAATCCATTAAGCGACTGTACTGTTTCTTATTTTAGTTATCTCTTCACCTAAGCATTAAAAAATATACACTAATTATATATCGGTATATAATTAGTGTATATTTATACACTAATGTATAATAATACTCTAATTAATAGACAACTAAATGTGCACTTTCTAACTAATACGAGTTATTAATGCCTGATTGAATTGTTTTAAATGAATACTGATAAAAAAACCTTTAAAGCAATACTTCGGCTCAATCAACTTATTCATAAGATCTTCCCTAAAAATTAAATCGGCACTGACTTATAGTAGAATATTACTGCTATCACAGACTTTTCAAAAGGAACTTTTTCGTCCTTTCTCAACTTCCTGTGTAAAATCCGAATGTCCTACCTAACAGTGGGGTGCCAGGATGAAGGGACGGCATCCCATTCATCACTAAATTGATTCCTATACATGGAGGAGTTTCTTCACTCTTCGGACTAATTGTAGTATGATTGTAGTAAGTATAGTAACAGTTGTGATTAACAGTTTTTATTATTTCTGTTTGTGTGTGTGTGTGTGTGTGTGTGTGTGTGTGTGTGTGTGTGTGTGTGTGTGTGTGTGTGTGTGTGTGTTTGTGTGTGTAGTGTGAAAAGTAATGTTTGACCAAAAAATTTAGATTATGGTGGCAAGATTTCCAAAAAAATATAGTGTATAGTTTTAAAATGTTTATATTGAATTAGGTGAATGTGCCTTATTTTTAAATCTATTTAAAAGTAAAATTAAAAAAAAAAAAAAACGATGCATGTTACACTTGATGCTATTAGAAATATGAAACCGATGATTATTCAATTGTAATGTGATTTATTAATATCCAACACTATTTTATTTAATCCATTTGTTAGGATTTCTTAATGTATGCTTATTGCAAATATGTAACATATAACATGTTCTTATCGTTGATTATATTGTTACAATATTCTCGGCATTAAATCGTGTTTAGAATAATTGGTTTAACCCCAAGTGTAATGGTCCTCGGATGCTGGATAGACGAATGTGAAGACTAATTTTTGATAAGGATTAGAGTTTGATAAGAGGGTTGTGTCTTCCCCCTCCCTGGCCCTATTGATCTGCCCCTGCAGGGCTGCCACGTCTGGGGAAATTTCTCTCCCCACGAATTTTCCCCCTCAGTATTCCCTCCGTCTCTTGTTTACTGCTTGGATGTCAGCTACGTTTTACTGCCCTGGCCTACAGGACCTCGTTAAACCATGCGCTTGTAACCTAAAAGTCATACTCATTCGACCCTCTCGTTTAACCCACGAAATCTTTTCTGAGCCATGAATTTAGTTTATTTAGTGATGTTTATTGGTAGCCTGATATTTAAAAAATTGATGAAATTTTTGTAAAAAGAATTTTTGCCATTTTCTGTTATATATGAGGCGTTGAGATTCTGAAGTGGATATCTCCGAAATTTCAAAAATTATCTTTTTCACTAGTTTAATCAAGCAGTTTTGTCAAACACGACACTGAAAAAGGCCATTTTTGAAATATGGAGTTATCCGATATTGATCTTGTACGCCTCGTATGACCAATGGATTGAGGATACCCAATTGAAACTTATGTTGAGGAAAATTTATTTTGTACGAAACCAGCAAGCTCTGCACTTGGTTGGCCTTTTTGCTCGTTGGCGGGTACCGTGATTTGACAAGCATTTACCGGGTAAACTGTGATTTGAACTTTCTAGGCTCCTGAAAATAAGGATTCCAGAATGTTGCACCATTAGTTGTCTGAGTTTAAAATAATGAAATAAAAATGAGCTTTATATCTCTCATTGATATCGTCGTGAGAGACACATTAGAATAACAGTTGTCTTATTTTATAAACTTAGTATTTTATTTTTGAATATATGTTTATATATTACTTTTACTTCTACTTATGTCGATGCCCAATAAGTTATTAGGAATATTAATTTCAATGATCGAGGCTTTTGGTAACTGGAGCAACGCAGATTTTGTACATCATTTCCCCATTGAGGGGAGAGTTGAATATGAAACTGACTGTGGTTGTGGGTAGCTTTGTGGTGGTTAGTTTCTTTGTCTCCATCCGCTACGCAGGTCACTTTCATTCTTAACTGTGGTCTTGTTTTGATTGTACTCATATTACTACTGTTATTTCGTAACGTATTGTTGATGATGACCATTATGTAACATCTTTAATAAGGACTCCACCTTTCCAAGGTTTGTGGTTAGTTAATGCCTGACTCATCTTCTACCATTTAGATTTATTTTAGGGTTGCATCTCGACAAACGATTGATCTGAAATCCTCATACTAGACTGAAAAGACAAGAAACCACTCGACGTTTCAGGCTACTTCAACACTTACTAGACAAACGCTCTATGCTTCCAGTTAACTACAAAAGACTTTTCTACATGACCCATACGACCTATTTGGACTTACGGAGTAGAGCTTTGGGGCTCCACTAAGCTATCGAATTCCTCTTGTATACAATCCTTACAATCCAAAATCCTTCGTAAAATTCTCAATGCTCCTGATTTTGTTAAGAATAAAGTCATCCATAACGACTACAATGTCCCATTTGTTGCTGATTGGGCCCGAACCCGGTATCTATCCTTTCATAACAAACTTCATTCCTACCCAATCCCTCTAGTTTCAAACTAACTAAATTAACAAAATAGCTTCCTGTTCAATTCCCGATTATCTTCCGAGGCGTCTGAAAATAAGATGGCTACGTGACCTTCTTAGTTAAAATTGTGATTTGAGTACTACCAAAAAACGGCGTTAAAGCGCCCTACCGAAAACCCTAACCCTTGAGTACTACCAGTGGGTAGTTTCTCAACCAGTCATTATCTCATGTCATTATGTATCACTTAGCTTATTTACTTGTTGTATTATTGTAGTAGAGTTGTAAATATCAATAAATAAATAAAAAAGATTTATTTTATATTTTGTAGAATCTTGATAGCTGATGCAGTTTTTGTTTAAGTGTATAAAGACAACTGTTATTTGTGTAGGCTTATGTTTTAGGTCATCACCAGGGTAGAGAGGCATAGAGTCAACTTATAATTATATAGGGCGGAGTTCGATGGACTGAAATGAGTAACATAGTGAATGATTGGTTTCGGAGTCGAACCCTTAGGTTTTGTAACCCTTTTATCATTGTAATTATCAATATTCATTTGCTTCTTAGAGAAATCGCTTACAGAGAATACAGTTCTAAACTTGAAATAAGCTTCTTACTGTCTGCAAATATAAAAATTATAAAAATGGATGTAGTTAATAGCTAATAATAGCAATAATTATTACTATTGTTTCGCAAAGGAATAAAACAAAAATATAGAAGGGAAATATTAACCTACAAACATGCTCGCCATCCAGAAATAAGCTGGATTTGTTTAGAAAATGGCACACATTAAGCTACCTTGTTTACAATATTTTTTATTTGTATAATATTTTTTACCGAAGTTTATAAAAATAGGAGGAAGAGAATGATAAATAATGGAGCCATACTGAAATATTATAAACATTTGCTTTAAATGTAGGAATCAGTACCACATATATTTAAATGGTTTCGCGAGTAACGTTAAATTAGATAAGCATATATTTTTAATATTTTGAAAGATTTACAAATTTATTCTGATTTAATGTTTTTTCATAATGTTTGATACAACTTATTTAACATATTGTTCATTACTGTGGACATTTTCTTTTAGTCCTTTTACTCTTTTTATATAATTTCATATTAAACCGTTTATTTAGTAATTACTTAACTGGAATTAAGGAAATTAATTTACCTGCAGAGCATTATTATATTTATTATAAATAAAAAGGGAAAAGGATACATAGATTGAAATAAAATAGGTTGGAATTGTAACATAGAGGTTCACTGGGAAAGATACGAAGGAATTCTATAAATTCCCATTATCTCTTCTTTTCCTTACCTTTCCTTCCTCCAAGCTTACTTTACACAAACACATTTCTGCGGTGTGGATAAGATATTTGTTTTTTTAAACAAATTAGATGTTTATCATAATATAATAGTACAAAGATTCTATTATAATTGTTAGTTGTATAAATATCATGGAGGAGACAATGGTCCGGGTGGAGGTCAAAGATGAAATCTTAAATAGTAAGCAGTTCTTCATGAGAAAACTAACATTTTGTTGGGGTGCATCAGGGCGGAATTATCACCATACAAAAATATGGAAAAATAAAATAATTGGAACTAACAATATACAAAAAAGCAATATTGCGGGATATTTATTACTAACTGTAACAATAAAAGTAATATTTAGGTAAAAATATTAATATAATAACTGAAATATATAGAACAATAGCGTAATTATTAGATAAAATAAATAGAAAATAAACAAATAAAATAAAAAGAACGACAATACAATAAAACTTGGAAATAAAACTAATTATAATTTTTTTAAGCTTATTGCAATTATTTTTTCAATAAATTTGGCTTATTCAGCCATGACGTAGATCTGCAATTTGGATCGATCCACCTCCACTCGAACAGTTTTCTCCTCTTCCAAAATTCTATCATTGTATTTATTATCCTTTTTGTTTTAGTATTATACCCTAAGTAACTTTAAAGTCAGCTTTGCAGATTTTATTAAAAATATTTTTAATATTATCGTCATAGTTTATTTTATTTTATTATAATTTACGAGTTATAATTTTTAAATATATTTATTTTGAAGAGAAAAGATTTGTCCAAGCCGGGATTCGAATCTGGGTCGCCCACGTCTCTAGCGTGGCGCTCTAACCAACTGAGCTAACCTAGCTCGTAACACGGCCAGACAAATCCATTTATAATATATACAATATAAAAAAAAATTATAGATCGCTTATAGATTATTAATAATATAAATCAAATTATAGATTCTCTTCAAAATTAAAATATAGATCATATATCGATATCCTGAATAAATTTGCTTTCACCGTACATTCAATGTCATAGTGTTATGTAGTTAACGCCAAGTCCAACGCGAGATATATTTTCTGTCTGAAATAAAACATGATGAACTCATCACAATGATATAACTGTAAAGTACAAATTTACAGTGACTGTATTTAAAATTTTACTATGTTATGAATGTATTCAATTTATTATAACATAATGTAATAATATGTATTTTTTTTAGGTGAGTACTACTTTATATGAAAACTACTACAGGTGTAGAAGCCTAGGTCGACGCCTCTTATATGTCATTTTCTTCCTCCAAGGTCAGAATTTCATATTTAAAAAAATATTTATTGATGAAATGCTTTGTCAGCTCAGACTTGAACATTATTCTAATGAAACAAAATTCAATGACACATTAACTTTCTTTTTTTTTCTAGCGATAAAAAATATTCTACATTATGATTCCGCTTTAATTGTTTTTAAAATAAATAATAATGTTTTAATATCACTAATTAATAAATACAATGCAACTTTTAGAAGATTACAATATTTTTTGTTTACCTTTTAGGTTAGGTTGTTTTTTATTCAGTTTTCGTGCCAATTTAGTAGTTCCAGGGCCTGGAAGTCCATTTGTTATTTCGGGACGTATGTCAACCCTAATGGTGTGTTAGAGCCCATTATTTTTTGTCCTTCCTTCCCATTTATCTCAATTTTTTTAGTCATAGATTTTCAGAGGAAAACCCCAGTCAGTTCACTTGAATAATAGAATAGTGAGTAGTAGGTGAATTGATTCATCATTATTAAGACTGCTGATAATGAATTTCGCTCGACTACCATCCGTCTGCCAGTCTCGGCTCAATGAGAGAATAATGTCTTATTCTTAGTAGAATTTGCATGTTTATTCATTTAATCATTATTCATTTATTTATTTATTTATTTCATTTTCTATTCCATTAGTAGGTATTTATATAAATATTTAACTACTTATAATTGTCTAGGATATTTTACATTGGCAGTATTTGAGATAATAGTACATATATATATACTTATATAAAGTATTGCTTAATTTAAATACCATTTAATTAAGCTCATTTGGTCGTAAGCTCATTCGGTCCAAATAGGACAGCGTATATCGTCCAAATGCCCTTATAATCGCGCATTAGAACTCATGAAATGCATTTAAATCCACGTTACCTTTGTTGACCTTAAGCACAATAGTTTATTTTATTTTTTAAACATTGGCAAATTGACTGTGGTAAAAATAAAAGTAATACTTTTAAGATTGACAGTATTCAACTGCTTATTGGGGACAGCTAAATACAATACAATATCTAGTACAATGGAATTGCTCACTCATTAAAATGTTATACAAAGAGACAGAGCCTTATTATATCCTCCTTCCTAAAGACTCACTCGTAAGCTCAAATAATTTGAAAAACTAAAATAAGGTACTTAATTAAAATTAAAATAAGGACCAAAACTAAACTCTTATCATCGATTTAGGTTCCGCAACATACATTCTATACTTCATATAAACGCCACTTCAATTTCACACCGTTGCATACAATGCTGGCACACTAGAGCAAGAACATAACGCTTTTCGCTTGACAACCATCCCTCTGCCAGTCTCGGCTCAATGAGAGAATAATGTGTTATTCTTAGTAGAATTTGCATGTTTATTCATTTAATCATTATTCATTAAATAGTTATTTTATTTTTTAAACATTTGCCAATTGATTGTGGTAAAAACAAAAGTAATATTTTTAAGATTAAACTGCACACCTGACAGTATTCAACTGCTTAAACGCCACTCCAATTTCATACAGTTGCATACTATGCTGGGACACTAGAGCAAGAACATTACGCTATATTCCTGTATGCTTCCCGGACTCGAAATAATACTACCTCACAACTACTAGTACTATATTAATATTCAATATTTGCTCTCATTTTTAACAGATGTTTCTCTATTCGGCAAGGCTTTGAAAGTTCTTCAATATTATAATAAGCCTTGACAGGGTTACCGCAAGGATCAATATTGGTTCCTATACTATATATATTATACATAATAAGCATCCCATTCCTACTCATAGACATTGAATGTTACCTGAGCTGTGCTGAGGACATTGCGATTTTAACGATACACCAAAAAAATTGAATCGCCTCGTAAAAGTATTTCACATTCGATTAGGAAAAATCACAACCACTTTCGCACTTCGACAAGATACGTGCCCACCAGTCTATATCGGCGACCATCAAATTTCTTAAACACAATATGTTATTTGGAACTAATAAAGGATGATATTGGACCAGCCTTGACGAGGTCCACACATAGAAAGGTAAAAAAAAATAACGTACAAATTTAAACCTTTATTATGAAATTATTGTAAATTTTTATCAGTTAAATAATACTTTCATTTTTGATAATGATCCATTAACGTGATGCTTTATTGACAAGAAAACAATTGCTGAGAATAAATCCGTAATCTTTATAAATACAAATATACAATTTATTATCATTATTCTAAATGACTTGCATTCTATTTATGGATACATATGCAGTTAGTAAGTTTTTACCTGATTAAAAAAAATAAACGACAAGAACTCTGATAAATTGAGAGCAGTTAAGTGATAGCCTCGGAGAAGAACAGATATGAGATATTTATGATAGCGAGGCCGCCCACACATTACTCTACTTGATGGTGTGCTTCTCTTGTTCTGTTTCAATTAATGTTTGGTTGGATTGTTTAAGTACTTAATATTTCAGGATGCCTTTTTGTATTATTTTTTTGTTTACTTTGCAAGAAAAATATTAAGAAAGAATCATATATTATTTGCTAAGAAAAATTACGTTCTATATGTTCTTCCAAAAAAAAAAAGAGGTTAATATAATATTATTTTTTAAAATTGTTGTTCAACTGTTTTGATTTTTAAAAATCCCGACCGGGGGCATATATTTTTTTTCGGCATATATAAAATTATTTAAAAATCATAACAGTTGACCAAAAATTATATATAGTAATATGACGTAAGTCAACAAGACCCTAAAATTAAAAGTAATGTTCAAAGAACATTCGTTCTCGTGTTTACATTAAATTGCGAGAAACATGGGATTGGATAAGAGAAAAGAATTGTACCCTGCCGACAGGCGACTCCGGTGGCTCAAATGATTAGAGCGCTGTCTCGGAGAGACGGAGGACCCGGGTTCGAATCCCGGCCGGGGGCATATCTTTGCTCTTTAAAATGATATTATTTTGTTTGAACAGTTATATAAATAATTGCGGCAAGAGGGTAGTTTTTTTAATTAATAATTTTATCTTTAATTTAATTATCCCTAAATTATTACAATGAAACGGATTTTCTCAGAATAGGCAGTAAAGTTAAAAAGAATTCTTCTTTTGCTGCAGCAAAGTAATTGTCAATCGTTTTCATGGTTCCAACTATTTCATTGTTCGAACAGTATTATAGTACTGTGTTCTTGATTTTGTTGTGTCTTAATTATCATTGCTTTCACTTTCTCGTATCTTTATATCGGATCCCCAGTTCTATTTTTGTTATTATGTTGTGTAGAAAGCTCTTTCAGAAGAACGATTTTGTTTTTATTTATTTGAGGTTTTTGCAACTTTATTAATTGCAAATCTCTTATTATATTTTTTAAATGGAAATTATTGCATTTTCATTTATTTAATTTTTCTAACTCCTTTTCTTTTTTTTCCCTTTAATAAATGATTCTTTTCATGAGAATTGCAATCACCGACATCTTCTTTCCCCTAGAGAATAAATGTTTTTTTTATAAATAAATTAATTTTATATATATATATATATATATATATATTTATATTTATTGAAATATACACATTTTACGATAAAATTAAGGTATTTCACTTTTTATACAAATCATTAAGCCATGAATAGCCGTATATAACGCCAATATTCCTGTAGCATAACTAATTTTCAATTTCGTTCAGCTCAGAGTAAGTATTGTTTTGTTCAAAACTATTTATGTTGTCAATTCCTTCCATGAATAAATTACTATGTTTTTTTTCTATAGGATTGACCGTCTCTTTTCTATCTATCATTTTACAGCAAATCACCGCGACATAAAAAAAAAAACACGGTTATCGTTTGAAATGTCATTACAAATGACAGCGTTGTTTATTACCCCGTTCTATTTTTATGTAAAATGATATCGGTGATTGTCTTAGTTAAATAGCTTGGAAGCACCTGTTATGTGAAATATTACGTTTTTCCCACCAAAATTTCTTACCGGTGAAGTAGTCATGAAGAAAAATTAGAAGGGGCGATGTTTCTTATGAGGTCGGGGAAGCTCAGAAGTTTTAATCCTGACGAAAAAGGAGTCCAATTGGACCCCAAGGAGCTAGTTAATTAAAAGCACGAGGTAATTAAATTAGGAAACAACTTCCTACAGCGCTCTTCCTGTTTGAACGGTGGTTTTCGGCAACAATTAAGCAGCTCAGATTGATGGTGGAAACTTCAAGAGCACTACTACCTCTTTGTATTCAACTTGCTAGTAGTATTTAGCTCATTCATTAACTTTTTTTTTATTACTTCATAGGAAACCTATTGAAGGTTGAATCAGACGTAAACTTTCACCGTTAAAGATAATAAGCTAATCATTAATGATTATTATAGAAATGTTCCAAAAGCCTTATTGTATTTCAAATAACTGAGCAATGGACATTTCACCAATATAGTGTGCGCTTGTAACTAAGCATAGAAGTTAAGCTTACATGTACTTGTTTAATATTTGTAATTATTTTTCATTACTTTGACATGCTTAGCGAATCTTTGATTCTAGGTTCATATAAAAGACATAATGTGTTTCCTATCACCAAAAAGATTATTTTTTCATTGGTTAACACTAGTGTTTTGTTATTAACACACATATACACATCGTACGCACACACACTCTCACTTATATTTTTCAATTCTATTCCATCTTAGGGTGGAATGTACTTGGTTTTCTACTTTCCTATATTTGTTATGAAGATGGCGAATAATGAACAAGTATTCGGGTGCCTTACATTTACGGCAAGTTTCCTTGCATCTATGTACGTTTGTGAGTAAATTAATGTATTAAGTAAAGACCAGTCTTACTTATCGTTTAAACGTGGAAGAAGCCCGATTGGTATATGTTTGAATATTCATGGACGTCAACATAACTAACAAGACACTAATGTGTTTAACTATTATGCTAGCATATTCCATAATTAATTAGGTAGAATAGGATACAAGGTATAAAAGTTATCTTTTGTAGTTCGTGTTATATTTATTTATTGAAATAATTCTTTGACTATAAAGAAATTATTAATTACAAAAAAATATTGCATTGAAGATATGATCCTGAACACATAAATATATTCGCTTCTAAAAACATACGAACACTGCCAAGATACAAGTAATGCTGGAATCCTTGGATGGAATAAAATCTGGTATGTCAACAATCTGGAAATAGACTAGGTGGTTTCCTCCTTGAGTGGGAAATGAGATTTTAAAACACAAGCGTTGAAACTCGTTAGATCTGGGTTGGGTAAATTAAAAGTAAAATCACACCTGAGGAGCAATAATAATGGCCTAGTAATGATGTTGGAATGGAAAAGTCATAGCTTTCCCCCTCCAGAGGTTATTTGCAAATGAAACCCTCTAAGTAGATTAGAGGGTAAGGTGGGGGGCCAGCAGATTACAAGGCGGCCCCTGCCACCGAGGCGATATTTCAGGAGGTTTATCCCGTCGCCATACTAATCAGCTTCAGGTTACTTAGTATACTCCTGCTTCTTCTTGCATCTAGACTGGAGGCTCTTGGGATAGGGAGGCTGTAGCAGCGGCTCGGTTACAATGATAATCTAGAATATAATGTTAATCATAGATGTACAAAAGTAATAGAATATATATAGGCCAAGAGGACACATTACAAGAATCATACAGTATTAACATAAAGATAAAATACAGTACTTGAAAATTAAGATGAACTAAAAAGTTCGTTTCAGTCATGAAAATAACAAGAGTTAAGCTGAAATAAATACATGCACGTAAGATATCATCATCACATTCTTTTGCTCTTCTACCACTGTGCAGTGTGAGGATCCTGCTTATTGAGGAAGGACCAAGTATCTTTCCGGGGCCAAATCTCTCCTTCGGTGCCAATCCATTCCTCTCCTCCTGAAAGCAATCTTTACACTGTCAACCATGGATATGTGAGGCCTTCCTCTGGGCCTTTTTCCTTCCGCACGGGTCTTGAAGTCCTGATAACAGTTCTCTCTGGTCCCATTCAAAGGAGGTAGCCGAACCACCTTAGTTTGTATTCATCCAGGATAGTCTCAGCTGGTTTAATACCGAGCTTAGCCGGTATAGTTGTGTTCCGTATTTCAGTAGCTTGTGTTTTCTGCTGTTTTTTTTATTTTTATAATACTGATAGGAAAGAACAGCACTTTAGATTTATAAAAACTAATTAGGAAAAGCTTGAGTCCTAATGTGAATTAGGGAGGATATGGTGGATATCAGGTGGGAGAGAGTTCCAAAATGTAGTGGAACGGGCGAGAAAGCAGCGCTCGTATGTTTTGGTTTTGTGGGAACGAGTATAAAGGTCGGAAAAGCGAGATCTTTTACCCTAAGATTGGATAGAGGTTTGAATTGTAAAAGACTGTATAAGGGATGTTGTAAGAGACTGTAATTGTACTTGATTGTATTGATTGATTGTAATTGTAATTTTAAGAGACTGTATGAGATGTATAAGGGATGTTGTGAGTTGATGGTTTGGTATAAGAATGTACCTAGGAAATAGTAACTATGGATTCAGAGGATTGAATAAATTAATGTTTTTTTTTTATAATGGACATTTTTTCCGAAACATCGGACTTGACATAAAGATGATGCTCATTTTGCTTCCTATATTGTTGGTTCTCTTTATCATTACGGCTAAGTAATCATTAAGCCTTCACAAAAAAGTATATAACAGTTTCTGTATTCCTTTGTGGTTTAATATCATAAAATGAATTAATTCAGATAAAAAAATATAGTATGTATATATATATATACACACACACACACACACACACACACACACACACCCTTCCATTATTGAGTCATACACTTAACTGAAATATTTATTTGGCTTTTTACTTATATCGTGTTCAATAGCAGTCAGATTGTAGATTATACTCGACGGTGCTAGCTTGTTTGTTAGTCTCGTTTCTATGCTCTATATAGCAGTTAAATTGGGAGGTTTCACTACAGCGTATGTCTTATTCTCTTAATCCCGTTACTTTAAATTTCATTAACCAACCTCCAGAAAACTTTGCCGGATTAATGCGAAACGTTATCCCGCGATTCTTAGTTCACTAAATACTACTGAATGAGTACATAATTTTATGTATAATGTAATTTTATATTCGAATATTAGAGCACTATCGGAGAAGCTGATTGTGGGCGATTTCAACTCGACTCAGTTTGTGTTTCATTGAATGTTTTTCGTACAGTGCAGGTGACTGAACTGAACTGAAGCCTTACTTTACTCTAAAAACATAAAATTTACAATTTATTTGCAATATTTTAGTGTTTTAAATAATAATTATTTTTTGTATTGGCTGGTATAAGTGAAATGAAAATATATATATATATATATATATATATATATATATATATATATATATATATATACTCATTTAATTGTACAATGAAACTGATTTAAGTTATATTTATTTATTCATTCTGATGTAGTAGAAAATTTAAGAAGAATGTGTTATCAATATGCATTTTTATCGTTCCTGTTACTCCTGTTTTGATTTTATGATTTATCTTGAAGTATAACCGTCGAACCTTTACGATTAACTTATCGAATAACATTGTAAAGGGACTCTTTACTTATAAATAAAAGAGGACTTTTCTGTGTTACAAAATGAATTCAGTGTTAAATAATTTAAGTGGTCGTAACACCTAATAATAAGTGGAACTTAACACCTAATATCTGTCATTCTTCTTACCTATATTCACAGGTTTTTCTTGTGGCTTCTACAAATTCTATCTTTTTATTAAGACGTCTTCTGGCTAGGTTTGTTTATTTTATGTTTCTTTTTTGTTCATGTTAGTTATTCTAAAGATACCTAGCCCCAGACTAAAGTTGCTTTTTTATTTTTTTCTAATTTTTATAATTTACTTGATTATTAGAAGAAGTAATTGGTGTAAAAAATTAAAGTATTTGTTAGAGTTACAAGATAAATTTAATTAATTTGTTCCGTTAATTTATTGGTTCCATTTCCCGCACATTCCTTCTTTATTAGCATCATTGCCCGACTCACAAAGCGTAATGGATTTAATTTACATAGCAATAAAGGGTTATTTAACCTCCGGGTTAACCGTCTCCAGTAGTGGCGCAATCTCACTAAGTAAGTTGGATTGTTTCTTTCCATTCCTCTAGCATCTAATAATATTCAACATTCACTAGCATGTTTAAGGTTTATTTTTTAATTTATTTATTCAATTTACGCATAATGAAAACAGTAACTTTGAAGTGCTTAAAAAATCATGATCGAAGTCATCATTTCTCGACCTCAAAAAATTCAAGTTTGTTTTAAGAAAATTCATCTTCAGGTTTTGAAACATTCGGAACATTATGATATAGTTACGAATTATATCATAATGTTCCAAAAATGCTTGAACATATGGGAAAGTTTCACCTTTATAAATACCATCTAGTGAGGTATAATTTATATTGCTGAGTAGTTTTCACAGCATTTTCTAAAATTTATGAAGTGGAGAATGTGACTTGCAATTAGAACCTTAACGTAGTGAAGTACAATGCAATCAAATCATATAAAACATTATAAAATAACTTAAAATACAGAATATTTATATTTATATACCTGGAAAAAAACAATGAAATATATCACAAAATTAAATAAATATAAAATACTATTAGAAATATGATGAACTTTTATCACATGGTAAGTGTTTATTAAAAAAGGATAAAGCTCATAACCTATTTACCCCCTTCGAAATATAACTAAATTTAATAAATGTCGATAAACATTGAAACATATTTAAAAACCGTTGAGTATTGAATTAATAAGTTTTATTATTTATTAATAAAACTTAATATTTATTAACGTATATCATTATTTATTAAATTTGTATTATATTTTGAGGGCGAGGGGAAATATGTTATATGTCAATAGGTTTACACCCTATTACATTGCTATGGAATCCTGTTTTAATATGTGGTAAAAGCTCATCATATTTCTACTGGTATTTCATATTTATTCCATTTTGTGATATATATATATTTCATAGTTATTTTTCAGATGTTACATACATGAATATTCTGCACTTAATGTTATTTTATAATGCTATTTTATATGATTTTATTACATTGTATTTCACTACATTATGGTTCTAATTGCTGGTCACATTCTTCGCCTCTTGAATTACAGGATGCGCTCTAAAAACTGCTTAGCAATAAAAATTGACTTACTTTTTTTTAAAAAAAAGAGGTAGATAAATACGAGATTTCCTTCCAGATTTAATTGAGACAATAGAAGTGACTAAAACCTTTCTTGCTATAAAGTTTTTTGTTTCAGATTTGTAGCTAGGAGCAGTAGACTCTATGATATCCTATGACAATCACAGTCATAGACCTTAAGATCCCATTATATGCATTATACACTGATCTGGAGGGATCTTAGAGACGAAGTGTTTTAAAAGAATTAATACATATATCATTTAAAAAAAAAATAAATCAATTTTGAAAATGTACCTATTTAATTATTTTATACATAGGTTTTTTCTAAAAACGTTGACTACACAAGGGAACAAATTTTTATTAATTTTTTGTTGCATGGAGTTTTAGGCCTGTTGTTTACTAATTAGAGGTTGGTGATTACAAATCTAGCCTCAGTTTTTCTCCAGCACCTTTTATTTTTGGCAAACAGCTGATAGACATATATTTGTACTAGTCACATTCAAACTTCAATTCAACTGAGTTGTTTAGTGAAAAAGTTTGTGCTCTTGTGTTAAATAACTATGTCCAAGTTAAGAAATATCTGTAGAAACGATCCAAACTATTTCTGTAACATTTTTGGTGAATATACATTCAAAAATTGTAGGCTAAGTGTGTCAGAGTTTATAACACAGGTATATTTTGATTACTTTGGATTCGCTTTGGACATCCGTGACAAGTACTGGATCCCTCATATGGTATGTAAAACATGTGTTGAGTCTTTGAGATTATGGGCAAATAAGAAAAGACCCCATTTTAAGTATCAAACACCAATGATTTGGCGGGAACCTAATAATCATCAAGATGATTGTTATTTTTGTGTGATTGATATTAATGGAATTAATAAAAATAACCGGTCGAAATGGTCTTATCCAAACTTGTTATCTGTTACTCGACCAGTCTTGTTCTCTGGCGATGCACCAGTACCCCAAGCTTCTTCATCTGTACAAAATGATCATGATATAGAAAAACAAAACTATTCTTCAAGTGATGAAAGTCGGACAAGTGATTCTTACCCTGATTTTACTTCTGAGCCCCAGCTCTTTAATCAGGAAGACCTCAATGCATTAATCAGAGATCTTGGTCTTTCTAAAAAGACATCGGAGATTCTAGCTTCTCGATTAAAGCAAAGAAATCTTTTAACCCCAGAAACAAGAATTTCATACTATCGTAACCGAGAGGCAGAATTGCTGTCATTCTTTTCTAAAGATGACGACTTTGCTTTTTGTTCAGATGTTCCTGATTTATTGAAAGCAATGGGAGTACAGAAGTATGATCCAAATGAATGGCGTTTATTTATTGACTCCTCTAAACGTAGCCTGAAATGTGTACTTATGCATAACGGCAATAAGCTGGGTTCGATACCGATTGCACATTCAACTACAGTCAAAGAAGAATATGCTACTGTAGCTTCTGTAATGGATAGAATCAAATACAACGAACAAAAGTGGTTGATAAGTGTTGATCTAAAAATGGTGAATTTTCTTCTTGGACAACAAGGTGGATATACAAAATATCCATGTTTTATTTGTTTATAGGACAGCAGAGCTAGGTCTGAGCACTGGATTAGAAAAGATTGGCCTTCCAGGCAATCTATGGTTCCGGGACAACTGAATGTAATAAATGAGCCCCTTGTGCCCACGGATCGAATAATACTGCCACCTTTGCATATCAAACTAGGGCTCATGAAACAATTTGTCAAAGCTTTGAACAAGGGTGGTGATTGCTATAAATACATCTCTAAGAAGTTCTTTAATTTGAGCCAAGAAAAAATTAAAAATGGAATTTTTGATGGTCCCCAAATAAGAAGGTTGATAAAGGATGAAAACTTTATTTGTTACATGACTGATATTGAAAAAAATGCCTGGAATGAATTCGTTTGGACTGCTCAAAATTTTCTGGGAAACAAAAAGGAAGAAAGCTTTGCGGAGCATATTGAACTAATGTTGTTACACTTCCAGCAGCTTGGTTGTAATATGAGCATCAAAGTACACTTCCTCCACAGCCATTTGGACCGTTTCCCTGAAAATCTTGGTGATCTGAGTGAAGAACAAGGGGAACGGTTCCATCAGGACATTCGAACTATGGAGGAACGTTACCAAGGTCACTGGAATGCTCACATGATGGCGGACTATTGTTGGAGCATTAAAAACAGCCCCCGTGAACCGAATCAAGCCAGAAAATCTTACAAAAGAAAATTTTTTGATATGTAGTGGTAATTTTTTTAATAGTTTTCTTAATAAAAAATATTTTGATCTTAAAAAACAGTTTATAATTATAACCCCAAAAGTAAAGCTGATACAAACAAACTGACTTCAGATCTTAAATCAGCACCTCGAGGAAGTAGAATATTAGTCAAAATATTTCATGCAACAAAAATGTTGTTCCCTTGTGCTATTAGTGAAGAATCATTCATTGTATCGCCTTTACATAAGCATAGAAAATCTCTATTGTTACCAGGGAACATAAATTATAAAACATTTGATATTCTCATTTATTCGCCATCCTGACTGAAGTTTTCTGGCAAAAGGAAAGGAATATATAATCAGTAGCTTCATGCCCTAGTTACATCGCCGCAATACTGTTAGCGGAAGACCCAACTAAACTCCTTGCATTCAAAAAGCGTCAAAGCGAATGCTTATCTCAGTGAAAGGCTGGATAAGCAAGATGATTCCCAATTATTGGAGCGTGTCGTTGAGAATAATATTCACTCGTTATGGCTCATAATCATCTCTTGGTGATTCTTCTTAATTGTATGATTTTTGAAGATTATTTCCTGATATCTTATGACTGCCTTGTGGTTTTTTTTTTCTAGAAAAAAAACCGCGTGTGAGCAAAATGAAAATGATAATAAAAAATAAGCATTTATTAAAAAAGAACCCGTTTTTGATTATTAATAATTAAAACCATGTTTAATAAGCTTTAAGGTGTAATGATTATTTGAAGTAAAACAAAAGGTAAATGAATTTTATTGCCATTAAAAAACTTTTTTTTTATGGACTATTTTATTATTTCTTATTTTACGATTTTTTTAAACAACTTAGTTGTTTTTCGTATCTATAAATTTAGCCAGAGATCTCGGCCCAGCCAGTCTCCTTCGCTGCCATGCTCTCCTCCACATCCTGCATCCATCTTTTTTTGAGTTGTCCTCTTTTCCTCCTTTTCATAGGAATGGTCGGAGATTGTTTCTGGCCATCGTTCTTCTGCCATTCTTTTTTAGTGGTCATACCATAGGATCGTTGTTTCCTGATCTGTCAACTGCCTCATAGTGCTATTAGAGATATGCTGAATTCTGGAAATAGCACAACAGCGTGTCTAGAAGTTCATCTCCACGACCAACTTCCTTTACTCTTTTTTCGTTATAGTCAACGTTTCGGATCCGTAGAGGATAACATTTTCAATCATTGAATGAAATTTTGTTTTTGTTTTATTAAAAATGTGAATTATTACCATCGAAGCAAAAATCCAAAGCCAGATTTGGTTTGAATGCATTTTACGGTCATAAGCGATGCATTTGAGGGAAGTATGAACAGTATTTAATAATTATAAATGTTATTAAAATAATTTCCTCTATCGCTTAGTAAGATACAACACTAAGTGTAGGTAACTTATGATAGAAAATAACTAAAAACTAAGGGTTCAAGGTTGTTATAATATTAATAGAAATAACTTTAAATGTCAATTTTAAGACACGTGAGATAAATAAAATGGAAAACTAAAAAAATTTCAATGTTGACATTAATTCATGTTTATAATAGCCCTTGACACGGGTGCAGAGAGCCAGAGCTGCAAAGAGTTAAGACATCCTTGAACCGCTGCTCCGACACGTAACTACCTGTTGACTCAGGACCTGAGTCAGTAATGCTTTAGGGCAGCAGCCAGCGACTCATTCATTCTGTCAATAAAGTTGTGCAAATATTTGAATTAAATGCTTCCAGGTTCCACGGTTTTAGGTGGTGATTTATACTTCTGTACCCTTTTATTGCTATTAGGTATATTAATCAATCTTTATTATCAGCGTAAGGAAGAATGCTCACTCATCAATCTAACGATGTTATTGTAAACTTGAAACTGGAATCATGAAGAAAATATAACTCTACCCTGAAGATATAGCAAGCTTTTTGGCTCAATCATTGATTAATTGGTTGTAGAATCCATGATAGGATCGATCAAGTAGATATTAATGTATTCAACGTCTTGCAATTTGTTGAAGTATAAATAAACTTAAAGAACCTTAAGAAGGCCGTAACATCTGTTTATCTTAGTACTTTATCACATCTTCTAACCAATTTACTTCTAATCACTTGTCTAAACGAAATTACAATAATTTTATTCATCGATTTCATGTGAATTTCATAAATATGCGAATTAATACATGCCCAGACTATTATTTATATTACAAACGGTTAGTTAGTGTTCACAACACGATTATATCATCTACCACTCACTACCCGTATTACTTCTCTTTCTTGGGAATCGCAATGACTGCCGGTTCGATTTAGAAGACGCAAAGTTTTGAATTGGTCCGTTGATCGTTGGTCTCCATTGGCCGATCCAAGGTTGACCACTTTGGTAACGTACTTTCTCGCTTAGCTCACTTCTGAATCACCTAACCGTTGATATTATATTTAAAAAAACATGTTTCACTGCCAAAAGCTGGGATTTTTATTAATTCGTTTAAAAATATTGGTTGATATTAATCAAACAATAATATCAGAATCAATCAGATCATTCTAGTTATTGATTTATGATTAGATTACATGCATTAAAATATTTATTAATTTTTAAGTAAACACTTCTTTAGCAGCGTTTAGCGACTTTTGGAAGGAGAAATTCTTTTGAGTTGGCTTCGTCGACATGCTTGTCTTATTGGGCGATCCTTACGACGCTAGGCCTGAGCATAAGTTATACAACAATTTATTTTAATTAACATTACTTAAAGGTTAGAATTTGATAGATAAAACGGAAATAATATTTAACTAAAATCATATTTGTAAATTTGATAATGATAATAATTTAAAACATCAAATATTAGTTGAACTTTTCGTTCCACTAAAAGATTTGTTGTTTGTTTGTTTGTTCATTTAACGTCACTGTATGCTGCTATGGTTAATCGGACGATGCTACAGTGGGAGCTCTAAATTTTGTCTAGCCAGGTTTAATTAGGATAGGGATTTTTAACGAGTACCTGACATCGTACAGGCTCGGGACCCCCGTTTAACGTCCCTTCCGAAGGACGGAAGATTTTGTTTGTCATAGTATAAATGATCTATATATTGTTGAATTTAACGATGATATTGTAGTTATACTAAAACTTAAAATAAAATTCATTAGCATATATCCATGCAAAATACAAATACAAGGTATAAATAATATAAATAATGACTAATTACATAATAATATATACTATTTATGTACTATTTCAATTAAATTATTGACATTTTACCTGAGACTGTTCAGCCCATCATATATTTTGATTTTATAATAAACTACTTGAAAATGTATATAATTAATGAGTTGACAGTTGTAAGTGTTATGACAAGTCACCGCACCCATTATTTGCCCTGAAGATGGCCTACAACGTAGGCCGAAACGTTGGCACGATTAATAAAAATTAAGTTTTGCTTAATGTATCATCATTAGTATATAATAACTGTTTGGAGTGTCAGTTTATGTGAAAAGCAGACTAGTGTTAATAATTCCAATTTACTTTTATTTGAAATTTAAATAATTGAGACTATAACTGATTTAGACGTTCATAAAAGAACACAGTTATTCCAAAGTTTTGAGAGTTCTCTCGGCAGTCCTCATGACTGATAATCCAGTGTTGTTGTTTTTTTTTTGTTTTACCACCCATTGGTTGTTCAAGCCCTATTCTAAAGACAGTTTTCAATGTAGGTTTTATTCATTTTTAAAACATATTGATCAAATGAAATTGTTTTAATGCTATCACATATACGGGATAGTAATGTTTGTTCGCTAAATAAGCTGACATCTAATTCAGTTGGAAACAACTTTACTAAGAAGGACGGGAGCAATTTGGTGATGCATCTCGGTTGTATAACAGATGGTAGTCATCCTTTATCTATTTTCAGCAAAAGTAATTGAAGAAACAGATTTCATAAATAAGAAAAAAAGTTTAGAGCTCCTTTAGAAAGTTCATTTGAACCCGAAAAAGTTGTATATCAATTTTTATATTACGTTATGCTGAAATTACATTAGCTTTATATTTTATCAATCCACAAATACATATATCTTGAATTTTTTTTCCTGTATCTCCCTTCAGTTTATTGTGAAATTCTTTACACTACAACCCATGGACGGTCTTAGGTTCTATACGTATTGGAGACTGTACTGTTTCTTGAACAACGTTTGTGCAGAGAGATGATTTGTCCCAGATCACACTCGACCGCCAGCTTTTCCCCGCTATTTAGGGTACCCATTTTATAGAACCTGAGTGAGACTCAGGTGGTTCCCTGATCTCAAAGGATTCTTCTCCGGCTGTTAACAGATTAAATAAAATCGGCCTCAGACGGATTTGAACCCGAGACCTTCGACATGGCAACCAAGTGCTCTACAATTGAGCCACTCTACTAAAAACAATCAGGGAATGATCAATGTTTTTTCAAATAAACAAAATTAAATGTACAGTAGTTTAGAGGAAGAATGTTTCAAATATCGCTATTTAAAACCTCTATACCTGGCTCTTTTAATTAAGATAAGAAATCTTATATTACAGAACGTTTATTCTACACTAATATAAAGTATTTATGTAAAATTGATAGAGTGGCTCTCTCTCAAAAAAAAAATGTAAATAGTAAAAACAAAAATGTATATAGACAGTTACAATTTTCTTACGTTAATCTAATCTTAAGAAAAGATTTTATATGAGTGTCTGAAAAAAACGGTACTTAATAATTAGCCGGTCTGCATAAAACCTACCTCCTTATCGTGTGTAGTCTCTTCTGATCATTCGTCTCATTTTCATTTGTGTGCCCGCTATTAAATTGTTTTCTGTTCTTTTTTTAGGGTTTTACCTTGTTAATTTTGTGTTTGGGCCATATTCCTTTCATAAAATGAACAGAAGAACACTTTGGGGATAGCCGTCTTTAAAATAAAAAGCTTTGAAATACTTCCAAAAGTTCGGAATAATTCTGTGAAAAAAGGTCATGGAATGGATTTGGATAAGTATAGAAATGGAAATGTTCTCGTCGAATGTGTAGGGTAAGAAAAGGAATGATCATAGATCATAGACCTAGAAGGCTCTGGAATGATCATTTTATCATTGCATTTTGTATATTTCAATTCCCATTAATATGAATAAGAAGGCAGGTGCTATCTGTATCTGGAATTATCGGTGTTCAGGTTATAAATAATGGCAGATAACAGTCCCTGCGGAACCGCTAATACACAAGTACCGACAAAATGAATAAATCAACTACAAACCTCGAAAAAGTAACAATCTATACTATTGAGAATCATAAAAAAAAAAAAATATCATTCAGATATTATAACAAATAAGCCGAGTAAACTGCTAAAGATCTAAGCCCGTTTATTTAATTTTTTATTAAATATTGTATTGTACTTTGTTCTTGTTCGTTAAAATAAGCTGTTTATTTTGAAAATACAGGTAAGAACCTTTCTTACTTTCCTGAGCTGTCAAATACACTGTAATTTCCTTATAGCTTGACAAGGC
This sequence comes from Arma custos, assembly GCA_037127475.1. Classification (NCBI taxonomy): domain Eukaryota; kingdom Metazoa; phylum Arthropoda; class Insecta; order Hemiptera; family Pentatomidae; genus Arma; species Arma custos. The sequence goes on along the minus strand of CM073764.1, from coordinate 29,944,859 downwards.
ATGATGTAATAAGAAGAAAATGCTCAAGGAAATACACCCACTCTTCATCGAAAATGGCAACCGCTTCCGCCCACATTAACCATAATAATTTATAAAAGACTGGCATAAATAAAGATAGTCAATACTTCTTGTTTATTGTTCCATTATTTGTATAAATACCCGTTAGTAAGGTTGTAAATAATAAATATGATTATACTTGATATTAATTGTGGTCTGGTAGGAGCAATAATTGCGTTCTTTTAGGTAGCTTGAAAAATCATTTCAATCATTTCTGAGATCTCTAAGTATTTTAGATACTGCGTCGAATAAAAAAATCTATGTTTTATAGTAGTACCTGACAAATCTTCATTGTTGTTTGCTTTTAAAAGAAAATAAGTTCTGATGGTTATTTTTGCCCACAAAACTAAAAGAAACAGATTTTTTTTATTCGTTGAAACATATTAATAAATGAAAATTATCAAATATATTAATTAACAAAACAAATTATATATATAGTTATAGTTGGATGGTTGTGAAAACAATAGCAAAATTACTATGAAATAAAATTGAGTTAATATTATTTTTTTAAATTTTTGCCGATTGGAGGCCTGTTTTTTTCTTTCAATTTATGTGTTACAGTTGCACCCTTATGGAAAAACTAACTAAAATCTGGAATGTTTTTCCACTTTTTGGTAATTTGACTTCGACAAATTTTCAATTTAATTTTAGTGGACAGTCTGCTGGTGTTCCTCAAGGTAGTATCCTGGGTCCCATCCTATACACGAAATATACAGCTGACATCCCAACCCATCCAAGCAGTGTTCTCACTACGTAAGCTGATGACACATGTGTGTTATCAGTAAATAACGATCCATTTGTTGCATGCCAATCTCTTCAATCCCATATCTCAAACCTTCAAGAATGGTGTCAAAATTGGAGAATTAAAGTAAATCCTAACAAATCCCACCAAATTACCTTCACTCTTCGTCGTAAACCTACAAATTCCTGTCCTACTGTATCCTTTAATAACACTCCACTGATCTCTGTTGAACAGATACGTTACCCTAGGCTCCATCTAGACAAACGTCTCACTTGGAATCCCCATACAAGACTGAAAAGACAAGAAACTGCTCGACGATTTCGCCTACTTTTACATTTACTGGATAAACGTTCAAAGCTACCAATAAATTACAAAAGACTCCTTTACCTGACAGTTATCAGACCTCTTTGGACTTACGGGGTTGAGCTTTGGGGCTCTACTAAACCATATAATTCATCTCGTATCCAATCCTTGCAATCCAAAATCCTTCGTAAAATCCTCAATGCTCCTTATTATGTCACAAACAAACTCATCCACCATGATCTTAATATCTCATATGTTGCTGATTTGGCCCAAACTAGATACCTATCCTTCCATGAAAAGCACCATACACACTTGAATCCGCTAGTCTCTCAACTTCCTTCCCATAATATTCCTGATAACCCTCCGAGGCGGCTGAAAAGAAGATGGCCTCGAGGTCTTCTACTATAGAACTTTATTGGAGTGATACCGACGGGTAGTTTCTCCACAAGTGTTTTTTGTTTTCATGTCATTTGTTGATATCAGCAAATTTTCTTGTTGTAATATTATTACAGTTGTAAATATCAATAAATTAACTTTTTTTTTAAATACGTATTCCTGAAATTTTTTGGTTTACCTGCTCTGCCTTTTATAACAACGAAACTGAACCACAAATAGATTATTATATTTTAATTATCTTGTTTTTGTTACTGGAGTACATCTTTCTTAGTCAATCATTCAAGTGAGTAAAATAAAACCTTTTTCCAGTCATATATTATTTTTCTTTATTTAAAAACGTTTCAACAATAATATGTCATTCTCAATTAACATTTCTTATAAGTCCTTTAATGTTATTTAATTAAAAATATTCTCTAAATTTTTTTTATTTAAATTTGTACATTTTCAACCTAAAATAAAAGACAAATCAAATATATACATAATTTTACAAACAAACATGTCCCAAAAATACTGGATAAAAAGCATAGATACCTTTTTAGTTGATTGTCATATAATTTAAAATATTTCTTATAAAGCTTAGAGCCATGGTCATCATTAACAATTTTTAAAAATTTTCACTTTGGACTGTTTTGATTATTACGACGTTAAAAGGATTATTTTGACGTTAAAGGACTTATGAGAAATGTTAACTGAGAATTACATATAATTGTTGAAACGTGAATTTTACTCACTTGAATGATAGATTATTATTTAAAAGTATAATTTAATTTGTATTTGTATTTTAGGCTTCAATCTTAATTCTTTTTGAGTAAAACAGTGGAGCCCAGCTATTTGTGTTGTACAATTTTCTTCATTATAGTCGTCTTTCTTAAATAAAGAAAAGGAAACCTTCTTAAGAGATCTCATTCCTGGTCATGTTCTTAGCTGAATATTGCTAATGGTCTAATGAATAGTTTTACTAAGACAAGAATTGAAATAAGGATAGTTATAAATATTTATAAACACGTTTCTGAGGTTTAAATATAATTATATGTGACCTACAATAACATTAGCGTTTGTTTTTTTCACTAATATGTCATTGATAGATTGACATTGTTTCATTATATAATTAATTGTAATAGTTTTACGTAGCATTAAAATTTGTTTAGATTTTTGTGTTTTATTTTTTTTCTCGTTAATTAATAATATTTTCATTAATCTATATTTGATTTCTGTTTTTCTAGGTAAGTGTACAATTGGCTCGAGCTAAAGCACAACTTAAGTCAAGATTTTAGATTGACATTGACAACTTAAATGTAAGTTATGGCAAGATTTTAAAAAAACATTTATTTGTTGAAGAAATTGGTCCGGGTAGAGGTCACTGAATGAATTTCTCTTGTAATTTGAGAAAAACTTTATTGATAGCCAACGTTTCGACCTACAATGTAGGTCTTCTTCAGGGCTATATGCAAAATACAGACAATATAAGAAAATGGTACAAATATATTAAAACATTTTAAATATAAATAAACCAAAAGAAGGTGAATACAGGCAATAAAAATGATAAAGATGTACAGTAAGGTAATTATGAAGGTTAAAATGTATGAGTGTATACGATAAACTACGAAGTGCCAAAAAGGTACACGAGAAATTCATTCAGTGACCTCTACCCGGACCAATTTCTTCAACATATATTATCAAGGTCAACAATTAACATTCAATATAAAAACATTTATTTGTTTGATCTTTTAAGACATTTCTAAGATATAGGGTAGCAATTGATCAAAGAACTAGTTCTTGTTTACTCTTCTATCGAGTTCGATCATACAAATTATAAATATTGGCAAAACACAGAGCCACTATTTCTGGTTTTTCTAAGCAGCTAAACAAAATGTAGCTCTGTTTTAAGGAAAAAATTCATTTCGTATATTTGAAAAATAAAATTAATGGAAAAGATTAAGACTGTCAATGTCACCAAATCTCACCAGAAATGATTAAATATGACGGACAAGAGATGGTGAAAGTTCTTCAGATCATATTTCAGAAGGTATGAGACTACAAGAGGATACCAAAGGACTGGGAAATAAACGTTATTATTCCTATTTATAAGAGGGGGAAACAAAGCGAATGCAGCAACTACAGGCCGATATGACTCTCTTCAGTAGTCTACAAAATGTATAAGTCGATCCTTCAGTACAGGCTAAAAGAAATACTAGAGGGTGACTTGGAGGAGGAACAAGCTGGGTTCCGCCCAGGAAGACAAACACAGGATAATATTTTCATCTTGAAAAATGTTCTTGAAAAGGCGTGGGAGAGAGACAGGAATCTTAGACCTACAGGCAGCTTTTGACTGTGTTCCTAGAAATCATTTATGGGAATCTCTTCAGCTGAAGCATGTCCCTGGAAGTCTAATAGATGCAATAAAGTCAACGTATCAAGAAACAAAAGGTATAATACGGGTAAATGGTCAAGCATCTAAACCATTCCGGGTGAAGCGAGGAATAAAACAGGGAGATAGCTTGAGCCCCCCTTCGTAATTCTGATGGATGAGATCCATAGGATTTGTAAAAGAAGGACACACTGGACAACGATAGGAAAGTGGAATATCAGGACAATTCTCACAAAATGCTTCTTATTCGCTGATGACATTGTGCTACTTGGTGATAACAAAAGAGAAACTGTAACAAGCGATAGCTGAATGGCAGGAGGAGCTTTTGCGGAAAGGCATGAAGACATATACTTCCAAGAGCAAAGTACTCATTGTTTCCAGGGAAGAGGCAAGAAATGAGAGATTTTATTGTGGAGAAATGTTGGAAAATGCTAATGATTATACCTACTTAGGAACAGTTATTAGATAGACCAGGAAATTTCAAGCAGAATAAGGAAAGCAAATGAGGTCTGTTACTAGATTTGTAACACCATTGTAGGTAAACTTGAAGTAAGCAAGCAAGTCAAAAACCAATATTTTGAAAGCGATATTTCTCCCTACCCTTGGGTATGGAAGTGCTACCCAACGCTAGTGATAAGAATATCAACCGAATCACTGCGGTAGAAATGAAATACCTAAGCAGAGTAGCAGGTAAAATTAGAAGAGACTATGTAAGGAATAGAAGAATTAGAGAAGGAGAACTAGAGACCCCTGCATTAATGGATACCTTGCACAAGTTACAACTGAGATGGTTCGGACACGTATGCAGAATGAGTCAGGACCGAGATCCATGGAAGATAATGGAGGCCAGAACTACAGGCTCAAGACCTCGAGGAAGACCAAGGATTGTCTACAATGAATATAGTTGGGAGAAAAGAAGGGGAAAAATCTTGTTCAAATGAGGCAACTCACACAAGACAGAAAGGAATGGATGATATGGGTTGAGGCTCATCCACACTGAAAGGTACAAGGAGGAAGGAAAGTAAGAAGAAAATAAAACAAATTACATCTTATTTCAATATTTCGACTTAAGTACTGTTATTTCAATACAGAAAATTCAGTGAAACAAGATTAGGAAATTTTTCTTTTAATCCATAAAACGAATCTTTAAAAAATATATTTAATGATTATGATTATTTTATTTAATGCAAAATACTCAATGTCTCAAAAACTAAAGTGGGTACTCATATTTTAATAGGCTCACTATGTGGATACAAACTCATAAGCACTAACTAAACTGAACTTAAAACGGTTATATTAATGAACTAGGCTACCCCCCTAATATTCTTGAAATATTTAATTTTATATATATATATATATATATATATATATATATATATATATATATATATATATATATTCAAATCTCTGTGGATTTTGAACTGGAAGTTCCGATTTTTTTTCTCATGGTTACATACCCTCAGAAATTACATCCTGTAGTCTGGATACAGGGAGAACAGGTAGATTGGATTTTTGAATATTTCAAGATATTGACCCAATATTGTGTGGGTAGGACGGGGATGGAGGGGTAATGCCTTTCAGATTAACCTAGATTTGGACTCCACAACTCTTTCGACAATATATCACAATCCCTCAGCACCTTATAGGTCAAGCATGTATAGTATGTTGCGAAAATAATATAACGATTTCCGAAATAGCAGGAAAGATCCGTTTCTTAGGTTTCATCATCTTGACGTGAGCATACAATACATGCTTCATCATATAGAAGATAATTTTGTGAGTTTTGTGGAAAAAATGGTAAAGTGATAGATATGGTGTGTGACTTCAGTATGATATGCCACTGATAACACACAACGGTGCCAACATGGTTTGGGATATCAACTCTATTAACCGCAATGAGAGATAATGGTTTATATCGACTAAATAATTAATACATACATATTTATTCATTATTTGTGATTATACTTACTAAGAGTGGCGTTGCATTCAAATTTTCTAGAACATTTTCCACTTTATGCTTTCTGAAAATTGTAATATCTTAACGTTTGCCTACTACAAGAAGGAAAACGATATCCTTCCTGGACCAGTTTCTGTAGATTTATCGTTCTCGATCCCAACCGGCTATAAAGGACTGGTGTAGTTGACAGCAATTGATTGCTTCTTCCGTTTCTTTTAAAGTAGTCCTCCTGCTTGGGTGCCATTTTTTAACTGATTCTCTGATTTAAATCTTATTTATGGGTAATGTAGCATGTTGGAACTGATGTTCTCTTAAATCTTCGGTCTTTAGATTTTTAGCAAAAACGTAAAAATTTGTAAGTTGTAATCATTATACTTTAGTTTTGGCAACATATAGAGGTGTAATCTAGCTTTTAAATAACGCTTAAATGAACAGTGGAAGCGTAAGCGTATCCGTGACAACTTATAAGCGTAGCAACTTCAACTTCTCTTCCCATCATCCTACAAACCTCCCTGATTTGATTAAACTTGCTTAACTTCTACAAAGTGGATTCCAGGCCTTCTACCAACTCATGAGATATGGAGAGGATCTTCATGTTGATGATTTTACGGTATATACTTTTTCCTCAAGTCGCTGGTAATTTTCTTAAGTTTTAAATATTTGTATTAGAAATAACTTAAAAGTTTCTAAATAACATATTTTATCATCAGTCGTAACAATTCGTTCATAATATATTTGTCTAAAGACTGTTTTCAGAATAAAAGCCAACGATTTTATTAGATTTATTGCATATTGTTAATTATTATTTCATCATAAGTTGGGCATTAGTGATTTAATTTAGGTGCTTTAAGGTTTCGTGAAACCGCTTTGATATTGCTATTAGTAACACATGTGCACCCTCATCATTGCGTACCGTACGTTCAAAAGGCCATTATAAGTCTTATAATATTGCTGGAGATGGATCAGAATTACCGATTGAGTTATTCATTCATGAAACAAGCATAATGTTTCTATATATAGCGTTTTTTCTCCATTTTAACCTTACATCATTATGTTCTAATTATGAAAATTGGAGTCATGTTACTATGGTTCGATTTATTAATAATAAAGTGTATTAAAATTTGTACTTTTATAGCAGAGACATTTCTACAACAATTACCATGAAAGGAGGTGCAAAATATTAATTTTCCTGACAATACTATAATACTATACTATACTATACTATACTAATACTATACTATACTATAATTTCATAATATTATGAGCTATTTTTATTTTTCTAACTCTTTTGGAGTTAAAATTATCCCATACTTGTACAAGTTTGCGAGGAATGATGTGTGTGTTAAATCTGACAACTATAAATTTATTTTATATTTAAACATTTTTATTCAATAGTAATAATAACCGTGTCTTTTAGACTGTCTAAACCCCCACGACCGCCCAGCATTCTGGCTACATATAAAACATTATATATTTATGAGATGAAAATAGTTGACTGGATGATCTAATGTAAAGGAGATAGTTGGGGGGTGCAGTCAATAAGAACACAAGATAAGTGATGAACTTATATTATGTGCCGACGTTTCGACCTACAGTGTAGGTCATCTTCAGGGCGATTTTGGAGCGCGTGGCCGTTGGATTTAACGGCTGGCAGGTACTCTGTATTCGTGCACTGCGGCGTAAAGGTTGGAGGAGTTGGCAGTACCTGCCAGCCGTTAAATCCAACGGCCACGCGCTCCAAAATCGCCCTGAAGATGACCTACACTGTAGGTCGAAACGTCGGCACATAATATAAGTTCATCACTTATCTTGTGTTCTTATTGACTGCACCCCCCAACTATCTCCTTTACATTATATATTTATGTAATACAGAGAATATGGTTATTGTAATGGTACTAAAAATAAATTAGCTTCATGAACAAAAACAAGTTGTTACTTCCATTTTCTATGAAAAGCTATTAGGTTTTACACGGTTTACTGTCAAACGTATTATTGAAATTCACTTTTGGTTTCTTTGCTTTATTTAACGTCACTTTGTGCTGTACTGAGATTCCTAAGTTTTGCCTATCCTCCGAAGGGCAGCATGACTTCTTTATGATACCACGATATGAAAACATAATTAATATGTGCTTAAGAATTTCGCAGTTCACTTCATCAAGTTATTAGTTAGTAAACTAAAGGATATGTAAATAAATGTTATTATAATGTAGTTTCATCGGTTAAAATGCCTTCCTCCCAGTTTCTTAACCGTATTGGTATTAAACCTCAGTAACCCTTTGAGTTAAATTTTTACCCACAATTTTTGACAATGCTGATTAGTTAAATAGGACTAATTTTTCAACTTTTTTTAAAATTTCAATTAATGTTGAGGGGGTCAAAATCCCTCATAATCCACCCTCTCGCACTGATGTACTTAATACTTTAATCATATTTGAAAGATATAGTTATTCAATTCGCGATCCCTCCCGCCAAACATAGTTACTATACTGATACTAATGATCGTCTGCAAATAGAGTTGCGAAATGATTGATTATAAATTCGAGCTTGCCAATTGCGAACTTTCTCTCGGGCGATGTTCTTAGTTTAGAAAGTGATTGATTGCCTTTAGGTTTCGCCCTCCCTTCATGAATCTTACCAAAGTCGAAGGTTTGAACTTAAACATTTCAAATAGCTATTATTATTATGTATGTGCGACTCTTGTTTATTACTATGCACTTCGGCCTAAAAGGGCCCATTGTGTTTGAATCATAAAGATCCCTAACCTAGGTCTAGACTTCTGAGATATTTTAGATAGTCTTTGAATCTCAGTTCTTGAAGTTCCTTGTTTCCTCCAGGGCAAAGGTCAAATGTCCTCTTTCGACTTAGTGCTATACATTCAAAAAGAACGTGCCAGGGGGTTTCGTCCTCCTCTGTGCACCATCTGCACCGAGGTTCTAGTTCAATGCCCAAGTGGTGCATGTGTTTCCTGAGTTTACAGTGCCCAGTGATGGTTTCAACCATACTTTTGAGGTCGGTCCTCGACATGTTGCGAAATGATTGATTATAAATTCGAACTTGCCAATTTCGAACTTTCGCTCGAGCGATGTTCTTAGTTTAGAAAGTGATTGTTTGCCTTTAAGTTTCGCCTTCTCTTCATGAATGTTACCAATGTCGAAGATTTGAACTTGAACATTTTAAATAGCTGTTTTATTTATATATATTTTTTTTATTGAGATGTTCCGGATCAACAGCGGATAACTTCCATCACTCCAAATTCCATAGATTACTTTTTCTCATTTTTTTTGTTAGTTCAGTCAAATAATGCTTTATGCTCCCGAAACTTCAGGTTCAGAACCGGAATCGAGAAATAGGGCGGCAAAGCGTCGCGTTAGACTATACTCGTATTGTTTGGCTAAATCAGCGAAAAATATGAAGAAGTAAATTTTTGAAATTTCGGACTTATACACTTTTGATCTCCTCAATCGTTAAACTATTTCTAATATACATGGGAATTAAAGAGTATGTTTGTTTAAAAGTAAGTATTTTACCCTCATTAAATTATTTTGTTACGAAGCGTTCTATTTTAAAAATGGACCTACTGATTAACTGAAATTGAACCTACTGATGATATGCATCCTATGTTAGTTTTATAAGTCGCTTGTATTAATGAAAATATTTCAGAATTAGCAATATAGGTATTTTTCCTCTATAAAACTAGCGTAATGTTTTTTAAACATTTCTTGTATAATGTTTCTTAAACATATCTATACGTGAATTATAGTTATTGATAATTAAGGAATATTTTATTATGAGCAAATTACCATTTATAATTTACAAATAATAATGAACGAAATTTTTAGATTTTATGTATTTTTTATTTCTCGTCCATATTAAAGTCATGAGTTATCTTAAGTTAGTTGAGAGTATAAATTATAAATAGAGAATTTTATTACCGCCTCCATAATCTTTTTTAATTTCCCTTAAAAATTTTATAGGTTCTTAATACTGGTGTACTCATATAGTATGCATTTGTCATTCATATAGGATTTGGTATTGATGTATATTTTAACATATTTCCATTTTTTTTTATTGAGAAGGCCAAGGACCATAACTGTCTGTAGTGCCTATGGTCATGATGATGTTGCATGCTTGTAGTACGCTTCGACATCAACTTACAGTCTAATTCGAAAAAAAAACAACAATATGCTGATTTACCTTTTTTTTAATACAGATAAATATTATAATGTTGTAGTACATTATAATATTATAATTGTAATATACTTTTTATTTTTGAATGACTGATATTGTATATTGTACATTTTACTATTTAATTACTTAACAAATACTTGAAAACGTTCTGAACTATTATTCATAAAAGTTTTATCCGAGTTTCTTTAAGGGCATTATCATGATTCCCCTTCTAGGAGGGACAAAACTAAAGTTTCTGGACCTCTCAGAAGTTGAAGATTTATTCTCCTTTGCCAAAGAGAGAATTAGTCTGTTACGAAGCGGCAACTGTTGACAAGTTTCTACTTAAATCATTTCAGCAACCGGATCTGTATACAAAAAATGGTAAACAATATAATAAAAATTTTCAGATAAAGTTTAGAAAAAAAGACAATTGTTATTATCATGTGGCATTATATTATAATAACTTTCAAGGAATATCTGTCTTTATTTACTTTAATTCATGCTAGAAAGATATATGTCCTTTTTAAAAGCATGAGGGAAAAATTGACTAGTCCAATGAGTTTCTTATGTCAAGAATAGATGTGTTGAACCTCCTAGATTTTTTTCTTATCCCCAAAATTTTATTTATAAATCATTACAAAACACAATACATTATAAACTGTGCTTACAATTTTAAATGTGAGTGTTCGCTTTTATCATAGTTTAGTTTAATCTATTTTGTTGTATGCATATAGCATTCAGGAATGGAGCCAGTTTTCTACTTATTTCATTTTAAAAGTTTTTAATCAAATATTCAACGTGCTAGGAGAAGAGTCCAACATGTATACCTAGTATAATAATTTATTTTATAATAAACGAAAATATTGCTATAAAGCAGACGTGGTTAAGCACATTAAGTTCAAAAAAACATACATAAACTGCTGAAGAACACGCCTTATCCAGTTGGACTGCCAAAAGTTGATTCCCACCCTTTTCTAACATTAAAATGGGTTGGCGATCCACTGTTATGCCTTCGATTAATTAGGAATTAATATAATTTCTTTGTGTACATTGAGCTGCCAGTTGTCATGTATTTATTTTTTCGAACTCTGACATGAGGTGGCGAATTCTAAAAACCTATATAAAAATAAATAAATGATAGAAGGGAATGGCAGTTTACGCAGTTAGTTTTCAAAATTCAGAAAATATGAAGCATCCTAATATTTATACCATTTATGCCCTCTATCCACAGAGATTATCGTAATAATTTGAATCGTTCTTAATTTAATACAAGATTGAAAAATCCTCAAAATAAATTTTTCTTTACTATATTTTACAAGACGAAGATTTGAATTTTAACGATAGTTAAATCCTGCCGCCTCACTTAATCTAAGCCATTAGCACAATCTACGGATGCCCTTAAGTCCGTATGGCCACCGCTTGGAGCGCACTAATCGCTTTAATTAGAGTCGGAGTGGTCTTTCAGAGGGTAGCTCGTTTGAACAGTCTGTTAACACCTCGCAGATCCCGTAATTATTTCCAAGCGAAGCCATCTTGCTCGTTCTAGAGTTCCGATTTTCAGAATATAATTATTGTTAAATTCAAAAGGTATTGGATTCATCAAATATTGATAAATTCGGGCATGAAATAACATGCAATTAATAAATGTAGCGATACACCACACATAAAAAACCAACATTATAACAATATTTTTTCATTCTGTAATATTTTTAATAATGAAGTAAAATTCAATGTTCTTTCTAACCAAGTCTCAATGAGAAACACTTCATTTTTTACTAAGGCTTAACCATTAGAATATGATATTATTTCTTACAGATTGATTGCATTTTTTTAATTTCCATTAGTTTAAAAACAATTGACTACATATTCAATTAAACAACTTATATCGTGTATATTACATTACTTAATATCAGTTTAACGTACACTGCTTCTTATTTTCGATAATATAATTTTTTTACTACTATCAGACAGACTCGAAGACTGTGTTGACATTAGCCAATAATTAACTTTTTTTTTAAAAAAAGTGCAGTTTTCTTGTAATACTTCAGTAATTTTATAAGTATTAAATTACGACCATTAATAGTCTGACCTGAGCCGTGAGAGGTTATTATAGAGGAAGCTATAGAGGAGCTCTTCTAATAGCCATTTTTGCATTTCTACTTGTTTCTGAGAATAAGTTGACCGCGGAATTCCTCAGGGGAATTCTAATGTGTCCTTCTGTGTTGAAGTTTATTACCACAAAAACTTAAATTTGATATTATTAAACAATTTAAGATTGATATCATTACGATATTATCATGAAATATTAGCCTCCTGAAAAAAATTTCAACTTTGTACATTTAAACTGAATTAGGTCATGAACATTATCATTTATACATTTCCAAGTACAATACAGTTTAAACTTTCTATCCGTTTTGTTCATTTAACATTCCCTAGCCCACGTTCCATACAATTTCAATGGCTGTTTTATTCTAATCATTGACCAAGGACGATTTTATGAAAATGTGAAAAAAGGGCTAAACTATATGCGGAAGTAGAAATAATATAATATTTTCTTTTTCCTGAAGTCGTCATTTATTAGTTACACAAGAACTATTACTTATTCAATAAGTTCTTACCTTTTTCTTGTTCATTAAAATTATTTTATATATATGTGTATATATAATATATTATATACATATATATATACATATATTATATATATATATATATATATATATATATATATTATATATATATACATATATATATATATATATATATATATATATATATTATAATATATATAATATTATATTATAATATATATATAATATTATATTATAATATATATATTACTCCTTGTATTTTACCTATATTAATCCTTAAACTAAGTTCTTATCTAAGTCAGTTCTTAATTCATTATATCCATTGTTGCTTATCATAGGACAAAGTTTTTGATTGCTAGAATGAGAAAAGGTGGTGACTAATGCCTCATATAAGTTGATAAGAAATATCAGAGATGAACTATAGAGTTGAACTTTCTTCGCGGAACGATATTGGTTTTTCAGTTAGGAGATCGCCTTAGGACGGCCACAAGTTACTCTAAAAGACCTGAAGAAGATATATTGTAGGAAATAAATGGCAGGGTGTATATCTCCAGTCTACTCCAGCTCTTAACATATTTCCCAAGGGGAAACATGTACCACTGCTGTTTAGACATTTATATGTACATGAAAAGAGATTTCTTCCATCAGTTATTCATACACATTTTTTGGAAGGATTTATAAATGTTTACAATGTCAATTTTTAATTACTTATGAAATTTGTTTACTAGAAAGAGAAGATTTTTTAGCAAAATATAAATCCATATTATATCCCATCATTCTTAAAATTCGAATCCTTTTGGCCTAACCTTAGTTTTAATAAATTTAGCATCTTACGAAAAGTTATATTACGAAAAATCAACTTCAAGGTTCCTATGTGTTCTAACTTGATTGGCTCCTGTGATTGTGATTTTTGTTAAACCTTTTTTCTAATAACTTCGAGAAATCGTGTTTTTTTTGCAGATCTTAACGTTCTCATTTGAAGATATGAATCAACGGATATTTATCAAGATTTAAGAACTATATATATTTAAAATATGACTTGTTTTTTTAATCTTCACCCACACTTATACAGTTAGGGAAGATTTGAAGAAAAAAACAGTGTTTAAGTTTTAAAAAATTATTCATTTATTCTTTAATATGATTGGAAACTGTTTTGAAATCGTTTAAAAATCCTGTATATCGTCAGTAATTATTTGTTGTTCTTTATTAAACTGGAATAGCATTAACTGTGCTTTCAAACAAAATCCCCAATATCCTGAACAATTGTTGTAGTTTAGGAGAAAACAAATTTTTTAGAATATGCTTTGTTAGACATTTGAAATTTTGATAATGTGACGGCTGGAAATATTACCTAAGCTCCCGATTAATCACAAGAGACTCATATACATGACTGTTATAAGACCCATCTGGTCTTACGGAGTAGAGCTTTGGGGCTCCACTAAGCCATCGAATTCCTCTCTTATCCAATCCTTACAATCCAAAATCCTTAATACTCCTTACTTTGTTACAAAATAATGTTATCCATAACGACCTTAATGTTCCATTTGTTGTTGATTTGGCCCGAACTCTATAATAATATTTTCCAGACAAACTTTATTCCCCCTCAAACCCACTAGTTTCAAACTTAGCTGCTTCTGCAATTCCTGATAATCCTTTAAAGTGTTTGAGAAGAAGATGACTTCGTGCCCTTCTAAGTTGAATTTGTTGTTTGAGGACTACCACTGGTTTCTTTCTATTTAGGATAATTTACCAAATTAATATTTCTCCGTGAAAATTTAAAGGAATTGCTTATTTTTAAACCAGTTTTCTTTTAATTGAGGCATCTTCAGGACAGAAAACGAATATGGTAAAGCTCATCCTAAACTCTAAATACAATAAGACAATATACATGGGAAACACCCCACAACATCCAAGAACCAAATGCAACTTCTGAATCATCAGGAAGGGTGCCATACACCAGTTGGAAAAGATTTGATAAAAACTGCTTTTAAATACTGAGTAGAACATGCAAGATATAGTCAGAAACTTCAAAAAGCACAATAGGGAAAGAAATATTAATAAGAACAACAATAACAGACGAAGACAAGAGACCGTAAAAAAGAAAAGTAATGTGAAATAGAAAAAGGACATTATCAAGAAACCAGTGGACATGGGGCTATTCCACAAAATATATTAAAATTGATTAACAAAAGCTCAAAATTAATAATAAAATAAGTATATAATAACAATTTTGGTGATAGATGAAAACGGTCTCTTGTATTTGTGTTGTTTATTTTTTCCCCTTTTGTGTTGCTAGATGTTCCTGAGTGTATTTTGCAGTTTCGATTTATTATTTAACAGCTGTTTTTATTTAACCTTTTTGTGTTGGTGTCTGGTAGCCTTCCTCATGATTCAGTAGTTGCATTTGGGCCTTGGAGGTTGGGGATGTTTCCTCTGCTTAGTGTCCTGCTGCATTTTGAGGCTAGTGTGTGTTTTATTTGTTGTTTTTTCTTTCTACTGTGCTGTTCTTCTCTTTGTATCCTGAATGGGCATAATATAGACAGGCGTTTTTTATTTTATTTTATTTTTTAGAGACTTAAGGCTTTTTGTTTGTATTTTTCTACTAATATCCTAACATGCATTTTATACCTCTTATGAGCTTTTGCTATACAATAAGTTGCTCTATTTCAATTTTAAATAGAGCAACTTATTCTTGGAGGACGAACATAAATTTATGTTCTTGAAAACATGACCTGTAGTAAAGCCTAAAAATATTTTCCAGTGAATTACTTTCCTGTTTTAAATATAATGAAATATAAGTAAAAATTGTTTAATGCATTCATCGATTTCTTTCTTTGTATTGATGGTTCTAGCAGGCTTGCTGAAGGGTTGTATAACATACCATAATAAATTATTATTTTTACATTCAATCAGTATTGTAGAAGGACATCTTAATAAACTCAATTGAAGCACGAGACTTCAATTACAAATCTTTAAATTAAATGTCATAAATTTCAATATATTTTTTTGGCAAAATCTTGTCCAATTTCGCATGTTTAAAATATTGAAGATCGTGTTAAACTTGACTGTTTTAATGACCCTAAGTACTTAAAGTTCTTTTTTAGAAGTAATGGATGTTAGGCAAACCCTATGGGGAGGCTGACTGAGTCTGCGTCCCTCCGGGGAGGCTGGGCCCTGTTCGAAGGGAATTTATCCCGTCCAAGTTGGCGACTCTGAGGGGGCGGCTCTTATTCGGCGAAGCTACGTTCAGTTGGGGACATGGGAGCGCTGAGATGGTGTTCGCAGGGATATCACTAGCATGCTACGCGAGGAGGCCCAAACCTAAGCTTCACAGGTACCTTACAAAAATGAGAAAAAAATTCGTAGATTCCTTACCTTAACCCTAACCGACAAAGTAGTAAGTCAGATTGTGACAACTACATAAAAAATAATAAAATTTGGATAGAAACACTGCTTCGAAATTCACAAACCAGGAAAAAAATCGTGTTCACAAGTGAATTGTGATTAAACGTGCGTTGCGTTATAATGAGTAAACCAATCTTTGTTGACTATGTTACCTAGATTTTAAAAATTTTATCTGATTTTTATTTCCCTCGAAATTCCAATTTTCGCTTAGCTACCAAGACCAGTTATAAAAAAAAATCGTCTAGCAATTTAAAACACTTTGATTTATTTTTCTGTAATTTATAAATTTGATTAACTTTTCCATCGATGAATTATCATTTATTTTGCTATTGGTTTTACTTATAGACAGATATGTATAAATATAGATATAGTATATGTCCCAAAATATATTATGATTAATGGTTTGCTTCTTTTAATTTAGCAAATTTTTTGCAAAAAAAAATCTATGAATTTTATTATCTTAACGATTTTTCTTCTACGCCAGCTATTCATCCTTTCTATCAAGTGAAATCCTGCCTGAAATTAATTTGGACAAAAAAATCATTCAAACAATTCTTTTTTGTTTTTCAGTTGTTTCTTTCCGGTAGATATCATAGTTAGGTGTCATCACATATTCATTATGTTATTTAAAAAGATAAAGAAGAAAACTAGAAGAGAACCGTTTACTTTTTTAGTTAATAATAACTTTGGGATGACTAAATGAATATAACAAAAAAAATAGATAAATACTAAAGAGAAATAGTGTTACCAATAATGCCGTGTGAGATTAAAAAATGGACTTCTAGCTATAAAAAGAAGTTATTATTTAACAATTTGACAGTTATTATTATACTTCACCTAAATATACCAAAATGGAACTAGCTAGTTGTCGAGGTCAGTTCATAGTGCCCATTTATCCAAACTAGATATTTGTACAATATCATACCATATTTTCCCATTCTATAGCTTTTAAAGCATGTTTTTGGCAAGCTTTTGTATGAAATAAATAATTGTTACTGAAAATTTATTGCCAGTAATTTCATCCCCGTCACTATCGCCTACCTTGTCAACAATTTTAATTGCAGGTCATGTTTGATTGCGTAGTATCGGGCAAAATCAATAGTCAGTGGTACAGAATAGTAATTATTATTTCATAGTCTGGTAATAAATGTTCAAAAGTATTTCCTATACTTTCACTCAGTTGTTTAAGGAATTTGTCAATTTTCAGTCTCCTTGAATAAAAATATAAAACTCGTTAAATATGGTTATTATCATTAATAACCTCGGTTGTAAAAGAGTTGAAACTACAAATTAATATTTAAGTTACTAAATAATTGTAATTTCATCATTATATATATTAACTGATAATTACAGTTTTATACAATATAAACTGAAAATCGGTAATATTAAACATATATATCTGAAAAAGTATTTTTTCCTATTTTTAAAAAGGAAAGTGTGTAGCAATAAGAAATTAATGCAAATAGATCAACAATCGATTATATAATGCATTTATGAAGCAAAAATTATATTATTCAAATGAAAAGTATTTGATTTTTCCTAATGATGGACAAGAATGAAAATAAATGGAGGAAAATATTTGTCGGTACAAAATCAGGAAACGAATTTATTAATAATATATTAGTTATTTATATTTAAAAGAGTTGGAATTTTTTGTGAGTATGTAATAAAGATGTTATAGGAGATTCGGAAACTTCAGGTGCCGATTCTGCATCTCATGAGTAGCTAACATTAGGTACATATTAAAAAAAGAAAAAGAAAGGCACCTTGTTAAAATAATGGTTAAAAGATTTACACAATAGTGTTAAAATGGATATGGTATTCAATCAAAGGATATTCTTTTCACTAACAAAATATAGAATCTTCCTAAGTCATCTCTTAAAAATAGAAATTTATTATTTTTTTCTTGGCTCTGTTAATTGTGTTGTAATTGGCACCTAGAATAGGTGCCTATATTAACTATTATTTTAATAACTATCATATTAATATTAACTAAACATGCATAGATCTAAATAACATAAAAATAATGGATTTTTTCTTTTTTACTCCTGGATGTATGTTAGGTATACCTCTGGTTTTAAGAATTATAATGAATAAAACACTTTTTTTTTAATAAAAAAAAAGACATAAAATTATGTAAGCCTTATATTAATATATTTTATGCCAATAAAAATCTTTTATACTATTCAAAATTTTTCATAAATAATCTAGTACTAAATATAATCTAAATTTAGCTCTTTAATTAAGACCGGACAATAGATAGACATGGAGGTTGATTAAAAGCTAGGTGTCAGGCATCCTTAGGAATGGCTGTCATTTAACATTCCTCGCATTTAGTTAGTGTACTTCTGAAGCACTAGAAATTAATTAAATTGCTATGATTATTAACTAATAATTAGGCATTTCAGAGCGATACATTTACACGTTATTTTTTAATTTGATAAGTTAAAACTATGAATATTTTCTATGCATAACTCGATTAATTTTTTTTTTTTATCATTTCATACAACAAATGAAATCTTTTTTGTTTCAAATCTCTCTTTATTCATATTAAAAAAAATATTTACAGTATATATATATATATATATATATATATATATATATATATATATATATATATATATATATATACATAATAATAATGTTATTTAATAATATTAATATAATATTAATATTAAATATTAATTTATATAGAAGAACATATTACAAAATGGATATTATTTATAATAGTATGTGTTTTGTTCGTTTGTGTCTGTATTTTGGTGGGTTTTTTTTTTGTTTTTTGTATAATTTTCTATTTCTTGTATGAAAGTTGGCATGAGGTGAAGAATCTGAGGGTACCGGGGATAAAGATATAAAGTCGACGATTTCTTAACTTTCAGTTGATAATTTTCGGAATTAACTTAAGTTTTTTTGTTTCGTTTAACGTCACTTTATATTGCTACGGCTAACCGGATTACGCTTTAGAGGGAGACCGAAATTTTTCGATGGAGTACCTGACATCGCAAAAGGTCTGGGCTTCCATTTTGTGTCCCGTCCGAGAGACGGCATAACTAATGATTTTTTACTCCTTAGACCACCTAGCGGCCTGCTGTATCGCGATCTTGTTTATATAATAGGTTGTTATCCTCACCATTACTCGACAGGTGACCCCCTTCTCAAGTTTCTAGTGAAGCCATTAAACAAGTTGATTTTTTCTAATCACGGTAATTAACCAATTTTCCATAAAAACCGTTCGATATGGTCCTTTACTTAGTGCGGGTTGTAATTTAATTAAAAAGTACAATTTATATTAAATATAAATATTAGAAAATATTAAAGCATGGTTGTTAATATAGTTAAAAGGATCAGTATTCTCCGTTGCGTTAAGTTTGATTAAAAAAAGCATATATTGTCTATAAGGAGAATAAATTAATTATTCAGAAGAAAATTAAGCTGCAAAGCGTTATTTGATATCATCACATAAACTTAATCACAATTAAAAATTAAAATGCTATAAACTTGATGATCTGTTTAATGTTTAATATATATTAATTGTTTGTAATCCTTTTCAAAATGTTTTTTACTTTTATTATTTTAAAATCTTTTTTTAGAATAATCCTTCTCTAATAGACTTTTACCCACAAATATTTCGGTCTCTATCCATTTTCAAGTTGTTTCAATTTTAGACATAGTAAATGATTTGATTTCTTTATATGAGGATCCAAAAAGACTATTCATGCTATCCTGATGAAAATATAATTTTATACATAACAACGTAAGGTTTGTATTTTAAGTAATCCGTTTCTAATAAAATAACAACAACCAAATCAAAGTTAGGTGCTAAGCATTAAAATGGTATGACCGAAATTCTTACTAAATTCCTCTTCCCGATTAAATAATATTCTGCGTACAGCATTGTAATCATCGATGGAAATTATTATAATTGACAAACTCATGGTTTGTTTATAATATAATATTTTGTCAACTCAAATTTTATTGTTTTGGTAAGCATCTCTTGGTTTATTCATTTTTTTCTATTAATTTTTCATTATTCTTTCTAATATCTAGATATTTAATTCTAAAATTGTTATGGGTGTTTCTATAAGTAGGTTTGCTTATTCCTAAAATTAATTATTACAATATTTAGAAATTTAAAAAAATTTATTTAAAAAAACCCTAACTAATTATAAACAGTTATTTCATTCACCAACAATTTTAGCAAATACATTAAATATCATAGTGGAATGTAATTATTATAGAATTTAAAGTTTTCTTGCATCCTTCCATCCTTCCGTGATCAGGGTAAGGGTCTTCTCTTCTAGACATCACTGAGGTATGTAGCTTGTATACCCTTTCATTGCGATTGCTTTTGCAGGGCTTAATCTCAAAACCAAAAGAGCGGACGAACATTTTCCATACTTTGACCGAGGAACCACAGATCATAGGTAGAAAAAAATAAGATTTTTCCACGGAGCACCACCCAAGCCCAAATCCGCCTTAACGCAACCCTCCCGCCTACGCCTGAGGCACCACGGAGACGCTTCCCAGTCGGTACAGCGCCTATAAACATCTTAGGAAATGAACTTTACAAGCTTATCTTAATCTTCGCGACGCTATCACCTGAATGATATTTACCGGATGCATGCTTCGCGATTCCGCGTTATGTAATTTCCTATATTCCCCAGTGGTTTCGTCCTTTTTTGGGCCGAATATTCTACGTAACACCTTATTTTCGAACGCCTGAAGACGTAGTTTAACCTTCAGCGTTAGCGGACCAAGTTTCACATCCGTAGAGAAGAGTTGGAAGGATAATTGTTTTATAAATTCTGATTTTTAGATTTCGGAACAAAAGACGTTAGTAATTTCGAAACCGAATAATAACAAGCATTTACCGTCTTTATTTCCCCTTGAATTTCGTTTTTTCTAGTTACCATAGACCCTAAATACTTAAACTTCTCCACATGTTCGATCTTATTCCCTTCTACTACAATATCCCCAAAATGTTGCCCGTTTCTGCCACTAACCATATATATTATCTTATCCAAATTTATTTCCAGCCCTATTTCCTGATAAGGATTCATTAACGTTTGTGTATTTAGCTTTATAGCTTCTGTGTCTTCCAAATCGTCCGGAAACCCAAGCACGAATATTTTACTATTTATATTCAAATTCAAACCTTTTTCGTTGTGAATCAACTTTTTAATAACGTACTCGAGTGTTAAATTCAGTAGTACAGGTGATAGTGAATCACCTTGTTTTAAACTTGAACGAACCTCAAACTTTCCCGAACATTATTACCAATTCTAACCTTATCGAAAGTTTTGCTGATACGCATCCTTACCACATGTTATATTTTGATCATCAGATTCTTATAGTTTCTTGAGACGAACGTTTGAGGTATGGCCTGCAGCAGAATGAATCTGAATGCTGCCAGCGAAGACGAGATGGGGCTGCTCGGTTATTTCCTGTGAAAGAATATCCGAGGTATCCCTTTTCTCATTTACCCGATACTCGACGATTTTATTTTATTTTATCCTTGAGGATTTGTCATGACCTGTAATATTGAAATGGATTACCTTCGATTGGCCTTCAGCCTTTCCGCTGCATAGTGATCATACTCTGTAGGAGCTTATTTAATAACTTATTATATAAGATAAGTAACAAATGTACTACTTAATTTTATATAATAATAGTAAAGTTTACTCATCAACAGTAAAGCAGTTGAAAAAAATGCTTGATGTCGATTCCGTAGCTATTTCGAAGTTCCTAAGGTATAAATATTGTGGAAAAGTAGAGTCTGTTATAATTGATTCAATATATACAGGTGTTAGAGAGGAAAATAGTCGACTGGATGATTCTAATTAAGTTGGCTCTATTAAAAAATAAATCATTCTTATTTTTGAGTTATCGTTGACTACATTCACTGACCAATTCTATCCTTCGATTCAAGATTCGAAATATCATTTAATTTTTAATTTTTTTATTTGATCGCTCAAACTTAATTAGACTTTAATATCTCACTTTTATTAAATTATTCTTGCATTGGTCTTATCCTGTTAAAATTTTGTTTAATATTTTCTGCAGCCTATTAATCTAAGATCCTAGAATAAAAATAAGAAATATTTCACATTCCCAATCGTTAGTTTTAACCCGAAATATCGTAAGATCGACATTAAAAACAAATATCTGATTTTTGATCTCTTCTTTTTTTTTGCCCCTTGGGTTAGAACTTTGATATTCTGTTGTTCTACTAAGGTGTTTGGAAGGGTTCTCTTCTTCTGTAATTTGTACATTTTAAGAGATGGATTTGGAGAGGAAAAGGTTCTGGTTTTGTTACTTAGCCTATAAAGTGGAATAGTAATAATGTTATAAAAACATTGAATTGTAAGAACGAATCCGATACCCCCATTGTAGAGAATAAAATTAACAAAAAATAATAATCAAAGTTGCTGTATTAGATATGATTTAATTAATTATTAATACAATTGTGATTATTCCTTACTATTTATGTTCATTCACAAATTTATTTTACTGATATGTTTTGTTGTCTATGCTTAATTATTATTGATGTTCAGTTGTAGATTGGAGAGTTGCTATGCTGAAGGTTCCAGCTGTGGTATATAAATTATTTAATCTGTTATCAGCTGTTTATTTAATCTGTAGTATCTGCAGATCTTCCTTGTGCTCATACACAACCCCTTTAATGTGAATATCCAAAATTTAGGAAAAAACTTGGCGGTTGAGCGTTATCTCGGATAAATCACCTCCATGTACAGCCATTTTGTTGAAAACAGTACAGTCTCTACCATACTCTTGACCGTTCATGGGTTGTAGTGGTCGGGTTTTTTTTAGATTAATTTATTTTTTCAAAATAAATACTAAGCCCGAAACCATGTTTCTAATCGCTATTTTAATAAATCAAGCTTAAGCCCAGAGCTGTGTGGAACTAGTGTGGGTAATTAACGCGAAGCGGTTAAGCCGGACAAGAGGACTATGCATACAGAGAGAGGTGGACACGGCGAAATGAAGCCGATGAGCTCAGGGAACATACACACTACTCAGCGCCCTCCATTAATGCCAACTAGAACAATGGCTTCCATCGGTCCGGCCTCGATCCCTTTGTCTGTTCTCCATTCCGGCGAATTTCCACGTCAGTCAGCTACCCACGAAAGGAAGCATTGGTGTGTTAGTTTAACTACATTCGAGTATTGTCTTTGCAATTTCAACGAGAATGGATGTGAAAATAAAATAATTTTATGGAACGATTAATGATTAATAGATTTTATATTTTAATAAAGTCCAATTTTTTATTTATTTTTGAAGGATTTAAACAGAGTCAGGAAGCATATAAACAGGCAGGTGGAACAGAGAAATCTTCCTGAAATTGGAAAGAATCTCGTATACTTTTCGGAAGGGTAGACACTCCTTGGGCATCTATCATTGATTGACCAAAAAAATATTTGGCCTGAAGAAGAAGACTACTACAACGTGCAAGTAAGGGAAATATTTGGAAAAGATGGATCTCACGAAGTCTCTCATATTAGAAGAAAGTGGACTTTGAGAGCAAAGTAAAAACCTGGAAGAGTATCAGGATGAAGTAAGACCAGAGAAGGTTGGGCGATGTTCGACAGAGGATCAAAAGAAACGTGCTAGTGAGTGTATGAAAGAATATTGGAGATAGAGAAAACTCCAGCAGAGGAAAATAAAGAAATAATATTTTACCATGATCCGAAGTGGTCAATAAGGAATTAAAAAAAAAGTCAATCAATAAGTTTAAATAGTTTTAAGGAAATTATAACTTCAAATGAAATAGATTAAAAAAAACTGTACACCTACAACCCGTGAACGGGTCAGAGGTTCAGTACACGGTAGAGACTGTACTGTTTCATGGACAACGTTTGTGCAGGGAGGTGATTTGACTTAGATCACGCTCAACCGCCAGGTTGATCCCGCTTATTTTGGATAACCGCTGAGCCCATGTGGGGTCCTGGATCCCAAATTATCCATCTCCGACTAGCTAACAGATTAAATAATAGTCTTCCCAGCAGCGGGATTGGAACCAGGATTTTAATTGATTTAAAGAAAAAACTAAGCTACATCTTATTCCAATATTTCTATTTTAGGACTGTACTTCCAGTACAGAGAAAGCTGTGAAATATGATTTTGACATTTTTCTGATTAACTATTAACAGTTTTAATCTATAAAACAAATCTGAAATAAAAATAAATTATTATTTTTTTAATGAAAAACCTGACATCCATTTGCTGAAAAAATATGCATCTATTTTGATAAAAGAGTACCCCAACTTTAATTGTTCAAAGTGGCTCATAAAGATAAAATTATTTAATCTTGATCCTTAGATTGTCTATACGGAAAAAAAATAGATATTTTTATTTTAAAGAAAAAAGATTTAGAGAAATCTTTTCTCTTTAAAATAAAAATATTTCAAAATTATAACAATTAATAAAAAAATAAAATAAAGTAAATTAGAAAAAAACTAGTATTAGTATTTACAGATTCGGTATAGCCTCATCTTGAGTAACATTTCTTACCTCTATGTTGATAGTGAAACAAATGTAATGTCAAAGAGCTGTTCTTCGGATTAATCGCACATCGGGATCATAAATAGAAAGAAAAGCAAAAGAACTAGAGATCTTCCGGAGATCTGTATCTAGCATCCGTTCGTTTTATCTGTCAACATCGGGCTCTAAGCCGCCATCAAAGGAACCCGTTGTAGGAGAAAGTTACTTTATAATTAAGAAAACCAGAATAAATAAATCTTTTACAAGTTATTACAAATTATTTAAGTGTTTATTATTTGTATAACTGTTCTTTATATCGTTCCTTCAAAAGAACGACATAACTTCATAACGGCTTAAGCCTTCTGTATCAATTGTATTGGCAGAAGCTTTTTAATTCAGGAACGGCATATCCGCTATTCTATTTCCAATATTTTTTTTAATAAAGTCATATTTTGATTTGTATCTTATTTGAACTTTTATAGAAATAATGATATAAGTTAAAATAAAAAAAGTTTCAACCTTTTAAAAATAATTCAATCAATCAATCGAACAAAAAAAACTAAAAAATGGATTACCGCAGGGCAGTGTCTTCTCACCTACACTGTTTAACATTTTCATCAATGATGTGGTACGCAATGCACCAAAAGGAGTTGAAACCTCCGTATACGCAGATGATGTCACTCTATGGTTCTGCTCAAACTCATTGGCCATTGCGCAATACAAGCTCCAAGAAGCCCTCGATGCCATCAGCAGCTGTGCTAAAGATTGGGGAATGAAAATAAACTCGCACTAAATCAAGTATACGGATACTTCCAAAAGTAAGCAACGAAGACTTGAGCTCAAAATCGGATCATCGACTATACAACTTGAAGAGACCCCAACATATCAACCCCAACATTAATCAAGTTGGATAAAAAGCTAACGTGGAGACCATATATAGAATCATGCACAGCAAAGAGTCTCAAAAGACTGTACCTCATGAGAAAGATCACAGGGTCGGCCTGGGGAGCAGATCACAAAACTCTACAAAACCTCTATGTGGTCTACGTCCGACCAGTCTTTGAATATGGCATAAGCAGCAGGGGGAAATCGGCAAGCACCAACTTCCAAAAGGTTTCTATGGTCCGAAACCATGGACTAATATAATATTGGTATATCAACACCTCTCAATAAACTTGAAGCCCTGACAAAACTACAATCGCTCACTGACAGAAGAGATCTCAAGTTCCTAAATTTAGCATCAAAAGCCGAATACATTCCACTAAGAGAGAGGCGTACACACGGATACTCTGCCCGAATCAAGATAAGTCTGGTGCACCACATCAAATCTCTAAAAGAAGAGTTCAGTATGTGAGATATACAGCTCTTCCTCCGCTTGACTGTGAAACTCTCCCCCCACCCTGGGAGGTTGCTACAAAGGCAAGAATATCAGACAGCATACCAGGCGTAATTAGCAAAAATGAACTCCTGCCAATCGAACTCCTCGACTCTAATATTTATCAATAAGGTATACCACTAGAATGGACAAGAGTCTTCACGGACGGTTCGGTTGCAGAAGAAAACAAGGTCAGTGGGGGGCGGAATCTACATACAATTTCAATGAGGTGCAACTGTAGAAAAGTCTATAGCTATAGGGCTAAACCCTAGCACCTACCGAGTTAAGCAGGAAGCCATAATTAAAGACTGCAGGATAATTTCCTCTTCTTCTTATGATTTCCAAAAGGTGGTCATTTTCACTGATGCACGCTCTGTTCTCCAAGCAATCCAATACAGATCAAAAGCTCTTGCAAGCCTAGAAAACCTTGTCTCCGCGATAAATTCGATGACAAACCTTGCTAGAACAACAGTCCTCCAGTGGTTCCCGGGACACTGTGGAATCGCTGGGATCGGACACGCTGGCGAAAGCAGGATCCCCGATGCCGCAGTTTGTCCCGGTACTCCAATTTGACGAAGTCAAGGCACTTAATAAGAGTATCATCGTGGGGCGATGGTTAGAAACACATCCCACACAGGACTCCCACAATGACTACTAAAAATTAAGCAGAAGAGAACAAGTACTGATAATTAGACATAAGACACACAACGGGCTCAAATCGCATATGTTCAGAAAGTTCAAGATAGGAACGATCCCCTTATGCGATTGCGGTGAAGAGGAGCAAACAGATGTCCATATCCTCCAGTCCTGCCGCCTCCACGAAAATGTCCGCAAACAAATTTGGCCAGAGCCAGTGTCATTGGAGAGGAAGCTGTGCGGAAGCTTGGAGGATCTCAGGAGAACAACCGAATTTTTGTCTCTGTTGACTGACATAGTCATCTAAAGGAGGATCGAGGAAGAAGAATAATATTCCAATGGCTAATAAAAGAATTTCAATGCCATCTTTAAGTTATGGAATGCTTTGCTTTACCAATATCCATGTTTTTATTTTTTTAACTCACTCAGTAGCTTCAAATACCTCTATTGAAAAATCAGTGGTTTTGAGTTATGACATTGTTCTTTTAAAGGAGCGATATATATTTAATTGTTTTTTTTAGTTTCCAAATTCTGTTTGTAATAGTTCAGATTTGTAAATTTCTATTATATGTTAGTTGTATTTAAAATTATCACTAAATTATATTTGGAGTAATGTTTTATTTTTTGGACATTAAGTAATGTAGACAGGTGGAAGGTAGAAGGACTTTATATTATTGAAGGCTCACTCGACCTGAAAATTGGAATCTGACCCTTCAAGTTAACCACCTCTTGTTTCGATAATCAATAAAGAAATTAATTTATTGAAGTGAAGATTGGTTAGCAATACTGTTGTTATACAAGCTGAGGATTTTTACTTCAATACGCAATCTTCTGCGTCGGTCATCCACTCGCTATTCGCAATACATTACGAATTATAGTTTAAAATTACATGTACATCTTTGTATGTTTTTTCTCTTTAAAAAATTATCCGAGTGTAATTAAAAATAATTTTAAAAAATGTTTACTACCCAAGATTTGCTCATTTCAACGTAAACATAATGGCTGAATACAACAAATGTAGGGTGTTTATTTAATTCATATTGTTCTCCAAGATCAGTATTGTTTTCTTTTTTTGAGTGAAGGCTAGGGATAAATGTTTATTTATTAACGATTGAAAAACTGCTCAGCTCAGAAAATAGTGAAACTTAAAATTTCAAAACATGATCAAATCTGATTTTGGCAAGCTAAATCATTCGTATAAAATATTAAATTTTTACTATTTAAAATACTTTAGGCTAAATTTTGGTACAACCAAGTTTACCTCTATTTATATTTTTATATGTCTTTTAGCATATAGTTGTTTTAATTTATATATATAAACCAATGAAATACAAATGGAAAGGTCCAGGGTTCGTGACCTGCTGTGATTAGGCAGTGAATTGACTCTGTGGAATATGCTGGTTATCAGGGATTCGCCCAGCTTCTATTAGGTGGGTACCCTTAACTGGGTAAAACCTAGCGGTTGGGCGTGATCTCGACCAGATCATCTCATTGCACAATCTCTGACTTGAAAACGTTACCTTTTTTATATTATTGTTTTGTTTTTTTTTCAATTTATTTTTCTAGCATAATTAGATTAATGAAATCTTTAAATGCAGTCCTACACGGCAATTTCTTTCTTAGGGAGTCCTTTCTTTGAGAACCGAATTTAGGATTAAATGAGGAGTGACTTGACTCGGAGTCTTAGAATGAGATGGTAACAACAATCTGGAAATTGGTACTTTTGGAATTCTTAAAGGGCTTTGATCAATTGTTTTTTCCAATAACATATTTAATACCCTAAACTATAATAGAATAGCTATATTATTCCTAGTAACACTTTTTTTTTAATTTTTTGGAAAGGGCTTTTGGGCTAAATTAGTGATTTATTCATTTTTTTTCTTATTTGTATGTTGGGAATATATATTTAATAGAAAAATCCATAGTATTTTAGTTGTCATTTATCACATATGCTATATGGAAGGGTTCCAATTAGTCAGCTGACATTTTAATCGTAGGCAATTCCAGTGATAAAAGGGGTAGACCGTAGGCAGCTGAGAAGGCAAGATTTCTAAGATACGGTTGAACTCCTATGGCGCCTGCAACTCGGCAGTCAGGCTTAGGATGTCAGCTATCGCTTAAAAATACTGATTTGGTCTTCCTTCATCGAATTCAGCTGACTGGAATTATTTAACGTTTTAGTTCTAACATTTTTGTCCAGACCGAAATTCTATCTAACTTGGCTTTTTCCCCAACTAGTCAAATTTTGATTTTGACATTTTGGTCAAATAAGTGAACGATATCTAGTTTATAGTTTAAAGTTAGAAAGTATTACGAACATTGAAAGGATTATAAAATAAAAAAATGAAAAAGATAGATTTCCATTTGTTTCAATGTGATCCATGTTAAAATAAAAAAATTAATCTTTTTCCTAAATCTGGTTCTTGTATAAAGAACATCTTGCTACTGCTCAATAAATCCCTATATTTAAAAGTAGTTAAGTAAATCTTCTAAACAATTTCTGATCATTTCTGCATCGTGTTTATGAAATTTGCTAAAATTACATCCGTTCTGCCACCTGATGATTTAAAAATTAAAATTAAAAAAAAAAAATTACATGTGAATTCCGCTGTGCTTTGACATTCGAAGGCGAAATGTCAAGATCGAAGTCTAATTGCTATCACCAAAGTAAAATTAATCTGCCAAATTATTTATTTACAAATTTAATACACGTCGGAAACGGAAATAGATAAAATAAAATAAATGGAAAATCATCCTAATTTAAACTTGAAGGATCTGTAATTGTGCGAAGAACTATTTTTTTGAATCCCTGGGGTACCAATTATAATTGATAATACTGTTAATCAGAAAAAAAAATTGTTTAAAATAAATACATTTTTCAACCATTTATTTTTCATTAGCATGTAATTAATCTAAACGTTTAATATTATATATATATATTCATAGCTTGTTGCTTGGATTACAAAGGTGATATAGGTTTATTTAAAAAAGAACTTTTTTTTTAACTTCAATAAAAAAGTTGCAATAATGTACATAAAATAGCCACTCTTTTTTATATATACATAAAATAAAAATATCCTTTAATAACAAAACTATCTCAACTTTTGCATTTTAAATGTTTATATGTACATAGAACATATTTGCATTTTAGTCCACTCCTTTTTCCTCCAGGTCACTGGCCTGAACTCAATGTCTCTTTATAAACTTTTCCTGACTACGGAAGTTCCTTTATTCTTTCTCTTAGTTTGTTGCTCCCACTTTTTCTTCCCATTCACCCTTAATTAGTGTATTCACCCTCTACAAATTGTGACGTGCAGAGCATCTACTATTATATTTTTAACGTATCCCTGTAATTTCATTAATGCAAATGAAGTTTTCTATTCGTACGGTAAATGTTTTAGTGAAAATAACTTTGTAGTTTGTTCTCAGTTCATGAATTCCAATAACTGTTATTCATGTATAATCAGAGCGAAAGATAATAGGGAACGTACAACTAAATTTTCAATTTCTAATAGTAAAGATGAATCCTTTTCGATTATGATAGACTTTTCGGTATATCCGGAGAAGTTGAGATAGTTTTACTTTACCATACTACATGTACTACGGTCTAAAAACCCGTAACACCAGATAAAAAATATGATAGGAGCAGAATCAATGAGAAATTCCTTTTTTACTGTGTGTGAATACAAGAAATATAGCGAAAATAATCCAAAAATTCCCAAATAAGTGCTCGTAAACTTGCAGAACCTATTCAATCTCAACATATGACTCGCCAAACATTGAGATAGATACAATTTATGTGGTTCATCTGTTTTCCTAAGCATAAGGAGTTAACTCTTTCACTATACCAATAGTAACTACTGCTACAGAATTATCAGCACATTTAAGATCTAAAAATAAATTACATAGAATATCGTTTATTATCGCAGAATTTCGTTTATTATTTATTTGTTTATATTAGATTTCAATCAGTTTTTTATCACTTTGAAATTAAACTGTCAATTTTTTTAATCTTGATGACTGGAATTTACGAATTTGACGGACTTATATAGCTTTCCCCTCGGCAGTCCTGCAGTCCTGAAGATGGTCATCACTTAGCCCGAAACGTTGACACAATAAAATAAGTCTTCATGTAATCATTGATTGCACCTGACCATTTCTTACTATTATTAGAATTATCCAGTCAACCATTTTCCACTTAAATAAGTTACATATTTTGGAGCCACCCACAATTTTTCAATTTATATAAATTCTACGTTCTACTCGCTGGATCTATTATTTACTATAGATCATATTTTTAGCTGCCTTTCTGAATTGAAAAAAAACAACAACACGTAATTTCACATTTTTCAAAAAAAAAAAATAGAACAAAGCCCATTTATGAACTACAGCTTACTAACAGCTGTACGTTATCTATCCAATACAGGCAGCCATTCATAAGCCTATATCGTTATCGAAATAAGTATCGATTCATATAAACCCCTGACTGACTCAGTGACCTTAAATGGTCTCAGGTAAGTGTCATTGACTATTAAGTCAAGTGAGTGGTTTGTATGACCTCGTTCTCCGCTTCCTGCAGTTTCTTATTCATCCTCTTTCTTCTGTCTCCTTCGGTTATCCATCTCATTCTACTTCTTATGTAACAAATTAAAATTATGTTAAATAGTTTGTCAGTATATTATATGGTTGAGATCAAGTGTTTGGTTTTCTTCAAATGTTCATTGAATGATGTATTCCGATTCCATAGTATCGTGGTTTTAATGATAGCTATTATCAAAAATTTGTTTAAGACCTTGGAAAAAATTCCAACGAAAAGCCCTTGAAAAAGGTAATTTCAATTTCTGTTTTAGTTTGGAGACTTTAGGGCTTTTCGTTTGGAATTTTTTCCACGGTCTTAACATTTGTGTAAGGATTCTTTTTATTTTTCAATAAAAATATTTTTGTTTATTAAACACTGTTAATGCATTTTATTATTTCCTCTCTGGAGATGGATCAAATGGGATCTAGGACCCTCCTGGAGCTCATTCAGCCTTTATAAAGTGGGTACCCAAAATTGAGGGGTAAATCGATCGGGGAAATGAGGGCGGTTAAGTGTGATCTAGGACAAATCACCTCCCTGCACAAGGAAACCAATATTGTTTTTTCGGTCAACGACAATACTCGTTTATTCTTTAATAATTTAATAAATAACAAATTTTTGCCTCATTCCGAGATCTAAATTTTATTTTATACTAAAAATCTTCAAAGTCGTTTGCATAAAATCAGTAATAGCCTCTTAGCTATTGGTTGGAGCGTCATATGAGTGAGTAGTCTCATTGGATTCTGAGATACAAAATTATTATAAATTATATAATTCGGACTCGACGAAACATTACTAATCGAAGAAATAATGCACTTTCAGAAATAACTATCGCAACTTGGATGCCAGGGAACATCAGAAGGCAAAATGGTAGGAGACTCTCAGTTTTTAATTTTATTGTTGATTGATGTAACGGAAGATATATTCCTGGATAGTTTTCCTGATTTATGATTCCTATAGGCAATCCATTGATATAGATACATTATATTGTTTTTATAATACGAATTATTTATTTTATATATTGTTATAAATGTGTGAACACCTCTTTCCAAAAGATCTTTTATAGGGTTGTCTGTAAATTTCGCTAAATCGAAGGAGTAATCATACAGTACTTAAAGCACTAATATTCAATTTATTGATATTATTTGAATACTTTTACAAATATAGCGCTTCAACCCGGAGTAAACCTTGGCTTCCTTAATAATTTTGTTCCAGCTCTTTCTGTTCCTGGCCTTCTTAATTCCGTTAAGTGACGCCTAAGTCCTCTTCAACATCTTGCTTCCATGCGTGGCCCGACATTTCTTCTTTTGCCATCTTGCAGATGCTTGCTCGGTACTTTTCTATTGGGCATATGGCATAACCATAATTCGGCTTGACTTGATGAATTAGAATTAGTTCAATTCATCATCGTTTGAATAGAAGATTTAAATAATAATTCGTCATTAGCACAATTATAAACATTATACTTCATCTCTTTACGTGATCTTTCATAGTTTTATTTCAAGAATTACATATTGGTACAAATCAGAAGAAAGTTCAGATGGAAGTAGATAAAGCTAAGAAAGTACACGGTAATTTAAGACCAGCTTCCTCTTGTTCAGTCAGCAGTGAAAAGTGTTGACCTTAGCAAAGTGCCCTTAATGGCCACCTTGTGACGAAGATTAATGGAAGGGCTTCCAACTATCTCCCCATCTTCTAACTACCTTCACCGGTTTCGCTTTCGACAATCCCTATATATTTCGATTGGGTTAGCTCATCTCGGCTAATGCTGCCTGAACTAGCAGTGTTCGGATACCAGAGTTTTGCAAAATAGTAGAGAAGACTTCTAAATTATAATAGGTTAGGAACCATAACTTTTGGGGTGAGGATTTGTAAAATTGTCATAAATACTCAATTGTTTGTTTGTTCTTTGAACGTAAACGTGAGTTTATGCTATTTTTGCCAATCGGTCAATGCGACAATGGGAGTCCAAAATTTTGGCTATCCAGGTATAATTGGTATTGAGGTCTTTAACAACCGCACGGGCTGAGACCTTCATGTTACATACTTTCCGAAAGATAGCATAATTACTCCCTATATTAAATCTTAGTGACATTTACCGATCTGTGAGCCCTCGATCTTCTGCATAGAAGATCGTTATGCTAACCACTACCTCAGAAGTGACCCCTCATAAACTCTCGACAACTGAAAATTAGGATTTATATTGGAAAACATTCTAAAGGAAACGTAACAAAGATATAATGATCCGTTGTAAAATTTTAATATGTTTCCTATTAGATCTTCAGAAATCTGAAATTAAAAATTTCTATTATCAGGAATCCAACATTTATCTGTGTTAAAAATGACGGCAAATGTGCCGCTATAACCCACGAAGGTCTTCAGTTCAATAGATGGCAAAGGCTACTGTTTCAAAGCCAGCGGTTGTGCTGAGAGCTGATGTAGCCGAGATCTCGCTCAATAGCCAGATTTTTCCATCATTTAAGTGTATCCACTTTATAAATGCTGAGTGAGAAATTAAATTCTACAAACTTTTACATTTTCGTTTCGAAATAATTTTAAAAATCGTTTACATTAGTCACAGAAACTATTTCCGGTTATAAATAAATCCGGAATAAATGCAGTCCAAGAGCATATACAAAATTACTCAACACAGCAAAACACGTGGAAAGATTACAAAAAAAGTGTGAGAAAATTTATGCTTGCATTCGATGATCCAAACATTTCATGGAATAACAGTAAATTAAAAAAATAACTGCGAAGAATTTGAAAAGCATATTCACTTTTTTATTACTTACCGCCATTCTCATGCATTTTAAAGACTATTGTCCTTCTAACTAATTATAAGGCACCATAAAAGTACTGTTAAATTTCAGAGGATTGTTTTTCTGCTTATCTCTAACTCTTCGAAATTGAGTTTGAGTGCTAAAAATTTATATTTGAATTAATGTTGGTAGAAAAGTGTCTATTGGAGATCTCATGGTTTTTATTTACTTCCCTTCGGCATTTTATATATTCTAACTTTTGCATTTTAGTAAAAGTATGATTGAACCTCTGCTGATTATTATTTTGGTTGAAAGTTGGTTGTATTTTATTTCTTTGAACAGATTCGGCTTTCGAAGATGCCCTGATCTGGATCGACTATGTAAATAATATTGGTGTACTTTATCGTTTTCATCTTTTGTTATTGCATTTATTATTTTTGGTGTGTATTTTAATTTATTTTATCATTTGTAAATAATTTTTTTTAAAAGAGTCAATAGTGTTTCACTTATTTCGGCTATTATGTTTTTAATTGTAATCTGATTATTCAACTGTTTGTAATTCTATTTTAAATCGTTTGTAATTTATTATTAAAACTTTAGGTCAGTTAAAATTGTTTATACTTATTCGCTCTTTAATTTTTTTCAATTCAAAACTTACTTCTATTGTTATTGTAAATGTATTGATATTTTTATGTATCTAGCAATTTTTAGTTTTAACGAAATTACAGTTGGTTTAGATAATATTGAATTTTAGATAGGCAATTGCATCTTTAATGTTTTCGCGTTTATTATATCACTAGATTATTTTTATTCGCATCATGTAATTTTTGCAATATATTTTTCTCACTGAGTTGATTGAAAAGTGTTAATAAACATGTTTGATAGGGAGTTATTCAGTCATTATTCTTTTTCAATGTCATTTCGAAAGTTTTTATTCCTGATGTCAGCTGTGTAACTGACCTGAGTTGGGTCTAGTTGCCTCCTAAGGCACGGACTAAAGCACCTCTCAAGGTTATCGGGTAAGCGTTTTTAACCGACGAGGTTAACAATCCGAAAAAGTCAAGGCACCTCTATTTCCCTTTACAGTAATTAAATCTTCGAGGCTGTGAAAAGAGGTGGAACTAAAATAACTTGAATTAGTTAACTCGATTATAAGGATTAAAAATTATTTTCCGAATAGAATAGCAAAGTAAAGGGACTAGATCCACTTACAATAATAAATATGAACAGAAAAATAAAAATAATATACATCTGGCCAAAAGGCTGCATAATACAAATTATAAGGTGTTTTATAAAGTGCCAAAAAGGTAAATAAAAACAAAATACTAAGGAACTATAGAGAATAATAAATTAATAACAGTAAATAAAAATATTCAATGTGAAAGAATCACTAGAAAAAATACTTTTTTTAAAATTAATTTATTCGTTGAAATTTACAACTGTATTATAACAATAAAGCAAGTAAACGGCAGAAATGATACATGATGGCATGGATAAAGCCAAGTAGAGAACAACCCAGTGATAGTACTGATATAGTTAGTTCAACTTAGATGGTCACGACGACATCTTATTTTCAGACGCCTCGGAAGATTATCGGGAATTGAAGAGGTTGCTATGTTTGAAAACTAAGGGGTAAGGGGGTTTGAATGGGAATAAAGTTTTTCATGAAAAGATTAACTGATTTCTGAGTTCGGGCCAAATCAGAAACAAATTGGACATTATGGATTACTTTGTTCGTAACATAGTAAAGAGCATTGAGGATTTTACGAAGGATTTTGGATTGTAAGGATTGAATACGAGAGGAATTAGTAGTGGACACCCAAAGCTTTACTCCGTAGGTCCAGATGGGTCTAATGTTTGTCTTGTATATGAGTCTTTTGTAATTTATTGGGAGCTTCGAGCGTTTGTCTAGTAAATGCTGAAGAAGTCTGAAACGGCGAGCTGTTTTTTGTCGTTTCAGTCTAGTATGAGGATTCTAAGTTAAGTGTTTGTCAAGGTATCTTAAGTATCGGATCTGTTCTATAGGAATCAGCGAGGTGTTATTAAACGATAGATAAGGACAGAAAGTCTGGAGAGGAAAGTTGATTTGACCGGATTTGTAGAAATTGATTTTAATCCTCCAGTTTTGACACCATATTTCAAGGCCAATGATACGGAATTGAAGAGTATGGGATGCTGTAACTGGATCAGTGTTGAATGATAATAGACATGTGTCATCCGGAAGCGAGGTAAGGGTAGTACTAGAAAAAAATACTAACTAATAAAAGTCATTATTTCATTTTTTGGGGCATTGAGGAGATATTATAAAATATGTGGGTTTGAATGAGGATAGGGAAGAAACACGGCGTATATTAGGTGGAAAATATAAGTAATTAATATATATTTTAGTAATAAATAATATGTATGTGAGCTCATCGAATCAGAAAGAGATAGTTAGTATCATTTCAAACCAATATAACAATTTTTCATGGTGACCGAAACGTCCTTGTTGCGTTTCGTCATTGACGCCGCATCGAATGGCGTCAGAGGTCGAAGGTTTCAAAGTCTTCCCAAACTAAAATTTTCTTTGTTGAAGAAATTGGTCCGGATAGAGGTCATTGAATGAATTTCTCGTGTAATTTGAGAAAATCTTTATTGATAGCCAATAATGATTTTCTCAAATTACACGAGAAATTCATTCAGTGAACTCTACCCGGACCAATTTCTTCAACATATATTATCAAGGTCAACAATTATCATTCAATATAAAATTGTCTTTGTTTGTTTATTTTTTATTTCTTTAGAAGTTAATTTAAGATTGTTTAATTGAATTTAAAATAAATATATTTTTTAATATATGATACCTTCTAAAACAAGGGATAAATAGGAGTTCTAAATAACCTGAAATCCATTTCTAGTAATGTGTATCCAAAACTGTATTAACATGCATAAAAGTACTACGTTAAAAGAAAAGCGTGGAAGTTGAGGATGAATTGCAAAAATTATCTACATGGATTCGAAAGGAGTATTCTCTGTGAAACATCTGAAGAAAATGTTTTGTGGGACGTCATGCGGTACATCTTTAGAATTGACAGATTATGACGAGCTTATTAAATGTTCGGAATCGGAATGGAGTTCCACAAATGAATTTAAAACAGTTTACGGAAATTAATAGTTTTCATATTTTCCTATTTGATTTATTAATGTATTTATGTTTTTTTTTGTTTTTTTAAATCGAATCCTCTTAAGTAATGGCGGATAAACCCACTAACGGATAACAGATTACAATTATTCAAATTTATATTTATTGTTACTTATATAGTTCATATCAAAACTAAAAAAAATTAATAAACATTTACTGTCTATTACAACTAGATTTAAAATGATGTCCGTAAATAAAATGTTAGTGCTATTATAAACTATAGAAATTAATGTGCAAATTAGTTCATTTATCATTTTATTTTATTTTATTTAATAATTGTTATAATTTTTAAATATTTTATTTTGAAGAGAAAATGTTTGTCCAAGGCCGGGATACGTACTCGGGTCTCCCCACGTATCCGTCGTGGTGCTCTGCCAACTGAGCTAGCCTGGCTCATAACATGGCCAGACAAATCCATTCTCTTCACCTATCCCATATCCCCTCGTTCTCACAATTTACAAGGGGAAGAATGTTGATTGAACATTACTTTAATTAGGATCTTGTTGACTTACGTCATTATATTATTTATAATTTATTTTATTTATTAATTGTTATAATTTTTAAATATTTTTATTTTGAAGAGAAAAAATTTGTCCCGGATCGGGATATGGGTTCACTGACATATTTTCTTTGTCTATTTGGAAGGAAAAATTCAGATTGGAAAAAATAATTGAAAAATTTTTGAATTGTGGGGAAATAAAAACCTGTAGTATTTTTTAAATAATATTTTAATGGATCGGAATAAACAGTTTTATTCCCTCAGCGCGATGGTATTCAAGGGAACAACCTATTTTAGTTTTACTGTATAGAAGTTTTATTCAATATTTCTTTACTCTCTCGGACGTTTTTCAGGTTCCAATGCTATGGAATAGTACAACTTTTTATACTGATCAATTTTTAAAAATAATAAAAACTGTTATTTCTATTTTTCTCAAAAGCCTATCCATGATAAAAGATTCAATATCATAACTAAAGCCGCTGTGAAAATTATTGTCACCTCAAATCTGTTGTGTGATTAGGATTTTAATTGGAAATAGAAATACTAAGTTGCACTTATTAAAAGCAGTTAAATCTTTTTAAAAAATTATTAAAAATAATCGTCGTGTTGCTAGTGTAAAAAAGTCGCCCATTTGTCAATGTATGTTTATAACTAATTTATAAAAGTATATTTTTTGTATAAGTGCCTAGAAAGAACAGCTGGATAACAACAGCCAGCGACAAAAGAGCATTGCGATTGATGTTGGAGTCCTGGACTCGCTTGCGGGCTGTAGCGCCAGCCAGAGGATTTCTCGGTGGAAATGACAAAATGCTGAGAAGAAAAATAAAACTCAAGGCAAAATTAGTCTCTACGGATGTACTTTTTTGATAATAGTATATCTATTATCTAGAATTTTATACTAAAAGTTAATACTCTTGATTTATTTCGACTGTTATTTATTTTTTTTATTCATCGTCTTCTTCTTTCGTGGCTCCGCAGTCCATCAATGATCCTTGGCCTTCTTGATACGCTTCCGCCAGTTCTCCCTCCTAAGTGCAGCGCCCTTCCAATTCCGATGATTTAATAAGCTCCGGGAGTCCTCACTGACCCCATCCAGCCATCGCAGCGTTTTTTATCAATCTAATTAATTATTTAATCTGTCATTCTTTCAATGCAGTACTTTATGCATGCTAATAAATTGTTGAATATGTATTAATATAAATGAATTTCTGGTAATTTAAGAATCGCATTTAATTTCTCCACTCTCAATCATTATTTTAAGAATTTCGAAGCCCTAACTTTAAAAAAATAAACGTGAGTTTGTAAAATAGTATTTACATGATGTTAATTAATTAATCTGTTAGGTGGTAACTAAGCTTCACGGGTTCACTATTAAGCAGGAACCACTTCCCGTTTAATTGGCAATTAGTTTGAGATGTGCGCAGCGCCGCCGTGGTACAAGCTTGTCACATATTGCCTCTTGGCCTGTCAGCAGGCGAGGCTTAGGTGCTGGCCATTACATCGTGGGCGCTACGAGACACAAAGCCTAACGTATTGGCTACATTAACGCCATAAATAACCCTTCCTTATCGGCCCTTTCACAATTCCTACATTGTTCTTACTCTTGTAGGAAATGCCCTGTATCTCTTGGCCAATACTGATTTTCTATTTTATATAAACCTGTCTGCTTAACGACGGAACAACCCCCATTTTGCAAATTATGCCACAATTAATTTAAATGTAATCCGTTGCTCAAATTGTATAACTGTAATGTACATGTATTCTGTAGTTTAGATTGTATTACTTTTTTTTTTCAATATACTGTAAGCAGGGAAAAAAATTAATTTTAAGTTCACTTTATTTAATATTTTAATTGTATATACAGTAATAAAGAAAAAAACGTTAAAATCATTATACATAACCTAGTGTCCATCAAAAGTTGAGTTATAAAACAGGAAGTATTAATCACTTAAGACATAAATGGACCTATTTGGACTTAAGAAGTAGAGCTTTGGGTCACACTAATCCATGGCATTCCTCTCATGTACATTCCAAAATACTTGGTAAAATCCTTACTTTGTTGCGAATAAAGTACTCCATAATGACCTCAATGTCCCATTTGTTGCTCATTTGGTCCGAACCCGATACCAGTCTTTATGAGTCATGAAAAACTTTATTCCCACTCAAACTAGTGGAAACTTGGTGACTTGTGTCTGAGCTCCCCAAGCTGCAGCGTGTTTTATTCGCCCTGAAGATGGCCTACATTGTAGGCCGAAACGTCGGCACATAATAAATAAGTTATGCTTATTTTGGTGTTTTGATTGACTGCACCCCCAACTATTTCTTCCTTAAATTAGAAGATACAGTCGACCAATTCTTCTCTAATAGTGGATACTAGTTTGAAATCTAGCTACCTCTTTAATTTCCCGGTAATCATCCGAGGTGTCTAAAAAGAAGATGGTCTCGTGACCTTTTTAGTTCATTTTTTTATTTGAGTACTGCCATTGGGTAGTTTCTCTGCTTGCCTTATCCATGCCATTATATATCATTCCTGCCATTTACTTCCTGTATTATTATACAGTTCTAAATTTCAATGAATATGTTAATAATAAAAAATATTTATAAAGGTATGAATTATTGTCGAGTGTTATATCTAATAATGTAGATTTTAGAATGAATAAACTCTATATGTATATAATGATTAACTATAAAATTACCTCCATTTGCATAGGGTCATAGTTCGGTCTACAATGCGAGGGAAGAACTGTGTTCGATCTTGCAAGTACCTGTAGCGTCCAATTTTCTAAGTAGGAAAAATAAAATGTTTTCCAATTTACAAACCATAATTATAACGTTAAGAACTATTGTATTACTTAGATCAGAATGAATTTCTTTTCCTTTTCGAAGGATAAATTTCCGTAATTTTTTCCGATTCTTGACTATGAAACTTACTAAGAAAAAACATAGTTGAGTTTACATATACAAATTGAACACAAAGCAATCCAAGGGTGAAATGATTCTCGGAGTAAGAACAGAGGTGTCTCCGTTACGGTCCGTCCAGCTTTACAGTATCATCTATTTTTATGCATATTTTCGTTTCCTTAAGTTAAAAATATAATTTTTTTTTTTTATCTTCAAGCTGATAGGAATATTTTTTTGCGCCACATAACCAGAGATTATTTTACTGTCTCCAAATAACATTTCATTAAATACTTTAATTGATGAGATGCAATGATTTTTTCTGTCCATGACCATGGATATGCTGTTGATGAGAAATGTGGAAATTTTTATCACAATCATTAGAATCTTTAATATCTCAAAATTGAAATAACCTAAGGATATTTAAAACAAGATCAATGAGTTTTTTAAATAGGTAAGAAAATTAATATAAAACTTGATGTTTCTCATTGATCAAGTTCAATAGTTATTATCATTTAAATTTTAAGTTAACCTAAAGTTTATTAACATTATTGTTAATAATGTTTAAAACTACATTTGCTCTAACTTATTTGTTTGTTCTTTTTTATCGGAATGTTTAATGTCACATATTGTTTCTGAGTAATAAAAGAAATGCTAATAGTATAATAATAGAAAATAAAATATTACAAAACTAACCCAGAACCCTCGAATGCGTATTAATTGGTTTATAATAACGTTTTTATATACATGAATTGGGTATAATTCTAATTTACAGAAAAGAGGAATGATAAAAATTTCGTTACAAATATTTTCTTGATAAATCAAAATAAATGGAAAAATCCATTAATGTCCAATAAAGTTTTCCCCGTGTATCGGGATGTACATAAATGTTTTTATTCATTTTTTTTTGTGGTATGTATCGTTGATAAGTATTCGAAGTATCAAAAGTATATTCCAATTACAACCTAAGATGATCGCATCAGTTGTGATTTTAACAAAACATTCAGCTTTAAAACATTTTGTTTTAAAGAGATTATCACTCGGTAATTCAAAGTCACAATAAATCATAATTAATTGTTAGAGATTGAAAATCGGACAAGTGGCTGTCGCCTGTAATGGCATAAATTAAACCGCCAATATAAGTTAACAAAATGAAGACAATAGAGCACAAGGTCTTACAACAGTTCCTGTAAACTACTCCTTTTAAAAAATAAATTAACATGTTTTTTTTATTTTGATTGATTATACTCTTCACCTGTTGAATTTGTTAATTTATAATTACAGCAAAGTTACGATAAATATATTAATTTTAAAAATGTATAACTATTGGTACTTATTGGTAAAATATAGTATCATAGATATTTCTATGTTTAACAGAATGTCTGGCATTAAATAAA
Organism: Arma custos; assembly: GCA_037127475.1. Lineage (NCBI taxonomy): Eukaryota > Metazoa > Arthropoda > Insecta > Hemiptera > Pentatomidae > Arma > Arma custos. The sequence continues at coordinate 29,903,041 of CM073764.1, read as the reverse complement.
ACTCAAATGTTAAAATGAGTGAGTTACTCCTTCTACAAGTTCAAGTTCATGGCAGAAATGTCCTACTGATCTAAATAGTCCGGACTTGAAACATAAGTATTTAAACAGTAACTTTTCTTCTTAAATTCACGCTTGTAGGTGTTGAAGCAGTTAATCAAATAAGAAGAGAAAGTGAAATTCAAAGTATTTGAATGAACTTTTCTTACTTACGACGCCTTTCCCAAAACAACTCTGAACTACTAAACACTAGATACTATACTAGCCCCTGCCACAGCTTTTATAGCTCAGTAACCAAAACTAAAATCAATTTGCTATATCATCTTTTTGAATTATAAATCAGCAAAAATTAATTCATTTTTGGGAAAACCTGTTTTCTTAAAATTGTTTGTTTTTTACCTATATTAAAAGAACAAATGCAGAAAGAGGCCAAAAGAAAACCTTCCACTTTCAAAATTAATATTTTTGTTCGTAATAGATAAATGTTTCACAAACCTTTTTGGTAACATTCTATTTTATTCCTTCTCTAGCAGTTGCAAAGATTAGTAGAACTTTTAAATTATTTTCACCCTCTGAAGGTAAACCCTGACTATACAGACCTTTTGTTTACACCTGACCAACAGTTCTGGAAAAATCACCGTAACCAATGTGCAACGCAATGACGAATCACGTTTTAAATAATGCAGGACAGTTACCGAGTGTACTGAAGAGCATATTTTTTAAAACTTATATTTGATTACTAGTTCGAATATAATAATTATATACAAGTTCTCTATAAATATATATTCTCTTGTATAATGTATAATTCTCTGGTATATATATATAAAGTGAGGGTGTGATCGTTCTATAAAATATGTTAATGAAAAGTTTTTCGATTTTAGTTTTAGGCTTATGGAAACTGAAATTATGAGAAACTGTGAGCAAATAAAAAATGTAGATGTAGTAGGATTTATATAACTGTTCAAGCAAAGGATACAAAATGAAATTGTAGCAGTTGTACAAGTTGTAAATAAAATAAGTTATATAAGAAGTAATCAACAGAGGCATTCAAACTAACATCATATAAATAAAGATACAAATGAAAAAAGAATAAGTTGATGCTGAAAAGTAAAAGAGAAAAAAATAATCAGTCTCATTGAGTTCAGAGTTCCAAGACAAGTGAAGTAAGTTGAAGTTAAAAACAGGAACATCACAGCTTCACAAGAATGGTAAAATTGGAACTAATTACTTTAACATACATTAGAAATGTCTCGTGACCACAAGTTTAGAATCCATCTGCGAAATAATAAACTGTGTTGGTAATAAATGGAGAATGCATTGTTCCTTTTCCTTATAACAATTCTTCGCTTCTTCGTGGTATGATGTGAAAAGTCGAGTAGAGTCAAATTAGTTAAATTTTCCTATTGGCTGCATGTTGTTTTATCAGGTATTTCGTGGTTTTAGGAAAAACATAACTAGTATTTTTATTTTTTATACCTAATGAAATATAGTATTTCTATCCATTGGCTCCCTCAAAGCTTCTGTGTATTATTTTACGCTCACAGTAATTTTTATTTTTATTTTTTATCCATCGAGGTCTCTTGGAGAACATTCTTTGTGTCTGATATAGTTGTCACAGATCGATCTAGTGATATTTTGTTTATCTTAATTTTGGAAATTATAATTGTACAGACAGGACTGCTAAAAGAATGAAATAACCCCACTAATTGTCAAAATCTATTGTTTTCTGAGTCAAATTGCGCTTAAGAGGTTTTTGAACTCATGTCCACCGCCTAACTGTATTTTTCTCAGAAAGTATCAGTGGGAGGACTGGAGATCCAACGCAATAACTGTCCATGATGCCTTGTTGGTGAAAACAACTTGTCTCAAATCTGTTTAAATTTTATTTATTGTCAAAATTACAGGCGAATTTATCAAGCCTTAATAAAACATCTACTATTGTATTTTTGGTTGTATGCAATGGCTAGTTGTAGCGCCATGTGATAAAAAAAGTAATAAAACCTAAATTTTTATTTTATTCATATTAAATTATTGGTCCTATAATTATATGTCCAATCAAGGGCGGATCCAGGATTTCTTTCTGGGGGGGTGGGCACAACGGGTAGACGAGAAAAAAATCAACAATAACATTAACGAAAATAGCAATAACTCATAGTATCTATAGGAAGAATTCAAAGGTTCATTAAAATATCAAAACAATAGTTTCACTCATGTTTTTTCTGTTATTTTAATAACTATGATCATGTGATATGTCTATAATTATGTTCTATAATGGATTCTCCACAGTACACATAAAACGTGCCCGCGTGCCTCCCCCCTTTTTATGTGCCCAATAACATTCTTTTATTGGTTTCCCCTTGAACTATATGATTCCAAAATCATTTATATAATTCTTCTTTATTTATAGATACTCAAGGTATGAGGCTATGTATATTTTAATCATCACCCTCATTTAAAAAAAAAAATTGTGGATAGTTATTTTGAGTACCGTGAATCATCGCCCCTGCAGTCTCGAAAAAAATCCCCAGCGATCTATGGACTAACGAATTTTTAAAAAAATTAATTTTCCGATAACCTCAAATTATCAGAGGGAATAGAAGTAGATTTTTAAATTTCTATCTTGGATTACAATGGTTCGTTATTGGCAATAAACAAAATACCTTATCGATAATGTTTCATTCAAGGCTATATAAATATTATTTTAAATGTAAGGTTTACTCTTAATTTAGTTTCGCTATAGAGATTTACAAAGAATTTGTAGTTTGTAATATGACATTGTAAAGTGAGCGATAACATTAACGGTTTTAAAATTCAATTTTTTATTGAATACTTTTTTACGTTGATTTGGGATTTTCACATAAAAATGAAGGCATTATTTGTAAGTTAGTTATTGATTCGACTACTGCCGTTTATTTTTTCACCTTATTAATACAAATTTTCACTAGTTATGAACTAAATTTTCAAACAATAAAGTGTACTATAAAAGGCTTACATTCCTTTTTTTTTTAGTTATTGTAACAGTAAATAGTGTTGATAATAAAAGTATTTTCTATGTATTTCATGTTCATAGATTCTTTAAATTGTAGATTTTTCTCCCAATATCCTGTTCAATAGTTGATCACCTCCACCAGGAATACATCTTGGTTGGGTACGATGAATGATGATTAGATCAAATAGGCTTATTGGTTTAAGGTTGAGGATGGTTATAGTTAATTCAATGGCAGTAATCTAACCGATTAAAGAATGCTCGTTAAATTTTATCATCTATAAATATCATTACTTAATATGAAAAGGCGAAAATTCATATTTAGGCTATTTCATTACATATTTTAAGGATTACCATGCATCATTCATGGTTCTTGCATGCAAATCCAAGATCTCTACGATTATTATTATATGGCAATCAGGCTTAAACCCTTAAACTATTTGAACGCAATTGACGTTTAGAAGGCTAAATATAAGTTATAAATTAAGTGTTGTTGCAATCTTAAAGAAAAGAGATCGGCTAGTAACGGTGTGTTTGACTCTAGCACTTAATAATAGATTATAGTGACCTCCTGTTTCTCACAGAGCTTTTAGTTTACTAAACATTACGAACTTTTATAAAACATTTTTTTGCTAGATAAATTTTGTGTTTATATAAAGAGTAAGTAAAGTGTGTAGAAAAAATAGCAACACACTTTATTCCTCCTTATTTTCAAGAGCTGCAACTAACTTGTTCGGCATCTCTGTCCTTCAACCTCCCTAAAAACATTACTTTGTTCAAAACTGTTCATGGTTCATGCTAGTTTATGGTGCTGAAGTAATAAAACTACCGTTTTTTTACATTTATTTAAATTAACAATTTTGATATTACACAACAAGTAAATAAAATGAATGATATATTATGGCATGAAATAAAGGCAAGAAGAATAACTCCCCACTGGTTCGCAAGTTCGCATAGAAAAAAAATCAACTTAAAAGATCACGAGATCATCTTCTTTTCAGACGCCTCGGAGGATTATCGGAAATTAAAGAGGTTGCTATGTTTCAAACTAGTAGGTTTGATGAATAAAGTTTTTCGTGAAAAGACTGGTATCGGGTTCGGGCCAATTCAGCAACAAATGGGACATTGATGTCATTATGGATTACTTTATTCGCAACAAAGTAAGGAGCAGTAAGGATTTTACGTAGGATTTTGGATTGAGTACGAGAGAAATTTGATGGCTTAATGGAGCTGCAAATCTCTACTCCGTAAATCCAAATAAGTCACTTCATGTCTTAAATGATGAATACTTTCTGTTTGATAAATCAACGTTTTATAGAAATTAGACCATGTACAATGATTTTTAAGGTTTTTCCTCATAAAATTAAAACATTATCGGGAATTAAAGAGGTTGCTATGTTTCTAGTGGGTTTGAGTGTGAATAAAGTTTATCATGAAAGGACTGGTATCGGGTTTGGACCAAATCAGGAACATTAAGGTCATTATGGATGGCTTAATTCGTAACAGTGTAAGGAGCATTGAGGATTTTAATAAAGATTTTGGATTGCAAGGATTATATACTAAAGAAATTCGATGGCTCCGTAGGTATAAGCAGGTCTTATAATAGTCATGCATAAGAGTGTTTTGTTATTAATTTGGAGCGATTGTTTTGTGTTCAAGTAGCCTGAAACGGCGATCTATATAACGACCTTAAATTAGTATTGGGAAAACAGATAAATTTCTCGCCGAAAGAACTGTTGACAAAGGTTATTGACAGTAAATCAGCTGTAACCCGAAACGACAATGATGAGGGACAATAGAGAAAGCCCAGTCCTACGCAATTCTATGCCTTCGACCTCACCCCACCCCCCACCCATTGAGGAAGCGATGACCCTGTCTATCCTGCTGTCTCTGGTTCATCATGCTCTGTTATTTGTTCCATTAAATTAAATTTAATATTGGATTTATAATTTATATAATGAAATATTTATCCCTGACTTTGATTTGGCACTTGAAAAAACTGGTCTATACTAGTAAGTCTACTTTTTCTGAGCACCTTATTTGTTATGAAGTATTTAAATGAAAAAAAGGAGAAAGTAATTTTATGTTTTTTTAATATAGGATAACTAACTACTAAATACATTCTAACAAAAACTAAATACATGGACACGGGAGGAGCGATGGAGCTAATTGGTTTTATTAAGATAGGAGGCCTTAATATTGAAATAGTCACGAATGTATTCCTTATGTCGAGGAATACAAAAACAATACTCTACAAAACGTTCATTCGACCTGTTCTCCTATATGGTTCAGTCTGGGACTCAGTGAAGTTTGGGTCATGAAGAAAGCTGATGAAAAATTACCTCAAACTTTTGAAAGGAAGATAAAATTTATCTGTAAGAGAGGAGAGAACATGGAAAACTGATCAATGCGGAGCTGACAAGTCTATTCCAGACCCCGGACGTGGTCAAAGTAATAAAGCTTCGTAGGTTGCGCTGGGCAGGTCATGTGGCCAGAAAGACAATTGTCGAATGGCCCAGAAGAATAATTGAATAAGTATAGGGCACATGAAAAGTAAGGTTAAACAAGCTGCTGGATGGAGTCAGTGAGGACTCCAGGAGCCTATTAAACATCTAGAACTGGAAGGCTCCTGTAGTGGACAGGGAGGGCTAGCGGAAGCGTATCGAGAAGGCCAAGGCTCGTAAATGAGCTATAGAGTCGTGAAAAAGAAGAATTTTAATGTAAATTATAGTTTTGGAAATTACTATTTTAATTATTAATTAAAAAATGAACAATTATAATAAGAAAACAAGACAAAAGTTAGAACATATTTGCTATAATCAAATAAAATTGGCTTGTTTATGTGCACTAGACTTTGTGGGATACTGGGTAAAATGATGTTGCTCCCTTGATTAGAGTAGAAGGCTGCCGGGAGGAGGTTTGGGAGCTATAAAATACTCCCAAAGAGAAAGGGATACTGCTGAGAGATCCTGAAAATATAAATTTATCTCCAATGTATAATTTATTTATTTAATTTTTCAATTTCCGGGCTTTTCAGTGTTGGGGTTAGAGTAGTCGCATCCTTTGCAACCCCCTTTATCCTCCACTGTTTATATTGTGCTAACGTTACTAACCTGCCTTAGCGATCAAATATTGTTCATGTTGTATAAATATCACCAGGCTCTATGTGAACTAATGTGAATGACAAAAGAAACTAATTTATTTACAGAAAAATAATAATTAATTGAAAATTCAAAATTCAAATATCAGTTTATAATATTTTTTTTATTTTTCAGAGGTGAAAGGGAGTGGGAGGGTGATGTGGGTGAGATGGTGACTGAGTGTAACAACAACAGTGAAGATTCTCCCCTCGTAACTACCCCGAGCCAAGCATCACCTGAAGAACTGGCGCTTTTAGCAAAACTGGAGGAAGCTAACAGGTTTGTTTTAATTATCGTGAATTTTTGTCAATCTTGTTAATTTGTTATTGGATTGATTGCAAGCAATAACTGTACCTAATGGAACAATAATTGCAATTTTGAATTTATTTTTTTATCATGATATCTAATAGTTGTACGACATCAAATGAAAACAGAATAATTTAATCTCAAACTCTTAAGTTTATAAGTTTTGTATTGATGCAATAGTTTCAACTTCTTTGTCAATATTAATGCAAAATCAAATCTCATTCGAATAAACTATTTTTAAAATATTAATACACAAATTATAAATACACATAAGATGCTTGTGTTGCTATTACTAATCTCTAGTTCCCAACATTCATTCCCACCAAGGCGATAAATTATTTATTCACTTGAAAATTGTGAACCATGTGGAGATGTAGCTGTGGCTTGCCCAGCTTCTATAAGTATAAGTAGCAAAGGTAGCCGGAATAGGGTAAAAATTCATGTACAAGTTATTGGCCAATTCACCTCCTTACACAACTGTTGGCTTAGGAACTTTATGCCCTCTATTAAGTATTCATATACGGCCCTTTACCCTTTATAGTGGTACAGTTTTTTTTTCTTTATTATAGTGAATATTTTGTGATTTTAATACCTCAACTATATTGGAAAGATTTAAAACATAAAACCTATTTATTACTCTCATTTTTTTATGAAGAAGATGTGATATTCTTGTTATGTATATAATAATCTCTGTATTTCAACTAATTATAACTCCAAAGATTATTTTACTTGTTTATTAATTGTAGTATTTATTATTTACCCGTCTTTACTCTTAAAACTTATTTTATTTATTTTTTAAACAATATTGAACCTTAGTTATCAATTTCTAAGCTAAAAAAAAAAAGAAGATTTTTCTATGGCAGGAAATCTAAATACCATTATACTTATTTTTTCTCAAACCAGCTATATATGTAACTATAATCTTATATAATAGTCACATAATATTAACACATATGATTACACTCTAATAATTTCTACCTTAACATGCACAATACTTTATTTCATCTTCATGAAGTTAAACTGTTTTCATTATTTATTTTTTTGGTGTATTGATTAAAAATTTATTATTTCCAGATTTCAACGACTATTTTGTCTTACGTTCCATGTTTAACTATTCTGTATTCAAATTGATTTAGAAGTTAGGTTTACAGTTGTTTGTCTGGCAACAGTTAAAGTTGTGTAGTAATAAATTTTATAAAATTTAAATTAAATTATTTATAAAATTAAAATATAATATTTAAGCCCGTTCTCAGCTCTCTGATCTACATAGAGCATCCTACCGAACAGCAGCTTTTGACAGAGCTTTCCTTATCCGATCCTCCTCACTTTGGAACTCTATATCTTTTTTCATTTGTCATTCCAATAATCTTCCAACCTTCAAATCCCGTATATTCCATCACCTAATATCCCTACGATTCCCAATAAATCAGAATAGTAGAAATAGTAGGGGATCATTTTTGAGTTAAAATTCTCTTCATTCGATGAATGAATGATGTTTTTTAATTTTTGAATGTACACTTGTGTGAGTGATTATGTATGTATGTATGTACATATATATATAGATATAGATATATATATATGAGTGTGTGGAATTTAAATCATGTAGGTATGTATTAATATCATCTAGTTAGAAATTAAAAAAAAAAAAGACAAAGGGATTAAAGGTAAATCACTGATAATATTGTTTAATTTTTCTTCATTATTTTTTGTTTTCTTCTTGGCAGAAATTTGATATATATGTAACTATAAATTGTTTCTCTTTTATAATTATTGTTAACTTATTTTATATACTTATTATAATTAACTTATTTTAATTTTTTTTTCTTTTTCCTCTAAACTGTTTTTAAAATATTGTTATTTGAGGTAATTCGCATTTTTTTGTTCATTATTTTTTTTTCTTTCTCACTTACTAAATTATTTGTAATAATTAATTAAATGTAATTATTTTACACTCTAAGGCATTATAGCTTACAACACCTATATTGTTATTCTAAAGGGACTTGTTTCAGAATAACTAAAGATATTATTAATATTATTTTGGATTTTGGATTTCTCGGCTTATGCCGGATAAATACACCAACCCGCACCAGCTTATTTCGAGTGCCTTCATAGAATTGATTGTATCCTACGGAATCAAACGATTGCAGGATACGATAATCGCTAGTACTTTAACTTCCACCAATCAGTAAAGATGTCTTAATTCCTCGCACAGCTCTTGGTATTTACGATTTTTTTAGCTTAATGTTTTAAAAACATTAACCTCAGCAGGCACCCCAACTTCGATAATAGTGGCTTTTTTTATTTTTTTGTCTATGAGCAGTATATCAGGTCTGTCGTGGGGGATATTATGATCAGTCATCATAGCTTGATCCCAATATAATTTGATGTCTGCTTTTTCTGATATTGCCTGTGGCTGATATCTGTAGTACGGCTGATGGCTAGTTATTAATTTATATTTTTGAGCCAGTGCTTGATGTCCGATCTTTGCAGCACTATTGTGCCTCATTAGGTATTCTTTACCTGCTAATGCCTGGCAGCCAGAGGTAACATGCTGAATCAATTCGTACGTGGCTTTACATAGGGGGCATTTGTCTTCGATTGCTTGATGGAGAATGTGCTTTCTGTAAGAATTTGTTGCCATCACCTGTTCTTGGATCGCCAGAAGGAATCCCTCAGTCTCGGGGAACATTTTATTATTATTATTTTTTTAAATCTTTTTTGGGGGGATTTCTCGGCTTTTGCCGGATAAATTGAACAACCAGGACTAATGTGAAGGGTATGGTTCATTTTATAATTAATTTGGTATGTTGAGGAATTTCCCGGAGGCAGTTCCCAGCATAACAACAGCATATTGTTATTATTAATTATTGATATTTTCAAACAAAAAAAAAGAAAAGGAAGGGCTCTGATCCAAGTGTACTAAATTAAAGAAATCCAAGAATCTATTAATGTAAAAAAGTGGTATTTTAAATTGAATAATGATGAGCAGAATAAAACTGATTTCTTTATGCAACATGTCTCTTTATTCCATATTTTTTTATTATATTTATTAAATTCATAGTTTTTTGTCACATTTATTCTTATTCCATCTCCCTACAACTTATGCTTCATATAAATATAAAATTGGCTTGCTTCACTTAATAGGTAGATATTTATTTATGATTTTTTTAAGGGTAAAAGAGATTAATCAATCAAACAATATCTTCTTCCGTTCAATGTTAGAAGAATTTAGTATTGCTAAAAAATTATTTTAAATACATTCAGCTTTTACAATTGTAAATGAAATTTCATCTGTAGTAATTATAATTTTCGAGTGCATTATGGTAAGGAAGTGTTTATTATGAATTTTTTTAAGAAACCTTGAGCATGATGATATAATTTTGAAAGATCACAAAATAAATGATATTATCAAGATTAGCTAAACTTTCCAAAATAAAAGTGTTAAATTCCTATAATTTTAGTCACAATAGATTACTTTCTGATTAGTCAGTATATTTATCTGCTTTCCCTTGCAAATAATAATCTTTTGCATTGTGTTGCTCATCCTGTTTCACAGATAAGATCTTTTTCTGTAAAGCCTCAATCTGCAAAGATAAATTATTTTTATGTAGCCTCAATGTTGTATTATGTTGTTGATTGTAGAGAGCTGGTTTAAAATAGAACAAATAATTCTATTTGATATAAAATTGTTGTGAAACAATAAAATGTTTTAATTACTAAAGTGATAGAAATTTCATAATTTTTCATTTCTATTTTACTCTATAAATAGTAGCATCACAAGACTAGGACACTTAAGTAAACATATTGGCATGTTTATATAGCTAAAATCAATTTGTTTAAATCATAGTTTCTCAATATGTTGTAGCAGGAATGTGTTGATAGTGTTATAGTGATATGTTCTTTTTTTTATTTAGTAAAAACAGAATTAATTTATTAATATATTTATTAAAATGGGTAAAAAAATACTCAGACAAATTGAACAAAAAAAACTAAAGAAAAATAAAATTTTACCATGCTTAATTGGTGTTAACTTTTCACAAAAAGTGCAATACTACAAAGGGTATGTTTTTAATATTTTATTATTATGACTTTCTTAATAAATGTTTACTTTTTTCTTACAATTAGTGATGTGTTTAATTTTAACGCGAAATAAAATAAATTTTATGTCTGCCAATCTGAATTTGTTTTTCAAATCATGGTGCCTTGTTATAAAATAAATACAACAGACTGGAATTTGTTTTAGACTTATCGAGGCTGATGCCAAAAGCTTAAACTCGATATCCAATAATAGTGGGCATTCAAGGAAAAGTTCGGACACATCACAAATCTCCCTCACCTCTGGTAAGTTATTGTTTCTTATATTATATTTTGTAAGTACCATTTAATTATTTAATTTTTAAATATCAAATATCTTAGAATTGTCACAACTACAGTTGTTTCTTGTTAAATCTTTATCTATATTTTCCTTTTATTCCGCCATAAAAAGTAGGGTAGCTCTAGTACATTAGGCTTGTACATTAGATTTAGTTTTCCACTAAACTTCTTGTTTAGATTAAAAAAATATTTTTTTTAGTTTATACATGTTCTTCCCTTGTTAAAATATTTTGGAAATAGTTATGAAATGTATTACATACTATTTCAGAAGTATATTTTCCTTAGCATTTCATAAAAATTCAAATGAATCATTTATACTGCTGATATGTGGTGCTGCCCCTCTTGTATAGATCCTGGCCTTCTCTAGCATAGTACATAATTTGTTTTCTTGTTTGTGCTGCCATTCTCCACAGCTACAGTTGTGCCAGTCGCTGACATCCAGGAGCAGTTTCGCATCATTGATTCTGTCTGTTCACCTTATCTGAGGCCTATTTACTCTGCGTTTTCCATAGATCTGCTTATCCAGTCTTTTCCTAGGAATTTCATCTTCACCCATTCCTGCAGCTCAGCCAGCAAACTTTATCATCTAGACTATGTCAATTTCTTTATGTAATTGCCTACTTCCCAATTCCCCCTTCGTACTTCGTTCCCTGTGTCCTTCCAGTTATCCATGACGGATATGTCTTTCTCAGCACTATATTTCTATAAATAGTTCAAATGGGCTAAAATGTTCATGGTATATCAAACAGTAATTTGAGGCATTAATTGTTTTTCTTTAAACTTAGGCTGTTTGTTCTAAAAATCTTTATATACCTGCATACATACGAAACTATTTGTTCCTTTTCTTTTCCAATAAATAATACTCTTATTTCAATGATTATGTTCTGTTATATGATGATTCAATGAAGTTGTTATAATTATTTCACTAACAAATCTTATAATTAATTATTCCAAGCAATATAAATCTTAAATAAGTCACTAATGACAGAATATCAATATTTGTTTTATTATTTATAAAACAATTTAAGAACTTAAAACAACTTGAACATTGAAACTATAAAGTAAAAACTATACAAAACAAGTATCAATATTTTTTCATTAGTCACTTCTTAATGTGCTGACTTATCTTACTTAGAATTATTAATGGAATACTTATAACAACTTAATATTTAAAATTAAATAGTTATTGAGTGGCTTATCACTGACATTAATAAGTGCTATATTGTATGATATAGGTAGAATAATAACATTTATTTCTGAATATACTTTTATAACAACATTATTACTGTATTTATAGTGTTTATAACTTTTAATGAAGTAATGATAAAATACAACATATGTAAAATAGTGCAAAATTGATTCAAATATTTATTTTTAATACAATGTCTTCTATCAACTAATTCATATATTATACAATTTTAAATAGTTTTAGAATTTCGGTAAAAAAAACAACAGTAGTTTAACTATAATGTTTTAATATCACACATTTTACAGAATCAAAGCTCATTTTTATGAAATGCATTATTAACTTCAAAGCTATGTGAATGGGTTCGTTGTTTTCTATTTTATATTAAAGGCTATAAATAACTTTAAAAAACTTATATACACATGTTTGATTTTTTATCAGTGAATATATTGTGTCATTGGCATTCTTATGAAACCTTACCTTATTAATCAAACTCATTTCTTATCTACATAGGGTTTACTTCACAACTAATTATCTTATCAAGATACCTTTTGTAAATTTGATGAAACCATTTTTAAGTGTATTAATGAGGATGAATGATGTTTACTTCTTATGATGGTAGAGAGGATTCCATAGACTTTTGGGATGATGTTTTAGAAAAACTTTATGCCCGTATGTTACAATTTACCTAATCAAAATTCAGTCAATGTTACAAAGAATAGGTTATAATAGTTTATATAACCATTTAACTGTGTTGTTTCATGAAGTTGCATTATATAACTATTGAATATTTATATTTACCCATGTTATCATTCTTGCTGTTTTATTTTATTGTATCATTGCCATTAATGGCATATGTCTTAACTTTATTTATAAGAAATACTAACTAAAAACAGTTTTCTTTATTTCATTACTTTATACTTTTTTATTTCAAAGTAACTATATTTAGCTTTGGTGGCTTTTTTTATTAACAGTCTTATATAGTAATTGTTAACATCAGTTGTTTATTTGTTTATATGACAGTGAAATAAACTAAGTTTTTTTATTATTCTATTGGATTTATGACATTTACAATTACCTTCATTATTTTTAAACATTGGAATGGCTTTTTTTTTTTTTTTTGTTTTTTAGGAAATTCAGTTTTATATTGTCTTTTTTAAATCAAGATTTGGTCAAAATTTCACCATTATTCATAATCTGACTCATATTCTGTTCCAAGATAAAATTTTCATCAATTCCTTAATATACTGGGTTAATAATTACTAATATTAATAATTACTAATATACTATTAACTAGTATGGTGTGTGATATCTAGATGAAGTTCCATCTATAATCCTTTTTTTTAAAGTAGGCTTTAGTATCCCAAATTGGAGATTTGTTTACCTCTGGACAATAGACGTTTGACCTTTCAGAGACCATTTATTAAATGTAGTACTAAAAAACTAAATGAGTTCATACCTATTTCATACCTTTCAGCAAGCTTGTGGGTTATAATTTTCAGTCTGTGAGTTCATCAGACTTAGTCAGTTGTGAATTCATTAGACTTAGCCAATAGGAATTTCTACCAACCATCCCCACATCCGCCACCCGTAGGACACCCTCCTAAACGATAATGATGTATTTATAATTTTAATGACATTTAAAAGTTAATATATATATATATATATATATATATATATATATATATATATTTTTTTTTTAATTTTGAAGAGAAAAGATTATGTCTTGGCCGGGATTCGAACCCGGGTCGCTCGCGTTTCTAGCGCGGTTATAATTATAAAATATAATTTTTGTTAACATTTTTATTATTCTTGCATCTTAAACGCTCACAGTTTTTAATGTGAAATCTTATTTTTTAATAATCTTTGATCCAATGTGTTTTTTGTCAGATAGGTTTGATTTCTGGTGACCAAAACATCTTAATTCTTAACTCTTATAAAAATAACTTTGAATCAGAAAAACTTTTTATTAAGATGTGGAACAATCATGATGCTACTCATGACGATGCATTTAGTGAACTAGATTTCCAAGGTACACTTTTAGATGACTCCGTATATAATCTGCACGCTTGACAAAGAACAGTTTTATAGTATGCTAAAAACATCTTTTGCTTTGTCTTTGTTATACATCGACTTGTACATCACCTTTTGCACAAATGATTTTATATTTTATTTTTCCTGAAGTATACTCATATTGTGTTGATCACATTTACTTTAGATAATCACAAGGTAATATGGTAATCCATATATTACTCGAATATTTACAGAAATACTGTGCATTAAAATCACTCATAGGTGGCTTGTTAAAGTTAATAATCGTATTTAGAATCTTGCACTGTAAACTGCCAATTTCGCTTCTCCACTGCAGCATATCTCCAGTGTATAATTAGAACATTTTTATTTTATTATTTGCATAATTTACTATTTAAGGAGCAGTAGGATAAGTGCTGCTAATCTATAGGTCTTGGGTTTTAGACCAGCTGTGGCAGACAGATTATTTATCCTTTTATCTAGCCATTGCACAACCATTGTCTTAGAAACATCAAAATTCTTATTTTCTAAATACTTAGCCATAGGCTCTTCATGGGTTGTATTGGTACATGTTTTGTTTAATTTATTACTTGAGTATTGTTTTATTAAAATATTTGTTGACAGTCAGTTTATGTAATGATTAAATAAATTAAATATCAATAAACATTTATGTAACTTTTACAAATGAGAAAAATGTTTAGCATTTTGAAATTTAAAACAAATAGTTAAACAATCGTTTAACATTAACTTAGGTGATAATTGGATCCACATTGCTCCAAACAATCTCTCATGGACCCTTGCTTTAACATTCTCCACCTCCATTAAAATAAAAAAAATATGATATATTACTTTGATTTTTCTTGGTTGCTTTATTGGAAATTTAAATTTTCTTTCATATTTACTATGATAATTAATTCATATTTTAGATATTTAATTTTTATGCATTTTTAGGGACAAGTTTGTCCCAGGAGAGGGAGAAATGTGATGATGGAGATGAAGATTCCTGGACTACATGGGGCCGAATCGCCAATGATTGGGACTCCTATAAGAAAAAGACATCATATATCAAGGTCAGCAGAAGAAATATTTAGTTTACCCATCTGTTCATTCTAGCTTGAAACATAAATAACTCAGTTCAAATGGTCAATTTAGGAGATGGTCAGAAAAGGAATCCCCCATCACTTCAGGGGAATTGTGTGGCAACTCCTTTGCGATGCGCACAATTCCCCTGAGAAGGACCAGTTTGCAGAGTATATCAAAGCCACTTCAGCCTGTGAAAAGGTATAATATTACAAACTTCAATAATTCTTGTAATTTTTTTTCATAAACAAATTGAAGATTACATAATTAATTATATTGTTGTTTTTTGTTTATACTTTAAATTAATAAATCTTTGTAATCAATAAAAATAAAAACCTTTGCCTTCCCTCAAGATTTGAGTTATTCTAACTTAAGATTTACAATATGGAGAATGCAAGTATAAAATAAAAAAAATCCAGATGACCTGTGGTTTTTCCCAAGACCGCAGAAGAGTCCTTATAACTTATCATTATGATCCACCTTAAACCTTTCGAAGTGGTGGCTAATGGAATTTAGAAAATATAGACAATTTAATTTGCCTTTATCTTGGTCATTTGTAAATAGAGAAAAAATGTAAACTGTTTTAGAATCTGTATACCAAGGTCTTCAGAAACAAAATTTATATAAATGTGTTTGGTTATTATTTTCAATAATGATCCTTTGACCAAGGAAAAAATATTTTAACCTTATAAAATTGGATGCTATATGCCTCAAGATACAAAGAAATAAAATATCAAAGTCGTGATGAATCTGCCATGAATCCCTTCAAGATTTTCGTCAATCAAGTTATGTATATCAGCTTGTGAAGAGGAAGATAATTTTTTTTTTTTATGGAAAAGACTATGATTTTTCTGTCTTTTCTCTCTTATCAATCTACCATAAAAACATAAATTTCTTAACAGGAACAAAAATATAATCAAATTGAAAATTTGATCCCCAAAATCAAGGTTATAAAGGTGAGCTCGGAGTCATCTAGCTACAACCAGCAGTAAACTAGTGTAAATATGTATGCGGGAATTATTTTTTATCATATAATTGAATATGATGATTTAATTTAATCCTACTAATATTATAAATGCGAAAATTTGTATGTTTGTTTCTCTTTCACGCAAAAACTATTGAACGGATTTTGATGAAACTTTACAGTAATATAGGTTATACATCAGAATAACACATAGGCTACAGCAAGCCAGGATTTAGGGGAGTACGGGGGCACGTACCCACCCCCAGACAGTTTTAGGTACTGTGAAGAATTCATTATAGTACATAATTAAAGGCAAATCACATGATAATAGTTGTTAAATTAACAGAAACAACAAGAGTGAAACCATTGTTTTGATATCCTACTAATCCTACTAATATTATAAATGGGAAAGTTTGTATGTATGTTTGTTACTCATTCACGCAAAAACTACTGAAAGAATTTGGATGAAACTTTACAGTTATATAGGTTATACATCATAATAACACATAGGCTACAGCAACGGCAGATTTAGGGGGGGCACGTGCCCCCCAGACAGTTTTTTGTGTTCCATTACAGTACATAATTAAAGGCAAATCAGGAACTTAGCATCTTGAAATTTTCAGATAGGTTCTTTGCATACTTTAAGAAAGAAATTTGGATAATTCCACCCCAAGGCTTTCTCCCTTAATATAATAGGGGTTCAAAGATTGTATGGAATCCGTCAGTTTTGAAGTTAGACATCTGATATTTTGGATGTACGAGTAATTATAGTTAAAAAAAAATTAAATTAATTATTTAAAATGATCTGTCACGAAACTTTATGTGGCAGACTGAATTCCACGCAAATATGATTATAAGAGTGTATTTTAGATGTCATGAGTTTTTTTTAATCTTCTGAATTTTATTTTAGTCCCAAATTAATTTTTAGATGAAATTTATGAATATAAAAATTATAATAAAATCAAAATGGCTATGAAACGATTTTTTTATTTACCCACATACTTTTTTATTTTTTGGGTATACTTAAGTTGTTTTAAATACAAATAATTAATTTAATCAAAGTAATTTTTTTGACATAAGAACCTTCTTATTTATTGTAGGTGATAAGGCGAGATATTGCTCGAACCTACCCTGAGCATGACATGTTCAAAGAAAAAGATGGTGTCGGCCAAGAAAGCCTATTCAATGTCATGAAAGCATATTCCCTCCACGACAGAGAAGTTGGTTACTGTCAGGGATCCGGATTCATTGTTGGTCTTCTTTTGATGTTGGTAATGAAATAAATAGTATCTTAAGTTGATGTGGATATATCAGGGTAGCTAAAATTTCAAATTAAAACCTTTACCTTGCTGTATAACTAGTTTTTGCATGGTTGAAATTCGAACAAGAATATTGTAATTATCTTGTATTTACTGTTAAGGGTCCTCTGTGATAGGCTATTCCCTGCCTTCAGAATATACAACAAAATAACCATTCTTTTGTATTTTCATATACATTAATAACTATAAGGAAGAAAATGGTCTAGGTGGAGGTCAGAAAAAATTCTCTTGAATAAGAACTATTTATTTGAAAGCTGTTTCGACCCACACATTGTAAGTCTTCGTCAGAACTAAATATACAGGATATACATATAAATTAAAATTATGCATAGTGAAGAATAAAAATACATATAGGCATCAAGGGATATTAGTGGTAATAATAATAATAATAATAATAATAATGTAATACAAATCAATATTAAATTAATCTATTAAATGGTATTTGAAAAAAAGAAAAGTGGTGGAATATACATAGAATAAAATAACTAATAGAAATGCTGTTGGAGAATATAGAATAAATATAATCTTCAAATACCATTCATTAGATTATTTTGTATCGCTCTCATTATTACTTATTTGATAATACTCTATGATTATTTCCTCTGTTTTAATGCTTATCTAAGGAGTTCCTCATTTTTATTTTTATCACTTATATCCATTGATGCCTTATATTCTTTACTCTGTATCATTTTAATTTGACCTCCACCGAGACCATTTTCTTCCTTATATGCATTTGAGGTCAACTAATATTTTTCAAAATTCATAAATATAATCTTAATTAATATCACTCACAAAATGGATCTTTAATTGCATACTACCAGATATTACAGCACATTAAAATTTCCTATTAACATTGGCAAAATTGTCAAGCTTTTTAAAATATACAAATGCTTTTAATTATCAATGGTGGTCGGGAACAATGTGGGCAATGAAGGGTTATTGTAGTTATTACTTCCTGAAGCAGATGCCGGAGGAGGAAGCTTTCGCTGTTTTCGTGAAGTTGATGAAGGATTACAGGATGAGGGACATGTTCAAACCTACAATGGCCGAGCTGGGTCTCTGCATGTACCAGCTTGAGAATCTAGTCCAGGTATGTTCCATTGATTTTTAAAAATAACTCAATAACAGCTATAAATGATTTATTTTTTTATAATAATAAAACTATTAGATTAAATTTTAAAGGTATAACTATTATAATTCTAATGTAATCAATATCAAATGATCATATTTTTATGCAGAAAAAATATGTGTACTATATTGTTCACAATCTATAGATCTATAAATCTATAAGAAAAAATTCAATTAAAAAAAAAGGATCAATATAATTATTTCTAGCTCTTTACTGGTCCCTTCTAGTGATGTATTCAAAATTTTAGGTCTATCATCTAATGTTTACATACAGAACATTATAAGAATAAAAAATATTGAAGAATAGAAGATATATTCTGAGCCATAATATAACCAGGAACTTGTCATTATAAGAAACAGTAACAAACAGAGGCAGTCAAAAGTAATTGCACAAGCCAAATATTGGCTCTAAAGTTTTATTGGAATGAAATAAAATTACACAACTTTTTCGATTAAAAAATCTTTTATTTACCCAAGTTTTTTAAAGTGATAAATAATCAATTAAATAAAACTGATCAATAAAAAAAAAATACAACACAAAAAAAGGACCTTTCAAAAGTATTTGCACAAATTTAATTGTATTTGTTTACAAACATTATTTTGTTTGTTAATAGCTTAATTCCATTCAGCATTAGGGGGATTGTAATGAAATTTAGTTAGTCTGTTTTGTTTTGTATCTAAGTAAACATGTCACCATAGAAAGGCGAATTTTCTATTGTGACCCGAGGAAAGTGTGTATTTTTGCGAAACAGCGGAAAAGCAATTCGGGGAATTTGCCAAACCTTGGATATGTGCTTTTCTACAGTTCGTTATATTATTAAGAAAATTATGAGACAGGAACCAGCACCAACAAGCCACGAAAAGGACGGCCAAAGGTATTGACACCCAGAGAGATTGACACATAATTAAAGATGCGGCAAAAATTCCATCAATTAATTCATAGCAACTGGTAGATTTTGTCGCTTGAACTTCAAATAAGCAAGTAAATGAGTCTTCTGTAAGATCTCTTTATCAAGCAAATATGCACGGTAGGATACTAAGGAAGGAGCTGTTTATCAGTGAGGTTAACAGAAGAAAGATACTTGACTTTGAGACTTGAGAGCAAAAGAGTACATTAACAAACCTGTAGAATTGTGGCAAAATGTTCTACTTAGTGACAAGAGCATTTGAAATTTGAAGGACTTTTGAAAGGTTCTTTTTTTGTGTTGTATTTTTTTAAATAAAAGTGATCAGTTTTATTTAATTGATGTTTTAACACTTTAAAACTTGTCTAAATAAAAGATTTTTCTTTTGAAAAATTTGTGTAGTTTTATTTCATTCCAATACAACTTTAGAGCCAATATTTGGCTTGTGCAATTACTTTTGACTGCCACTGTATAGAAAAAAAAATTTAAAACTGGGAAATCATAAACTGGAAGGATTATAATAAAGTTTTAAAGCAGTGGTCCCCAAACTTTTTTGTACCACACCTCCCTTGGACAAATGAAAGCCCCAAAACCCCCCTTGCCTAAAATTTGTATAGGCAAATGAATACAAATAACAAGTATTACATTGAAAACAAAACATTTGGTTTTACCATAACAAGATACAACATATGTTTTAATTTAAGATAAAGAAGTTGATAAGAGAAAAATAACCAAAACTAAGTGATATTTTTTTAATTTTCCACTGGTACTGTGCCTCTCCTGACATGTCTTCACTCTCCCCAGGTTGGGAATCACTGTTTTTTTTCAACTTACATGCATCCATAAAAAGTAAGAGTGTTTTTGTTACTTTTATATCTATTAATCCCGACATATCTTTAAAATGTTTTCAATTACTGAGAAAAGAAAAATGAAAATTTTGCTATCAGTTCTTATTTTTAATTTTAAATGAATTTCCAAATAAAAAAACATTCAAAGTTCTTACTTCAATCCTGAATATTTTAAAAGACTTTCAATTTATTATGATTTCACTTTATTACAGGAGTTGATGCCTGACCTACACAATCACTTCAACTCTCAAAGTTTTCACACAAGCATGTACGCTTCATCCTGGTTCCTCACTCTGTTCACGACGGCTCTAGCCCTTCCTACAGCTTGTCGCATCATCGATGTCTTCTTATCCGAGGGAATGGATATCATCTTTAAAGTAGCTCTCGCTCTTCTCACAATGGGAAAGGATGATCTTTTGTCCCTTGACATGGAGGGAATGTTAAAGGTACGACTTCAAGTTATCTGGCTTGTCAGCTAACACAACTTCCCTTATTTTTTTGTCAAAGTTTAATATACAAATTGGATGCTGTATTTTTGCTAATATTAGTTCAATTAGTTGTATTAAAAAATTATTTCAGCCTTATAATTAGTTAAATTATCTTTTAATTAACATCAATAAATAAATAAAATTGTTCCGAGAGATTCATAGTTATCAATTGAGTTATTAAAGAACTAAACTAAAATAGACCTGTTTCTAAAGGGACTTTACAAAATTCTATAGGTATAAAATTCTTTGCTAATTCCTGCACGTTGTATAAGCCTTAATAATTATAGTTATTGCAAAACTTAGTAGCAGAAGATTATTTACTTATTGATAATATTTATTACTATGCATACTTAAGATAAGTATAAATACCAATATCACATTATTTTTTAAGATTTATTTTTATTTTTCAGTTTTTCCAAAAAGACCTTCCAGTTCGAGCTGATGCTGATCCAGAAGCTCTTATGAATCTTGCTTATGGTGTTAAGTTTAATGCTAAGCGTATGCAGAAGTTGAAAAAAGAATATACAGTAATGAAGACCAAAGAACAAGAAGACATGGTGGAACTAAAGGTAAACGAAAAAATAAATATTAATTTCTGCATTCCTAATGAACTTAATCTAAATAAAGTAGTTCTATCTGTCAATGTTAATTGATGGAAGAATTGTTTAACCAGAATCCAAATACCTTATTACATTCGTCATTTTGACTACCAGAGGAAAAATATAAATTTTTAAAACAAACCATAAAAAAAATTATGATCTAGTTTATATTAGTTCTTAATTCTTAAAAAACAAAATGAATGCATAAAAAATGAAAATTAAATCTAATAAACTAAAAACTAAGAAAAATGAATAACACTTTATTATTAATTAATGGTTACCATTGTATTTTAAATTATTGTTTTTAGCATTTCATAGAAAATTAAATTTAAATTTTATTTAAAGCAGTTAAGTTTAGATCAACTATCTCCTATTAAACAGTATATCAAAATTGTTCCAGATAATTTCAAAGTTTTTAAAAATTTATTTATTGATATTTACAATGTATAGTAGAATATATCAAGTAAATGTAAATATATAATAAAAATAAATATAAGATAAAGGCAAGTAGAGCAACTAGCCAATGGTAGTATTCTAATAAAAAAATTAACTCAGAAGGTCACGAGGCCATCTTCTTTTCAGATACCTTGGAGCATTACCAGGAATTGAAGAGGTTGCTAGGTTTGAAACTGTGGGTTTGAGTAGACTTTAAAAGTTAAATTAAATTTTAACTTTTTAATCATTGCAGAATAAATTTTAGTCTAAATTTTGGCATCTGCATGAAATTTTACTGCTTTTAAAGTTTTAAATACTTTAACAGATCCTGCTAGTCAAGTTAGAAGAGTGAAATTGTATTTGTATGTTGAGTTGGTATTAGAGAAATATTTTTTGGGGAGAAATAACTTTTACTCCTACCACTTATGATTTTTACGACGAACTCACCTGTCTCTAGCACAGGCAGTTCAAATGATGATTTATGATACAGTCGAACCTGGATAAGTGGAATCTCTTGGTGACATGATTTCAATTCCACTTAAAGAGGTATTCCACTTAAACAAGGTTTCAATTATCCAGGCTTTTATGTCTCTTGTATACGACTAATATGAGTCTAAAGACAATGTTTAAATAGCAGTAATAACCCACTTTTGAGCAAAGTATGACTTGCCAAAAAACATTTATTGCACAATTTATATTAAACATATGGAATATATGTCATACATTAAATTACGTCACAACAGAAGCCATTAAATTTGCATGTACGCTCACTATAAGAGATTCTCAAACAACTTTCAATTTTTATAAATGTAAAAATGAATTACCTGCGTATCTAGTACACACTTAAAAACCACACATACATAAAATATTGAAACGATCTTGATAATTATTTCATAATAATGTAATATGAAAATAAAATGATGCAGATTACACATATATTACACACAAGTAAGAAAAGCTTGGATTAATGTAGCTAGCAGCAAGATTGGAATTTTTTTAAAGAAAGCTGAATTTATTCTTCAAAACACTGCTGATGGGCAAATTGAATCGGAAACAAATAATCTCGGACTTCAGCTACAGGATTGGGAAAAAGTGTTAGGAGATATCTATGAGAAACTTCCAACATTTGAACTGTATGTATGATTGGCATGGATGAAATTATAACAGCTAGATAATTGAATAATGAAGAAATCCTTAAAAAATCTAAAACGCCAGGTGACAATAAAAATATGGACTATCCCGACCACTTATGCTATACCTCTATATATTCCACTTATAGAGGTAAATACAAAAATTGTGCCATTTACAGAGGTAATTTCCCCCAAAATTTATTCCACTTAGAGAGGTGAAAACATTCCAGTTGAAGAGTTTATTTAAAGGAAAAATGATGGGACAACAAGTTTGGTACCACTTATAGAGGTATTCCACTTATGCAGGTACCACTAATGTTTTGCTTAAATTTACTATAACACCAGTGATTTTATCATATTTCAATATAATTTTTATCATATATATTTTAGTATCAATTTAATATGTGACCAGAGCTTATCAACAAAATGAGATTTCTCGTTTCCGGGCACTAATGTGTTAAAAAAATTGTTTATAATTTTTTTTTAGATAATGATCATGCTTAGATTCTATATTCTTCAGCTAGTATTTATTAGTGTTAATGTTATTTTTTTTTCAGAGGTTGAGACAAGAAAACCGTCTCTTGAGGCAAAGGGTTGAATTGCTAGAAGCTGAAAGCTCAGAACTGGCTCACAGGTTGGTGAGGGGCCAAGTTTCTCGTGCTGAAGAGGAAGAAACTACTTTTGCTGTCCAGCGTGAGCTTCAAGCTCTTCGGATGACACATCTACATACAACTCATCAACTAGAAATTGCACATGAAGAAATTAAAAACCTTTCACTTATACTTGAACAAAATGTAAGTTTTGTACAATTTATGATTTTATTTATTTATTTATTTTTGCATCTTTGATATATGGATGGTGGAATTTGTATAAATATTCTCATAATTATAATATAGTAATTTATTTGACTTTTATTTTAGCACAACTCTTGTCAGTCCTCATTAGATGAGATATCTGCAAAGAAAGAAGAACTGACACAAAAGGAAGAGATGGTTTCATGCCTTCAAGAAGAACTCTTTAAAGTTCGGTTGAGAGAAGCAGAAAATGAAGCTCTAATAAGGGATTTGAGAAGTAAAATTCAAGATCTAGAGCAAGTGAGTGACTTTCATTTACATACACTTTTATATAAATAAAAATTTTGTGTTTATAATATAATTTTTTTCTTATTCTGAGCTTTACAAAATGTTTGGCATCAAGGATGCTTATCTATTAATATATATACATATGTATGTATGTATAATTATATATATATATATATATATATATATATATATATATATATATATATATATATATATATATATATATATATATAATCCTCGTCCCTTTGGAACTCTATACCCGCTTCCATTCCTCATTCCAATAATCTTTCAACGTTCCCATACACTCAATCACCTTTTATCCTTACAATTCCCAAAAAAATCGGAAATAACATACTCAGTTTTCAGATTAAAATTTTCTAACTGATAATTGAATGATGTGTTTTTATTTATATATAAGTATATTAATATCATTATTTATATATATTTATATTATTGATACTTCACTCATCCAGTTATATATTTTAAAAACAAGTTATATTAGTTGATATTGTTCATATTTTTGTTTCGTTTTCTGCTTTCTTAGTTTCTACTTGACTGTAATTTGCATACATATGTAATTATCCATTGTATATCTTTATATAATTATTGTAATCTTATTTTTGTTTTTTTATTTCTTGTACTCTGTTTTCTTTTTCTTTTTAAATGTTATCACTGTAGGTAATTCGCAACTTTTTTTTTCTCATTAACTCTTTCTCACTTAATAAGACACGATAATCCCTGTATTAATATACTTTAAGACGTAATTATACCCTATATATATCTGTATTGTTATTCTAAAGGGACTTGTCCCAAAATAAATAAAGAATTTATTATTATTATATCTAACTTTACAGCGAGCCTGTGCTGAATTAGAGTAGACTAGTTAGGATTACTTGGTAATTATTTTTAAAATATTTCAAACTGTTCTTATACATCAATGTATATAAATATATATTTATGTAGGGGAAGTATAGCAGTCGGATGAAATTTTCTTTACCCATTCTATGTAAATCTCAACTACAAAACTGTTTTAAATGGAACTATTTCTTTATGTAACGGTCAATCCAAAGTCATGAAGAACATAAATTGTTTTATCAAATGCAGTTACTCTTTACGTAATATGAGAGATTGTCAATTCATTTTATTCATCTTCTTATTATTATTATCTTCTTATATACAAATTATTTTCAACTTTATGATATTTTTAGGATAAAAAGACCTTGAGAGAAAGCACTGTTGATAATTCAGTCGCGCACCTGCAAGAAGAGCTGATTGCTGTGAAACTTCGAGAAGCAGAAGCTAACCTCAGTTTAAAAGACCTTCGCCAAAAGTTTACTGAACTTGAGTCGCAGTGGCAGAAACATGTGCAGGTTATTATCATCTCTGATTTGCTTATAAGATAGAAAGTTTATTTTATATGTATGTGAAAATATTGAATCTGTATTGACATTGGTACAATTAATGCTTTAATGCCCATCAATTTTATAATGATAAATAATTTATAAAAAAAGGCAAGCAGAAATAAGAAGTTTTCTCAATCCTTGGGCTTGCATCTGAAAGCCACTAGAAGCACTGCACACAATTTGAGCCTACTACTATGGCTTGATAGAGAATGTTAAAATGATAACTGATAATACAATTAAATAACTATTGTTAATTTCAACAATAAAGAATTTCTCAGAGAAATAATAGGTGTCTTTTGTTCTTCCATATAGACAATGTTTTTTAAAAACATTGTATTTAAAAATATATATATTTTTAAATTGTATTCTTTGTTGTACTATTTACTCTTCTTATTTCTACTCATTAAGAATACAAATTAAACATGTTTCAATTATTTTTAAAGGATCATCATAGAAATGAAGTGGTTCCTCCTCCTGATTCAACACCAAAAAAACTTGGTCTCTTCTGGGAAAACCGTAGTGGTGACATCCAGCGTCTAGAAGAAGAATTAATGACTGCCAGGTTGAAAGAAATGGAAGCCACCATGGAGCTGAAAGAATTAAAATTAAAGGTACTCATCGATGCATATTAGATCATTACAAAATAAAACTCCATTTTTTCCAATTTAAATTTTTAGTATATTTTTGGTTTACAAAATTAATTTATTTTATAATAGGTTATGGAACTAGAGACCCAGGTGCAGGTCAGTACTAACCAACTTAGAAGACAGGATGAGGATAACAAGAGGCTTGCTGAATCTTTAGAAACTGCAGAAGCCAAAACAAAGGAACAGCTTGCCAAGTGTCGGGACCATATGCACCGTTATGCAGATTTGGAATCTAAGGTTAGTTCTTTATTATGATTATTCAAGTTTTTGGTTAGCCTCCCAGCAAAAGGGAAGATCCAGCTATGTGGAAGGCTAATGGCCGATTTATTTCCTTTTTTTTAGAACATTTTTATTTTTATCTGTAGATGAGAGTGGAATTCACTGGCAAAACTTCGATTTTTATGCAAACTCTTGTTGTATTTCTTTGACTACAAAATCAAAGATTTTTTGTTATCATAATTTAATTTAAAAGTTGTGGTGTAGCAAGTAGGGGGTTGACTCTTACAGTTTAGTAATTTATCATATAATTTTTTCTAAGATCCTGAAAAAAAAAATGGCTTTAATTCTGTGTACAGTTGACCAGTTTTAGCATGACCAGTGAGGCTAGTGAGACGCGCAGAGGGGAGAGGCTTGCGAGCCGTGAGTGGGGTGGATTGAGCGGAGTAGGGAAAGAGTCGCGACACTATTACCATTTCGGAAAATTTCAGGTGCTTCGTTCCGGCCACACTCACTACATAAATAACTAAATAAGACACAACACCTTAACAAACTAAAATATTCAAAACTGAGAAGCTAGAGATATCAGAAATGACGCTAGCGTAAATGGGTGGGTTGATGTAGCGTACACACCGAAATAAACTATACAGTGGTTGGTGGCATACTGGGTCGCTGAGTTCCCCCACCACTCGATTCCAATCCGTAGCTTCTGCACATCTTGAGGCCATCAGTCATGCTAAACCTGACAGACTATAATATTTCATCAATGGGTAAACACAAAGATTTTGCATATTTTAAAATTTTCAATATATTGGTAGTTTTTTTTTTTAAGGGATCAAAAGTTTCATAGTTACAGTTTTAACTATTTTAAAATATTTTATAATTTTCTAAAAATTATGTATTTAAATAATTTATATGTTAACATGATAAATGATGATATTGCAGATGAAGGATGAGCTGATGATGGCAAGGATAAGAGATGCTGAGAGTTCTCAGTTAGTCGCTGAACTTACTCAAAAGATATCTCGCCTTGAACTGAAGGTAATTATTTTATGCAGTCTATTATTTTAGGTTTATTATTAAGTATATAACTAATTGTCAAAACTAAGTTTTAACTATTTTATTTCTTCCAGCTATTCATTGAAAAAAGTTTTCTTTTCACAAAGAAGAATTTCAAAAGTTGGTGTTGATGTGAAAATTTAAATAAAAGCATATATTTTTCTGCTTTGTTGTCCTTTTTTAAATATTGACTTTTTTTGCCTATTTCATAATCATGGGTGTATTCAGACATAAACATAAAATATTTTAAAAAATAAGTTCTTGATAAATATAAAAAATAAGGTCACCTGTGGTCTAGTGGTTAGCGTAACAAACTACTAAACCCAAGATCGCGGGTTCATAGCCCGGCAGAAGCTTTTTTAAGGGAGTAAAAAATCCTTAGTTACGCCGTCCTTCGGAAGGGAGGTTAAACGGGGGTCTCGAGCCTGTAAGATGTCAGATACTCGTTAAAAATCCCTATCATAATTAAACCTGGATAGGCAAAATTTAGAGCTCCCAATGTAGCATCGTCGGATTAGCCATAGCAGCATAAAGTGACGTTTAATGAACAAACAATAAAAAAAATAGCTTAAAAATTGGATTAAGTTTTTAAAGTATGTAGTAATAATTCTGGCAGGAGTGTTTTGTTACAGTTTTAGTCATAATAAATCCATGACATTATATTCTATCTCATTCAATATACGATATGGGATAGTAGTCCTTACTAGACCATCCATTTCAAAATTTAATTTCTATTTGACATAGGATACTTCTTTTCTAAAATTAAGTTAGTAAATCTGATGCAGGATACTTTATTGTTAGAGTAAAATCCTTTAGGTATTGTATATAGCAATAGGCTATTTTAGTATGAAATCTGCATTAGTCTGAACTATATGATTGATACAAATAAATTACAAAAAAACTAACTTGTAGGTATAATCGTTCTGTTCTTAAGAGGTGTTTATGGGTTATGGTCCCCTGAATGTTTCTAACTTATCAGCCAGGAATTCAATGGTTTTGTTGTTTAATAATTAATATTTTATTTCACTGTATAGAATTTTGAATTAATTTATCAAATGTATAATTAGTTGCTTATTTTCATTTGTTAGAACTCAGAAATGGCAGCAGAAGGAGAGCTGAGAAGTCATATTGATGACAGTGAAAAAGTCCGAGAGCTTCAAGAAAAGATGGGTGAAATGAAAGCTGAGGTATGCATTTTTCTCAATTATAGTTAAACAGTTGATTATTGCTTCTGCCATGTGTTGCCTTTCTATGTGAAGTTTAGTCAAATTGTATATAAATGGGTAAATTATCTAAAACTACATTTAGAACTATACATACAAGTAAAATTCAGAAAATAGTTTTAAAATTGAGCTATCAAGATGTATATTATTCTTTTAGTTGGTTCAGGTTATTGATTTGTTTAAATGGCCTTAAGTTTTGTAATGTGATTTATGAAGGGTGTTCACTGATGTAAGTATCCAATAAACATCTCGAAATTTAGCACTGCTAATTATTATTATCATCATTTTTAATTATTCTTTTTTTAGCAATAAAAAAGAATTTGCTTCAGGGGAGGGGGGAATAATAATGTGTATTAATTACAAAGAAATTTTGATTACAAAGTACATTTTTATGAAAATCATGCAACTATAAATACAAATTTAGGTTGAAAATAATCAATAGATTCTTTAACATTTTTCAATACCCTAAATTATTCCTTCTAAATCAGCCTTTATATATTATTATTTTTGTTTATTTATAATGCTAGGAAACAGGTAAAAAATTGGATATTTATTATAGAGAGTCTCATAATAGCTTTTCTTTTAGATTTGAGATTAGCAGTTAAAAAGTATAAAATATTGATAATTACTGCTTCCTTTAAATTGAAAAATATAGAACAATTGCTAAGTACACAAAATTGTATGAATTTGATTCTTTATCTAAAAAAAAACTATTACCATTGACTTATGACTTTTAGTTTAGAAGTCAATTGTTGATATTTAGGTTAAGAATTGGCAAAAATTGAGATTAAAAAAAATGTTATAAAATTTTTGAGGTACTCGGTGACCACCCTGCTTTGGCATCTATTAAAAACATATTTATTAGTTTAAATGAGTTACTTAATGAAAGCAGAATTTTATGTTGTTCATAATTGCTCGCTGAGTGCTTTATTATTTTGGCTCTTTGATCATGATCATATTTTTTATTTTTCTTTTAAGGTTATATATTCCTTTATCCCAAATTATTTCAAATAGATTCCTTTAATAAATCTATTTGTAATTTATAGTTTAGTACCCAGAATTTAGCTAAGCATGAATTGAAAATCCAGGACTAACAGTTGGTGAGAAAATGAGGAATAATGAAGGTTTATGACCGGAAAAGGAGTTTATCTGATTTTAAAGCTGTTTTTCTTTTAATATATTTTTTTTTAATTTTTGATAAGGTGTTCAACTAGCTATAGTTAACCTTAAATGAATTAGATTTATATGATTGGAGTCTAAAATTTAGTTGGTTAAAATAATTTCTTTAGTTTCAAACCATGCTTAGTTCTATTCCAATTTTCAAACACATATTTATTCTCTTGTCTTGAAAATAGATCCTAAAAAGTAAAACAGAAATAGAAATATCTCCAAGGTTCACTGATAGTTTTTGTTTTTATTAAATAAAATTAAGAAAAAAAAATACGAACATTATTGTTTAATCACAAATATGAGTGTGATAGAGTGAAAATATGTGTTTATGAAATTAATATCCTAGAGTTAGAGAAGAATTGGTCGACTGTATCTTCTAATGTAAGGAAGAAATAGTTGGGGGTGCAGTCAATCAAAACACCTAAATAAGTGTAACTTATTTATTATGTGCCGACGTTTCGGCCTACAATGTAGGCCATCTTCAGGGCCATCTTCACGCGGCAGCTAGGCGAGCTCAGACCCAAGTGGTCTGACCACGACTTGGGTCTGAGCTCGCCTAGCTGCCGCGTGTTTTATTCGCTCTGAAGATGGCCTACATTGTAGGCCGAAACGTCGGCACATAATAAATAACTTACACTTATTTAGGTGTTATGATTGACTGCACCCCCAACTATTTCTTCCTTACATAATATCCTAGAGAGTAAAGGGAATAATTATTTAAGTGATTATTTATTTATGGAACTTATTAAATTTAAAATAATTAAGTTATAGTTTAATTTTCTATTATGATCAATATACAAGCCTTAGTTGAAAAGTATTTGAAGAATGTGATATGAAAGGTGTGAGAGGTTTTCAAGTAATCTATAGTCTGCAATATACCTATTTATTGCAGTAGTTTCAAAATTACTGTTTATCTCAGAAAATCTATTATTACTGCATTGCATTTGGTTATTAATATTGTAATGTATTTTTTTATATTAAGGTAACAATTACAATAGACTCTTAGGACAATTAAATCTTTAGATATTTTCTTTGACATTAAATAATAATTATCAAAAATATTTTTAACTAAACATAATTAATGCATGATGATCCATTTTCATGCATATACTCTTATATGATCTCACCTTTAACCCTTGAACAGAGGTGGCTATCAAGTGAAGATCTAATATTAATTTTTTTTTCCCCTAATATTGCTGGCATACGGGGTTCGGCAGTGACGGGTTGATACGTTGGATTTACGCACACCCACCACTGCCAAAAAACAACTCTTTATTTAGAAATTTCTTATTCTACATTATGGTGGGGGGTACCATTTAATTTGGGGGTACAATTTTATAATTAAAATTATTCAGTGGTGCTGCCCGTTGCACGGACGTACATCTTAATGATGGGGCAACACCTTTTAAGCCTCCTGGCCGGTCTGCATCCGTCCAGGTGCCACCCAGCCTCCCTGGTCCGCCACATCTATCCGGTCACCATCCGGCCAGTCTGCATCTATCTGGTCTCCCTCTCTCTCCTCCGGGGGTTGCTCGTCGTCTGGTGGATCGCCGGGTGGCCGGATCCTGCTGATGCTGAAGTGTGCAGGCCCGACCACCTCCTTCCACCCGTACACAAATTCCCTGAAATAAGGGTAATTGTGCTCCTCCATGAGATAGGGGAAGTCTTCTTCGGCGAGGGCAAAGATTCCCGGTATTCCTCAACAACCTGGCACGGTATCCTTCCATCACGGTGCAGGAGAGCACCACGTGCTCTGCCGTCTCAGGGACCTCACATGCGGGGCACCGGAGGTCGATATCTCTCCTATACTCACTCAACTTTCCCCGGAACCCGCCGTGTCCTGTAAGGACCTGCGAGACCCAGTAGTCCGGGAGGACCCATGTCGCCGCCAATCTCGACAGGACGGTGGGGAAGAACTTCCTCAAGGTCGAGCCCTTCTGGCTGGTCGCCCACCGTCTATTCCACTCGTCAATGAAGTTCTCCCTCACTATCTTCCTCTTTCCACATGTTCGGGATCTCGCCGATCCTCTGTCCGAGTCCCTCCGGGAGTGCTGCTAGCCCCTTCCTCTTCACCTCGTATTTTAGAGTATCCTCCTTCAGTACGAGGTCCAGGGGCATCGCTCCGGCAAGCACCTACACCGCCTCATGCGACATCGTTCTATAGATCTTCGTGACTCGCAGCAGAGCCAATCTCTGAATCGTCGCCAGTCTCCTCTTGCAGCTGCGTGAGGTTGCGGCTCCACGCCGGGGATGCATACCTCAGGATATCCGAGACCACGCCTTTGTAAATGATCATAGTTGCCGGGTACCTGAGGCCCCAGAATGCACCCCCTATTCTTCCTAGTCCATTCAGTGACAGGGTCACCCTATCCTTCAAGTATCCCAGGTGAGGGGTGGCATCGAAGTTTCTTCTAAACTTCACGCCAAGGTATGTCACCTCCTCACCCAGTCTAACTCTCTCTGCTTGGATATCCAGGATAACAGGGTGAGCCCTGTCAGTGGAGCCCATGAGGAATATGGCCTGGGTCTTGGCTGCGGCCATACTCAACTTCCTCCTCACGCACCATTCTGCTACGAGACTGGTGCACCTCTCCGCTTGTGTCTTCACTCTGGCTCTGCTGTTCTCGGCCACGATGACTGCCAGGTCGTCGACCTAGGCCGTGGCAAGGAACCCTTCCTCTTCTAATTCCCCAAATAACTGGTCGAATACCAACTTCCACAGGGCTGGCCCAAGGACCGACCCTTGTGGGCATCCTCTCTCTATTCTCCTCTCTACCTCGTAGTAGCTACCTCTAATCTTGACACTCCTGTCACTCAGGTAGCCACTTACAAGGGAGTACAAATTGCTGGGGGTGTCGAACTCCTGCAAATGCTGGAGTATGCAGGGCCACCATACACTGTCGAAGGCAGAGGATATGTCAAACAATTCAAGCATGACATATTTCTCCGCCTTCTCTTCCACATCCCTGCGCACCCTCAGCAGTGGATCTGTGGTTCCCTTGCCACGGGTCGAGCCGAACTGCCGTGGATGACTCGCTGCATCGAGGACCGGGCTTAGGCTGGCAACGATGAGGCTCTCCAGGACTTTACTGACGACAGGGAGGAGGCATATAGGTCTGTACGCCTTAGGCGACTCCTTATCCTTGCCCCCTCCTTTGTAGAGCAATCTCAGGTCCGCGATCTTCCACATACTCAGGAATCGCCCCTGGTCTAGACACTCATTGAAGATACCCAGAAGGTCATCCTTAATGAGGGGGACGCTGTTCTTCAAGATCGTGGCGTCTATTCCGTCGAGTCCTGGAGCTCTGCCGATCCTCTGCCTATCCACGGCAAGATGAAGGTCCCGTATATCCTATGGTGGACACAGTTCGGTAGCTGGAGAGAACACCGTGGTGCGTCTTACCATACTATCATCTACCGTATCCTGGGACGGATTATCCCTGGTGTATGTATAGTCTATATACATCACGGCCGTCTCCTCCAAGGTGCTTGCCTGGGCATCTCCCACTCTGATAGCCGCCATCATGGTCAGCGGCTTCACCTTGCCCAGTGCCACCCTGTACAGGATACCCCAGGGATTCTTCTCCGACCCCTTGACGATGAACTCGTCCCATGATTCCTTCTTCTGATGATGCACACCGTTTCGGTATGCCCTATACCTCACCTTAGATTCCTCTGGGAGTGCAAATCTCCTCTCCTCATCCTTGCACTCCTGGTACCGATCTAAAATTACTGGAATAGCTAGCTCTACATGACTGGGAGTTATGCTTTCAGTCATTCAATGGGCTAACTTTCATTCTTTCACCAAAACAACCCACCCACAGTTTGAGCTTGGCTCTAATAAGTATTGAATAGATCACCCCTCTCTATTGTCTGATTAAATCGTACAAGATAAATTGAAAAAGAAATTACTGTCTGTAATTTTTGGGTCTGTATCTTTTTTCTGCCATATGAGGTTATCATATATTATATACATCATGTCATAGAAGGTTTATGTGGAAATCATTAATTTGTTGTGAATTTCACTAAGTTATACTTGATTTATCAGCAACAAATTATTTAGAGTCTATTGTATGCCACATTAACATTAATTTTGTATGATTTTTAAAATTTTAAAATTGTGTCATTTACATGTATAATACAAGAGATATTTTATATGATAGATATATAATATTTATTTCAAAAATTACTTTTGCACAGAAAAAATTGTATTTGCGATTTATTTAAATGAAATCTAAAAACTAATGTTTATTATTTTTGTCCTTCACACTTTCTTTCTTTTTTGTTTTTGTTTGAAAATTTTATGAGATAACCCGATGATTTATGTATAATGCTAGTTAATTGGTGAAGGTTGTGGCTGAGGAGTTGACCAACTAACACCTAGGCTTTTCACATAGCTTTTATTATAACTTAAATCCTAATTGTCTTGTTACGCCAGCTGATGACACCATCTTCACCGGATATTGAGCCCTGGAAGTGGGTGGAGTAAGTCACATGCACAGATAGCTTTTGCACGAATTTCCACTTGTTTGTGTGTGTCTGTGAAATTTAGTATTTCCTTTTTTTTAAATTAAGCATTTCATTTTGTATTTTTAATCGGTTTTTCAAAGTATATTATTTTGGACAACATTCAATCATCTGACCTCTTGTTGAAATTATTTTTTATTTTTTTTAGAAATGTCTAAAATTTGCTTGCTATTGAAATCAATTTATTATTTTTTTAAATCATTTGTTCCACAAATTAACGCCTTAGTTTCTTATGAAAACTAAATCCAAACCCAAATCATACAATACAAATATTGTCCTTAGATGGTATGAGAGGGAAAAAAAAAGCCTTAGTTTATCAGTTTCCATACAAACTATAAAATTTCATAGACTCAGTTTCTTGCTAAAGTACTTACAATATTTTTTAAAAAACTGTTAACAAAAATTATTGTATTAAAATTAAGCTGCTGAAATTACTGAAACCAAAAGTGGTTGGTTCAAAACATTCACCTTTTGAAATACAGTAAAACCTCGAATTAACGGACAGCCCTGGTGCAAATATTTTTGTCCGTTATTTAGAGGTGGCCTTTAAAGGGAGGTTTTATTTTTTTATAAATAAATTAATTCTCTCTTATTCTATTTCCCATGTGTTTAAAAGGTAAGTAGAATAAAAAAAAACATCGCACGGTTTTTGAGTGTTCCCGAAACTTGTGTCCTACCGATATTGAGTCTTTCCGCTAGCGCACGTACCTTTAACTTTTCAAGGTCATAAAAGTCGATTACATTTATTTTTTGTTCTAAAGTGAGGCTCTTACGTGAGGGAAACATTTTCAGCCGCCTGCCACGAGGGTTAGAACAGAACTAAATTTTAATAAAGCAAGTCCGAGAATAAAAAAAAAGTATTTATGTGGAAAACCTTTACTCAAAAGTAAACACAACTGTCCCTGTTTCCTTAGACCGAAAACAACTAATTGTTTCCGAGAAACGGGAAAGGGATAAAGTCATACTGTCCGTCTTATAGAGGTTTTTTTAATCGATTTCTAACCAACATAGCCTGTCCGTGACCGTTAATGAGAGGTTCCGTTAAATAGAGGTTCAAATGCCTTAAAAATTGTATTAAAATGTTGGTGCAAAAAAAATCGTCCGCTAATGGGGAGTGACCGCTATTTAGGGGTGTCCGTTAGTAGAGGTTTTACTGTACTTCCTTTACTCAAAAGAAGAGCTCAGGTTGCCAATGGCCTTACCATGTTGAACACACCAGTTCCCGTCAGATCACCGAAGTTAAGCAACGTCATGCGTGGTTAGCACTTGGATGGGTGATCGCCTGGGAAAAACATGCGGTAACCATCTGGGAAAAACCGCATGCTGTTGGCATCTAACTTAACAGTTAACCAAGTAAATACATAGCTGGCTGTATGGATGGAAATATTCAATGCCATAAATAAATAAAAAATAGCTCAGGTTAACTGTCTGTGGATATTGATGGTATTTTATGAGA
The DNA here is from genome assembly GCA_037127475.1 of Arma custos. Taxonomy (NCBI): domain Eukaryota; kingdom Metazoa; phylum Arthropoda; class Insecta; order Hemiptera; family Pentatomidae; genus Arma; species Arma custos. Next base: position 29,867,342 of record CM073764.1, on the reverse strand, counting down.
TTCTGAACTTTGAATAGAAATATAGAAAAAATGCGAAATGATAGTGCTACTGAGGTTAGGTTAATCATTATGTAGTTTTTAATACCAGTAGTATAATATTCTGCCACATTATTCCAGACTACATAAAAGTAAAATATCTTGTGGAGATTGAAGTTCTGCCACACCCACAATACATTCTTCTTTTTCTTTTACAAATAATGAGAACAATTTATAAATCCAAGTATAATTACCACTTTCAGAGATGATTTTAAAACTTTGTCGTATTCTAGAAGACTTTGGAGTTGATTTCTTCTTCATTATTTCTGCTCGATAAACTTAAGCAGCAAGGTTTATGAAACATGAGGCTTGATAGTGCATGCTCTTTACACTTTTGTTTTGGTAATTTTTATGGGAATTTTATAAAATTTTTATTTAATTGAGTGTGTCGTTTTCTATACACTGAGGTCAGATGAATATTTATTATTACTTTTTTTTTAAGCATGTTTCATTTACAGTTAGATTTCATTGTTTCTTCTCTTGCCAAAGTTCAAATAGTTTGCAAGAAGCATGTTCTATGATGTCTTCTTACTATATAGACTGAACCAAAAGACAAGTACTTTTTCAAAAGAGTACTAACCTAAAATGGTAATGTTAGTTGTAAACTTTTAGGATCTCTGTTTTGCCAGTGATCTGCTTGGCAAACAAAAACATATCAAAGTATTGCATGCAGTTGTTTCAAGACCAGCTTAGCTATAGTCTCATTTATAATACACTTATGGTTTGCATGTAAATGAGTAAATATCTAAAATATTTCTTTCTGTTTTAGTATAGATTATTTAAAAGGTTTTAAGAATTGGTACTTATTATAATATATATATATATATATATATATATATATATATATATATATATATATATATATATATAAAAGAATTATTATTAAACCTCCAGAAAATAAGACCTTTTGGGGTTTATTTGCCTGTTAAGCGAGCGGAAGTCAACGGCTACTATTATTATGATTATAATTTACATCCTGTAAAAACAAACATTAAACATTAATTAAATATTATTTATCGATAATAATTTCTTTAAATAAAATTAAAAATTATTAAGTGGGCTTCGAGGTTTTTTTTCGCATTGAGAAAAAAAACACGTATTTTTTTTTTTATGCACTGTCTTGCATTTAACCTTGGAAACTTGTGTAATTCAACCTGCAGAATGTGTTACATTTACTAACTCATTTTCATTAAAAGTTGTAGATAGGTAGTATTGTTTTGACAGCGACGATGTAATCTATTATATATTGTAAAAGGGGAGTGGCTCAGTTGTAGAGCGTTGAGTTGCCATGCTGAAGGTCCCGGGTTCGAATCCTGCTCGCTGGTAGACTTTTATTTAATCTGTTAGTAGCCAGAGATGGATCGTATGCGATATATATAAAGTGGATACCTAAAATAAGGGGGGGAATCTGGCGGTTCAGTGAGATCTAGGAAAAACCACCTTTTTGCACAACCGTTGTCCAAGAAACAGTTTAGTATCTACCATGCACTTATCCCCAGGCCCTTCATGGGTTGTAGTGGTAGATTTTTTTTCAGTACTTCATGATTGATTTTATTGGTCTAAAAATAAATATTTTTGTAGTTTAATTAAGTTACTGGTAAGAAACAATTCTTGATTCCTTTCATGCATCAAATATTCTTTAACATTAAGTATTTTAGTTGGCAGAACTAAAATCTAGATTTATGAATCAATAATGTTTCCATTTGTGTCAATTATTAATTAAATTTGATTAGATCATGAGGCTGGAAGCTTGGAAGAGAAGAGGTATGGCGCGAGCAGGCTCAGTCGACACAGAGAGTGAGCAAGAAGAGACCGCTGACCTTCACCTCCGCCTTGATACCTAATATCACTTTTGTGGCTCGTCCATTGGCCACACCTACTCGTCTAGCTGCTGAACCAGTTTCTTCTTAAATATTCCTTCAATTGGTGGAATCAAGCATGTGTTTGAAGTTGTAAATGTTATAGATGTCATAACTGTTTATAGGTTTAGGGTTTCAAACTATTCTAAATGTGATAGACTTTTAGGAAATTAATTAAGGTAAATTCTTCTTATTTAGGAAAACTTTAAGTAAGATATGAAATTGATCGGAGATTGTGATTTTTTTATGAAAAGTGATTATTATCGTATCGTATTTTTAAGAAAAATATGTGAGGCAGGTGTGTCAGGTCTCTGCCTGTTTTTGAAGTCTGCATTTAAATATTACTTTTTTTATAGTCTTTTTGTGGTGAAATTAGATGGTGTAAATAGAACAGTAGGTGACAATCTGAAAATCCTGGAAAAATTACTTTCTACTCCTTATAATGAATATTTGTAAATAAGATTATAGACAACTATATGAATTTATTAATTTATTCACCAGCAATGACTAAATTTACCACTTAAAATTTGTTAGATTATTAAAACTTGTTAGGCATCTCTATTCTTTATTTTTATTTAATTGTTGTTAATTATTAATTGTTTTTTATTTGTGTTAGCGTATTTACTTTTATGATTGATACATTAACATATTTTAAGTTATCCGTCCTTTATTTAAATTAATTTGTATTTATATTGATTTTTGTATGTATATATATAGTAATTGTTTTATATATATACAAGCTCATTTCAAGTGATAATTGAATGATTGTAAGAAATGATGTCGGAAATGTATATATTTTATGACTTTTATAAATATACTTATATATCATCCATAAATATATATTGGTGTCATAATTGATAGATTTGTTATTAAAAAGAAAATATTTAACGGCACCTAAAAAGGTAACTATAGTTATTTATGTAAGATTGCATTTATAGCTAGAAGAAATATTTGCTAATCAAAGTATTTGAAACTGACCTGTAACATTAGGAATTTAAAATTATTTTATTGGAGAATCGCTTGACTTGTATTTGTTTTAGTGGCCTCTATAAAGTTCTGTAATGTCTTTACCCCTGGGGACCACTTACTAAATAGGTGCAGTAAGCATTTTTTATCTAAGTATGAATTATATTAGTAATATATTCTATAGTTTAAATTATAACATAATAATATTATAATTATTCTTAATGAATTAATTTGTTTTAACAGCAATTATGTACTTATTTATTTTTTAGGTTGACATTTAAATTAAATCCCTTTTAATTCATTATCTATGCACTGTATTATGTTCAATTTTTTCCTTCCATCTTTGAAATGAAAATTATCAATTATTTAAACGTAGCTTAAAGTTCAATATTTTTATTTCTTACAGTATTAGCATACAAATGTATTTCTTGAAGTATTCATTCTTGTAAATAAATGCTTGGTGTTCAATTTTTTTGTTTGATGTTTTTGTCTTAGATTTTTGGTTTTATGAATTAGAAGTTGGCTTAGCCCCTTAGTTCATATATATGTGTGTGAAATATATAAAGAAGGATCCATATGAATTATCACATTCCCAAGTATAGTTCAGCATAATGATTATGATTAATCTAAGATTTAGCTTCACAGTTATTAGTTCATTTATGAGAATTATTATTATACATAATTTGCTGATAATACATAGCCATGCTTGGTAGTTATATTGTTGGTGTATATGGTCATTAGCATGCTCAATGTGATTGATAGTAGTTTATTACAATGTATTCTCCAATAAATATACTAAAACTATTTCCACTGATATGATGTGTTAACAGTCTATGTTAGATTGTTAACAAAAATGAAATAAGAGTTTAGTTTTCTCATTGGTTATTACCGTATATCAAAATAAAGAATTTGTTATAAACATTTTGACTTTATTTCATTACCACTTCTATCTATTACTTGGAGCTTAGTTTTATTTGTTTTCCTTATTTCCTTTGTATCATACTTTTTATGATTTAAATACATTCTTATGTTGATTAAGTTAGCCTGAATCTGATAAAATAATTTATAAGTTGAAAATTATTAATAGTGAGAAGATATTTAACTCTTTATTTAAGGCATGAGTATAATCAATGAATACCAAAATAGCTACTTCCAAGAGTGCAAAAAGAGTTTTTACTTTTATTCTTCCTAATACAATTATTTTTTATATCTCTTGGCCTATTTAACTCACGGAGTCATAGATGTATATGGAAATTTTTTACTTTGATAGCCCTTTATTTATTTTGAATTGGTCAACTCAATATTTTTTGCCTTATGGGTAAAAAAAGTACCAGTTTAAACAAAAAAAAAGTTGTGAATTACTGCACATTGCTATATTAATGTAAGTAATTTTTTTAAATTTTTGTTTTGGACTCTCTAGCCTTTTGAAAAAGTGGGTTCACAGCACAAATAAATGCAAGAATTGAAACAGCTTTGTTTTTGCCTAGTGAAAAACATTACAGCTTCAGAACTTCTCTTAGAAAGCAAAGCCACTCGTCTATAAACAACCTGGAGTCCAATTGTCAAGCACAAGTGAAACATGGGTTCCGACACCAAAATGCAGCTAGTAGCTATAAATATATATATGGTCCAATGTAATGTAAGATAGTAAAGAACTTCATGAACAATACAACAAACTAAACATTGTAACTTCAAACCAACCATTAGATGCTTCAGACATGACACGTCTACAGTGTAGAAACAATTGTAAAAAATATTATGTAGTCACTGAGAGAAAGGAAAGTCTGAACTGTTAAATATTTATGATGAAGAGAATGATGTAAAGAGCACGAGACAGTAAGTTAGTAAGAGAGATTCTGATTTCATGGAGAAGACACATGCTTCAAGATCCCTACGATCTAACCTCTAAATTTTCTGAAGAATAGATAATGTTGGATATCTGAGGCCCCCAAAAGTTCTCTGACATGACTTCTGCCATTAAGGGCTGAGTTCACTCTGCTTCTCATGTAATCTAAATGAGGATTCACATTAAACTTCCCTAAGTTTATTTTAAAAATTTTATTTGCCACCCCACTGTGCCTGTAAGACAATACAGGGAATTTTTGAGATAGTATGTATTTCTTACAAAATAACACAATGCTGTAAATAGGCCTTGTTACTATAATATCAATATACGTTAAATGTGCACACAGCCTGCTTTTCACAAATTCTCAGTTTTTTCTACTCCTGCCTTCTTGTTTGCTGCTTTAGCTTTCCTCTTTGACTTTTAACTGATTACCACTCCGAAGTCCTTACCAATCTCAAAATTGATAAACAAGGGCCACATCTCCCTACCTACTCTGTCAACTTGATCTTAACACAACATACATCTAACTCAGTGACTACAACTTCAAACAAATACAAAATTAGGTAACACCAACATTCTAAATGTGACAAATAGACAACACACAAAGCATGAAGGTTTCCAAACATACTGGTCAATATCATTGGATCATTTTCACAACATTAAGTATCAGTCCCATTTTTCAAGCTTTCCTTATCAACATATACACAATGTTTAGTAAATATATTTCTATCTGCATATAAAATAGATGTTGGTCGTTCTTATTTGCAAAAATGATTGATGTGTAGCACTCCTAACTACTGGATATGTTACCACAATTATTTTCATAAGGTTCTTGCATATACTAGACAGTAAGGGTAAAAACAAAATAAATGACACTACTGCAAATGCATGTCCGAACGAAAAACACTATAAAGCTAAGGCAATCCTTTCCAAAAATTAAAATATAGCAAACATTAGTGTACCACTGTGAAGTAAGCTATATATGAATTCTTCAGTTACCACTGTTGGGATCTTACTGAAATTAATGTTTGTCTGTACCTGGTCAATGACCCTAGTTGGCATAAAGAAAATTACAACTTCTTTTCAGTCCAGTTTTCTACGATTTCATTTTGTTATATCAGATACAAGGATGTCTTATTAATAAAGATACTATCAATAAAATTGTGGTCTGAACTAACAAATACATATCTTCAATCCAGGGCTACTTTTCGATAGTTAAGTGATGCAAAATTTTCCAATCCTGATTGATTGCAAATTTATATAATTCATATTTCTTTGGCCTAACTAATTGCTCTAATCATTTTATTTTTATAGATATTTTCATGGATAGATAATATTTCAGTTTCTAAACAAATTTATTTTAACTATTCTTATCTTATTTTAGTTGAATAAAGAATCTCTTTTTTTGTTGAAAATAAAATTCTTCAATGTCCCTAACACATACAATTGGTATTAATCATTAAAGTTAAAAAATTTATGAGTTTTTAACGGCTATATCATTTTTATATACTCGCTCTTGAGTGTGACTTTTAGGAGCGGGCCTTGTTACACTTTACTTTATAAGTCTTGTTACAATAATCACCAAGGGCTTTAATCAGCAAACTATTTCAGACTTGATGACAATGGCACTAAGAACGGTGGTGAGATGGTGCACGAAAGTAGGATTGAACATCAATCCCAATAAAACTGTAATGGTACCTTTTAACAACAAAAGGATATTGAGGGAGCTCAACCCCCCTAGGATGAGTATTCAATTCAGCAAGAAGGTTAAATACCTCAGTGTTATCATGGACAGTAAATTACATTGGAATGAACATATCGTTTATGTTACCAAGAAAGCCACAAGAATTCTGTGGACTTGAAAGAGCCTTTGTGGCAACAAGTGAGGAATTAGCCCCAAGATGGCTCATTGGATCTACACAGCAATAGTCAGACCTGTGCAGCAGCTTGGGTACATCATGATCACTGGGGCCATGAGAACCACCCCTACCGCTTCACTGGAAACTATACTTGATTTAACTCCTCTTGACATTCTAATTGAAGCAGAGGCATAGAAGACAGCCTACAGGCTAGTGAAAATAGGAGGGATTAAGAAACCCACCAACAACTTTGGACACAGAAGTGTCTTTGATATAATCGAGCGAATTGCAGATTTATCGCTGAACAAATATAACTTTGATAAAAGATTTCACGTTAAAACACAGGCGATTTGTAAAAGCAAGAATGATTGCTTTAATCCACCCAATGGTCTTAACGTGTATACAGATGGATCCAAAGGGGAGTATGGTGCCGGCTCGGGATTCTGGTACAGGGGTTGTCAGGGCATGGGTCATTAACTAGCTCTGAGCACGTCACCCACTGTATTCCAAGCGGAAATATGGGCAATACTTGCAGGTGCCTTCGCTATGAAGGACCACAAGAATTCAATTTTCTCACTGACAGTCAGGCAGCATGCAATGCAGCAACAAACTCTAGACTAGTGGAGGAATGCTAAGACTTGATGAATTAGCTGTACATAACAGAGTTAACACATTTTGGACCCCTGGGCACAGTAATATTTCAGGAAATGAAAGGGCCGACAAATTGGCAAAGAAAGGAGCACTTATCACTCCAATTGGACCAGAACCATGGTGTGGGGTTCCCCTTCCCCTGGCTAAGGATACAATTAACAATCTAGCCAAGAGGAAGATAAAAACACGTTGGGATAGAGCCAAGATAAGGCATACTAAACTTTTTATAAAGGATCCCAATGATAATCTTTCTGATAAAATCAAGAAAGAAGCCAGAAGAAGTGAACCATCACTGGGCACTGTAAACTCAGGAAACACATGCATCGCTTGGGCATTGAACAAGGAGGACGAAACCCCATGGCAGGTTCTCTTTGAATGTATAGCACTAAGTCGAAAGAGGACATTTGACCTTTGCCCTGGAGGACACAAGGAACTCCAAGAACTGAGATTTAAAGACTATCTAAAATTTCTCAGAGGTCTAGACCTATGATAGGGATCTTCAGGACTCAAGCACAATGGGCCTTTTAAGGCCGACGTGCATGGTAATCAAGAGTCAAATATAAAAAATAATAATACAAAAATAGCAACTTATCAGTAAGAATATATGGCACAGAAAAAAAAAATACAATAAATAATTAAAGGAAGAAAATAAGCAAAACAAGACAGTAAAATTTTACACTTTTATTAACAAAACAATTAATAAAAGTTAAACTGATTCCTGAACTGGAGGTTCATAAGCTTCAGGCCTTGAAACCTTTGCACCAGGTTCATCAGAGCCTTTGCCATCACCATGAAGTTCAAGAAGTTTGCTCAGCTCAAACCTTGGTTTCTTCAGCACTTTAACCTATGAACAAAAAAATTTAATTTATTTTAAATTGGTATCACAAAATTCTTTTGAAATACATTGACAGAAACTGTTAATACCTTCCTAATGTAGACATCATGGAGAGGATAGATGCCTTGGCATATTTTTTCAATGTCTTTTGCTATCGAATCGGGGATCAGTTTGTTAACAACAACCCTCAAGTCGCTGTTACTAATGTTATTGGTAATGTTATCAACCATCTTTTTCCTGATGGCTCTGACCTGAAAATTAAAAAAACATAGTTATTTATTTGACAAGTGAGGAAAGTGTTACTTTATTACACCCGAGCTGAAGGGAGTGTGGTAATTAACCGAGGGTGTTATTAGCAGTTTTCTCACGTGTTAAATATTACATTTTTCCTGCAACCATTCAAAAATTAAGAAATTAAAGGTGAAACTTTAGATTTGTTAAAACTACACTTCTATGTAGTGCAATATCTCTTATATTTGATATTACTAACCATGCAAATCATAACTCAAGGACGGTTTACTCATTGAACATTTATTATTTTAACATTTTAGGAATATAAAATGAATAACATTACAATACCGCCATTTAACATTTAAAATAACAGAGTGCTGATTGTCAAATTCGATCTAGGTGGCTGTTTCTTTTCTTCACTAATGGGGGAAAGTGGGACTTTCTACACCAGTTTTAGTTGAGTAATGGATAGCATTACTCAATGGTTGCAGGAAAATGGAAATTTATTTACCATGGATGAAGAATAATTAATTAATTCTATTCAACTGTCACTTATGATGCCCAGCATAAATTATTTATTAGCCACTACAAATTTAATGATACAATAAAAGAACATGATTTTTTTAATTTATTTATTGATATTTACAACTGTATTACAATAATACAACAAGTAAATAGGATAAGTGATACATAATGACATGATAATGGCAAGTAGAGAAACTACCCACTGGTAGTACTCAAATCAAAGTTCAACTAAGAAGGTCACGTGGCCATCTTCTTTTCAAACGCCTTGGAGGATTTATCGGGAATTGAAGAGGAAGCTAGGTTTGAAACTAGAGGGTTTGAGCGGTAATGAAGTTTGTTATGAAAGGATAGATATCGGGTTCGGGCCAAATCAGCAACAAAAGGGACGTTAAGATCGTTATGGATGACTTTATTCTTAACAAAATAAGGAGCATTGAGGAGAACATGATTTAAATCTGAAAATTAATAATAAGACAATATTAGTTTATAATATAAGCAATAACTCCTTTTCAAGCCAAAGGCTTAAATAGCCCGTTATTCACTAAGAAAATAACTCGATCCCGCTTACTTAATTAGAACTTAATCACTTATTCCCCGGGGCTGTAGATATACCCTGATGAGAGTTCTGTGAAGATTTGAATATATATTTAGAATTTTTTTAAGTGCACAACGTTATGTCGTTTAACACTTCATAACATAGTAATATAATTCCACAATTAATTTTAATTCTTAATAAAAACGTTTTATACATTAGTGAAAAGAATAGCTTAAGAATGGAAAAGATAATGTAATTATGGGTAATGAATAGATTTCAGTATTCACTTTCAATAAGAAATAAAAGTTTCAACTAATATTTCAAATCGAAGCTCATGTTAACTTTTATTTTTGGAAAATAATCAAAGGAAAAGTTAAAATTGTTGTGACTCAACTCAAAGTGACAAGTGGAAAAATTACAAAAAAAAATATTGAGTGAAGAAGGAAAAGGATAGTATTCATACGTAATCCAAAATTTAACCACTCAAGAATGAATAGTGACTTTCAGCTCTTTGGATCTGACTGTCACCAGTGGCCTAGTGGTCAGCGTAACAAACTACTAAGCCCAAGGTCGCGGATTCGTAGCCCAGCAGGTGGCCCTAGGATTTTTAAAGGGAGTAAAAAATCCTTACTTACGTCGTCCTTCGGAAGGGACGTTTAACGGGGGTCCCGAGCCTGTACGATGATAGGTACTCGTTAAACACCCTATCCTAATTAAACCTGGAGCTCTAAATTAAACCTGGATAGGCAAAATTTCGAGCTCCCATTGTAGCATCGTCCGATTAGCCACAGCAGCATAAAGTGACGTTAAATGAACAAACAGCAGCTCTTTTGATCTTAAGAAAGAAACCAAATAAAGTAAGAAAAACAATTTGTAACATGTCCAATATATATACCAGGTCTGCAAGTTTAAAATGTCGTTTTAATTCCAATAGAATGCGCCCTTAGCCTATTGAAGGATTTGCTTATCTCTAAACGCTATTTTGTTTGTTAGTCATTTGTTTACAAAAGTCAGTTGTTTTTAAGTCGTTTACGTGGACGTATCATACCTTTCTTTGGTGTTAAAAATGTCTAATTTTAAGCCAAATAAAGAGCATTTGCGGCATGTCATGATTTTCTTATTCAATCAAAAGAAAAAGGCATCTGAATGTCATCGAATTCTTGTTGAGACTTATGGCGATCTTGCTCCAACCGTCAAGACATGTGAACGTTGGTTTCAAAGTTTCAAACGTGGTGATTTTGATGTTACTGATAAAAAACGAGAAAATCGACCAAAAAAGTTTGAGGACGTCGAATTGCAATCTTTATTAGACGAAGACAATACCCAAACCCAACAAATGATGGCAGAACAGTTGAATGTCACTAGACAAGCCATTTCCGATCGCCTGAGAGCTATGGGAAAAATTCAAAAGGTTGGAAAATGAGTTCCACATGAATTGGACGAACGACAGATGGAAAAACGAAAAATTGTGTGCGAAATGCTGCTTTTACGCCACGAAAGAAAGGGTTTTTTGCATCGAGTTGTAACTGGCGATGAAAAATGGATTTATTTTCAGAATCCCAAACGAATAAAATCATGGGTAACGCCAGGACAACCATCCACATCGAGTGCAAGACCGGATCGTTTTGGGAAGAAGACAATGCTGTGTGTGTGGTGGGATCAGAAGGGAGTAGTCTACTACGAGCTTCTCAAACCCGGCGAAACAGTCAATACCGACCGCTACCGACAACAAATGATCAATTTGAGTCACGCATTGATCGAAAAACCCCCAGACTGGGCTCACAGGCACGCCAAAGTCATTCTTCAGCATGATAACGCTCCTGCACATTCAGCCAGATTGACTAAGGAAACGATTTCTTCGCTTGGTTGGGAACTCCTACCCCACCCGCCGTATTCACCCGACCTGGCGCCTTCTGATTATCACCTATTCTCATCGATGGGACACTCATTGGCTGAGCAACACTTTAACAATTTGGAGGATGTAAGAAAATGGCTCGAAGAATGGATTTCAAATAAAGATGAAGCATTCTTTTGGAATGGTATCCATAAATTGCCCGAGAGATGGACAAAATGTGTAGAAAGCGAGGGCCAGTACTTTGAATAAAATATATTATACTTTTTTTTTTTAAATTAAATTATATTTTAAGAAATAAACGACATTTTAAACTTGCAGACCTGGTATATATATCTATATATATATATATATATATATATATATATATATATATATATATATATATGTCCAAAACCTCCATCAAAGGGATATAAAAAGCATTAACCACTCTCTACAATGAACTTTGATACTGAAGATCTTTATTTTAAAACAAAAGATTTTGTACTATGAAACATTGTAGTAAGCATTGTGTGTATAAAGAAGAGAAAATGAGCTGTTTAGTTGATTTCTAATAATCAAATTTATACTGAAATTTTCGTCCTTCTGTAATCATGATACCCTGTACTTGAGTTATTAAATATGTACTAAAAAGTTTAATTAAGATTAACTTAAATCAATAAATGTTACTAAAATCTGAAAATTTAATTTGATCAACTAAATTATTGGTACAATCATCAAATAAAGTAATTGATCATTAATAAGGTTCATTGTTTGTTCTTTATTATGGCTAGTTGAACAGTCATATTGGTTATTAGATATCTTTACAATAACACTGTCATATGGAAAAGGCCTGAACATAATCTACTATACAGTAATAACATGAAAGGTATCCTCTTTAAAAGCCACTTTAATTTTGTAAAGCTTTATAGCGCTTAGTTGGAGTTTGAATAAGGTGGAAAAACAATAAAAACTAAAATATAAACAGAGCAAGAGGAAATATATAGATGGTTTTAATAGCCATAATAATTTTTTTTTAATATAATATATTAATAGAAATGAAAAAAAAATTACTTGATTGTGTTGGGCATAACAGGTTTTACGTTGGGACATCTGGTCCTTATTAGTAAATCCAATACAGAAAACTCTTAATAAATATCCATCAGTGGTTCTCACATCAACATTGGCTTCAATTAAAGTCTGAAATGAAAATCAAATCAAATTTATGTAAACTGTTACAAACTAAAAATATGTTTATTATCACAAACAAAAATTTATTATTTGCTCTGAAGCCTTCTTCGGTAAGAACATAGTAAAAGAATAACTAAACATTCTTTTAGGTTTCCGCGGTCACTACTATTGCAAAAAACTTTGTCAATTTCTTCTGGTTTAGACCGTGTAGATAAATTTTTTTGCCAACCATGCTGCTGACATGAATGCTTCCTCAGGGATTCTCATCTTAGCCCTGAGGAAGTCAGCAGCATGGTTGGCAAAAAATTTACCTACACGGTTTAAACAGAAGAAATTGACAAAGTCTTATATAATAACTAAACGATTTCAAAGCATTTTAAAAAACACTTTATGAGCACAAATCTGAGAAAACCAAGTTTAAACATCAACAAAACAACAGTAAATAAGCCAATATAATCACATTTAATTTCACAAAATGAAATGTGGTCATTGAAAATAAAATACTTCAGTATACAAGATATAAAAATTGCAATGAGAAACTTTTACAAAAAGTGGAACCATACAATACAGTAAATTTCAACTGAGAATGACTTACTTGCCACTTCTTCACCATGCTCCTAAGTTTGTCAGTGGTCAAATCCATACCATGGAAATTGGTTAAAACATTTCTGCCTTGAACATCTTCAGCGATGAGGCGGAATTTCCTGAAAGACCTTTCAGCATCAGTGTCATTCTGAAGATCAGCCAAGCTCACTTCAAAAACTCGACCCTTAAGTCCTTCAGAAGCAATTTCTAGAAAAAGAGAAAGGATTCTATCAATACAATCTTTACAATAAAAGTTACAACTTCAAAAAATGATCCAAGAGGTAAACTAAACAATTCAATACAAATTGAAGATTTCTAATAACATAAAAAATGTAAAATAATTAATAACACTTACTGGTTCCCTGGGTTCTGTTAACAAGGGTCTTCCCAATTTGACGGGTATTGAACATTGATGGGGCCTTAACATCATACCAATCCTTCCTTGTGAATGGGTCGACTCTAAAATACAAATTAGAACAAATGTAGATAACAAATAAAGAGAAAGCTGAATAGAAGAGAAAACAAGTTGGGATACGATGGCGTTCACGAGGAATAACCTTACACTTATCCACGTTTATCCAGGCAATCCAAATTTTATTTACTAAACTGAATAGCTAAATGAAGATAAAATTCATAACTGATTAACTTACACCTTCTTTTTAACTCCCTTCTTTCCTCCTTTGGAGAGTCCCTTATTTTTACCGACAGCCATTTTAGAAAAACACTCACAGGCGGCAGGGCATGAAAGATCAACTAGAGAATTTCAAGACGGCGAGTGGAGGTCGTTGGTGCCTTGATCGTACTTTTCCAAATGTGAAATGATTTAATGATGGAAGAAAACATAAAACTTTCAGCTCATAAGATAATTTTGTCTTCTGAGTTCACAGAAAAAATATATTCCAGTGTTTTAATTAAATATATTACAACAGCTATTTTAAAAAAATGTGAACAATACACTCTGAGGCACTTTGAAATAATTTTGTATATTTGTTGGTTCTTGATCGTTTCGGAATATAATATTTAAAAAATAATTTTTATTTCTCGGAATAATTATTAAATATTTGTATTGTTATCTGGTTAGGACCTATCTATGAGAAATATCAGGGGGGGGGGCGAAAGGCTAGAGAAGGTTATAAACTTGTGATGTTTTAGTCAGGATTTGATTTTGCGATTCAAAATATTGTAGATTTTATCAAATAAAGATTAAGGATTACTCTAAGATGCTTGTTGATTATTGTACCAAATGCATTCAAAATTCATTATACCGGTGTAACAAAGCATCTTTTTATTTAAATTTATTGGGTAAGAGTAGTTTCATCAGATTGAGCAAAAATCTTGTTAGTAATTCTGTACAGTCTCCTGTTTCTACCAGTGCTATTTTTAACAGAGTCCCACCTCTTGATGGAAAGGTGAGGTTGTCAGTAATTTAATAATTAAATAATCATTGGATTTTATTAGTATGATTTTTTATATAAAAATACTTTTTACAGAAAATCAAAACTTTAAAGAGCGAGTACAATGCAATTTGTTCACTTTTTCACCGATCAGGACTTACTTATAAACAGCAAGCTATACTTCAAAGAAGTTTTCACACCTCTCGAGTTCAGAGGCAACAGCCAAATGGAGATAAGAATAAGAAAAATGAGAATGAAAATGAAAAAATGTCATCATTAGTAGCAAAAGCATTTCTGTGGATGCTTACTGCTTATTTAATTGTCGCAACCATTTCTCTGCTTTTCCCTAATAGCAATCATCCGGAAGTTAGTAGTTCTTACAATTGTATTGCCTTGTTTAAAGCACTTTGGAGTAATGAAGTTTTATTTGCTTATGTAGATAGTACGATATGTCTCATGGAATGAATTTTTACACCAAATGTTGGCAAAAGGTGAAGTTGAAGAGGTCATAATCAGGCCAGATTTAGAAATGGTTACAATATTGCTTCATGAAGGTGCAGTAATTAAAGGAAGACGAGTAAGTGCATCTTTTATAGAAGTTTTAAACATCTGTAATAATTTATATTGTTAATCTAGAAAATTTTTACAATACTTATGCAACTCTTGTCAAATGTTTTTGTTTATTTTCATGTGAATGTTACTGGAAGTAAATTTACGTTTTACACTATTGAATGTTTTTAGTTTCCAGAAATGAAACAATTGTTGTATAGGATTTTTATTTCATTGATTTATATGTTTGTTTTTCCAGAATTGATTTATATGTTTTGTTGTTACTTTTCTGAATCTGATACAAAATATCAGATTGATATAAACTTCTGATTAATTGTCCTAAAATATTTTTAATGAAAAGTTATTTTTTATTTATTTTATATATTTAGTTATTTTATATTTATTTAGTTATATTTATTTTTTTTTAGACTGAACATAGCACATTTCACATGAACATCGTAGACATGGGTAAATTTGAAGAAAAATTAAGGGAAGCAGAAAAGCAACTTGGCATCAGCCCTGGAAATGGTGTTCATGTTGTTTATGAAAGAGGGTCTGATACGGCTGGAAAGCTTCTGGCTTCGATTATTGTAGCTAGTGTTATTTTATCTCTACTTTCTCGAGCACGTACGGTGAAGAGTCCATTATCGATGGACAGGTTTGTAAGTAGATTTCTTTTTCAAAACCAATGGTTTTGCAATAAATCAAGTTGGAGTTTATCTATATACCTACATTTTTTTTTAATGCACTTTCATGTATATATTCTTTGTAATGTTTTTGTTCGCAATGAACTTATATAAAATTAAATTGTTTAAAGTTAGTATAAATTCATAATTTTAATTGAATTTTGATTAAATTAACAATTTAAAAAAGAAAAAATGAAAGATAGGTTTGCTAGCGATGTCTGGTAAGAGAATCAGATCACAAATAATTATAAATTTACTTTAAGGGAATTTTTGGATGTTTCTTAAAGTTTTTGTTTGAGATGGATTGCTCTCACAATGCATTTATATAAAATTAAAACCCCTATATTCCACATAAAACATATTTCATTTATTCCAAAATTTTTAAAAAGAACAAATAGCTTATTATTATCAGTCCCCAATCACTTTTTCTCATTCCCAATATTATCATTTTGATTTATTTACATGTTTTATTTTAATTTTGACTGTTGTAAAATATTATTTTATCTATCTTCCCGTCTTCTGTAGATTTTAATTTTGATATTCATAACTCATCACATTTCCTTTATTAATGTTACTAGTCAATCACATTTTCACCTTAAATGACTGGTTTTTTTTTTAAATATTTTATTTTATTTTATTTTAAAATATGTACAAATTTTAAAACATTGGTGGGATAATCCCTTACAATGAAAATGAGTTCACATTACAATGGTTTCTGATTAATATGTTTTTGTTGTTGGTAAAATTTAAAAAACCAACAGTTTGTTTGTTTGTTTGTTCATTTAACGTCACTTTATGCTGCTATGGCTAATCGGACGATGCTACAGTGGGAGCTCTAAATTTTGCCTATCCAGGTTTTATTAGGATAGGGATTTTTAACGGGTACCTGACATCGTACAGGCTCGGGACCCCCGTTTAACGTCCCTTCCGAAGGACGGCGTAACTAAGGATTTTTTACTCCCTTAAAAAAATCCTAGGACCACCTGCCGGGCTACGAACCCACGATCTTCGGTTTAGTAGTTTGTTACGCTAACCACTAGACCACAGGTGATCTTAAAAAACCAACAGTAAATGACTGGCTTAATCAATAAGCTTAAACAGTCTTTTATATCAGTAACTTATTTAAAAATCTTATAAATGCTATAGTCACCTTTATGCCTCGACCGTAATCCAAAGACACTGTAAGCCAACATAATTTAATAATGAAAAGATTGTAATTTTAAATATCCATCAAAAATTGGAAAATATGTTACTACCATTTTTGATTCTTAACCCTAGGAATGTTGTTCATATCATCTCTTATGTGCAATAGCTCTGGCCGTACTATTTTTGATAAACCTGCTCTAATATACTTGACAGCAATTTTTATGTATTAATTTTAAAAATATATTTATTAAATTTTTTTTCTTTTTACTGTTTTTTAGTCTCAGCTAAGTCGAGCTAAATTCACTCTTATCGATCCAATAGATGGCCAAGGCAGAGGTGTCAAATTTTCTGATGTAGCAGGTCTGAAAGAAGTTAAAACAGAAGTAATGGAGATAGTAGATTATTTAAAGCGGCCAGAATATTATAAAGAGCTGGGAGCTAAGGTGAAAACCTTTATATTTTTATAGAATCATTAATTTCATTTATGGAAGGGCATACATATATTTATATAAAAATGTATCAAAGTTTATTTATTTATCATTAATAAACTTAATTTTTTTTATACATATTTTAATAATCAAAGGTCTTCCTAATAATAAAATGATGATATAGTTAGTAATGTAAGAATAGAGATAGTTGAGGGTGCAGTCAAATGAAACACCAAATAAGTGAATACTTATTTATTGTGTGCCGACGTTTCGACCTACTTTGTAGGTCATCATCACCTCTCCAAGAGGCAACACCAAATAATTAACTTCGCCAAAAATATCATCCACCGTGACCTATCCCCCGTTGACTTCTGCTTCCATAAAACCGACACCCAGTTGCCAGTTACTTTTCCCTGCAGCCACTCCTTCCATTTGCCCTGAAGATGACCTACAAAGTAGGTTGAAACGTCGGCACATAATAAATAAGTATTCGCTTATTTGGTATTTCATTTGACTGCACCCCCAACTATCTCTATCATTACAATAGAAGTTCCAGTCAACTAATTTCTTCTCTAACATGAAATATAGTTAGGTTAATAAAATGACATAATCCGATTAATAGGAAATTATTTTAAAAAATAAAATAAACTTCATTTCTGTTATGCATTATGAATATATTGAACTGATCCTAAAAATTGTTATTCTATACTGATAATCTAAATATAATTGACACATAACAACTCAATAGTGTCTGTTTTTCTCTCAACTGATTAATAATTATAATTATAATTAAGTCTAATGAAGTTATTTTAATTACTCATTTTGTTTTGAAAAGGGGTACACTTGTGAATTTGCATAAGGTATACTAAATCAAATCATTTGCATTATTTATTTATTTGGCCAAAATTTATGTATTAATAAAAAAAAATTAATATGGTTAAATATTGATGTAGGCATTTATTTGTGTGATGAAGTGAGTTCTGAGTTAAAGATGATGGTTTGTTGTAAATTTGCTGCTGTAATTAATTTTGTTCCTTTAAAGTAATACATTTAATATATGTATAATTGGATTTGTATTTATTTAGTACTCTCTGATAATAAATATAAAAATAATTTATACAAAATTAATTGTTTAGACATCTTTACAAATTTATAATATAAAATTATATTTTGACTTTTATTTACATATTTGTATTTTAAATTATTAAAATTTGTAGATACCAAAAGGAGCTTTACTTTTAGGACCACCAGGTTGTGGAAAGACATTGTTGGCAAAAGCTGTAGCTACTGAAGCAAAAGTTCCATTTTTATCTATGAATGGATCAGAATTTATTGAGATGATCGGTGGACTTGGTGCTGCTAGGGTTAGGTGAGTGTAATTATTACTACTGGGGCAACATTAACTCTTATTTTATGATTATGTCCAGAACTATGTTGAAGCGTAGTGGCATAAGAAAATCGTCTTGTCTCACTCTGAGAAAGTGTCCATATTAACATGGAATTTCATTTCTCTCATAGCCCTGTGTAATTTCTTCCTGATGACAATTTAGATAGTCAATTTAGAGTAGTCATATGTCATTACTAATCTCATTAAATTTGCCATCATATACTGAAGCGAAGATATTTGATAATTTGTGGAATAATCGGCCTTAAGTCCATCTTGGCACTCTCTGTTCCACATACGAGAATAGGCAATTATACTACACAGCTAAGAAAACTTAAAATCCTACAATAAAATAGAGCCAAAAACTCAAGAAGAAACACTAATATTTATTATAGTGCAATTGGAAAAACCCCAATGCAAAGCCTTCTGTTTCAAAATTCTCAAGTAAAACACACACTTACCGGTTGACGTTTCGCCTATTCAGGCATTATCAGTACACAAAAAAAGGTAATATAAATCATATCTCGAAGAAGGTGCACTACATCCCACAATCAACAGCCCAAACAGGCTCCAAACCTGAGACAGCAACCCACCATCAAGACCTTCATCATATAACTCTTATGAGTTTTTATGTTGCCATTTTTATATTACCTTTTTTTGTGTCCTGATAATGCCTGAATAGGCGAAACATCGACTGGTAAGTGTGTGTTTTACTGGAGAATTTTGAAACAGAAGGCTTTGCATTGGGGTTTTTCCAATTGCACTAACTTAAAATCCTACATTTAATTAGCTGATTTCTCTTTAGTTGCCACATTGAGTTGAATCACCTCTCCAAGAGAAGACTCCATATATTCCTGCGGAATTGTCTCTGAAGTTCAAATATGTTCATTTTGAATATTTATTTACATCTGTTATAAGACTTATGAGGTGGTTGACTTATTTTATAACTTGACTTATTTTAATTAGTAGAATCAAAATATAAATAAGTAAAACTTAAGAAAAAAAAAAAGAAATTTCAAAAGTGAAAGATATGTTTATAAAAGAGAAAATATGCTAAAAAGAAATAACTTACTACAAAAAAAACAACTGAAATTTGAGAATTATAAATTTACATATCATGAAATAATGCCATAAAAAATATTACTAATAGTGTATTATTAGAAGGAATAAAAAGTCTACAAATAGTAAGTGCATAATGTGTTAAATACTTTTCTGATTTAGTTTTCCTTACTAACAGATCTTGCAATTTATAGTTTTTATTTATAGGGATTTATTTAAAGAAGGCAGAAAGCGGGCACCCTGTATCATATATATTGACGAAATAGATGCTATGGGCAAGAAACGCAGTGGTGGTGCCGGCTCAATGGATAGTTCTACTGGTGAAGGAGAACAGACTTTAAACCAGCTGCTTGTTGAAATGGATGGTATGGCTTCGAAAGAAGGAGTGCTCATGCTAGCTTCCACCAATCGAGCTGATGTATTAGACAAAGTCCGTATTATTATTTTATTCAATTTTTTTCATTGATATTTTGTCATTATTACTGTCCTTATTTTTTTATGACTATTTTTATTTTTTATTGGTCTGTATTTATTTATCTATTGTTGAGGGTCGAAATGGGTTGAGGAATAAATTAAAATAATTATCGATGTTTAGCATGTCGAAAGCGGACCCCCATAAACTAAACATAAATTTGAAAGGAATTGATAAATCAAAATCATTCTAAAACTCATTAAATAATTATTTATTATTTAGATCTCCAAAAATTATTTAAAGATGACACAATTTTCATTTTGCACTCTCTCTGAATGTTGGTCCTAGTGAGAGGATATCCCAAGCAAGCCTCCCATCTGAATGAATATGTATCTTGGTTGAAGGACCTAGTTTCAGTTTTCAAGAGGAATTAGTATTGTATTGCGACTCAAGAAGCTTTTATGAAGAACGATGTTCAGTACAGAAGTTTGGCGACCCCCAATGTATGTGTTGATTTAAATCTTTGTGCTATAGGAATTGTGTGTATCAATTGAAGTTGCTTTTATTGTCCCGAAATAAATATAGTTTTCAATTGAACCCACGGAGATTAAGGTTTCACGCTCAATAAAATATTTTTTAGATTAATTCAAATATTACATGTGATAGTAGTTACCATAAGCTTTTATTTGAGTCTCAATTTAAATTCAATACACTGTATAATAATAATGATAATTCCAAAAATGTCTAAAAACAATGACATAAAGTGAGAATTATAACTAATCAATTTTGGCGATATTGTTGCTGTGACATCCTTGACATATGGCTGCATAAATACATGTCAACTTTCAGTTTTTACACTTTTCTAGTATTTTCTCGCAAACAACACATTACTTAGATAAAAAAATTACATAAAAATACATTAATAAGGCAATTAAGATCAGCTAGGCCTTTTCATCATTAAAATAGTCTGACATTACTTAAGTGCCAAAATTTCAAAGTTGCTTCTCCTGAAATTCCTTTAATATTGTTTATTTGAAATATTTGTTTGTTTGTTTATTTAACGTCATTTTATGCTGCTGTGGCTAATTGGACGATGCTACAGTGGGAGATCTAAACTTTGCCTATACAAATTTAATTATGATTGGGAGTTGTAAATTGATATGCGTACCCCCTTATAAAGTCCTTTCCGAAGGACGGCATAACCATGGATTTTTTATTCCCTTTAAAAAACCCTAGGGCTACCTGCCGGACTACGAACCAGCTATCTTAATTTAGTAGGTTGTTACTAGACCAGATGTCGCCCCTTTGAAATAATTAATCAACTGTCTTGTTGTTATTAAAAAATGAGATTATAAAATATGAAGTAATTTGACAATTACCAACATGAGAATTAAGAATTGTTGTATAGATAAAAAAATATAATGTTTGAAAGCTAAGGATTTTAGAAAAGAAAGTAAGGGAGATTGACTAAAGCATAATAAATTATAAATTAATGTTGTAATTAATAAATTTTACTTTTTTTTTATTAAATGCTTATATTAAAAATTAGTAGGATTCCCATGGAAACTTATTACTTTATAAACTTTGAAAATTTGTTTAAAAAAAGATGGTTAGTGAACATTGTTATGTGCATCAGCTTATTTGATGTGTCTTAAAAATAGATTTGAAATTTATTTTACGAGTGAGTATGAATTAATGGATTATAAGTGTAAACAAGTATACCCTGATAACCAGATATTCATTGTACTGTCTGATTTTCTAATTTAACTTATCTAAAGAATAGATACAATATACTTTCAATGTATCCAGAAGGAATCATTTTGTACAATTCGTTCTTCTAATGCTTGCCTATGACAATACAGTTTCATCTTATGGTGCTTGCCAAATAATTTACTCTATTTTATCAACAAAAACACTGTATGAGCTTAATTATTATTATTATTATCACTGGCTCTACAACCCAGCACGGGTCCTGGGCACATCAAGGCGTCGCCTCCACTCTTCTCTGTCCTGGGCCAAGGTCTTCCAAGCTCTGGATCCAATGATGCTGCCTGCATCACTCTCGACTTCATATGACCATCTAAGCCGTGGATGCCCACGTTTTCTTTTTCCATCAACGAATCGAAACAGCAGTCTTTTCAGGATAGCTTTGTCCTCCATTCCGGCCACATGTCCAGCCCATCTCAGCCTAGCTATTCTTATGTGCTTCACCACGTCAGGCTCCTGATACAAAAGATACAACTCTGCATTTTGTCTGAGTCTAAATTGATCGCCAACACTTACAGCTCCAAACATTCTTCTTAATATTTTTCTTTCGAAGAGCAGTAAACTGTTGGCATCCGTCCTGGAGAGAGGCCAGGTTTTCCAATCCATAAGTTAAAACAGGCCTGATGATTGTTTTGTACAGCATGACCTTGGCTCTTCTTGATATCAGACGACTTCGTAAAATTTTTGCCATCCCAAAATAACACCTATTAGTGGCTGTTTGAGCTCTCGCGAGACAGTAGGACCTCTCGATAAGAGCCCCGAAATATTTGTGGGAAAATTAGCTGAGTTCAAAATACCAGATCGCATGTCATTCTTATGAAACCATTTATTGAATTAAAATTAAAAGTCATGGTATACAGATATAAATAATAAAAATAAACTTTGCTATTAAAAACCTAATTGAGTTAAATTAAAATTTTGAACGTTCTTGCAATGGAAATAATTACTTATCCTCATAACTACAATTACAAATAAGAAAAAAAAGAAAACAATAGTAAATCACTTTTATAAATTAAACAACTAATAATTTTGATAATAGAAAATAATCCAAAGAATGATTAAAACAATTTCATCGTTTTTATAGTGAGATAAATACATAAGTTACAAATACTAACCAAATTATAAACAAGTAATTAATATCAAAAGAAAACAATTATTATTCAATCCTACGATAATAAATTTAAGTCCATTAATTACAAATAAAAAAATGTGCAAACAAAGTCTATTACAAAATAATAAAGGTTTATCACGTTTTGTAGCTGAAACGATATAAATAAAAAACTCTTAGCTGTCCGTCGCAGTAGATGTCCGTAGATAGTAGATTCTCGGCAGGGCGAGCTGGGTGTTTGAGACAACAGGATTTTTCATCGCGGGGCGACGAAAATGTCTATGAATTTTCCTCAGCAGGGCGAGAGAAAATGTCCACAATTCCTTACTCCAACAGGGCGAGCTAGGTTCAAAATATCGGGTCGGTTCGAAGTGGTCGAACCGACTGACACAAGAATACTGTCCTGTTGTTAAACTTGAACTGCACTGGGGCAGCGAATTATACTAGTCGAAGTCCACCAAAACAACTTCCCTATTGTTTATATTATGGACTCACTCGGGCCAACACTGTTTGGATTGATATCTCGACGTAAACAATAGCCGATCGAATCCACCGTCGGCATGTCTTTTTTTTTTCTTAAATTTAAAATAAAATTAACCTATTCTATTTAATTTAAACAATTATAAAAACAGAATAATAAACAAATAATAACAATATAAAATTAAATATTTACATTATTATATTTACATAAAAGGTAAAAATAAAATAAAAGGAAAAATGTTCTTTTCTTTTACAAAATACTTGCTTTGTCAAAGATTAAAATAAAATACTCTTTTATAAAACAAAATGAACTACCTGGCCTTAACAGCGGCCAATATTCTTCTTTGAACTTCTGGGCTGGTTGAGTTATCTGCTTTGACCAGAGAACCGAGGTAGACAAAACTGTCAACACTTTCGAATGTGTAGGCACCAAACGTGATGGTGGGATCCGATTGTCTTAAAGGGTTAGCCACCATGTACTTAGTCTTTACTTGGTTTACCCGAAGACCTACACGCCGTCCAGCATTCTCCAAAGCAAGAAAAGCCTGTTGTAGATCTCTCGGTGTTCTTCCCACTATGTCTATGTCATCTGCATAGGCCAGTATTTGGATGGACTTAGTCAGAATCGTACCAGTGACTTGCAACCCTGCGTCTCTTATGACCTTTTCTAGTGCAAAATTAAATAACAGGCACGAGAGTCCACCCCCTTGTCTTAGACCCCTAGTTGTCTTGAATTCTTCAGACAAGTCATTCTGGATCTTGACCTGGCTTCTCGACTCCCTCATCAGCAATTCCACGAGGCTTATCAATTCTCTGGGGACATTCATTTCTTCCATACTTTGATGCAGTTTTCCCCTGATGATACAGTCATAGGCATTGCTGAAATCCACGAAAAGGTGGTGGGTCGTTATATTGTACTCTCTAGTCCTTTCCATAAGAATTCTCAGGGAGAATATTTGATCAATCCAAGATCTACCATTAATAAATCCGCACTGATACATTCCAATCTCTCTCTGGGCATGAGAAAGTAGTCTTTGGAATGCCACATTCGAAAGTACTTTGTAGGCAGAGCTTAGGAGTGTTATACCATGGTAGTTATCACAAAGCATCTGGTCTCCTTTCTTGTGAAGAGGGAGGATAAGGCCAATGCATCAGTCATGCGGGAGAGTTTTGCTTATCCAAACACCGTGTAGCATATCTCGAATCACCTTTATCATTTCATTTCCACCAGCCTTCAGAAGTTCAGCTGCTATGCCATCACTTCCAGGTGCTTGGTTATTTCTAAGCTTCTGAATTGCTAGAGCTCAATAGAGAAAACTAATCTAATACTTCGTCAAAATATTTTTCTTATTTAGATTTTGAACCAATTTAATTTGTATAATGAATTCATAAACCTATCTCCATTCATTGATTCGGTATGTCTCAAAAATGTTTGAGCTATTGATTTTGTTATTCAATGTTAATTGTTTAGTTAAAATTTATTTTAGGCTCTGCTTAGACCAGGAAGATTTGATCGCCACATCCTCATTGATTATCCCACCTTAGATGAAAGAGTTGAAATTTTTGAATATCACCTCAAGAGTATCAGAATGGATCGTGAACCCAAGCTGTATTCCAGAAGATTGGCGCAGCTCACGCCAGGATTCAGTGGTTAGTAACATAAATATTAATAACTGAAAGACTGAAAACTTTTATATATTTTTAATGAATGTAAATTTGCTATTAATCAAAGTCCACTACAAATTGAAAATGATAATTATACAAAATAAATAAGATGCATTATTCTTAATAAAAGTAATTATAATATATTATAATTACAATACATATTATAAAAATAAAATATTGTGAAAGAATCTATTTCCTTTAAACAAAACAGTATGTAATAAAAAGGAAAAATAATATGAACAGTAGGGTATTGTGTTTCTTTTCAGGTGCTGATATTGCAAATGTTGTGAATGAAGCGGCACTTCATGCCGCAAGAGACCTCAAAGGCTCTGTCACACAGGCTGATCTGGAGTATGCAGTCGAAAGAGTTGTAGGTGGTACCGAAAAAAGGTCGACGGTTATGCCTCTCGAAGAGAAAAAGGTTGTGGCTATGCATGAATCTGGCAGAGCGTTGATGAGTTGGTTAACGCCAAATGCTAGTATCCTTCTTAAAGTAACCATAGTGCCTAGGACTAATCTTTCTCTTGGATTTTCCCAATACAGTCATCAAGAACAGAAATTATACACGAAAGAGGAGGTAATTATTTATCTATAAAGAATCACTTATGGTTTTGCAGTGTTCAAATCTCCTGAATTTCAATATGACTTTTAAAATTTAATCTAATTTTTATTTATAATTGTTTATCAAATAGAAAATAACTATTTTTTTTACATTCAATCAAATTGTTATTATAAACTACATATTCATATAAACAGTATAATATAACGTTATTATCATTTATAATATTTCTATAAAATAAACAATTTCTATACCGTAAAACAGGGCTACTTTGGCCCAATTTTTTAAAATTTTTTAATCACGCTTAAATTTTTTTTGTAACTTTCCTATATCTAAGCTCTGGTAACCTTTATTACACAACTAGACTACCCTAAATTTAATTTCTATTGAGTGTAACAAAAAAAATTAAGATTTTCTTTATTTTTTTTTTATTTTTTACTTGGGCCAATGTTACCCTCATGTTTGGGTTACTTTGGCCCAATGATATTTTACCTAATTTAAAGCATTGTGGAATTAGGTTGGGTCAAAGAAAGACTAGGGTTAGTTAGAAAATTCATTTATAAGACAGAAAAATACATTTAAAATTCATTTAAACATTCTTGTTTTCATAAAAAGGTACAAAAAACTAACAATTTAAAAAATACACATTTATCTTATGTCTCACTAATTGCTGACAAGGAAGAGTCCTCTTTTCATCCAGTTTTGGAGGGTCGATTATCTTCCTTATAGAAGCCCATTCTTAAACAAAGTGTTCTTTACTGCTGGCCACTTCCAAAATTTGTTAATGCGTCAGCACATTCATCCGTCACATTCACAGTTATCCCAGGGAACTCTAGCCCGTTCCATTGCACAACAACAAAATTCTCTTTTTTTAGATTTTCCTTTAAATTTTCTTTAGGAGTACTTTCTGGAGGTGTTTTCTTCTGGAGATTCCTTACTATCTTGAGGATTATTGCCATTTTGGGAAGTAGGTGGTACAACTGAGTCAACCAATTTCTTTTCATCATCACTTGAAAAAACGAGGTCGCTGTGACCTGAAGAAATGAGGCTGTAGTTATCACTATCTTCTTCTATTGATGAGATGTTATGTTTTCTTGTAGTCTTCCTCTTCAGGAATTTACCATTTACTTTCTTTTTTTCAATTCTCTCTGTTGTATTTTTTCAAGTTTTATTTTTCTCTTAATTCTTGTTTTTGATTTTTTTTCATGTCTCTTTCTCTTTTCTGTTGTTCTTTCTGATTCTTTTGCATTTCTTGATATTGAATAATATCTTGGACTGTAATGCTCTTACCAGCAGCAACTTCCAGTTTTTGTCTTTAAATTGTTCTGGGCTGAACAACCTTTTTTCTTTTCTGTTCCTAATGGTGAATGAAAGTTTTTCCAACCAGATCCAAATTAACAGACACATCCTTAGAAGGTAACCGTTTTAAATCTTCTTCTTTATTAATAGGATGTATTCCAGCCTTCTTAAATCCAGACTTAAAATTTCTTCGGCTCCGTCTTCCGCTTCCTCCTAGTTCCTTGGGATCTGTTTAGAGAGTCCCTTTCTAGTGAGTCTTCGACCCCCACCTTTAGTTAATTCTTCAGTCACCTTGGCCATAAGGGGACCATAGGGGACACCCTTCTACTTGCGTGACCTACTTCTCGTAAACCAACATTGTTCTATGAGCAAAACAAATTTACTTTCATGATGCCGCCCCCCGTAATGCATAGCAATAACTACAAAAAAAAGTTTTCAAAAGCACGACTTACTTTGGACCACAAAACAGGTGGGCCAAAGTAGGTCGTATTTTTGAGGTTACTAGAGCTGTTGTTATTTTATATTTTTTTTACCAAAAACCTAAACCGTAATGACAAATACAACTATACCACTGCTTACCGTACTAAGCAAATTAGTTAATTAGGTACTTACCAAAGATGTAACATACGTGGAACGGTTTCGAAAGTTGAAAGTTTGAGAGTAAATAAAACACGTGTTTTCACAAGGTTAAGAAATCCACAGGTCCTGATACTAGCAGACAATTATCGAACTATTTCGGGTACATCAGTGCCGACTTGGGGCTTCAGCCTAGCAGAAACTGCAGTAACTAGTTGAACAACTACTACTTGAAAGTATTTAGAGAACGTTTTATCTTTTCCTACATTTGGGCCAAAGAAGGACCCTAGGGCCAAAGTAGCCCGGTATTACGGTAGTTAATTATACAGTTGGGTTTGTATGATATTAAGAAATATTTAGTCATTCATACATGAGACTGGTATTCTGGAGGTGTTTAATCTTAAACAAAGTGTCAATAAATCAGGTAAAATTAAAAATTTTAATGTCATCACTAAGAAGTGGATTTATATCCAACAAGGAATGTCTTAATGTATCAATGATATGTAGAACAAATGCTTAGTAAAATGTGCAGTTAAATCTCAGTAAATAAATAGAATAAATAGAATTAATAAATAAAAAGAACATATTATAAAGAAGAAAAATCATTGGTAAATTGAAGAAAAAATGTTTGAATCAAAATTAAAATACAGTTGTTTCTATATATCAGTAATTTTTGTTTAAAGATTTTGTATTTAAAAAATGTCAGTAAAATTTAAAAAATAATATTTTTATAATTTTTGGTCAACTGTTTTGATTTTTAAATATTTTTATTTTAAAGAGAAAAGATATGCCCCTGGCCGGGATTCGAACCCAGATCCTCTGCCTCTCCGTGACAGAACGCTACGTGACCTGTCATGGAGAGAAAGAGGATCCAGGTTCGAATCCCGGCCGGGGGCATATCTTTTCTCTTTTAAATAAAAAATAATAATTTTTCTATATTAATTGAAGTGATGTGTGCAAATTTAAATAATTTTAAATAATGCCGAACATATGATTCTCTCAAAAAGGCCCTGCAGTGCATCTCCACGGTCTACCAAAATTAGTCCACCTCATGTACCCAAATTTATCCACAAATATGCAAAATAAAACAGATTATGGCTAAATGCCCTGATTCTGTCAGAAATTAATATTAGCCTATTCATTTGTTTTTATATTCAGTCTTAATAGTTTAGAGAGTAGTGTTTTTTTTTGTAAAGTGAGTAGTTTAATTTAATTTTTTGTTTTTAAAGCTATTTGCAAAAATGTGTATGGCTCTTGGAGGTCGTGTTGCAGAAATCATAACTTTTAACAGATCTTCTACTGGAGCTGAGAAGGATTTAAAGAAAGTAACTGATTTGGCTTATGCAATGGTAAGAGTTTTCTTTAAGTGTTGTATAAATTAGTTCATTTGTACTTGAGATCAATATATATATATATATCTTTTTTACTACTCTCGACTGTTATATAAATTCTATGTTTCCTTTTCTAGAGTTTCAGTCCTTTTTTTATTTACACCATTTCTCAGGCGACGTTTCGAGACCAGGCTTTGTCTCATAATCATGCCCAACAGTGAAAAATGAGATTTCTTAAATAAAACCACCAAACAGCACACTCAAACAAAATAAAAATGACCCGTTTAAGATGTAACCAGATATTGTGTACTTACAATTTCAAAAATCCATCTCACTATCACCGACCAGCTACCTCACACTATACACGTGTTTTCTTTGTCTTGATCAACAGCCAAGTAATCCGTTTCCAGGGCACAGCGGCTTTATTTACTTGCTATATTCGACTATCTAAATCATTACCTCATTCTGAATTATTTAAATTTGCGTAGCATGAGCTCAGACCTTGAACATCAGATTTTTTGTTTACAGCACGATATTTTTCTATAGTTATCATTTCTTTCATGTTTCTTTTAAAGTTATTTCTTTCCTGGTGTATCACCTTAGGTTCATATTAATTTAAATGCATGTTTTATATTTCTAAAGTGTGTATTGAGAGCTGTCTGATCTGGTTTATTAGGGCTTTTTTTCTATTGCATCACAACTATATTTGTGTTGGTACACTCTGCGTTTTAATTATTGCTCTGTTGTTCCAAAATATGATCTACCACATTTATCCTCACACTGTATTTCATACACTACATTCGATTTTAGTTCTAATTTATCTGAATCTTTTTTTTTTTTGTAAATAATCTTGACACAGTGGCTATGTTTTTGAATGTAATTGCGGAGTCAATGTTGCTTTTATTACCAGTGAGTGCTTTTGCCAGTCTTTCCGAAAGTGTTGGTACACATAGTATTGTGTAGTATTTTTTTAAAATATTATTTTATGGATTAGTTTCACTTGGGTTGTTTCGGTCGGAAGGTATTTTTGTTGTTTTTAATAAATTGCAAAGGAGGCTGTGCGGATAACCATTTTGTAGTAAGAGATCTACTACGCTGTTTTCAGCTGGTTTTTTATTTATTGGAGGTGATAGTTATCTCGTGCGGTTTATTAAGTTTTTTGCCGTATTTATTTTATATCTTTTTGTGCATTGGCTTGTGTAATGAATGTATTGTCCAGAGTGAATAGGTTTTTGCCACCATTTTGTTTCTATTTCTCCGTTTGATTTTCTGATTAGGAGAACATCTAAAAATGGTATTTCATTATCTTTTTCACATTCAATATTAAAGTTTAATCACGTGGAATATTTGTTAAATTCATTTAAAATTATTTTATTTTCATTTTTTCTGGTTGATATCGCTGTTATTATATCATCTACAAATTTGAATAAAAATGGGATTTTAAATGGTATTTTTGGTATGACTGTATTTAACAGTTCTTCCAAATAAATACCCGCCAATATAGGTGAAATAGGAGATCCCATAGGGCAGCCGAACTTCCCAAATTTCATTTTTTCCAATGAAAAATTTTTCATTAAATTGAAAATATCCTCTTTCTGTACATAGAGTCAGTAATTGTAGAAATCATTTTTTGGGTTTTTTTGTTTGTATTTATATTATTCTAATTTTTTTTCTATTATAATTTTTATTTTGGAAATGCATATTTTAGTAAATAAAGATGATGCTAAAGATGATCAATTTGTAACCTTTAGGAAAATCTTTATCGCTGTTATTATTATTGTTAGGTTTTTTTTTTGTAATTTGTAATTATATTTACGCATTTTCCTCTTATTTCATCACGATCTGTTTCTTTCACACTATTCTGTATTATATATTCAATGTCACTAATGATAGATGCTATGGGTAATTGGTTTGGTTCACAATTTATACAATATTTATGTCCGAGAGATTGTTTCACTGTTTCACATCTGTTGGAAAATACTGTATTAGTAAGATTAACGAACCCTTATCATTTCCTATATTACCCGATTTTTCTGTATATTTATTTTTTATATCTTTTTTATTTGGTTTTCTTTTATTTGTTTGAATGGTTTTTCATAAGTATTATTGATTTTACCACAAACATTTTTGCAGATATTTTGTGGTATTATTTTACTCAATTCGGTTATATAGCTTTCAATGTCTTTATTTAGTTTGTCTACTTTAAATATTGCACTTTTTATTTCAATACTCAGAATGCTTTTTTTAAACCTGTAAAGGGGTCTATTAAATTCTATTTGATATTTTTTTTCTATTTTACAAGTTTTATTTATATGCTTGAATGTATTATCAATGTGTGGTGGTAGCAGTTTTTCTGAGCGGCATCTTAATAAAAATGTTCTATTATTTTTAGCAGCGGCTAGTTTTTTATGTGTGTTTTGCAAACCTTTCATCAGCGAGCATGTATGTGTATCCTATGTCTGTTGAAACATAGGAAAGGAAACAGAATATATATATATATATTATTTTTGATGCGTCTGATTTCAAGAAGTAAAATAATACTATATAAAACAGGTACGCAGGTTTGGTATGAGTGAGAAAATTGGTCTGCTATCATATGTACCACCAAGTGGTGAATCCGAAGGAAAACGGCCATACAGCAAACGATTGGCAGGAATGATTGATCTTGAAGCTAGAACTCTAGTATCAGAAGCATTCAGGTTCACTGAAGAAATCCTTGTCAAAAACAGAGACAAACTGAACATGGTGAGCTCACCCTTTGGCAATTCCTCTATAAAATTCATGATAACATAACACGAAATATGAACCATCTATATTTTCTCTTGAATTAATTTTTAAAAAAATTAGTCATATTGTGAATACAAATGCAAAATATTGAAAGTGTAAAAACTGTTTCAAGATTCATTCAAATTAGTGTGTATCATCAAACATATTTTACCAATATATAATACAATATAATTATAAGTTGATTCTGCTTTGTAGATAAATTTCATATCAATTATCAATCCAAAAACAAATGTTGGAGATTGAAAACGAAAAAAGTGTTTTTTTTCACTTTAGATATGTTGTATTTGTATCGATGATATCTTCAGAATATTCATACCATATCTTCAAACACAATTTATGACTATGCTAGTTGTTCACATTTTTTATTTCATCTTGTAGTTTTTTTGTTTGGGATTTATAGGATTAAATATTCGTCCCTTTAATATACAGGAAATTGATCTGTGTCATTTTATTTTATGGTAGTACTTGTTATTAAGTATTTAAATTGCATTATATTTTAAAATTATATTACTAATATTTATTTTAGATGGCAGCAGAATTACTAAAACGGGAAACACTCAACTATACAGATATTGAGAAGTTTTTGGGGCCTCCGGTAGGGAATAAAAGGAGTTTTATTGACGTTCCAGAATTTGAAGCATCTCTAGAAAGTATTATAGAATCTGAACAAGTTACAGAAAATAGCAAAAATAAACAAACCAATGCTCCTCAATAAAATTAGTTTATGGTTTATTTATGAATTTTGTTAATTTTATAGAGAACACTGATCAAAGAAGCCATACATTTTTTGTGTTTTTAATGAATTGTATTTATTTAAATTAGAAAGGAAAATATCTGTTATATTATTTTTTTTGGATTCTTAACCTACAATATTCATGCTAGTTTTATATATTTTAAGCAGATTATTGATGATGTTCTTAAATTTGCAATAGGACTGAATTTATTTAATTTTGAAATTGTTTTTAAATAATAATTATTTTATTTTAAATTCCTTAGATTCTTGAAAATTACCCACTAGTACTGACCTTTTGTCAAGGGTGAGTATTGATAAAATCTTTGAGAGCAAGGTTTTTTAATTTTATACATGGGGATATTAGGGAATGAGCAACAGAAATACACGACATAAGACAGACTTGCTTTCTCCGCTTGATATGCATATGGTGCGATGCTACTTTATTGTTTTAGTTTGTACATTTACTGAGATTGCAACTTCCCTAGGTTACTACAATGTAGTATTGAATATCTTCATAATTCCTGAAAGTTTCAAGTACCTATATCGCCAAGTTATTATATTGCTATATTACCTTTTTTCAGACTTAAGTAGTTAAGAACAAATGATAAACTTGTGATACTGAGAAAAACGTTCTAAAACTGAACAAGTTCCTTCCAACTTATTGATTGTAGCTAATTTTGAAATGGAATATCTATGAATTAAAAAGAAAGTATTGGCTATTGAAACAAAATGTTTTTCTAATTAAAATGAAAAACCTGCTTTTCTGCAGTCACAGTTGAAGGCTTTATTATTTAAAATTTTTAAATTATATTTTCTCTCTGTTGTATAAACATGTTTTTAGTGATATTTTATTGTGTAAAATTTAATGTTATATATTAAAATGGGCCATAAAAGACTGAGTTTAACTTCATATTATATTATTTGTAAAAGAGGCTCTGAATAGAAGTACAAATTAAAATACTAGGATGAACTGGGATGAAGACTTGAAATTTATTTTTTCCTGCATACACTTTATTATATTGAAAAAAATAATACAATTTGAACAACATAATACATGTAAACTACAGTCATACAATTTAGTAGTTATATTATTTGTAATGAGGGTTGGTCGACCATTGTGAGGACAGTGGATATCTCTAGTGTTAAATAAAATAATTTTTTTGAGATTTAAATTTAAATTTAATTTAATTAAATTTAAAACGTTAAATTAAATTTAAAATTTAATTTAATTAAATTTAAAAATTTAATTAAATTTAATTTAATTTAAAATTTAATTTAATTAAATTTAATTTAATTGAATTTAAAATTTAATTAAATTTAATTTAATTTAATTTAAATTTAAAATTTAAATTTATTTTTTCCTGCATACACTTTATTATATTGAAAAAAATAATACAATTTGAACAACATAATACATGTAAACTACAGTCATACAATTTAGTAGTTATATTATTTGTAATGAGGGTTGGTCGACCATTGTGAGGACAGTGGATATCTCTAGTGTTAAATAAAATAATTTTTTTGAGATATTAAGATCTGTTTCGAAGTATGCAAAATAAACTTATAATGTAAATCATCTTATATAAGCAGCCTTATACCTATATATCATATTAATGTGCTTCATGTTAAATAACAATGTTCTAATGAATTAATAACCTTTAATGTTGGAATGAGACATAGTATTCATTAAATTTTATGTTTTTCTTTGAATCGTTACAAGGAAAAATTATAATTTATCATTCTACTGTGTGTCACTTAAATTTTTCTAAAAATTAGATTGTTCATCCTCAAATTAAAAATGTTGGCTGAGGTAATGGTTCTGAAAAAGATAGGTCGAATAGTCAAATACAGATATTAGGGTTATATCTTCTTCCTTATATTATTTAATAAACCTTACAAACTAAATGTTTTGGGGATTTATATAAAGAGATAAACTAATAAATATTCTCCCTACAAAAAACATCTGTTAAAAATATGTTGTCAAATATACTAACTAAATATATCAGTGGGAGTTTTATAATTCTAAATTTGTGTGAAATTAATTAAATTATTTGATGATCAATGTTCAAGAAAGGAATATTATTCACAAACCTTATAAAGATCTATTAATAAATAATTATTCAACGATATCAACACTTAGGGGCGATTAACCATACTCCTCACCTCATTCCCGAGAAGGGAAATACAAACAATGCATTAACAGAGGCACTATTTAAAGGTTAAGTCTTTGAGAGCCTAGATTACTCAGAGCAGAAAACATTTTCATGACTTAAGAACAAGAAAAAGTGGAAAAGACACTCGGCATGTTCTTTATGTTGATGATTAATATTAGTTTATTGTTTATAATGTGATGTTCTTAATTTACTAGGCCGTTTTGTCATGGAATACAACAGTAAAATTCATTTTAGAATAAAAAAATATAGTATAAAAATTTAATATATATATATATGTGCATGTGCACATATTAAAATCAATAATAATAAGATAAGGATTCAATAACCTTAGCTTACTTTCTAAAATATTTTTTCAGCTTACCAAATATGAAAGAAAAATTCTTATACTAAAGCTTAAACTAAATTACAGCACCATAATTATGAAGCACTCAATATCACAATTGTATAGTATTAAAGCTGATGATAAGAGGGTTTTACATTACTGTACAGCAGCAAAATAAGGAACAGTAGAGTAAATCTGCAATACCACAATCACTTCCATCTCTATTACCATCTGACTGTTCTTCAACATCCGCTGAATCATCAAGCAGCAAGCTCATTGGTGCTTCTCCATTCTCATTAGGCAAAGGATCTTTAGTGAATGAAGCAGCTGCTAGTGCTGGGTATACGTAAGACAAACCGTGGCTTTTATCATTGTCACCATCATCCTGTAGAAAAAGTCATGAAAATATTATAATGAAAGAGTTGTATCAGTGGTATGAAAAACTGGGCAGTCAGAATACTCCAATTGATTTTCAAACTTTTATCCTCAAGTTTCTATAAAACATCAAAAAACCAAATAGGTAACCAAAGTATGAGTTCTTATGCAATTATTATTATATTAGTTTGTAGTTAAAATTTTTTTTTGGGGGAGGGGGTGAATTTTTACTATTTACCTTACAAATATTTAGTTCAATAAAATTTTTTGAGAAACATTTCATTCTACATTTTATGTTTCAAAAAATATCTTTTTGATTATTTTTCTGTAGTCAAATAACTTAACTCTGAGAAGGGGTATATAAATTAAAGTTCATAATTATTAAATTCTTCCTCCAAGTTAATAATAAAAATTCGAATTACTGTTATATAGGTGGCTTTATCAGGCTCGTCACATGTGATAATGGGACCTTGATTCCATTTAGCATGACTGTCTTCTACTTGGTCAATAGAATAACATTTGGAATCGTTGCTATAATCTCCACCACTGCTGCTCTTGAACCCTTCATCTCCACCACTGCTGCTGAAACATCCATCCCCACCACTGCTACTGAACCCAGTATCGCCACTGCTGCTGAATCCTCCATCGCCACTGCTACTGAATCCACCATCGCCACTGCTACTGAATCCTCCATCATCACCCATGGCTTCTCTTAATTTTTTTAAAGATGTTCTCAATTAAAAAATTCACATGTGATTGTACACCTCTAAAAAGAAAGAGATTTAAAAACTATTTAGAATGGAATAAAGTTATGAGACAAAAAATTATATTTATTACTCGTCAGCAGTACATTAAAAAAAAAAAAATATGCTTGTCTTCTTCTATAAAACCAAATGGAACCATATAAAATAATATTGATCATTTCAACTTCGAAATCTATCATTGATAGCAGAAAATTTTTATTAAAATTAAATATAAAAAAGTTTATTCATTCTTTATTAATTTTTACTACAGGCACATGAGGTATAGTGGTTAGCAAAACAACCTTCAATGCCCAAGGTCACAGCTTCACAGCCTGGCAGGCAGTTTTAGGATTTTTTAAATGGTAGTAGTAAAAAGTTTTTGGTTATGCCGTCCTTCAGAAGGGGCATATAACAGAAGTTCGGAGCTTGTACAATGTTAGAGACTCATTACAGATCCCTATCTTACTTATATCTTGATTTAGTCCAAAAAAAAATTAAGACTCTCACTTAAGCATTGTTCCAATTAGCCATGGTGACATTAAATAAATAAACAAACAAATTAATTTTTACTAACTCTAAAAATATTTTACAAGATGATATCATTAAAAAGAACTATCAAAAAAGCCTTTATTAGATGTAATGTGGAACTTTTATTTCTATAAATTAGATAAATAATAAAATTAATTATTTGAATATATTTTTTAATTTTCAACAAATACTTCCATAATTAATACAATTTCAAATGGTAACATTTATACATTGGTCGAAATCCAAAACCATGTACGGGTCTAGAGGTAAAAATTCTCCCGGATCCAGGGGTAATTTACCCCTAGTACTAGTACTCTCAGTGAGCAGGGTCGTGGTTCACCGGTAGGAAGATGAGCTGTTCAGGTTGGAGAAGTATCGGGACCTAATCAGAATCCAGATGGATTCGGTAGGTATGAATTTTCTGGTATACTGTAGTCAGACTAGATTTGGGGTGAATGCTAGTTCAGTTGTTGATAGAGCCACTCAATTCTGATAATTAAATATTTTATTTTTCATCATTTGTTCGTCACGTTTCGACCACAAAAGAGATGGGAGATCTTTTATGTAAATTTTAATTATTTCTAGTGCCTATATTTTTATGGATGATAGTCATGTTTCAAATTTAAATTTTATTTTATTAGTGGTTTT
Source organism: Arma custos (assembly GCA_037127475.1). Lineage (NCBI taxonomy): Eukaryota > Metazoa > Arthropoda > Insecta > Hemiptera > Pentatomidae > Arma > Arma custos. The sequence goes on along the minus strand of CM073764.1, from coordinate 29,830,239 downwards.
GGGGATTATGATTATTGATAGAGAATCTGGTATATGATTTTAATTTGTATTTATTATTTAGTATTATTATTGATAGAGAATCTAGTATATGATTTTAGTTTGTATGTTATTATTTAATATTATTATTGATAGAGAATCTGGTATATGATTTTAGTTTGTATGTTATTATTTAGTATTATTATTGATGGAGAATCTGGTATATGATTTTAGTTGCATGTTATTATTTAGTATTATTATTGATGGAGAATCTGGTATATGATTTTAGTTCGTATGTTATTATTTAGTATTATAATATAATAATATAAATTATGATATTTTTTGTTATGGTGTCTATTCTATCTTATATAATATTATTTTATTAGTCACTAGGATTATTGGTTGTAGTTGGGTGTAAATATTCCAATATAGTATTTGATTTGAAGATGGTTCAAGCTTTCCCCTAGGTACCCTAGTCTGTCCACCTTTTCTACGGGACCTTTTTCAGGTGTCCACAGGGTGAAAGAGCCACAGGTAACAAAATGAATAGTAATATTTTGTTGGGAATTAAAATCCAAAATAAAATTGCCAGATATGCAATTATTACATTTTTTCATGTTGTCAAATGTTTTGTATAACAATTAAAATTGTTGAATAATTGTGCTTTATGCTTTATAGGAGATGTAGGATAAAATTAGATTATATTAAAAATGAAATAGCCCAAGTACTGAAACAATTTTTTTTTTTAATCAACAGATATTTTAGTCAGAGTGTATATTTGCTGAATATCATGGGTGATACTCGATCTAAATCTTCTATTCTAGCAGGGATATCTACATAAATACTTTAAATATACCTGTTAAATTTAGGATAGAAGAATAATAATGAACCATTTGCTGAAAATATCGATTGAGCATAAGTGTAAAGATAACAGAATTGTTAAAACAAATAAATGGAAAAATATTATTGCCTAAATCCAGGGTAAGATGTTTAAAACAATAAATTAGTAACTTTATATCTAAGAATAAGTTCATTAGTTAATACATTTGTTTTAAATCTAAAACCAAGTCAATTGAAGGTGACAAGTAGGACTTGACTAATAATAACAGTACAAAACATAAAAAAGAGAGATTGACATTTACTTATCTATTGCAGCATTACTTTCTCTGGAAAAGTGAGGATTTCTTTCCTTGTTGGGTATAAAGCCATAGTCCTATGATGTCATGTTTCTATGAAGGCTATTAGGTGGCACTATAGCACTCAAGACAAGGATTCAGTTCTCTGAATTGCCAGTTTGTACAGTAAACCCCCCCCCCCCCCCCCCGCTCCTATTCATTGGCGCCATCTAGTAGAAGTAGGCTAGTACTGTCACTAAAACTGCTTTGTTTTGACTAGTGCTGAAGATGTAAAATTTCTATTACCCTCTCGTTTTCCACCCTACTCCTTATTTTTTATAATAAAATAATTTATTATTTTATACCTTTGATAATATCTTGGATTTATCAAGTTGTAGATATGTTTACAAATATGGATACAGATCAAAATCAAAACACATACTTATGAATGGTCAGTAAGTAGAATGATTAATTGGAAATATTTGACTCTTCAATTTATCACAGGATTATTTTTAAAATCACACAATAGGCACTAGATTATCTTTAATTGTTTGATTGATATGGAATTAACACCTTATTGCTCCCTATTATATCTTAGCCATGAGCCTATTAAGTTTTTTTACAATCATTTACTTTACATAGACAAGTTTATCTTTTCTAATTTACATTTTAAATTGTAACTGAATTATATTATTTACATTTTAAATTGTAATTAATATAATTCACTCTAGTTCATTAATTTAAATCATTTCTTATTTCCCAGTTGCTTATTTTACTTTTTAGTAGTTATAGTACCGCTAGTGGCGTTATTTACTGGCCTCTATAAGTAGTTAAAGACGTGTAACCTACAATTGACAGTGCACTAGGGGTGGGCTAAACAGTGAAATCTTAATAACACGTTATGGCATAACTGCTACCATGTAATAACGTGTTCCAATAACACGTTATTTGAGTAACGTTTTATTTCATTAAAGAAAATCATGTATAAATTTACATGAGAATAGAAACAGACGTAGCCAATAATGGCTAATTGCTAAAAAAAAAAAAAAAAAAAAAAAAAAAACTGCCTTAGACGTTATTCATGTGCTGTTATCTAAGTTATCGAATCAGTTATCGGAACTATTAAACAGTTATTGGCTTCGTTGCCTATTTTTTGGGAATATAGAAGTATTTCATTCACAATTACTGATTGAAAAATTAACGAAAAAAATCAAACTTGCTAATTCGCACAAAAAAATGGAAAAAAATGCCAAGTAAATATGTTTTAAAACCATAAATAAAACTGCCTTAAACGTTATTGAAGCAGCGACATCTATTAGACGTTATCGGAACTATTAAAGAGTTATTGGCTTCGTTGCCTATTTTTTGCGAATATAGAAGTATTTCATTCACAATTACTGATTGAAAAATTAACGAAAAAATCGGATTTGCTAATTCGCACAAAAAAATGGAAAAAATGTCAAGTAAATATGTTTTAAAACAATAAAACTGGCTTAGATGTTAGTCATGTGGCGCTGCCTACGTTATCGAATCGGTTATCGGAACTATTAAACAGTTATTGGCTTCGTTGCCTATTTTTTGGGAATATAGAAGTATTTCATTCACAATTACTGATTGAAAAATTAACGAAAAAAATCAAACTTGCTAATTCGCACAAAAAAATGGAAAAAAATGCCAAGTAAATATGTTTTAAAACCATAAATAAAACTGCCTTAAACGTTATTGAAGCAGCGACATCTATTAGACGTTATCGGAACTATTAAAGAGTTATTGGCTTCGTTGCCTATTTTTTGCGAATATAGAAGTATTTCATTCACAATTACTGATTGAAAAATTAACGAAAAAATCAGACTTGCTAATTCGGACAAAAAAATGGAAAAAATTCAAAGTAAATATGTTTTAAAACCATAAAAATGCCTTAGATGCTAGTCATGTGGCGCTGCCAACGTTATCGAATCCGTTATCGGAACTATTAAAGAGTTATTGGCTTCGTTGCCTATTTTTTGCGAATATAGAAGTATTTCATTCACAATTACTGATTGAAAAATTAACGAAAAAATCGGACTTGCTAATTCGGACAAAAAAATGGAAAAAATTCAAAGTAAATATGTTTTAAAACCATAAAAATGCCTTAGATGTCAGTCATGTGGCGCTGCCTACGTTATCGAATCCGTTATCGGAACTATTAAACAGTTATTGGCTTCGTTGCCTATTTTTTGGGAATATGGAAGTATTTCATTCACAATTACTGATTGAAAAATTAACGAAAAAATCAAACTTGCTAATTCGCACAAAAAAATGGAAAAAAATGCCAAGTAAATATGTTTTAAAACCATAAATAAAACTGCCTTAAACGTTATTGAAGCAGCGACATCTATTAGACGTTATCGGAACTATTAAAGAGTTATTGGCTTCGTTGCCTATTTTTTGCGAATATAGAAGTATTTCATTTACAATTACTGATTGAAAAATTAACGAAAAAATCGGACTTGCTAATTCGCACAAAAAAATGTAAAAAATGTCAAGTAAATATGTTTTAAAACAATAAAACTGGCTTAGATGTTAGTCATGTGGCGCTGCCTACGTTATCGAATCGGTTATCGGAACTATTAAACAGTTATTGGCTTCGTTGCCTATTTTTTGGGAATATAGAAGTATTTCATTCACAATTACTGATTGAAAAATTAACGAAAAAATCAGACTTGCTAATTCGGACAAAAAAATGGAAAAAATTCAAAGTAAATATGTTTTAAAACCATAAAAATGCCTTAGATGTTAGTCATGTGGCGCTGCCAACGTTATCGAATCCGTTATCGGAACTATTAAACAGTTATTGGCTTCGTTGCCTATTTTTTGGGAATATAGAAGTATTTCATTCACAATTACTGATTGAAAAATTAACGAAAAAATCAGACTTGCTAATTCGGACAAAAAAATGGAAAAAATTCAAAGTAAATATGTTTTAAAACCATAAAAATGCCTTAGATGTTAGTCATGTGGCGCTGCCTACGTTATCGAAACTATTAAACAGTTATTGGCTTCGTTGCCTATTTTTTGGGAATATAGAAGTATTTCATTCACAATTACTGATTGAAAAATTAACGAAAAAATCAAACTTGCTAATTCGCACAAAAAAATGGAAAAAAATGCCAAGTAAAAATGTTTTAAAACCATAAATAAAACTGCCTTAGTCGTTATTGAAGCAGCGACATCTATTAGACGTTATCGGAACTATTAAAGAGTTATTGGCTTTGTTGCCTCTTGTTTTTGCGAATATAGAAGGATTTCATTCACAATTACTGATTGAAAAATTAACGAAAAAATCAAACTTGCTAATTCGCACAAAAAATGGAAAAAATATCAAGTAAATATTTTTTAAAACCATAAAACTGCCTTAGATGTTAGTCATGAGGTTATCGGAACTATTATGCCAATATGAAATATAAAATATATATGGAACTATTCCTGCATTTCCTATATATGGAAAAGCATTGACAATGCTAATAGGCACCATAGATTTGTTTAAGAGGGTGACTAGTTATTATAGTATGAACACAAAGTAGCAAAATACTGTAATAGAGATTACTGTACAACAATAAATTATAAAATGCAATTGATGATGAAAGGATATAATGAATTTAAAATACTAATATAATGATAAGCTTTTATTAGATAATGAAGTACAAAAAGGAAGAACTACAGATAATTAATTAATATCATAGCCTAAATAATTTTACTATAAAAAAAATAAATAGTTTCTCCAAATCAAAAACAATAAATATGTGTATTATGAAGTTCGTTATGAACATCCACAAATTTAATAAACTCAATAAACAACAGAAACACAAAATATAAAATTGTTAATATTAATCAATAATGCATAAATTTGTTTTATGTTAACAGGGATATATACTGATTTAATGTAGAACATTTATATATACGACTATACCAGTACATTACAGAAGGTAAAACAGGTATTTGATCCTATTAAAGATCAAATAGAAAAATCTGCCAGCAGTATAACATAAACTCAAAATTAGGCATTTTTTAGTTAAGCTTTCAGAAGCAATTGTATTGATTGATTCAGAATTCAGAAAGAGCATTGTATCTGATATTCCGTTTCCAACATTTTTAATAAAGTCATATTTTGAGTTGTATTATGTTTGAATTGAAGTTTTATGGGAATAATGGCATTGAAAGAAAAAGTTTCAAGCTTTTAAAAATTTTCTAGTCGTTAGTAAAAGACTTATAGTAAGTTAGTAAAAGATTATTATAACTATATAAAGCTAAAATGAATAAATACTTAAATAACTATCTAGTAGACAGAATAAAAAAGGAAGCATAAGCTCATCTTAATGATTCATTTAATACATGACTATTGCTGCAGACATTACTTGCGATTACGTCATGTAAACTGTAGTAGGAGCACTTGAAGAGTTACGGCAGAAGTTCAGTGCACTCTGATCTAATTTTAACAATGTCACAGAATAAATTAAAACCTTATTAATACATTTTATTTTAACTACCTTTTTATATACAGAATAAACTATCTTTAAAAACTATAAACTATCTTAAAAAAAGTATTAGTTGATTTTGTTTATGTATTAAGGATATGGTCTGGGTGGAAGTCAGAAAATATTCTTTTTAACTTCAAAGACTTGTTTTTAAATTTCAGAAAAATAGTTAATAGCTATCAATATAATTAATATTTAATTTTTACTAAAATAAACATAACAACAAATTTAATAATTAAGTTTTAAAAGAAAAACAATTGTATACCTTACTTTCTGTAAACATCCAATTTTAGGAATCAAAACTTCTCTGTAGACTGCCTAAAAATTTCTTGATTATAATTCCATTTATTAATAAATTAAAATGAGGTCAATCTAAAGCATTTATAAAATGTATTGATTGCACCCCCCCTCACCAATTCAATACATCATTTGAATTATCCAGTTTATTATATATAGGTATTACATAATTGTAAATGTTATACTTACTTTTTTTTTTTATTGAAAATAATATTTGTTGCACAACTGTCTCTCTTCATTTAAATTATTCTTATAATGTCAAGTTCTTCTCTTGATTGTTTAAGGAAAGAAAGAAAAAAGGAAAAGGTGAGGGAAAAAAGACTTTAAAAGTATTATAATTTTAGAATGGTAAAACTTTGCTTTCATTTCTTTTTTAATGTGCAGTAATACAAGTGTTGTTTAAGCATTACAATCTCGATTTAAAATTGAAAGTGAATATAAATATATCACATAATATTATATATTAAAATAGTTTCATAAATTTTTGTAAGTAGGTGTACCTTATTTTAAGGGAAAAAATATTTTTGGTACAACTGTCTCTCCTCATTTTAATATTTCTTCAATCTGTCTTTGAATCCTGAATTCCAATCTTTCTTGAATCCTTTCTTTGTGTTAATTCTGGTTTTGCTTGAGTCATTGTATTTATTATTTTAAATCTCCAAATGTGTTAATCATGTGAAGACCATAATATAGTGCTGCTTGATATCTTTTTAGACTTTCTTCATGATGCAACTCGCAGCAGTTGAAATTGAAAAAAAAATAAAAAAAATTAGAGAAACGAATTACAAGCCTTTCCATTAGCTCAAAATTACACTAAAGAAAACAAATGAGCAAAAAATTACTTTTTTTCCCCTCATTTTCCTTCTTACATAACAGTTAATAGATAAGTCATTATTACACTACTAAAAAAGACAATGGATGCAATGAATAACACAAGGGAACAACATTTTTGTTGCATGAAATATTTTGACTAATATTCTACTTCCTCGAGGTGCTGATTTAAGATCTGAAGTCAGTTTGTTTGTATCAGCTTTACTTTTGGGGTTATAATTATAAACTGTTTTTTAAGATGAAAATATTTTTTATTAAGAAAACTATTAAAAAAATTACCACTACATATCAAAAAATTTTCTTTTGTAAGATTTTCTGGCTTGATTCGGTTCACGGGGGCTGTTTTTAATGCTCCAACAATAGTCCGCCATCATGTGAGCATTCCAGTGACCTTGGTAACGTTCCTCCATAGTTCGAATGTCCTGATGGAACCGTTCCCCTTGTTCTTCTCTCAGATCACCAAGATTTTCAGGGAAACGGTCCAAATGGCTGTGGAGGAAGTGTACTTTGATGCTCATATTACAACCAAGCTGCTGGAAGTGTAACAACATTAGTTCAATATGCTCCGCATAGCTTTCTTCCTTTTTGTTTCCCAGAAAATTTTGAGCAGTCCAAACGAATTCATTTCAGGCATTTTTTTCAATATCAGTCATGTAACTAATAAAGTTTTCATCCTTTATCAACCTTCTTATTTGGGGACCATCAAAAATTCCATTTTTAATTTTTTCTTGGCTCAAATTAAAGAACTTCTTAGAGATGTATTTATAGCAATCACCACCCTTGTTCAAAGCTTTGACAAATTGTTTCATGAGCCCTAGTTTGATATGCAAAGGTGGCAGTATTATTCGATCCGTGGGCACAAGGGGCTCATTTATTACATTCAGTTGTCCCGGAACCATAGATTGCCTGGAAGGCCAATCTTTTCTAATCCAGTGCTCAGACCTAGCTCTGCTGTCCCATAAACAAATAAAACATGGATATTTTGTATATCCACCTTGTTGTCCAAGAAGAAAATTCACCATTTTTAGATCAACACTTATCAACCACTTTTGTTCGTTGTATTTGATTCTATCCATTACAGAAGCTACAGTAGCATATTCTTCTTTGACTGTAGTTGAATGTGCAATCGGTATCGAACCCAGCTTATTGCCGTTATGCATAAGTACACATTTCAGGCTACGTTTAGAGGAGTCAATAAATAAACGCCATTCATTTGGATCATACTTCTGTACTCCCATTGCTTTCAATAAACCAGGAACATCTGAACAAAAAGCAAAGTCGTCATCTTTAGAAAAGAATGACAGCAATTCTGCCTCTCGGTTACGATAGTATGAAATTCTTGTTTCTGGGGTTAAAAGATTTCTTTGCTTTAATCGAGAAGCTAGAATCTCCGATGTCTTTTTAGAAAGACCAAGATCTCTGATTAATGCATTGAGGTCTTCCTGATTAAAGAGCTGGGGCTCAGAAGTAAAATCAGGGTAAGAATCACTTGTCCGACTTTCATCACTTGAAGAATAGTTTTGTTTTTCTATATCATGATCATTTTGTACAGATGAAGAAGCTTGGGGTACTGGTGCATCGCCAGAGAACAAGACTGGTCGAGTAACAGATAACAAGTTTGGACAAGACCATTTCGACCGGTTATTTTTATTAATTCCATTAATATCAATCACACAAAAATAACAATCATCTTGATGATTATTAGGTTCCCGCCAAATCATTGGTGTTTGATACTTAAAATGGGGTCTTTTCTTATTTGCCCATAATCTCAAAGACTCAACACATGTTTTACATACCATATGAGGGATCCAGTACTTGTCACGGATGTCCAAAGCGAATCCAAAGTAATCAAAATATACCTGTGTTATAAACTCTGACACACTTAGCCTACAATTTTTGAATGTATATTCACCACAAATGTTACAGAAATAGTTTGGATCGTTTCTACAGATATTTCTTAACTTGGACATTGTTATTTAACACAAGAGCACAAACTTTTTCACTAAACAACTCAGTTGAATTGAAGTTTGAATGTGACTAGTACAAATATATGTCTATCAGCTGTTTGCCAAAAACAAAAGGTGCTGGAGAAAAACTGAGGCTAGATTTGGAATCACCAACCTCTAATTAGTAAACAACAGGCCTAAAACTCCATGCAACAAAAAATTAATAAAAATTTGTTCCCTTGTGTAATTAAATAAATACCCACTGTCCAATTTTCAGTATAAATTAAAATATTCCTATAAAAAAAACTGCAACTGAGCTACAGGAGAATTAACAATTTATATAATCAAATTTAATAAGAGGAATACAAATAAGCTGTCAATAAATTTAAAAAAATGTAATTTTATTACTACTTTAAACCTTTGTTGTTTTAGTTTGTTAATTTTAATGATGAAACAGTCGACTGTATGATTGCTAGAATGGAACATGAATTTAACCTCTTTCAGATAACTGATGTTCACTGGAGGAGGGAAGAAACGGCGAGAGAAGAAGTAATAGTAGAAGAAGGTAATTATTCCTAATAATTTTAAAAATTTTCAAGTAGTTTATTTATCAATCAAAACATATGCTGGGCTTTACAAGCTCACCACAAACTATGAATAATTTAATTGAAATGTTAATTAGTACATAGTTATATTATTTGCAATTTGTATTTGAATTTATGTACCATCGAGTTGATATAGCGATTTTTTATTTTAATGCACAGAACTGTCACTGAGCTTTCTGCCTGCATGTAGTGTCTCAACAAATTTTAGAGGGTACTGCTATTATTCAGCAAATTAAACTTTATAGTAATTTATAGTAAGTATAGTTATAGATTGGGCTCATACAAAAATGTATAAAATTTTAAATATTATTTTAAAAATATGCATATAACCTGTTTCGTAGGAAAATGAAGTTACTGAAGATTAGACGGTCAACTGTATGATTGCTAGAATGGAAGATCAATTCAACCTCTTTCAGATAACTGATGTTCACTGGAGGAGGGAAGAAACGGCGAGAGAAGAAGTAATAGTAGAAGAAGGTAATTATTCCTAATAATTTTAAAAATTTTCAAGTAGTTTATTTATCAATCAAAACATATGCTGGGCTTTACAAGCTCACCACAAACTATGAATAATTTAATTGAAATGTTAATTAGTACATAGTTATATTATTTGCAATTTGTATTTGAATTTATGTACCATCGAGTTGATATAGCGATTTTTTATTTTAATGCACAGAACTGTCACTGAGCTTTCTGCCTGCATGCAGTGTCTCAACAAATTTTAGAGGGTACTGCTATTATTCAGCAAATTAAACTTTATAGTAATTTATAGTAAGTATAGTTATAGATTGGTCTCATACAAAAATGTATAAAATTTTAAATATTATTTTAAAAATATGCATATAACCTGTTTCGTAGGAAAATGAAGTTACTGAAGATTAGACGGTCAACTGTATGATTGCTAGAATGGAAGATCAATTCAACCTCTTTCAGATAACTGATGTTCACTGGAGGCTGTACCAAAAATATTTTTTTCCTTAAAATAAGGTACACCTACTTACAAAAATTTATGAAACTATTTTAATATATAATATTATGTGATATATTTATATTCACTTTCAATTTTAAATCGAGATTGTAATGCTTAAACAACACTTGTATTACTGCACATTAAAAAAGAAATGAAAGCAAAGTTTTTCCATTCTAAAATTATAATACTTTTAAAGTCTTTTTTCCCTCACCTTTTCCTTTTTTCTTTCTTTCCTTAAACAATCAAGAGAAGAACTTGACATTATAAGAATAATTTAAATGAAGAGAGACAGTTGTGCAACAAATATTATTTTCAATAAAAAAAAAAGTAAGTATAACATTTACAATTATGTAATACCTATATATAATAAACTGGATAATTCAAATGATGTATTGAATTGGTGAGGGGGGTGCAATCAATACATTTTATAAATGCTTTAGATTGACCTCATTTTAATTTATTAATAAATGGAATTATAATCAAGAAATTTTTAGGCAGTCTACAGAGAAGTTTTGATTCCTAAAATTGGATGTTTACAGAAAGTAAGGTATACAATTGTTTTTCTTTTAAAACTTAATTATTAAATTTGTTGTTATGTTTATTTTAGTAAAAATTAAATATTAATTATATTGATAGCTATTAACTATTTTTCTGAAATTTAAAAACAAGTCTTTGAAGTTAAAAAGAATATTTTCTGACTTCCACCCAGACCATATCCTTAATACATAAACAAAATCAACTAATACTTTTTTTAAGATAGTTTATAGTTTTTAAAGATAGTTTATTCTGTATATAAAAAGGTAGTTAAAATAAAATGTATTAATAAGGTTTTAATTTATTCTGTGACATTGTTAAAATTAGATCAGAGTGCACTGAACTTCTGCCGTAACTCTTCAAGTGCTCCTACTACAGTTTACATGACGTAATCGCAAGTAATGTCTGCAGCAATAGTCATGTATTAAATGAATCATTAAGATGAGCTTATGCTTCCTTTTTTATTCTGTCTACTAGATAGTTATTTAAGTATTTATTCATTTTAGCTTTATATAGTTATAATAATCTTTTACTAACTTACTATAAGTCTTTTACTAACGACTAGAAAATTTTTAAAAGCTTGAAACTTTTTCTTTCAATGCCATTATTCCCATAAAACTTCAATTCAAACATAATACAACTCAAAATATGACTTTATTAAAAATGTTGGAAACGGAATATCAGATACAATGCTCTTTCTGAATTCTGAATCAATCAATACAATTGCTTCTGAAAGCTTAACTAAAAAATGCCTAATTTTGAGTTTATGTTATACTGCTGGCAGATTTTTCTATTTGATCTTTAATAGGATCAAATACCTGTTTTACCTTCTGTAATGTACTGGTATAGTCGTATATATAAATGTTCTACATTAAATCAGTATATATCCCTGTTAACATAAAACAAATTTATGCATTATTGATTAATATTAACAATTTTATATTTTGTGTTTCTGTTGTTTATTGAGTTTATTAAATTTGTGGATGTTCATAACGAACTTCATAATACACATATTTATTGTTTTTGATTTGGAGAAACTATTTATTTTTTTTATAGTAAAATTATTTAGGCTATGATATTAATTAATTATCTGTAGTTCTTCCTTTTTGTACTTCATTATCTAATAAAAGCTTATCATTATATTAGTATTTTAAATTCATTATATCCTTTCATCATCAATTGCATTTTATAATTTATTGTTGTACAGTAATCTCTATTACAGTATTTTGCTACTTTGTGTTCATACTATAATAACTAGTCACCCTCTTAAACAAATCTATGGTGCCTATTAGCATTGTCAATGCTTTTCCATATATAGGAAATGCAGGAATAGTTCTATATATATTTTATATTTCATATTGGCATAATAGTTCCGATAACCTCATGACTAACATCTAAGGCAGTTTTATGGTTTTAAAAAATATTTACTTGATATTTTTTCCATTTTTTGTGCGAATTAGCAAGTTTGATTTTTTCGTTAATTTTTCAATCAGTAATTGTGAATGAAATCCTTCTATATTCGCAAAAACAAGAGGCAACAAAGCCAATAACTCTTTAATAGTTCCGATAACGTCTAATAGATGTCGCTGCTTCAATAACGTTTAAGGCAGTTTTATTTATGGTTTTAAAACATATTTACTTGGCATTTTTTTCCATTTTTTTGTGCGAATTAGCAAGTCTGATTTTTTCGTTAATTTTTCAATCAGTAATTGTGAATGAAATACTTCTATATTCGCAAAAAATAGGCAATGAAGCCAATAACTCTTTAATAGTTCCGATAACGGATTCGATAACGTTGGCAGCGCCACATGACTAGCATCTAAGGCATTTTTATGGTTTTAAAACATATTTACTTTGAATTTTTTCCATTTTTTTGTCCGAATTAGCAAGTCTGATTTTTTCGTTAATTTTTCAATCAGTAATTGTGAATGAAATACTTCTATATTCCCAAAAAATAGGCAACGAAGCCAATAACTGTTTAATAGTTCCGATAACCGATTCGATAACGTAGGCAGCGCCACATGACTAACATCTAAGCCAGTTTTATTGTTTTAAAACATATTTACTTGACATTTTTTCCATTTTTTTGTGCGAATTAGCAAGTCCGATTTTTTCGTTTATTTTTCAATCAGTAATTGTGAATGAAATACTTCTTTATTCGCAAAAAATAGGCAACGAAGCCAATAACTCTTTAATAGTTCCGATAACGTCTAATAGATGTCGCTGCTTCAATAACGTTTAAGGCAGTTTTATTTATGGTTTTAAAACATATTTACTTGGCATTTTTTTCCATTTTTTTGTCCGAATTAGCAAGTCCGATTTTTTCGTTAATTTTTCAATCAGTAATTGTGAATGAAATACTTCTATATTCGCAAAAAATAGGCAATGAAGCCAATAACTCTTTAATAGTTCCGATAACGGATTCGATAACGTTGGCAGCGCCACATGACTAGCATCTAAGGCATTTTTATGGTTTTAAAACATATTTACTTTGAATTTTTTCCATTTTTTTGTCCGAATTAGCAAGTCCGATTTTTTCGTTAATTTTTCAATCAGTAATTGTGAATGAAATACTTCTATATTCGCAAAAAATAGGCAATGAAGCCAATAACTCTTTAATAGTTCCGATAACGGATTCGATAACGTTGGTAGCGCCACATGACTAGCATCTAAGGCATTTTATGGTTTTAAAACATATTTACTTTGAATTTTTTCCATTTTTTTGTCCGAATTAGCAAGTCCGATTTTTTCGTTAATTTTTCAATTAGTAATTGTGAATGAAATACTTCTATATTCGCAATAAATAGGCAACGAAGCCAATAACTGTTTATTAGTTCCGATAACTGATTCGATAACTTAGATAGCAGCACATGAATAACATCTAAGCCAGTTTTATTGTTTTAAAACATATTTACTTGACATTTTTTCCATTTTTTTGTGCGAATTAGCAAGTCCGATTTTTTCGTTAATTTTTCAATCAGTAATTGTGAATGAAATACTTCTATATTCGCAAAAAATAGGCAACGAAGCCAATAACTCTTTAATAGTTCCGATAACGTCTAATAGATGTCGTTGCTTCAATAAGTTCTAAGGCAGTTTTATTGTTTTAAAACATATTTACTTGGAATTGTTTTGTTAATTTTTCAATCAGTAATTGGGAACGAAAACGCCTCGGCCTTCAGCTCTTATTGAAATCATGTCGAAGTGCTATTTGGTTATTGGCGAGTGAAACGATGAAGGAGTTATTCCAATAACGAGCTCGTTCTGGTAACACGTTATCACAGTAACCGTTATTTTCCAATAACACGTTATTTTAGACTGTTACGTTATTTCGGCCCCACCACTACAGTGCACTGAGGTCACATTTCACTCACTGCAGTGAGGGGAGGGGGAGGGGTCAGGTCTCAATAGGTGGGTCTGTTTCAAGGACTACATTTGTTTATTTCTATTTAAACCTTGGTGTTCCTACTAATTTGATATTAAACATTTTATAGGCTAATTTTTTCCTTGGTTTGATGTTAACCTTGAAACATAATTTTCTTCCTCAGTTTTTTTCAGGCTGCCCATATTATTTGATATTTGGAAATTTTAATCATTTAATATTTTCTTGTAACAGTATTTTAACTGGGTTTATTTAAATAAATATCTGAAACTGAAATTGTATTTGTATATGTGTGTGTGTGTATATATATATATATATATATATATATATATATATATATATATATATATATATATATATATATATATATATATAATATGTATTGGTACTAGATATATGAATCCATTTATATCCAGTATTTTCATCATTAAATGTAAATGGTCATATATATCATCATTAAAGGTAAATGGTATCAATATATATATATATATATATATATATATATATATATATATATATATATATATATATATATATATATATATATATATATATATATATATATATATATATATATATATATATATATATATATATATATATATATATATATATATATATATATATATATACATATATATATGCGCATTAGAGTTTGATACCATTTACCTTTAATAAACTAATGGTAGTTTTTGAAGTTTGCATTTATCATTTTATTCATTTGAATGTCTTTTACCTTGATTTTTAGCTTTTCACATAGAAATATTTTTCATAGAATGAAATCACGTTGAAAATCTATAAATTTATTATTAAACTGTTTGGTTTTACAAAGAATTAATATGACTGGATGGTTATTTGTTAAACTTAATCACATAATTTTAATTATAGAATCTTGAGATTTGAATTTTTTAATAAATGCTTTTTATTTCAAGGTGCTCTACTAAATTAAAAAATTGTAATGATTGTTTTCTGTTTAAAGAAATACTATCTCTTGAATTAACAATATTTGTTTTATTTTCCTTTTGCCTTACGACACCAGAAAAACAAAATGTAGGGAATGTATAATATTTCATATTTCATTACTATCAAGTAAGATTTTTGATTTTTTTTTTATGTGATTAATAAGTAAGCAATTTTTATTGTGTAGTGACTGGACTATTATTATATAAATTAATTTTTTCAGAACGACAGAGGAAAAAAGGGGAAATTAATGCCTGCCATAAAAATTGTTGAAACAATGCTAATTACATTATAAAGTACTATTTTTTGGGCTATTAAATTCTAATATAAATTGGAACACTCTGTTTGAAGTATTACTGCTATCCCGTTGTGGCAGAGAGTATTTCATATCAGTGAGGAAAAACCAGTACTTGCTTCGAATTTTCACGAATTGAACAATTATTATAAATACTAAAAAAGTTGATCGTCTTCGCCGCCGCTTGGTATATTTGCCGTGAAGATGGCCTACATTGTAGGCCGAAACGTCGGCACACAATAAATAAGTATACACTTATTTAGGTGTTTTTATTGACTGCACCCCCAACTATTTCTTCCTTACATTATATTATAAATACTGTGAGGAGTCAGTACCTATTATTCATTCATTAATCAATACAGTGTCAATAAAAAAATAATCTCAAAATTAGAATTATAAATTTATGAAAATTAGGGAATTAAGAAAGAAAATGAAAACAAAGTTATTTAATTTTATGATTTTTTCTAAAGAGTTTATTAAAAAAACAACACACACACACACAAACAAAACATTAAAACATCACTTCCAGACGAAGATTTCTTATTGAAATGAAAAAGTTTTTATATTTTATTATGAGGTTTACCACTTCTACATTCAATTGTTCTATTTTAACTAATTAAGTTTAAAAACCTGTTTACATTATGTCTAGACAGGTTTATTGAATTAGTATTTACAGCAAAAGTTTGACTTAATTGAAATATATCACAGGTGTAATTAAAAATGAAATTCCTATGTTCAACAGTCAGTCATTAAAAATAAGTTCCACTATATAATTGGAATCTTTAATTTTCAACCATGGGCAAAATTTTGCCTGTTAACTAAATTTGCTACTCATTACATTTTTTTAAAAATCACATTTTAGAAATAAAACAAAAATGAAATTAATAAAATACCTGTACTTATTGTTAATGAAAACATTTATTATATAATTCTAACAAATTAAAACTAGGATTACATTTATAAAAATAATGAAATTGAAATTTTATTTACTATGTAGTTTTCTTCAATAATTCAAAAATAAATTTAAAACTTGTTTTTTTTATGGTTATTACTTTCTAGTTCCTTTCCATTGTTTTAATGGCTTTCACAAACTTCCAAATATCATCTGCTACTAGTTTTGGTTCTTCATATGCTGAAAAGTGTCCACCTTTCGGAAAGTGGCTGATTTGGACTATATTTTGGTAGGCACCATCCAGTACAAATTTTGGATAATATAATAATTCATTCTTAAACCAGGCACATGCACTTGGCACAGTGTTCATATTCCTGAAAATGAATTGTCAAATTAATAATTTTTATATATTACTTCAAAATCTGTGAACAATATATACAGAGATGACTCATTTTATCTATGTGCCATGAACAAGTCAAGTAGATGCCATGATAAAAGTGATCAAAACACTTTAGCAAAATATATAGGAATCCTTTTTGTCATCATTGACAAGTTTAACAAAATAATAGTAATATTTAGATGCATTTTTGAATTGCTCTTAAATTAGCATTTTAATATTTATGTTTGACCATTCCTAAAATCTGTTTTCTACAATAAATAACTAACAAACTTCTGGCTCTGATAAAACAAAGGAGTTGGAAGGAAACTATAGTAATATATTAAGGAATATGTTTCAATCAACTTAACTACCTTATTTGCTCCTTCAGAAGAAAAACAATGTAGTAAGAATACTAAAATAACAGCTTCATTTCTGACTTTGTGTATAAAATTTCCAGAATATTAATAATAATTATTAATGAGCTGTGTTCACCCCATTTGGCGTTCTTTTTGTAAATAAATTATTACAATCCTTAAAAAATAGGTAAAGTGTGAAATATATCTTAAAATAGCACACTACACTCTCTAGCGGTTGTTTGGGGCAACTAACGCTTCAATTAATTGACATAATCACAATCAGAGCGCGATATAAGGGTACTCTCTTCACATGTGGCACTATTTTTTAATCTCGGGTTCAGCATGCAGTTAAAAAAAGCAATTACATGTTCATCGCTTATACTTCCAGCTATCCAGCTTAATTTTAGTGAATCTCGTTCTTGACCAGTTCTCTACTTTCCGTTGCATTATTCTATTCATGTTTTTTACAAGTAATGCCCGTTTCACCAGAAAATAAGTGTGAATTCCCTTGGAAGATTTCTAGACCACAGGAACCCCAGCTAGAAGGACGCTGCGAGCTTCTTTTGGTCGTTTGAGCGCGCTCAAGGGGGCAAAGAGGTTTTATCAGCAAAGCTGCCCAGCCTGCATCTTGGGTGAGTAACTTTTATTTCAATGGTTTAGGCTTCTTCATATTATTTCTCTATTGTTGCGAACTCTTTTCAAATTACACCATACAGTCTACACCCAGAGCGAGATTTGATTCAGACGAAATCTACGCTTCCTTTTAAGAAATTTAAAACTGAACACACGAGCTTTGTCTCAACAAGCTGTAACGAAAACACTTGAAACTAAAATTATATTATTTGAATGAACATTGCATGTAGATCCTACTATGTGGATATAATCCGATATCTTGGTATAGTTTCTAATCATACTAGGATTGTTACTTTACTTTAATATAAAAGTCTTATTATGTTCTTTTTAATTTAAAAAAATAGCTTTGAATTGTGCCACTATCCAAATCGGTGAGCGATATGACTTGTTCCATCCCCTTTTGGTAATATGTACTGTGCTCGAATAGTCAAGAATATTCTTGAAACCTGTGGCTCCCTTCATAATAAATATTATTCTACATAATATTTGAATATAAATAAAATCTGATGTAATATTTAATATAAACTTACTTTTCAATTCCTATGTAGGTTAGATTAAAATTTTCACTGTAAAGCCTCATTGATGTTGTAATGCTTTTAGTAAGCCAATACAGCATGATATTGTCAATAAGTTCTTCTTTATTTAAATTATTAAGACCACCATTTGGTAGAGATCTCCAGTTTTTGTTGGTCCATGTTGAAAATTTTTCCAAAATATATGCTGCCAATCCTATCGGAGAATCATTTAGGGCGACACCTAATTGAAAACAATCATAATTTCATCTAATTAGCTGTTTCTGAAATTTTACAATTGTGAAATCCACATATACCATTAATTTATGATTTAATAGACTAGTATAAATTTTAAATACAACAATTTATTTGTAGAGAAATATTAGAATTCTAAACGATTAGATTAAGATAAGAATATCTTTCTTACCAACTGTATCAGGTTTTGTCGCATGAATGTGAAGGTATCCACCTTCTAAGAAAAAAAATTCAGTGAACTGCTTTGTATATTGCTCTCGCAATGTCTCCTCGACAAAAAAACTTGGAAATGAGTAAGCAATAAGTGTGCGGACCCTTGCCTGCCAAGTACTTGCCATGCAGAATGTCGAATGATAGCCAAGAACCCTGTAGAACCCAAAAATGTTAGTAAATTAAATTAGTTTTAAATATTTATCCACTTTTATGAGAGGTGTTCAATTTTTTCATTTGTTTATTTTTTTCTAATAATTCCAGTAGGAACTGGTTTGAAGTAAACAAGGGTAAAAGTTTAAAGTTCAATAATTTGAATTAACTTGAGAATCAAGGAATAATTTTAAAACAATGGGAAATAATTTATTTGAAGTTTGAACTAAAAATATTATCAATCAAAGATCAAAATTCTTTATCTATCTCTTTTTTAGTCCATTGGCAATATTTTCTTCTATTTCAGTATTTTATCAGTTTGCCACAAGAATACAATAAGTATTCTTTTCATCCTTATAAAAAATATTAAGTACTGTCAAAAATAAAATAAACTTTTGGAATTTATTCATTCTAGGAAAAACTAGAAATAGTAAATTGAACTAAAGATAAAAAAGTTAAAATGGGCTTACTTGTTAGGATTTAAAATAGCCATAGCATTGCCTATCATGGAGCCCCAATCTCCTCCATGTACATAGTATTTATGATGACCGAGCCTTGACATAAGTTCATCTAACAAAACTGCGATTTGTGCTGTTCCTAAGCCAGGTTTAGAAGCACCTTGTGAAAATGTGTAGCCAGGAAGGGAAGGAATAATTATTTCGAACAAAAAATCAGAATCTGGTCGAGGTGTTATTAACATTGGGATCAAGTTGTAGAACTCCCTGACTGCACCTGGCCATCCGTGCAAGATAATCAATGGCAAAATTTGTTTCCCTGCAGAATATTACAAAAATAAAAGGTACTTAAATTTAATTATAATACATTAAAATTAAAACAAATTTCTATGATAAATTATGCACTAAGAATTAAGACATGACTCATTTTTTGATTCTTTCAGATTGTTTGGCCTATAAAATGCTGACAGAGTTATCTTTGGGCCAATGTGTTTGATACAAAAATTTTGCATTTAAAATAAACTTAATAACTTGTCGAAGAAATATATCATAACTGATTTCAAAGGTAAGTATCCAGAATATAATTTAAGAATATGCCTTAAGATGAAATGTATAGTTGAAGTAATTCCGCTTTATGTAAATATTTGTATATTAATTATTGTATTATATATAGACAAGATTGTAAAATAACCGTTAAGATCATGTTGGGATGTGCCCCTTGTCGTTGTTTGTTTATTTAACGTCAATTTTATGCTGCTATGGGTAATCGGACGATGCTACACTTCACGCTTAACCGCCAGGTTTTTCCACTATTAGGGGTACCCACTTTATAGAGGCTGCATGAGCCGCAGGAGTGTCTCCAGGTTATATAGGATACATCCCTGGTTAAATAAATTATCTGCCACAGCCGAGTTTGAACCCAGGATTTTCGTCACGGCACTTAATTAATTACTAAAACATACTGGTCAAAAGGATTCAAGGATAATAAAAATGGACATATCCACTGAAATCTGAACATCAAAAATTTATGTAATTATAATGCTTCCTTTACTGCATGAAAGAGGGTAAAATCTGAAAAGAGGATTTTTCACTATGAGTACTGTAACTCAATTACCATTAGTTAGGCCTTAAAACACAGTGTTACGGCCGCTCAGTTTGTAATTACAAATAATTTGTATGTTTATGCTTAATATTTTAGTTTTCAAATATTTTACATTTGTATTAATTTAATTTCAATTAAAATAAATTATTTATAAAATTACGCAATGTAATAGTTTATATTTTTGTTTATAATAGTGAATTTACAGGAAACAGCTGTGGCAATTTCTTTTGTTGTTATTAGCCAAAGTCGCTAATTCCATTATTGGCTTCGATAGCGACCCCAGAGACTCTATTCAACATCACTGTTGTCTTGGCCAGCGTAACGTTAGGATCTACTTTACAGCAGTCAGTCAGTATTGATTTTTTTTTTTCATGTGTGTCGATCTTTTAAATTACTCTGAAGCTACAGGTAGTTTACGAACCGGTATTGAATTCTTCGTATACTGAAGGCAGCAGGGAACTCTTAATCGAGAAACCCCCTGAAGAAAAATAATTATTGACCCAGGGTTTCATAGGCATTTTTTTAAATTCTTAATTACGCAATTAAATAGCCACGTTATGAGCTCATTCAAAAATTATTATTTACTTATTTTATTTGAAAAGAAAAGATATGACCAGGACCAGGAATCGAACTTGGGTTTCCCACCTATTCGTGGTGATGCTTAACCATCTCAGCCATCCTGGTTCGCCTCTCGTTCAGTCATATCCCTTCTTTTCACTGATCCAATAATAAAAGTAATGTTCAATTAACATTCTTCCCTTATATACATCGCAAATTGCGAGAACACGGAGATATAGGATCAGTGAAAAGAAGGGATATGACTGACCGAGAAGCGAACCAGGATGGCTATCTCTCGGTTAATCACCACCACGGATAGGTGAGAGACCCGGGTTCAAGTCCCGGTCCTGATCATATCTTTTCATTCCAAATAAAATATTTAAAAAATTGTATCATATAACTAAAATAAAATAAATTATAACATTATTTACTTAGTTTCATATTCAAATAATTTGGTTATTAAATTCGTTCATTGCACTTAACTGACATGATAATGTATTTTCCATTTTCATGTTTATTTTGATCTAATTTGCATATTTATATTTTTTATATTGTACTAACTGAAATTTAATTACATTTGTACAAAACCAAAAGGGTTTAAATTTTGTTTATTCTTTAATTATTCATTTTAGGAAGCAACAATAATTGTATTTTTATTTAATTAATTGTTTGTTTGTTTTTATTTGTAAGTAATTGGATATTTTATGTTTTATTTATCAGTAGAAGAGTTTCAAAAAGTAAGCATTTGTATTATTTCTGACATCCATTTATTCTATTTGATCTTACAACTCAAATATAACTTATCAGGTAATTTTCTGTAAAGAAAATTATTGATTCAGATTTAGGCAGCAGCCTACCAGAGATTTGTTCTGTAGGGAAAAGGTTGTCCAAGGGTGCAATTCCTGTTACCCTTATGGCGCCCTAACACACAGTAAGTTGAGATAACAATAAAATAAATGTTTTAAAGATTCCTCAGTCACAAAGGAAATAAAAAAGGAAAGATTTAGAAGCTCTTAATAATATCATGGTATGTTTTAAAAGAGCCCATTTCTTATAAAGTACAAAAATTAAAGAATAGCAATAAAAGAATACCCTTAATTTTTACTATTAAAACAATCTTTTTAAAAAAGAATGTCTTAATGAATTAAAAAAAAGATAATAATAATATGTAACTGCGGAACATAACTATTGTTAAAATATTACTGATGGATGTGGAAAATGAAAATACCTTTTGCTGCAATAGAATCTGGTTTTGCATGTAGAAAGTGAATATTTAAACCACCAATTTGGGTCGTGAACTGAGGGAAACCATTGAGGTAAGTCTCTCTTTCTGTCCAGTTATACTCCTTCCTCCAAAATTGAAGAATATCTTTTAGATAATCAGTGTTAATGCCATATTGAAAACCAATGCCTTCAAGAGGGGGAGTGAATGCCCGCACCTTATCTAATTTCTCTTTAAGCTCCTTTAGCTCCTGCAATTATGGATTAAAGATATCAATTGCAAATTATGATTTATAACATTCCTATAATATCCTAGAATGAATTAATGAGGTAATTAATAACAATAGACTTACTGAGGATGGGAATCTGATTTTAAATGGTCTAATTGTTTGATCATCATCTTCAACCTGACTAGGTCCCCAATATTGTAATGTTAATTTTGGTATTTCTTTGGTTCCATGAAATTTTGTTTGTAAATATATTGCTACAACTGCCAGAACTATAGTCACTAATGTGAATTTCAGGAAACCCATTGCTAAAACAAAAATATTTAAGGTTACTATGCTATAGTAGCAAAATTTGAAATTTTTAGTACATGAAATAAAAACTAAGTAAATAAACAAAAACACTATACATTATAAAATATATTTATGAATCACATCTGTAAAATAGATATCAATATTAATAAGTTATTTTCCTCATATAATCCTTCCATTCCAAATCCCTTAGGAAAATATTATTTTAATCCTGTGGGATGTCAGATGAAATCAGTATTTGAGGATAAAACATGTGCAGGTTTTCTTAATAAATATAGTCCTCTTTCGAATCTGGGCTACAGATTTGAATCCTAAATTTTACTAATTATTATGTACTAATAAATTATCATAATAAGTTAAATAATAACCAATTCAAAAATTTTTTAAATGGATTAAATGGTTTAGTAACCACCAGAAATTATTACAAGTTCTTTTTATTGCATAATTACCAGGAATACACTTCAAAGTTAGTTTAAGAACCTATGTTCTACAGCATCATATGGGAGTTGTAGAGGGTTAAAAATTGTTGGAAATTTAGAGCATTCCTTTTTAATGAACTTTTATAAATTAGATAATGGACTTACAGGGAAGGAGATTTTTTCTTTCTAATAAGATTTCAATTAGTATTTCATAGTAAAAAATTAATGATTTTTATTTTTACAAAATTAATAATTTTCTTTTATTATCCTTTATACCAAAATCATCATATTCCAGTGAATTTAATTGCAATAGATACTAATTTGATAACTCGAGAAAATGAGCAAACACCTAGTAGGCCAACCGTAGAATATACACTTGCTCGGTTTCTTGCATTTTCATCTTTATTTTTCTTTGAAAATCTCAATCAATTTTTTCTTGAATGTACATGCAGTTTGTTAATTTATAGGTTTCGATTTAATATTTTTTTATTAACTAAATAAACTATTTTGGCATGAATATTGTTTAATCCTACTAATATTATAAATGTGAAAGTTTGTATGTTTGTCTCTCTTTCACGCAAAAAGTACTGAACGGATTTGGATGAAACTTTCACAGAATAACACATAGGCTACAGCAAGGGAGGATTTATGGGAGGGGGCACGGGCGCACGAGCCCCCCAGGCAGTATTTTGTGTTCTGTGGAGAATCTATTATAGTACACAATTAAAGGCAAATCAGGAACTTAGCATCTTGAAATTTGCAGATAGGTTCTTTGTATAATTTAAGAAAGAAATTTGGATAATCCCACTCCCAAGGGTTTCCTCTTTAATATAATTGGGGTCAATGATTGTATAGAATCCATCAGTTTTGATGTTAGACATCTGAAATTTTGGATGTTTGAGTAACTCATAGTTAAAAAAAAAATTATTTATTTAAAATGATATTTCACGAACTTATGTGGCTGACCAAATTCCATGCGAGCGAAGCCGCGGGCAAAAGCTAGTAAACTAATAAATATTTATGACATAGTGTTAAAAAGATGATTGATTTAAATTTCATAAAGCTCATTTTGAAGATAAACGTATTAATTTTGTATAAATATATATTATTAATTTAGTACTAATGAAATACCAATTGAAATCCATTATTACTTATAAAAGCATGCAAATATATTAAAGGAACACATCCTTACATACTTACTATATGGTTTTAAATTACATTTTTTGCTGAAGAATTAAGCTGTAGTGAAAAATTTGAAGTATCTTAGTTCTTTAAATGCAATTTTATTTAAAAAATCATTATTTGTTTTTACATAAGGTGAAGATTAGATAGTATTAATGAGCTTAGATTGGCCTTGGGCTGTACAACAAAGGCCTATTTTTTTTATAGACAATCTTAAAAATACAAAAAAAAATCTCACTGTTGAAATTAAAAAATAAATAATTTTTAGTCACAATGAATAAAAATGTCAATTTGTATCAGTTATAATTTATGACACAGATTTTAGACCTGAACAAAACTTTATTTAAATTGAATATAATTTAATTTTTTCAATAACATATTTAAATGTTGTTATTGTAATAAATATTGCCCGAACAAATTAAATGAAATATATATTTTTTTAATTGTATGGAAAATAAAATTTAAAAATATTGGTTCCATTGTAAAAAAATGAGACATTAAATTAAAAAACTACGAATTTAATTTTTTAAATTTTAAAGTATTGAATTAACTTAGGAATTGGACCATGATGGAAGCAATTTTAATGGTACAGCTTTACAGAAGAATCTAGGCTAACTAATAAAATGAAAATATTATTGTACTAGCTGTCCAAATTAAAATAAAAACAAAAAACATACTTACTTTAACTTGTATTCTATACAGTTCCTGAGATTTAATTTACCAAATTACAGTCTTGCCCTCTAGTTTGCAGTCTTTTAATAATTAAATATTTAATTTTTAACATACACTTAATTTAAGTAAATATTAAATTGCACAAAGTCTTGAATCAACCAACCAGGTAAGAATAGGCTACTCTGAAAAGAAAAATAATAATGTGATTTTAAAAGCTTTTAAAGAAATTATTATTTCATATTCATACCCAAGGCACTATATGTAACTAATATATGTGCTATCACCATATTACATATGTGCTATGTAAGGATGAACCATAAAGAGATCTTACAATTTCATTAATTCGTCAAACTTCTTTCAAATTATTTATTGTCTTGGTACCTCAATGGATACAAATTTTACAGCTTTTTCATAATTTCATAGGCTTTGAAAAAGAGTATTATATTTTCTTTTTGTTGAGAATGGAAAGCTGTCATGAAAATTTATTTTATAGAAATGTCTGGCATTTCTTTTTGATATTTACCACAATGCCCAATTGTTTTAGCTTCACTTTTTAATTTAATTTTCTTGAAAATTCACTAATAAAAAAATTATTATTTTTCAATACCAATAATAATAAAAATCTTTTAATTTTTAGCTATGATAAAATTTGGCTCATAAATAAGTAAGATAGAAAGGAGAAATATTTTTCCAAGTAGAACCAAAATTCTGGAAAAAAGATTTATACATTGTTTAGAAAGCTAATTGAATTTTATATTTAAAAATTATACAAATTATTTTTGACATGTAAAATTTCGCAGGTAGTAGAAGTGTTGTTACCAATAAATATTTTCATTACCTCTATACCATGATCCAAAATTATTTTTTAAAGAATTTGATATAATAATGTTTGATAGAAAATTCTAAGAATGTGATAAATAAATAAAACCTTATTCACAAAGCCCTTAAGTAACTTAAGGGCTTTTTGTTGGAATTTTTTCCACAGTCTTAACATTTATGTAAGGTCCCTTTTTACTTTTCAATATTAATAAAACCTTATTCATTTTTCTTAAAATGTTTTTAAATTATTTAAAGAAGTTTTTATTCTTATTATTTAATTTTTAGTAAGTAAAAATTGATAAAGTTACCTCGAAGACTAAGTTGAGGTGTGAGGAGTCCCAAACTACCCATACAGATTCTCAGTTGTCTACCAACTGAGAGATTTAACACAAGGTCAGACAATGAGTTTGTGATGCATTTTGTAGTAGGGACATTCGGGTTCAATTGAGAAACTCGATCACTGTCAGAACGCCATGATTCAGAAATAGTTAAGCCGAAAATAAATTCGTGAATTCCCGAAGTTTGGAAGATAAACAAAAACAAAAACCTTTGTTGTTGACTGCTTTATCTTATCGACTTGAAGAGATATCCTCATCCCCTCCTCTTAGTCTTCGGGCTTCCTCAGGTATAGAGGAAGGGAAAGAAAATGGAGGGTGGCTGGCTATACCTGCTGCTCCCTTACCTACAGCTGGACACCCCATATTTGTACAACTTACAACAGTATGCAAGTATACGTGAATATTATTCACAAAAACGACAACAAAATGAGCATATGTTGGTGACACAAATTACAAAATAATACAAACATGATATCATACCATGAGACAGAATGTGCCTAAATACATGAATTAGTAATCGTGAAACTAGCAAAACAAAAACTTATTACAATAACAAATACAGAAAACCGTATTTATTAAGAAAAATATGAGCTAAATAAATTGACGAACCCTTCCATTAAAAGTATGTTCGGGCTAGAGATTGGTAAAAGGTTTATTGTTGTTGTTTAAAGACGTAAAACCCTTAGCTGTTTTATAAAATGTTAACATTCGCTTTATGAAATGTTTGTATATATTATTGATCAGCAATATACACACAAAAAATCACTCACAAACACACTAAACTGGACGACTGAATCACTTATTTATTTACTTATTGAGTGAAGGGTAATTGAGCGATGGTTGACACTTCAAGTTGTTACAATAAGTTTTAACTGTTTATTCGGTTAATTTTTTACAAAAATTCAAATTATCATGAGCTTTAGTATGAAAAAGAGATTGTAATTATGGGAAAAGTGTATACTTCGCTAATCATTTCATCTCGATATGATTAACGTTTCTATATAGATATATAGATACGTTTGGCGATTTGAGAATTTATTGTTCTCATATTCATGCCCTAACAGTGAAAAAAAAACATGCTTTCAGTTAATTACAGTGAATAGTTTCGGATATTAAGATCTCGCACTAGTCTGAACGTAAAATTAACACCCATATATAACACATTATAATTATACAAAATTTAAATAAATTGTTAATGCATGGATTGTACTTACAAATTTATGTCTATGCTCCGCTGTACCACTCACTATGACTGCATTTGAACTGACACTACTGGAAACTGGGAGAGAAGCAGGTAGTAAAGGTTGGGTTTTATTGTATTTTGGGGAAATTTTCCAGACAGTCTGCGTTGGAATCTGCAGGTATAAAGTTTTGTACCATATAGTAAATACCATTACTATTATTGATTTAATGGTATATATAATTTATATATTGCCATTTTTCTAATAAGATTTATTAAATTTGAATAGCATGTTCAGCGTCTTCTTCAGGCATCTGGTCATATTGGATGGTAGCGAATTAACAAAGAAAATCTACAATATAATATAACAAAGGAAAGCATCCTTCACACATGGAACTTGAACTTAACAAGAAATGGATGCAATGAATAGAGAGAAGGACAAAAATGCAACAGTTGAGTTAGAGTTTTTTTTAGGAGGCTACAGAAACTGTACTCAACAGGAAACTAACAGCTCAACATCTGGCAATATAGCTGTAGGTAGAACATCTTTAGAGAATAGAAGGAAAAAAAGAATATGAAGTAGAATTTCTTTCGTGGTCCTAAGTTGTTAAATTTGTGTAATAATAACACAAGGGAACAAATTTTTATTAATTTTTTGTTGCATGGAGTTTTAGGCCTGTTGTTTACTAATTAGAGGTTGGTGATTACAAATCTAGCCTCAGTTTTTCTCCAGCACCTTTTGTTTTTGGCAAACAGCTGATAGACATATATTTGTACTAGTCACATTCAAACTTCAATTCAACTGAGTTGTTTAGTGAAAAAGTTTGTGCTCTTGTGTTAAATAACAATGTCCAAGTTAAGAAATATCTGTAGAAACGATCCAAACTATTTCTGTAACATTTGTGGTGAATATACATTCAAAAATTGTAGGCTAAGTGTGTCAGAGTTTATAACACAGGTATATTTTGATTACTTTGGATTCGCTTTGGACATCCGTGACAAGTACTGGATCCCTCATATGGTATGTAAAACATGTGTTGAGTCTTTGAGATTATGGGCAAATAAGAAAAGACCCCATTTTAAGTATCAAACACCAATGATTTGGCGGGAACCTAATAATCATCAAGATGATTGTTACTTTTGTGTGATTGATATTAATGGAATTAATAAAATAACCGGTCGAAATGGTCTTATCCAAAATTGTTATCTGTTACTCGACCAGTCTTGTTCTCTGGCGATGCACCAGTACCCCAAGCTTCTTCATCTGTACAAAATGATCATGATATAGAAAAACAAAACTATTCTTCAAGTGATGAAAGTCGGACAAGTGATTCTTACCCTGATTTTACTTCTGAGCCCCAGCTCTTTAATCAGGAAGACCTCAATGCATTAATCAGAGATCTTGGTCTTTCTAAAAAGACATCGGAGATTCTAGCTTCTCGATTAAAGCAAAGAAATCTTTTAACCCCAGAAACAAGAATTTCATACTATCGTAACCGAGAGGCAGAATTGCTGTCATTCTTTTCTAAAGATGACGACTTTGCTTTTTGTTCAGATGTTCCTGGTTTATTGAAAGCAATGGGAGTACAGAAGTATGATCCAAATGAATGGCGTTTATTTATTGACTCCTCTAAACGTAGCCTGAAATGTGTACTTATGCATAACGGCAATAAGCTGGGTTCGATACCGATTGCACATTCAACTACAGTCAAAGAAGAATATGCTACTGTAGCTTCTGTAATGGATAGAATCAAATACAACGAACAAAAGTGGTTGATAAGTGTTGATCTAAAAATGGTGAATTTTCTTCTTGGACAACAAGGTGGATATACAAAATATCCATGTTTTATTTGTTTATGGGACAGCAGAGCTAGGTCTGAGCACTGGATTAGAAAAGATTGGCCTTCCAGGCAATCTATGGTTCCGGGACAACTGAATGTAATAAATGAGCCCCTTGTGCCCACGGATCGAATAATACTGCCACCTTTGCATATCAAACTAGGGCTCATGAAACAATTTGTCAAAGCTTTGAACAAAGGTGGTGATTGCTATAAATACATCTCTAAGAAGTTCTTTAATTTGAGCCAAGAAAAAATTAAAAATGGAATTTTTGATGGTCCCCAAATAAGAAGGTTGATAAAGGATGAAAACTTTATTAGTTACATGACTGATATTGAAAAAAATGCCTGGAATGAATTCGTTTGGACTGCTCAAAATTTTCTGGGAAACAAAAAGGAAGAAAGCTATGCGGAGCATATTGAACTAATGTTGTTACACTTCCAGCAGCTTGGTTGTAATATGAGCATCAAAGTACACTTCCTCCACAGCCATTTGGACCGTTTCCCTGAAAATCTTGGTGATCTGAGTGAAGAACAAGGGGAACGGTTCCATCAGGACATTCGAACTATGGAGGAACGTTACCAAGGTCACTGGAATGGAACCGTGAACCGAATCAAGCCAGAAAATCTTACAAAAGAAATTTTTTTGATATGTAGTGGTAATTTTTTTAATAGTTTTCTTAATAAAAAATATTTTCATCTTAAAAAACAGTTTATAATTATAACCCCAAAAGTAAAGCTGATACAAACAAACTGACTTCAGATCTTAAATCAGCACCTCGAGGAAGTGGAATATTAGTCAAAATATTTCATGCAACAAAAATGTTGTTCCCTTGTGTAATAGTTATAATGTTCATATAATAATAATATTTTCAGACTAGATCTAACGACTCCAGACTCAAGCAATTTATTTTGTTGAAAATTATCTCTTTTTGGGGTTATTATGGATAATGGAATTCTGGGTTTATACCCTAACATCGTAATGAATTATTTTATTAAAATTATTGTGTGTGCTGATCATTAAAGCTAATTAAGATCGTAATAGTGTTCTCATGGCTGCATTTTTATTTTTCAAATTTCCAAAGTGGAAATGCTGAATTTATGGGATATTTCACACTGGAGGCAAAGAAAAAGGGCAAACTAAAAGGCAAACTTGTTGTTAGTACCTAACTGTAAAGCTGGTAATATAGTCGACCCTTGGGTACCAACTCCCGACAAGGTCCCACAAGCCGACCATCAAATATTAGAGTGTCAAGCCTATGTATATATAGTTATTTATTTGACAAGTGAGGAGCCGAAGGCGAGTGTGGTAATTAAACGAGGGTGTTATAAGCACTTTTCTCACGTGTTAAATATTACATTTTACCTGCAACCATTTAAAAATTAAGAAATTAAAGATGAACTTTAGATTTGTTTAAACTACACTAGCGCTATCTCTTACAATTTTCTTCTATTAATAATGCAAATTATAACTCTAGAACGGTTTACTCATTGAAACATTTATTTATTATTATTTAGAAAATAATATTCTGATAACTGATAATAATATTATGAATGGAGGAGTAAATTCTATCAATTCATCACTAGCTATTTCCATTTTTTATTTTGTTTGTGGTCTGATCACTGTTTTAATGCTAGGTCTCCAAATTTCTGATGTGTGAAAGTTCTAATACATTTAAGGTTATGTTAAATACTTCTATAAAATGCTTCAAAATAAATAAAATCTATCTTGACTTAAATATAAAATTGTTCTAAAATTATTTACTTTAACATTTTAGGAATATAAAATGAATAATATTATAATACCGCCATTTAACATTTAAAATAACAGAGTGCTGATTGTCAAATTCGATCTAGGTGGCTGTTACTTTTCCTTACTTGTGAGGGAAAGTGGGACTTTCCACACCAGTTTTAGTTGAGTAATGGATAGCATTACTCAATGGTTGCAGGAAAAGGGTATTTATTTAAAATGTGTTCTAAAATATCTGGTGAATAGACATTAGGAAGGTTATGTGTATTTTCAAATCCATGTAATAATAATAAATGGTAATAATGGCAGAACTGAATTGAAATGTAATGAGAGTATTTGAAGTTTAAATTAAATTGTGTATATATTCAGGAATTTAGTAATAATGCTGTAATCGTAACCCAAAACGGTTATTTTTTGTTTAGGTTGTAGAACTATTCTTGTAAATTTTCTCCTTTTATTGTTTGATATTTATTCTAGTTATGCCTGCAAATATATTTTACGTTTGTTGATGTTTTGAGTCAATATTTATTTGGAGATTACAATTTTTTAAATGTTATTTAATTGAAAAAAAATATATATAATACATTTTTTTTTTCGTGGGAGGTAATGCTATATATTACTATACTATATATTACGTATAACGATCTCAGGATGGCATCCCATTAGTATTTAAATATGTTCAGATCAAAGGATCTGACATTTCCCTGAGATCATAGATTGAGCAGTAAAGCCAATATAGCAGGTTTTATGAAATAAAAAATTACATTCCTGATCCTGTAAAACATTCGGACTTGGTATACGCGATAACATATCCGCTTGCGGAATGGACGATCCTTTTTTATAAATAATTTCATAATCGTAACTAGACAGTATTATTGCCCATCTTATTAAACGAGACGGTGCATTAACTGGTATATTTTTAGATTTTGAGAACAACGATTTTAATGTGGTTCATGAACAGTACAAATTTTAAAATGACGACCACACAAATATCTATGAAACTTTTTAACCCTAAAAAATGACTGCCAAGGATTGCTTATGAAGCTGACTGTCATTTTTTTGTGATCCATTTGAAGTAGTATAGTATTAGTACCGCTCCGACACTATATTGTGACGCATCGACAGTCAAATTCAACTGTTTAGCTGGATCATAAAATACCAGCAATGACTTTTCCGACAGACTATTTTTATTTTTTTTTTAAATGCAACCTTACATTCCACCGTCCAATTAAACTCTTCATCTTTTCTTAACAGCTTATACAAAGGTTCCAGAATATCTGGACACATTATTATAAAATGCTTATATAACGATAGCGTGGATAAAAACGACTTGACCTGCGTGACATTTGTCGGTTTGTTTGTTTGTTTGTTCATTTAACGTCACTTTTTGCTGCTATGGCTAATCGGACGATGCTACATTGGGAGCTCTAAATTTTGCCTATCCAGGTTTTATTAGGATAGGGATTTTTAACGAGTACCTGACATCGTACAGGCTCGGGACCCCCGTTTTACGTCCCTTCCGAAGGACGGCGTAACTAAGGATTTTTTACTCCCTTAAAAAAATCCTAGGGCCACCTGCCGGGCTACGAACCCGCGATCTTGGGATTAGTAGGACATTTGTCGGTATTGGAGTATTAATAATTTTTTTATCTTCTCCGTCTACGGCTGCTTGCCCGATGCAGATATATTAAACCCCAAAAATTCCAGAGATTCGACCCCAAAAAGACTCTTTTCCAAATTTATTTTTACGTTGAATTTTTACTAACTTTTTTATAATTATATAACTATAAGTTATAAATATATAACTTTTTAATAATTTTTAAAATTTTTTAAGCACCATTTTTTAAAATATTAATTTATTGATATTTACAACTGTAATAATATTACATCAAGTAAATTTGCTGATATGAACAAATGACATGAAAACAAAAAACACTTGTGGAGAAACTACCCATCGGTAGCACTCCAATAAAGTTCTATAGTAGAAGGTCTTGAGGTCATCTTCTTTTCAGACGCCTTGGAGGGTTATCAGGAATAGTATGGGAAGTAAGTTGAGAGACTAGCGGATTCAAGTGTGTATGGAGCTTGTCATGGAAGGATAGGTATCTAGTTTGGGCCAAATCAGCAACGTATGGGATATTAAGATCATGATGGATGAGTTCGTTTGTGACATAATAAGGAGCATAGAGGACTTTACGAAGGATTTTCGATTTTATGGATTGGATACGAAATGAATTGGATGGTTTAGTAGAGCCCTAAAGCTCAACTCTGTATGTTCAAATAGGTCTGATAACTGTCATGTAAATGAGTCTTTTGTAGTTATTGGGAGCTTAGAACGTTTGTCCAGTAAATGTTGAAGCAGGCGAAAACGTCGAGCAGCTTCTTGTATTTTCAATCTTGTATGAGTACTACATTTAACTTTTTTTGTTGCAATCTTTCCATGAAATTCACCCTATTAAAATATCGTCCAAGTAAGCTGGACAATTCGGAATGGTGGAATCATCACAAGAAGAACAGATCCTGCAAAAAAACGACTTACCCACCGAAGAAACAGGAAACAACTTATTTGTAACATATAACAAACTATATGTTTGTATCTCCGAAGCAGCTGAAGGCGATTCTCCGTCGTACGAAGGGCCAAAGTACCAGGCCACGACGGGATACAAACCATATTGCTGAAACAACTCACAAGAAGAGGGATAGCTCACTTGACCAATTTATACAACACGCGTCAGGTTATGATATTTTCCTGACAATTGGAAGAGAGCTTTTTCTTCTACCCAAACCGATGAAGGCAGGATCGCAGCCAGTAGACTATACGCCCATCAGCTTGCTTCCACATCTGGGCAAAGTCTTTGAGAAAATTGTTCTCAATTATCTCAAGACATATTGCTCAGAGATAGCCCTCATCCCACCGGCTAAACCACCTATTAGGCCGGCCTCTGCCTGGATCATCACCTGGCGAAGCTACATGCGGAAGTGAGCCTGTGTACCGCCCAGAATGAAGCGACCACTATAATCTCCAAAGACTGCACGGAAGCGTTCGACTCAGCGTTCTATAGCCTACTATGCAAGATACTACAGTATAACGAATTTCCGAAACTGCTCTACTCGGTCCTACGATCGTTTCTTCAATAGCGGACGACAGCAGTCCGTAACGGTGAAACATCATCGGAAGCCATCGAATTCACCTGTGGAGTACCTCAGGGGTCTGTGCTATCTCCAGTACTTTTCTCAATATGCACAGCTGAAACTGTTGGAGCAAACAAAAAAAGCTACTGTATCAGCCTATGCCGACGACATACCTATCTACAGCAGATTGATCAGCGCAGAGAGAGTGCTCTATAGCTATACGGAGGCGTTCTGTGAGAGCATCACACGGAATCTAGAGCGAATCAACATCACAGTGAATCCCAAAAAAGACTGATTGCATAATTTTCTCCTTTCAGGGGAAAAAGCGGCGCCATCTCCCTAAGGTCTACAGGGTAGTGGGACGACAAAACCGACCACCGTACAGCACAGTCTACTTAGGTGTCACCTTTGACCGGCACCTGAAACTAGCCTACCACTGCAGGAAGAAAATCAGGTCGCTTAGGACCAAGTCTTACAGACTCAATCATCTGCTTACATATCTTAACTCATCCCTCCGCCTCAAGACGGGATACAAACTGTACTCCTAAAACAATTACCAAGAAGATGTATAGCTCACCAGACGAACTTCTACATCTCCTGTCTCAGGCTAAGATATTCCCCTGAGGCATGGAAAAGAGCTATCCTCTTTCTGCTGCTGAAGCCAGGAAGAAATGGTAATCAGCCAGTCGACTACCGGCCTATTAGCTTACTTCTGCACATGAGCAAAGTTTTTGAGAAAATTATCCTTAATTATCTCAAAACCTTTTGCTCAGAAATAGCGTTAATCCCACCGGAACAGACCGGCTTCTGGCGAAGCTACATGCGGAAGTAAGCCAGAACACAGTTAAAAACGAGGCAACCACTTTGATATTCATAGACTGCACGGAAGCTTTTCATTCAGTGTCCCATAGTCTTCTATGTAAGACATTGCAGGACAATGAGTTTACCGAGCAGCTATATACTATCATAAGGTCCTTTTTGACACAACGTTCAATAAAGGTACGACTCGCCTAAGAGCTATCCAACCCCTTTCCACTTACATGTGGCGTACCACAAGGATTGTGATATCACCGATATTATTCTCAGTTTATACGGCGGAAATCGTTGTTGCCAAATAGAAAAAACCTACTGTGGCGGCGCATGCCGATGACATCGCCATCTACAGTAGCTCATTGAATGCAGATAGAGCTCGACGGAAGGCGGAGGTGGCCTGTGAGGAAATAACTAAAAACCTGAACGGATTGAATTTTACAGTTAATCCCCATAAGACCGACAGTATTGTTCTCTCCTTCCAAAAGAATAAGCGCCCTCTATCTAAGGTTTATAGAGAAGCAGGCAGAGGCTCACCCTCGACCGGCATTTGAGGTTATCCTAACATTGCAGTTATTCGACTGGCACTCCTTTAAGGGGCGCCTATGTTAAATAACATTTCACCAACAACTACAAAAGGCTCCAACATTTTCAACCGTATACTGAGGCGTATAGTAAGGCACAAATCTCTACAAAGTACAAAATCAGACATAATACACGAGACCTTCGGACTCCCGACGGTAACGGATTTAATCACACGGAGGCATATCATATTCTTTGATAGCTTTCAACATTGCAAGAACCCACTATTTAACACACTTGCATCGATCGACAGGCCGACCTCAGCGCTGGCAAACGCATGTACAGACACTCAACATGGACTGAGTAAACTACTAACTAACTCCAATCAGAAAGAACTAGTGAGCCCCATCACTAGACTCCTGGTCGTACCATTAAATTGTAATCCATAATATCCTTTCCATATTCCTCTCTTAAAATGCAGCTGGTATAGTAAAAGAGATGCCATGTGTCATATTAATATCTTATTGTCAAAAATTATGGTAATAAAAGCCAAGGGGCTAAGAAAAAAAAAATTCACTTCTCGTTGCTGCCGTACAAGTGAAACCGTGGGAACTACACACGGTCAGTTCGGTGTGTTCATTTTTAACTGTCATTTCTAATTGAATGCAACATTCGCATCCACACGCTCACTTCAGTGTGCCAGTTCAATGTGCTACCCCTTTGAAGCTCCAGTCCCTCTTATTGTGTTTTGTGTTATGTATTTAACATATTAAACACAATTTTATGTTTACATCATGTTTTTGGACGATGAATTGTTATTTCTATACAGTGCAGTGGCTTGTGTTATAGTGAAAAGCGGGGAATAAAGCAATGGCTTTTAAAATGAGTTAACTAGTCTCATATTAACATTTTGGAGGAGTTGCGATTTCATTCTAAAAACTGGCATAATTACATAAGGATGGGCGAGAAAACGTCCATTTCCAACAAGAATTTTATATGATTCCTCTCGTTTTTGTTTGTTATGATAGTTCTTTGAAGTAACTTTCCACAAACATTCCTGCTCTCTGAACAGTTCTATAAATTCTAAAAGGAAATCTTTGCCGCAACTAACCATATTACCACTCAGTAATAACAAACACACAAAACGAAGGAATACAGACGAGGTCTGGAAAAGCGATTGAAACACTCACTTTGGACTGTCGTCAGTTCGGTGTATCACACCGAAATGATGAATTTTCGTCAGTCCATCAGTTCACTTTTTCGATGTGAGCTCACATCAATTTAGCTTACCCACGGTCAGTTCGATGTGAACACACCAAACTGATCGTGTGTAACGGCCTTTATACTAAGTAATCCTTTTCAATAAATTCCATCTTGTGCAGGTTTGAGTATAAACCGCTCTCTGCGGATTCAGCCTAATGTAATGCCTTAAAATACCGAAAGGTAATAAAAGGCGTTTAGTTTGTATAGCAGCATTGCATATATTTATTATATTTGTAATTTTTATGTATTGTAAATAAATCTTGGAGGAATAAAAAATAAATAAATTCAATAACATTACATACTAATCCTTTACTGACGCGAACAACAGTAAACTTCTGTCCGTCCGGTTTGTTAATCAGTGTCAATGTATGTTTCACGGCTGTGCTGATCCTTCTATGATGAAATTTGATATGGATAATCTCAAGCCTGGGGAAGGACATAGGCTACTTTTTATCACACCGAAGGCGTGTTAAAAAGTAGCGAAGTTTATATAAAACTGTAACCAAATTGACTAACACACCCAGCGGTCAACGCACAGCAGAAACCACTGAACTTAGCATCTTGAAATTCGCAGATAGGTCTTTTGTATAGCTTGAATGAGCACTAAGAAAGGAATTTGGACAATTCCATCCCCAAGGTTACCCCCTTAATTTAAATAAAATGTTTTTTTTTTAATACCGCTTGTTATTGTATTTTAATGTTAAATTATAAATGTTGCCATTTTTATTATACCCGTGAGGTGTTTCATTTTTTTTTTATTAATCCACATTGTTAATAATTAAATTAACTAAAATTGTCATAAATACCGATGAACCGTGGTAAAATTACAATTAGTTGTAAAATTCAAATGTTTTTTTTTGTATTTGATTATTTTATTGAGTTGTACAACTGTAATACATACATCTAGTACAATTGCTATAAGAGTAAATAATACATGATAGGACATGTAGAGATACTACCCACTGGCAGCACTCTAAAAATTCAAATGTAATGAAGGTTTGTGTTTGGCACTTAGGTGCTTGGAAAGTCAGATAAAATAACTTAATGAATCATGAATTTTATTTCTCTATATAATTTTACTTTCAGCGGTCAATTAAACTACCACCAACAATACAATGGGAGTAAAATATCTATGATTATGCCGCCCTTCGGAACGGGCGTAAAATAAGGGTCCCGAGCCTGTGCGGTGTCAGGTACTCGTTAAAGGTACCAATCTTATTTATACATGGATAGACTAAATTTAGTATTATCACTGTAGCATTGTCTGATTAGCCATAGCAACATAAAGTGACGTTAAATGAATAAACAACAATATTCTTCCTTCCAATAAGAACATGGCCATGATACTGCCACACTCGCTCAAATGCTTAACTGGATTCATTGAAAAATTAAAATAAAAAGGAAAGAAAAATTATATTTACCGACTATTCGATAAAATTATGTTATATTTTACTCCAAACTAAATTTTTTTTTTTATTGCTATATTGATCCCAAGGAGTATTAAGTTAATGATGGATTATTTAGTTAGCCCAGTACAACATAATAGATCGTACAAAGGTCACAAGGAAAATTTTGAACACTAAACAAAACTCCTTAGAAGATAAGAAACACTTTCTTTCGAGTATTTATATATAGATAGACATGAAATTAATCATAACCTCGCCATGCAATCTGCTAATCTGAACACTCCTGAATTGCAGATACCGAATCCTTATATGTTATCATTTTTTGTATTATATAAGTATTAAAAAAATCGTGTAAGGAGATTATGTGTTCTATTAATCGGACACATGAACATTGTCTTCTTAACTTCATCTCATTTGCTCCTAGTGCTTCATACTTTTTGTTTTCAAAATAAATTAAGTATTTTTGTGCATTTTTTTTTTTTATGAAAGAACTGCTCCATATTTAACATCCATCATATAAAAATAAGTTTTTCTTTGTAAGAAAAGGTTCCAATACTAAACAATACATGGGCTCACAAAACGATAGTGAGCAGATCATTAGAGAGGATCTCCTTGTACTTTTGACAGGACCTCTTCATTTTCACGTTCATTTCAGGAAAAATTGAGAGAAGTATAGACTGACAATTTAGAAAACGGCCTGCACATAAGTCACTTCCGGTCCGGCCGTCCATAGAGAAACTTCGCCCTTCCCCTCGTCCTTGATACTATTCGTGATCTAGTTTGCTGTTACTGTAATATTTGTGCATTGTCTAGGAGTTATTATTGTTTTTTTGTGTTCGCCCCGGCTATCCATGGACATCATTTCGAACCTGTTATTGTTATTGCAGGTGATGTTTGGTTAGACTCCATCTCGAATTTTTAGAGTTAGCCGTTTACGACCCTCAGTCAATGGGAGGAACTCCTTCTCCCCCAATACACTTCCCTAGCCCCGCCTCCGATTACGCCATTTTCATTTTCTAGTTCATAACAACAAAGAATATCTGTGGCTATTTATTTGTTTAAACAGATTGGCTATAATGGTTACTGATTAAAGATTGTTCCTCTGAAGCCACTATTATTAATATGAATAATCACAATGGTGATGGGCAGCCATCACTAAAGAAAACAAATAAGTGAGATATCAAAGAGATGTTAAGAATTCTATTGTTATCAAGTTAGCAGGAGGAAAATCAATATTTTAATAATGGACATCTGATGGTACTCACTATCACTTTTGTTTGCTTTAGAACATTCTAAAACTGAATAAACAGAAGAAACCTCTTCACTAGGACAGTATTATTGTATTCCTTTCACCAACAATGTAGCTTTTCCCTTTTGTCTCTTCTCAAACATGAAAGTTCCAAAATATTCAATGAGAATTTTCGTTTTTCATCTTCGTCATTTTCATATGGATTCGGCATAGTATTGAGAGTACAATTTGTATTTTTTTTTGTTATTATTCCCAAGGACTATGATACATATAATTTTAAACTACCCCCCCCCCCAATTAGTTACAAAAGACTCATACACATGACTATTATAAGACCTATTTCAACTTATGGAATAGAGTATTGGAGCTCCAATAAGCTATCAAATTCCTGTCGTATTCAATCCTTATAATCCAAAATCCTTAATGCTCCTCACTCTGTTACAAATAAAGTCATCCTAACCTCAAGTGTCCCATTTATTGCTGATTTGGCTCGCACCCGGTATCAGTCTCTTCATGACAAACTTTATTTCCGCTCAAACCCACTAGTCTCAAACCTAGCTACTCTTCAATTCCCGATAATCCTCTGAAGTGTCTGAAAAGAAGATGGCTTCATGAATTTTTAAGTTGAATTTGTTATTTGATTACTAATACTCGGTACTTCCCTTTTGTCATTATGTTTCATTCATTATATTTACTTGTTGTATTGTTATAATACAGTTGTAAATTTCAATAAATCATTAAAAAAAACTCGTTTTCATTGTTTTATACCACAGAACTCATTCCCCTTTTCCTGAGCTCTTTTTTTGAACACCTGAAAAAAAAGCTAGAGGTTGGATTTCCAAAGGCTTCAGCTTCATTTATACTGATTTTTCTAAATTTTCTCTATAAAAATAAACATTTGTGGACGAGATATCAAGGAATCTCTTATCTTAAAAAGAGATAATCCCCTTTTGTAAATTGAGTTGACTCCTATTGAAAATCAAGTCGAAAAAAGCTTCTAGGTTTTTAAACTTTGAGATCCGTCTATATCAGCCCCTTTGATATCAGATCCCAGATTGACAAATTACTTCATTACATAAGACTGGTTTCGAATTGAAGCAGACAGAACTGTCAGTTGCTAAGACATAGTAGATGACAGGTTGTCTGATTGGTTTAAAAAATGTGTTCATTTGTTGACTAGGATATTACTTTAAGGGTTTTATTTAAGAAGAAAAATATATCTACAACCAGGAAAACAAGATAATGAAAGTTTAATATAAAAATAGAAATAT
Source organism: Arma custos (assembly GCA_037127475.1). NCBI lineage: Eukaryota > Metazoa > Arthropoda > Insecta > Hemiptera > Pentatomidae > Arma > Arma custos. The sequence continues at coordinate 29,789,701 of CM073764.1, read as the reverse complement.
GTAATAACAACAAATATTTTCTATTTATGAATATATTTAGTTTAGTTTTTATTTCTTGAGCAGTTTCAGGAAGTTCCAAATATCTGCAGATAGGATCTCAGGTTGTTCTAATGCTGCGAAGTGACCACCTTTTGGTTGGAGGTTGTAGGAAATTAAATTCGTAAATGCTTCCTCCAATACTTGACGTGGATATACAGAAATTTCATGTTTGAAATATATGCAAGCTGTTGGCACCTTTGTTGGAATTCTGTTGGTTCACAAAAAAAATAAAAAAATAAAGGAATCACAAAATTCTATGGATTAATGAGGGGAGTGCATGTTAGTAAAACTCTAAAATATAAACATTGCATAAAAATGATGTGAAATATTTTTAGTACAGAGCATTAATTTTCTTAAAAATTGGTGGAAAGAATGAACTTACTTAAATAATCCATTTATATCATCAGTGAAGTATTCTTTGTAAAATCTCATTGAAGTAGTTATGCTTTTGGTTAACCAGTAAATCATTATGTTATCGAGAAGATCAACTTTGTTCAGATTTTCAAGTCCTCCATCTGGAAGAGATCTCCATTCTTCATTAGTCCAAGTAGAAAATTTTTCGAGAATGTAAGCAGCCAATCCAACAGGCGAATCTGTCAAGGCAACTCCTGGGAGAGAAGTTTTTAAATTAAACAGAATTATTTGGATTTAATAAAATAAAGGTTTGCTAATATTGAAGCATATGAAACACATATAAAATTATCAATAATCTTATCTTATGACGCTCAAAATTGTTAAAGGGTTGGTTTAATTTTAGTATTAAAAAGGCTTTAAGTGTTGATTATGGATGCTCCCTGTATTTATAAATAGCCGCTGCTTTATGTATTAATTTTAACTGCATTGGAACATTGGAATCTAAAACATCTTATTTTTATTTTTAAAGAGAAAAGATAGGCCCTCAGCTGGGATTCGAACCCGGAACCTCAGTCTCTCCGTGACAGTGCCCTACCATTTGAGCCACCAAGGCCGCCTGCTGGCAGAGGACAAATCTTTTCTCTTATCCGATCCCATGTCCTCGTGTTCTCGCAATTTTTGCGATGAATACACTAGGACAAAAATTCTTTGAACATTCATCGTTCTATCTTTTCTCTTTAAAATAAAAATAGTAAAAAAATAAAAAAAATTGACCAATAATTATAAAACATCTTATGTTTGCTGTGTAGTAGTTTTTTTTCAAGTCACCAGAGAATCATGGCCCCATGGCACATCCAGCAGCATTTCAACCTTCCAAAATTTGGAATGGTTCCTAATTGCAACACCACTCCCAAACGTCTAATCACGACAAGATAATCTGGTATTCACCCAATAGTCATTCTATCCAACAATAGTATTTAAAACAAACCTTGGCGAACAAAACTTGTGAGAATCCAGATATAAATGCTTATGCTGCATTCCCATATTACAAAAAGTTCAAACCGAAATTAGCAGCAAACCAAAGTTCAGATAGCCAGATTTAGTAGTGTTTTTAAAAATTTATCGATAAAATGATTGCTTTCAACATCTCTAGTCCCATCTATTTCCCCAAATTAGAATTTTGTTTAGTTATAATTTTTTTGTTTCTATTACCATTTGTGCCAAATTTCGATCCCGTACACTCCAAATTGGGAATTTAGCAAATATATCATTTAGGATTACATTATCTTCAACTCTAATGACCCTCATTATTCTCCTTGGCTTCTTTCCTATCCTCATCACTTTTGTTTTATTATGGTTCATGGTCATATTTATAGCCAGCAATTCTTCTTTTAATCTGCTAACATTTTGCTGGAGGTTTCTGTCATTCTCAGAAAAAGTTATATCTGAGAGTTGAAGATAAAATCCTGGAACAAGTGGAAAACTTCAAATACCTGGGAGCGCACCTAAACGGAAATGGATAGATTGATTTGGAAGTGACCGAGAGAATCGGTGCCGTGGGCAGAATGTTTGAAGTGGTTAAAAGAGGATTTCTTAACCGAAGAGAAGTAGAAAAGGAAACAAAAGTAGCTCTATTTAAGTCAACATTCCTCCCTATCCTTACGTACTCTACAGAATCATGGGCAAACAAAGAAACACCAATCCAGAATACAAGCAGCAGAAATGAGATTTCTCAGGAAGATAGAGGGCAAAACAAAAAGAGACAGAGTCCGGAACACCACTATAAGGTCAAACCTGAATGTTAAACCAGCTAATGAGCTAATGGAGGAAAAACAGACTGAAATGGCTAGGACACCTCCTGTGGATGGATCCTAACAGAATTGCTAACGAAACCTACCGAGCCAAAGTGGAGGGATAACGAGGAAGAGGATGACCTAGGAGGAGGTGGGAAGAAGAGGTGAGGAAGGACCTTGAGAACAGAGGACTCCATTGGAGCGGAAGAGCACAGTTGGTGGAAGACCGACAGAGCTGGAGAAGGCTGTTCAGAATTCCTCCTCACATTGCTTAAGCTGTAAAGAGGATTGATTATGATGAAGCTTACATTAATTTTTTTCACTGCCACTAGACACCACAAAAAAAAATTATCTCTGTAAATTCTGTTTGTTTAATATTTAACCATAAAATAACCTTCAATAACCATGGAAAAGTTAGAAATTATTAGATAATTTTTACATTGAAAATATCAAGTACGAGGGTGGTCTGAAAAGTTGTCCGCACGTTGGGTGCCGTGTTTGCCAAAAATGTGTTCGAATGAGAATTTTCAACGCTCTGTTGGCACAGTATAGGCACAATAAATCCGTTTTGGCGCCGATTGATTACTGTAGATGAAACTTAGGTACACCATCATACACCCGATACAAAATACAGTCCAAACATTGGGCTGCAAATGGTAACCAGCTCCAAAAAAAGCAAAAACTGTTTTCTCGGCTGGGAAAGTGATGGCGTCTGTTTTTTGGGATAGTTATGGAGTTATTTTAATCGATTATCTTCAAAAAGGAAAAACCATTAAAGGAGCATACTGTGCATTATTACTTGAGAAGCTGAAGGCAGAACTTGCGGAAAAATGGCCACATTTGTGGAAAAATAAAATCATGTTTCACCAAGACAATGCACCTCACATCTCACACCTCAGCGGCTGCCATGGCGAAAATCCACGAATTACAGTTTGAACTGCTTGACCATCTGCCTTACTCACCAGGTTCACCCCAAGCGACTTCCCTCATCCCCTCATCTAAAACTTGCGCTCAGAGGACAGAGATTTTCGTCAAATGAAGAGGCAATCACCTTCGTGAACAATTATACTATTTTGCAGAGAAAAACAACTAGTACTTTTTGGACGGGTTACAGAGATGGGAGCATCGCTGGGAGAAGTGTGCAGGGTTACAAGGAGACTATGTTGAAAAATAAAAACAAAATTTCAGAAAAAATGTCTTGTATTTTTGTTAGGTCGGAAACTTTTCAAACTACCCTCGTAGTTTGGTTCTCATGAAATAAAAATTCCAAATTCCCCAAATTTTTTTTCAACTTTGATTTTTCACTCAAAAAGCAAAAAGGATTTGCCTTTCAAAAAAGGCAAAAACCACCTCTAATTCAAGTTTGCATATTTTGTTGATTGCTTCCTTAATGATAAAAGAGGGCAAAGGAGTGGTTGCTAAAAACTAAAAAAAAAAAGTAAGAATAAAAACCATAACATAATTATTACGTAGACTCTGTTGTTCAATTAGTCATATCAGCATAAAGTGATATTAGATGAATAAAAAAACAACTTACATATCATTAATTAGTAAATAGAAGGCACTAAACTAAATAAATACAAAAGGAGTAAATTTCCAAAGTTTTATAAGCTCTATGGTTTAAATTTGTGATTGTGATTTATTATTTTGGGTTAATGGATTCGGAAAGAGAATAACATAAAAAAATCAAAAGAGCAAAGAAACTAACAAAAGTACTAAAAAAAAAAATTATAATAGAAACAATTTAACATATTTTTACCACACAAAGTAGGTTCAATGATTAACATTTAGCAACTATTTATTTATCATTCTGTTCCTGTGAGCACTGAAATGATAAATAATTTGTCAGTCTTGAAGAGAAGTAATAGTTGTGAACTAGTTGAAAGTGTGACAAATTAGTAATGGATGAAAGGATGAAAGCTCACTGGAGTAAATGCCTCAATAAAACTGAGTTTCACATTACATCAGTTATCAGTTCTACCTTTTTAATTCTTGAAATTACAAAGATTACTGCAATACATGCATATGCAAAATTAAATAAAAGTAACCAGTTTTGAAGAACCCACAACATTGTAAGAATATAAAATTGTTCATCTATTAGCAACAAAAGTGTTAAATAAAGAGTAAAAGGTAATAGAGTGCAGGGAAACAACAGTACGAGTTATAACGATACAAGCAAAGAATTTATTATGATATAAACACTTGACAAGACACTTCACACAAAATGGCAGATGCAGTCCACACAACAAACCGACGCTAACAGAGAGACTAAACACAACAAAGGCTGTTGGTGCCAAGACACTGTGGTGCACAGCCAACATGATCTCAACTGCCACTACAGTGTTATCTGTCTATATTACAATATATACATCAGAGGAATTACTTCAACACACCCTCCTAATTCCGCATAACAAAATACAAATAAAATACATAAAAGGAATTATTACAGCAAGCCTTCCTAACTCACATTACACAATATAAATAAAATAAATGCAACTAATTACTTTAACAACCTAATTCCAAATAAAACAAATACAGGGAATTACTGAAACAGAATTACTTTAAAATCCTGATTACAAAACAAATACAAAGAATTCCACATTACACAACTCAAATACAATTAATATCCTAATTCCATATATACATGTTCACTTTCACAGATTTATACCTAAAGTCCAATTCCAGTCCTTTATTATAACAATTTATTCCAATTTCGGTGTAGACCTCAATATTTTTTTTCTTACTTTCCACATTAAAATATTAACATCATCTTTATTACTAGAACTTCTAATTATTTTGAAAACACTATGATAGTTAATTTTGTCAACACTTTTCAAACTCTGACAATTGGCCTTTCTTTTGTTCTTATAAATGATATAAGGGAAACTCACAATTTCTTTATTAGACACTCTTGACATGTCTACTGATTCACAATGTACCGAAAATTCCTTATAAGAGCATATTCCCTTATCTCCTGTTGACTTTAAACTAGACCAATTAAACACAAGAAAATTATCTTCAACAGTGTCTTTCATCTTGTTAAATTTAACAACCGAATTTACCTCTTCTATCTGATTCCATACTTCTGAACTGTTCTTTATTTCCTTAATATTTAACTCTTTCATCTTGTTTAATAAATCTGGTTGGTTTGCTTTGACTTCTTTATTAACTTCTTCCAGATTTAACTCTTTACTAAAGTTTATTTCTTCCGAATAGTCTGTTCCATCTTGATGACTTATTTCTTCCAGATTTATACTTTCACTTAAGTTCATTTCTTCTAATTTGTCTATTTCTTCTACCTTTACTTCTTCACTATAGTTTGTTTCTTCCTTTGTATTAAATGTTTCTTCTGTATAACTAATTTCTTCAAGATTTATCTCCTCACTATGGTTTATTTCTTCTATAAAACTAGCTTCTTCTATCTTTACTTCTTCACAATAGTTTGTTTCTTCCTTTGTATTATATGTTTCTTCTGTATAACTAATTTCTTCAAGATTCTGTTGAAGTAATTCCTCTGATGTATATATTGTAATATAGACAGATAACACTGTAGTGGCAGTTGAGATCATGTTGGCTGTGCACCACAGTGTCTTGGCACCAACAGCCTTTGTTGTGTTTAATCTCTCTGTTAGCGTCGGTTAGTTGTGTGGACTGCATCTGCCATTTTGTGTGAAGTGTCTTGTCAAGTGTTTATATCATAATAAATTCTGTGCTTGTATCGTTATAACTCGTACTGTTGTTTCCCTGCACTCTATTACCTTTTACTCTTTATTTAACAGGTTATGGGCCCAGTGTAGGATTATGTGTACTTGTTATGTTTTGTTGACGGTAGAGCCGAATTTTGGGTTGGATATAAGTTTTGGGACAGACACTGGTGGTTAGTTATTTGTTTGGAAATAACTTTTTGGACACACGTTTTTGGTCAGTCAGTTTTACAAAACAATAGTTATTTGTTTGTTGATTTGAGTTTCAGTGTTACGCCATTTTGTTTAAGTTAGACGCTTACGGTCCGTGTTACAATGGCAAGTTCAAGTGTTCCGAATGTTACAGTTGAACTATTTGATGGATACAACTTTAGTATCTGGTACTCAAGAATTAAATTATTGTTGGCCGCTTGGGGCTTACTTAGATTTTTAAATGAAGAGCCCCCCACGACGGAGGAGGAACTTAAAATTTTTATAGATCAGGATGCAAAGGCCAAACTTATTATTGCTAGTAGTCTTTCGAACAATATTTATTCCACTGTTAAAGAGAAGGATACTGCAAAGGAATTAATGGAAGCCCTCTTAGCAACCTATGAAAAACGAGGTATGAAGTCTCTTGTCATGCTGCAATGAACTTGGAGAAACATGGTGTACAACAATGATCAACCTCTACTAGAGTTTTTTCAGAAGTTTGAATCCATGGCGTCTGATGTAAGAGTGGCTGGTGGAAAATTGGAACAAGAAGAGATAGTGAATCAGTTACTTGTTGCAATGCCATCAGAGTTTGATTCCGTGGTGTCAGTATTAGACATTGTGTACAATAAGGACAGATCAGGACTTAGTTTGGAATATGTGAAAAACTGCCTTTTGTCGGAGTATGAGAGAAATATGAGAAGGGAGGATGATCTATCACAGAATGTATTTGCAACCTACAGAACTAAAGGTAAATTCTGGAAATATGGGAATTCAAAGGTCACTAACCCCATAAAAACATCAAATGTTGTTTGCTATTACTGCAAAGGTCGAGGTCATGTTAAAAGTGTTTGCCCGAAATTAAAAAATAAGAATTCTGCTGCCACTTTCGATCATAAATTTGATAACGAATTTCACTTCACCGCCTATTTGGATAACAGTGCTGAAGCCCCTTGTTCATCAGAGATAGCTTGTTTTGTGATAGACTCTGGGGCCACTGCAAATGTTATTGGTATTGATAATATTTCTAAAGTTTGTGTAAAGATAGAAGAAGCTAGTTTTATAGAAGAAATAAACCATAGTGAGGAGATAAATCTTGAAGAAATTATTTATACAGAAGAAACATATAATACAAAGGAAGAAACAAACTATAGTGAAGAAGTAAAGGTAGAAGAAATGAACTTAAGTGAAAGTATAAATCTGGAAGAAATAAGTCATCAAGATGGAACAGACTATCCGGAAGAAATAAACTTTAGTGAAGTGTTAAATCTGGAAGAAGTTAATAAAGAAGTCAAAGCAAACCAACAAGATTTATTAAACAAGATGAAAGAGTTAAATATTAAGGAAATAGTGAACAGTTTAGAAGTATGGAATCAGAAAGAAGAGGTAAATTCGGACAAATTTAACAAGATGAAAGACACAGTTGCAGATAATTTACTTGTGTTTAATTGGTCAAGTTTAAAGTCAACAGGTGATAAGGGAATGTGCTCGTTTAAGGAATTTTTGGTACATAGTAAATCAGTAGACATGTCAAGTTTGTCTAATAAAGAAATTGTGAGTTTCCCTTACATCATTTATAAGAATAAAAGAAAGGCCAATTGTCAGAGTTTAAAAAGTGTTGACAAAATTAACTATCATAGTGTTTTCAAAATAATTAGAAGTTCTAGTAATAAAGATGATGTTAATATTTTAATGTGGAAAGTAAGAAAAAAAATATTGAGGTCTACACCGCTAATTGGAATAAATTATATATATAAAAAAGGACTGGAATTGGACTTTAGGTATCAATCTGTGAAAGTGAACATGTATATATGGAATTAGGATATTAATTGTATTTGAGTTGTGTAATGTGGAATTCTTTGTTTTATTTGTAATCAGGATGTTAAAGTAATTCTGTTTCTGTAATTCCCCCGTATTTGTTTTATTTTTGGAATGTTAAAGTAAATCTGTTTCAGTTATTCCCTGTATTTGTTTTATTTGGAATTAGGTTGTTAAAGTAATTAGTTGTATTTATTTTATTTATATTGTATAATGTGAGTTAGGAAGGCTTGCTGTAATAATTCCTTTTATGTATTTTATTTGTATTTTGTAATGCGGAATTAGGAGGGTGTGTTGAAGTAATTCCTCTTATGTATATATTGTAATATAGACAGATAACACTGTAGTGGCAGTTGAGATCATGTTGGCTGTGCACCACAGTGTCTTGGTAACAACAGCCATTAGTGTTGAGAGTCTCTCTGTTAGCATCTGGTTGTTGTGTGGACTGCATCTGCCATTTTGTGTGAAGTGTCTTGTCAAGTGTTTATATCATAATAAATTCTGTGCTTGTATCGTTATAACTCGTACTGTTGTTTCCCTGCACTCTATTACCTTTTACTCTTTATTTAACAGATTCATCTCCACACTATGGTTTATTTCTTCTATAAAACTAGCTTCTTCCATGTTTAAACAAACTTTAGAAATATTATCAATACCAATAACATTTGCAGTGGCCCCAGAGTCTATCACAAAACAAGCTATCTCTGATGAACAAGGGGCTTCAGCACTGTTATCCAAATAGGCGGTGAAGTGAAATTCGTTATCAAATTTATGATCAGAAGTGGCAGCAGAATTCTTATTTTTTAATTTCGGGCAAACACTTTTAACATGACCTCGACCTTTGCAGTAATAGCAAACAACATTTGATGTTTTTATGGGGTTAGTGACCTTTGAATTCCCATATTTCCAGAATTTACCTTTAGTTCTGTAGGTTGCAAATACATTCTGTGATAGATCATCCTCCCTTCTCATATTTCTCTCATACTCCGACAAAAGACAGTTTTTCACATATTCCAAACTAAGTCCTGATTTGTCCTTATTGTACACAATGCCTAATACTGACACCACAGAATCAAACTCTGATGGCATTGCAACAAGTAATTGATTTACTATCTCTTCTTGTTCTAATTTTCCACCAGCCATTCTTACATCAGACGCCATGGATTCAAACTTCTGAAAAAACTCTAGTAGAGGTTGATCATTATTGTACACCATGTTTCTCCAAGTTCTTTGCAGCATGACAAGAGACTTCATACCTCGTTTTTCATAGGTTGCTAAGAGGGCTTCCATTAATTCCTTTGCAGTCTCCTTCTCTTTAACAGTGGAATAAATATTGTTCGAAAGACTACTAGCAATAATAAGTTTGGCCTTTGCATCCTGATCTATAAAAATTTTAAGTTCCTCCTCCGTCGTGGGGGGCTCTTCATTTAAAAATCTAAGTAAGCCCCAAGCGGCCAACAATAATTTAATTCTTGAGTACCAGATACTAAAGTTGTATCCATCAAATAGTTCAACTGTAACATTCGGAACACTTGAACTTGCCATTGTAACACGGACCGTAAGCGTCTAACTTAAACAAAATGGCGTAACACTGAAACTCAAATCAACAAACAAATAACTATTGTTTTGTAAAACTGACTGACCAAAAACGTGTGTCCAAAAAGTTATTTACATACAAATAACTAACCACCAGTGTCTGTCCCAAAACTTATATCCAACCCAAAATTCGGCTCTACCGTCAACAAAACATAACAAGTACACATAATCCTACACTGGGCCCATAACCTGTTAAATAAAGAGTAAAAGGTAATAGAGTGCAGGGAAACAACAGTACGAGTTATAACGATACAAGCACAGAATTTATTATGATATAAACACTTGACAAGACACTTCACACAAAATGGCAGATGCAGTCCACACAACTAACCGACGCTAACAGAGAGATTAAACACAACAAAGGCTGTTGGTGCCAAGACACTGTGGTGCACAGCCAACATGATCTCAACTGCCACTACAGTGTTATCTGTCTATATTACAATATATACATCACAGGAATTACTTCAACATAAAGTACTAACATTGATTAGTAATATCACTAGTGCAAAATAATATTGACTCTTACCAATTGTATCTGGTTTGGTAGCTTGTATATGCAAATATCCACTTTCAAGGATCATATAGGAAAATTGGGATGCATATTTTTCCTGTATTGGTTCTTCAACAAATAATTTTGGGAATAAATAAAAGAGCAGTGTATATAATCTTGCTTTTGGGGTAATTGCAGAACAAAAATTTGAATGATAACCCAGAACCCTGAAAAACATGATGTTAACTAATGAAAATAATGTAAGGCTTAGAAAACACCAAAAAATCATTATCACACTGTAATCAATTTTAATAAAAACTTAAATGTATACTGATACATGAATATTACATTCCTTATTTTATACAGTTCCTTATTTATTCTATATTTTATATATTCCTTATTTTATAAACATTCCTTATTGGAGAATTAAATTTCTCCAAATGATTATAATAAAATTTGTTTCCTGAGGTTTCCTGATGGATTACTTCAAGCTATCTGCTCTGCTCATCTTAATCTCCTTGCCTTTATATCATGAGGCATTAACTGACCAGTTTCCATGATCAATTCCTTGTTGGTCCTTCTCTTCCACGAGTTTTGACTCTGATCCCAGACCTCCACAGTTACCCACTGTTGAGGTCATACTTAAATGCTATTGTTAATTTTAATATGTATTTAAATATGTCTCACAGTCGTATACCATAACCGGCATTATTTCAGCATTTTCCCTTAGTTTTAGATTTCTAGAGATTTTTCAGAATTTCAGTTCTCTTGCAACAGAGAAGAGTGCTCTGTATGCACCTGCTATGCACTCTATCTCAGTTTATTGGTCATTTGCTGAGGGTAATGTAGAGCTAAGGTAATTGAAACTATCTACTTTTGGGAACAATTTGTCATCCACGCAAATATTCTTATTCGGTTGGACATACTATACTATATTTGTTTTTTCTTTATTTACTTTTAAGTCTGCTTCCCTTATCAGCGTCTTAGTGGGTCTCTCAATATCCCTTTCAATACTTCCGAGGACTGCTAAATCATCAGCGAATTTAGGATTTTATACATCATTCCGACTCACACCCTATCATTTCCTCTTGATGTTCTTATTACTTTCTCAAGGGCTATGTTGAATATCATCGGCAAGAGACCATCTCTCAGCCTTAGGCCTGTTCTAGCTTCTAAGGCTTCTAATATTCTAAGGCTTGTGTCAATTCTCAGCATTTATGATAGTTTATACATACCTAAGTCAATCTCACCAATTTTTTGGAAATACCCAGCTTAGTCATGCTTAATCTGCCATAAACAGTTTCTGTTCATGGAATCATAGGCCAATGTGAAATAGACAACCTCATACACAAATCCTGATCAACTTCCCATCGTTTTTTGAGTTTCTGTTTCAGAATTATCAGGCCTAGCATACTACTTCCTCTTGTAAATCCTACTTAGTTGTTTCCTATTATATATTCATACTATGGATCGATCTGGTCTAGCAGGATGTTGGTCATAGTCTTATAGGCAACTAGAAGGAGTGCTATGTCTCTGTAATTATCATACTCATACATGGATCTCTTCTCTAGGATCGGTCGATTTGTTCCTATGTTCCAAGCCTCTGGTATGTTTTCCTTCTCCCATATTTTCTGGATTAAACCTAATATAATATAGGAATTAATATTTAATATTTTCTCTTACAGGTTCTCCCCCATCTTTGAACAACTCTAGTGATAGGAAGTCCTTTCTTATTTTAATCCAGTCAATAGTTATTTCTACAACCAGAATGTCAAATTTTTCAACCTCTTTTGTGTCAAGATGCTCCTTGTGGTTCATATCCTCTTTGTTTGCGTGATTCCTTATGTTGAGAAGTTGCTGAAAATGTTCTTATTAGATGTTTTATACCTTTTCATCAGATACCTTTCCATTTATTCCTCGCTTCTAGTTTTAGCTTTCTATCCAACCCTTTCTTTCCTGATATCTGTGTAGATTCTACTGTCAGACTTTTTAAGTTCAAATTTATTTTTCAGCTCAATTTGGAATCAGTCTTTTAGTTAAGGATTTTTCAGGTTGTTGACTTTAAGATTTGCTTCAGCCTCTGACATAGACCATCAAAGTATGGTTCAAATCACCGTCTACTCCACGATAGCTTCCTATGTCTGGGTTGAAGCTCAAATGTCTCTTTATCTATCAGGTATACTCGTAGGTATACTAATGGATGCACTTGTACACAAATATCGTACTAATTGTTTCGTGGAGACTTTGATTCCCACTATTGAACCTAAATTAGGGTTCCTGTCCTATCTTAGCATTGAAATCTTCTATAACTAGTTTTACGTCATACTTGGGAGGCTGCTCCACTACTTTTTCTAGTTGCATGTAAAGATCTTCTCCTCATTATGCTTTTCATCCATATATATATATATATATATATATATATATATATAGATCAATGATCGTCATATTATAACAGGGACCTCTTATTAATAATAAGCTTATCCTTTCATTTATCGTCCATTTCTTTGCAGCTAAACTAACTATAACCCCAGTGTCAGCTCTTACTTTTGTGGATCAATTGTGATTTCTCCACCTTCTGCCCATCTTACCTCTTGTATAGCTGTTCATGGTACACGTATCTTCTATCTTTTCACTGTATTAGATATATTTTGTTTTTTTTCTAATCTATCATTGGTTACATATTAAAAATATTATTAATTCTCAATTTTTATATTTTTATCTTGAATTTTATTTCTTCTTCTTCTTCTTTCTTCTTTAATGGCACTACAACCCGCGAGGGGTCAAGGCCTTCTGCAACAGATGCCACCAGTCATCCCTGTTGAGAGCAACCGCCTTCCAATTCCCTATCCCAAGGATAGACCTTGCATCGGCAGCGACGCCGTCTGCCCAAAATTTTATTTATTAGAAAAAATATTTTTTCTGCTTGGTGGAATTCAGCAAGAAATAGAAGTTAAAGGATGAGGGCAACAAGGAAGACCCATAACAGGAGTAGAGAAAGACTTATATAGGACTTTGATTTAATGTAATGATAAAGAATCAAGACTATCAGATCATACATCTCAAAATTTCCTGTGGTAAAGAATAATATTATATGCTAAATAGTTGAAATAAATTAGAACATTTAAAGTCTCACATGTATACTTACCTATCAGGCCTTAAAATGGATATAGCTTGGCCAATAATAGAACCCCAGTCACCTCCTTGGATATAGTATTTTTTAAACCCAAGTCTGGTCATCAGCTCATTAAATATCAACCCAGCATGCACTACGTGGAGACCTGGCTTTGATGCAGCCTCCGAGAACCCATAACCAGGAATCGATGGTGCAATTACCTCAAACACAAAGTCAGCATCTGGGCGCGGTGTTATCAGCATTGGAATAATTTTATAAAACTCTACTACAGAGCCAGGCCAGCCATGGATCATCAGTAAGGGCAAAACCTTCTTTCCTGGATTTATGAATATTCATTATTAATTATATTTATTTTTTTAAATACTTTTATAACACTATTTACTTATATAAAGTAGTTAACCAAGTCCAGAGTTTTGTTAGTTATAAGTTTTTGTATGAATATTTACATAATTAGAAAACTAGATGTACTAATTTTAAAGCATAAAAGAAATATTCTGGGCTTTAAAAAAAGTTTTTTTTTGATGAAAATAAACTTGAATAGAAATAGATATAAGGCTATTTACAATTTTAATAGCTTAACATGTATACCACCGAGGAGCCAATTTGTCAATTATTAATGATGACAAGTTTAAACATAGCAGAAACCAGCTTTTTTGATTAATTTAAAAAAATATGTATATCTTAACATTAAAAAAAAACAACTCCCAAACATATAATTTCTCTGGAAGCATTGTTTAATTCAATGGCCTGAAAATAAATTCTCAAGAATTTTGGATTAAATTTGAATTTTGGTTTGCTATACCTATTACTTATCATACATAGAAAATAACCATAAACAAATCTAAAACTATTTAACATAATCAGCTAAAACTTCCTCCGTTTATTAACATTACGTAATTGCTTTTTAATATCCTTGTTCGAATGATTATATCAAAAACATCACTTCATTGTCAAGTTGATAACTATTTTTAACATATGTAATCAAAGTATTGAATCTAATCAAATAATAAGTTGGAATATAACCTTTCAGTTGTGATTTATCTGGTTTCGCATGGATAAAATGAATATTTAATCCTCCAATTTGTGTGGTAAATTGAGGGTACTGATTAAGGTAAGTTTCCCTCTCAGTCCAATTGTATTCATTTTTCCAAAAGTCTACTAATTTATTTAGATATACTGTATTGAATCCATAAGTGAACTCATCAACCAAAGGAGGTGTTAATTTTCTCGTATTACTAATCCTTTTTCTCAGATCTTCCAAATCCTGTAAACATAATTTTAATAGATATAATGACTCGTTAAAAAAAAATAAGAAAAAAAGATAATTATAAGATACTTACAGACTCAGGAAACTTAATTTTAAAAAGTTTAATTGCTTTATCATCGGGTTTTTCTCTTCCTGAACCCCAATATGTCAATTCTAGGTTTGGTATAGGCGGTGGTAATGTATAATCATAAACAAAATATCCAATTATTAAAGAAATCAATAGCACTAAGATAGATATATTTAACTTACACCCCATTGCTAAAAAAGAATAAATGCTTTAAAAAAAAATAAAAATAATTATTTACCAGGGCCAAAATACAGCAATAGAATAAACAATATCAAATTTGAAATTTTCAGATATATGTTTATCAAACATTCATACTGACTCTAGAAATTTAGTTCTATGAAATGACATATTTATAAGATTAGATACAAAGTTCAAGATTATTTGTTCCTTATATTTATTTTTAATCTTTATTTCATTTTATTTTGTATTATTTGTTGGCTACCCTGAAACCTTAAACCTTAATCCCCAGGGTTAAATATTTATAGTAATAATAATAGTAATAATAGTAACAACAACAATAAATTCTTTATTTAATCAGAGACAAGTTATGATAAATAGACAAATGAGAATATATTATCTATAATGTATCATATAGAATATATTTTAGGAATGAAGTATAGGATTCAGTGCTGTAGAGTAAAATAAAAAGAAAAATTAATGAATTAAAAAAATTATGTGGAAGAAAATGGCTAGTGTGTAGATAAAAAAAATATCAATTCCTTTAATAGTGATAAACTATTTACTATAAACCAACGTTTTTTAATTTTTGACCTCCACCCCTTCCATTTTTTACCCCATCAAGTAATAATTATTCAAGATAAAAATTATGATAAATGAAAATGAATTATTATTTTTAGTTTAATACTTTCACAGAAACATTTTACAAGCCAAATGCTGTAGAATTGGAGGAGAGTGTACTCCCAGAACTTTTGAAGAGCAAGGCAAAAAAAAGCTCTTCTGATATAGAAGCAATCATAAAGAATGCTGGAATTCTCTGTCTATTCATATCCAGATCAAGGTCAGAGTTCTGATGACCACAAATGATTGCTTCTTGCTTTTAGAAATTTCTCAAACAGATTTGGATACATATACATATAAACAAACTTAAATGATAGATTTTTTATAATTTTTGGTCAACTGTTTTGATTTTTAAATATTTTTATTTTAAAGAGAAAAGATTTGCCCCCGGCCGGGATTCAAACCCGAATCCTCTGTCAGACAGAGGCCAGGGCATATATCCGGATATGCATCTTTTCTCTTTAAAATAAAAATATTTAAATGGTAGATATTTATTTCTGTTTCAAAATTAATATTTTTTAAAATAGTCTAAATTAGGGATGGCTTCTTGGTCAGGTTAGATGCAGAATGTGGTCAGTTTTGTAAATCGGTTTTTAGATTTACTCAACTTGATGGATGAACTTAAAAAGATTAAGGTGATTTTTAGAAATTAAATTAAATGAATCAGAGTTCAGTATTTATTACTATTTCAAATAAAACAGGTTTAAGGGTGAAAAGAGATTGTTTAAATTTATAAGAGATAAAAATAATATATTTTTCTTAATTTAAATTTTACTATTTTTCTTCTGATTTCTTTTTTGGACTTTTTCCCTTTTGGTTGGTCTGATCATCTACTACTATCTTTCCATGCCCCAATATTTTGTTCCGCTCTATTAGTCTCTAGAATATTTTGTAATTTTACTGTCCAACAAATCTTAATATATATGTTTGCAACATTAAAAAAAATAAATAAATAAAGTGGGATGTACAAGTCTTAAGACAGAAAGCAGGCCAGGGTCCATTTATCTACCCCCCCCTTCTCCCTCTGGAGTGATTGTGGTATGTAAATTCAGCTGATAGTAAAATGAATTGCATCCCATAAGCTCTTCCAAGAATGTCCTTCAATTTCTTTGGCATGATGGACATATAACTGTTATACTAGGTGATCTCTGTCATGAAAAGCTGGACGATTGTTCACTCTTAAATCTCAGCTCAGATCCGTAAATATTTTACGGATCTTTTACCTTATTAATTTTCAATAAATAGATGTTCATCATTTCAAAATTTTACATAGGGTTATTTTATATTCATTGCAATCCCTTAGTTACGTGTTAGTAACCCCCAGTAAAACAGCAACTTTTGTATTGGCCAATGTTGAAATGAAAAATAATTTAGTTGTCCATTCAAATGACCGATCAACTGATCTTAGCTTGTATGGAGAAACGAAATTTTTTCTTTCGTTTTCGATGATTGTCCAGAACAAAAGTTGTTGTTTATGGTGTTACTAACTCGTACTTGAGTAATTAGGTAGCAGTGAGCCTTTCCGGAAATCCTGGTTCAAATCCTGCTGCAGGCCAAGACTTTTATTTAGTCTGTTTGCAGCGAGGGATGGATCATATAGGATCTAGGAACTTCCTGAGGCTCACCCAGCCTCTTTAAAATATTATAAAAATAGGGTGCCCAAAATAAGGGGGAAAATCTGGGGGTTGAGCGTGACCTAGGACAAGTCACCTCCTTGCAGAACCGTTGTCCATGAAACAGTACAACCTTCACGGGTTGTAGTGGTGCAGGTTTTTTTTTTTTTTTTGGTAGGAGTGAAAAACTATTGGCATTTAATATTTGACTCAGGCAATCCTTTCAAGGCTTAAAGAAAAACTTCTTTTTGATAATTTTATAACTCACTAACAAACACATATGTTATCTATGCTGTCCAGTGTCACACTAAACTATAAACAAAACAAACTAAAGAACCGTAAACTGCAAGTCGAAAACTCGAAACATGTCCTGTCTATTACGCAAAGCGTCAAGTGGCGACAACTATCAAGGCAAAGGCACCGATTTCGAAAAAAGTTCCGAGCTGTATCCGTATGACACCAAATATCCATATTCGGATCCGTATCCGCGGATATACTTTGTTAACGAGCCGGCATATCACTACTCAGAACAAAGTTGTGCCTGCTTAACATGATTCAGAAGGCAGCCTCCATCTTGCAGGCATTCTTCCTTGTTGCTTTGATAAGCTAGCAGAATTTTCAATAACCAGCATTTGAGCCCTTAGGAGCGCATGCCAGGTCACAGTTACAAAGGTGTAAGTCGGGGGACATGGTTCATGGCGCGGCCATGTTCATTAAATACTCCAGCGGACCCTGAGACGACTTCGGTGACGTGGCAAGGAGCGCCGCCACTAAATAAGCGCTGCCTCCCCTAGTACGGCACTCTGCCTAGGAGAAGGAAAACTCCGAAGAAAAACCCGGGTCGATAGAGCTCGTAAACAAGGTGATGGCAGTCTGTCTAAGGGAAGGAAAACCCTGGTCCTCCAGATTGGGGTTTTCGCTAGGGTTAGTAGCTCAACGATGTATAATCTACTTTTCTAAAAACAGTCGGCCTCGAATTCAAATGGATTAAGATTTTGGAAACGGACACAGATCCTTCATTTTGGAGCATGGAATGTACAGAGCTTATCAAATAAGAAAGAAGAGGTACAAAGAGATATTTCTGCTTCTCAGCTAGACGTAATTGTGCTAACAGAGACCGAGCTTAAAGGAAAAGGGCAAGGATGGATGGGGGAGTATATTCACCTGTGGAGTGGTGTACCAAAAGAGGAAAGAGCCAAATCCGGGGTTTCTATAATGGTTAAAAAAAAGTTAAAAAGCAGGATCACATATTCCCAGGAAATTTCCTAAAGATTGATGAGAGTGGATCTCAACCTCTGGGGAAGGTGCGTTGTGATCATACGGATGTATGCGCCAAGAAACCACGAGCCTCATGCGAGTAAAGATGCATTTTAAGATACCTTGATTTGAAAAGTGCAACCAAATACAGAAATCATCCTTACAGGCGATTTCAATGCGAGATTGGGACGGGAAGTTGGCAGTTGGGTTGGACAAATTTGGATTTGGTGAGAAATTTGTGACAGACACTGGTCTGAAGCTCATAGACATCTGCGAGTCATTCGATCTTAATATTCAAAACACTTTCTTCCAACATAAACAGATCCAACAAAGAACGTGGGGCAAGCCAGGATTCCAGTCCTCTATGTTAGATTATTGCATTACTAGGCAAGGATGCTCATTTAACGCGAGGGTTTTCAGAGGATGGGGGCGTGGTAGTGACCACTACATGCTGAGAGCCAAGATTCTCTTCCCCTGGAGGATGTCTAGAAATAGCCCGGAGAAACGGAACACACATATTTTCGACAAGCAGAAATACAAGTTGTAGCTTCTGGGTGATGTAAGTGTAAGGACTCTCTACAAATGGAGTTTGGAGGAGAAGATTCATATGGGCAAACGGCGAAAGAAAAATATGGGCATCTTAAGGAATGTGTCCACTTGGCATTTAGAGAGGTTCTTGGTGAAGAGGAGGAAAGCCAAATTGGTGGACACAGGAAATAGTCCAAATAGTAAGCGATAAGAAGCTGGCCTATGTAAAGTATCTGCCTTCATGTAGAATCCTGACCCGGAAGGTTAAAGAACACGTGACAAAAATGAAAAATGACTCACGGGAGAGATGCTGCCAGCGAATTAATGGTTCCTTAGGGTTCAATCGAATCCAGGAGTCCTGGGGCTGAGAAAGTTGAGTACAGCAAGAAAGGGAAATTTATTATCTCCCATTAACGAAAAGGAGTGGGAGAATCATTACAGAACCATCCTAAGCAAAAATAGGCCTCAGTCTGCGTCCCAGAAAAATGACACTGAGCATGTAGAAGCGGAGGAACCGGTAGAAGTGGAGGAGAGTGATGTTCAGCGGATCCTATCAAAGGCGAAGACTGGCACTTCTCCGGGACCGGGCGGAATTGTTATGGAGCTCCTGGAAGCTGTTAGCGCGAAACTGGTAACCCTTTTGAAGAGGTGATCAATCTTGTCCTCAGGGAGGGGGATGATATCCCGGATGACCTTAGGGCTGGCTTCATATCATCAATATATAAGAAGAGTGACAGAAAAGTTTGCCGGAATAGTTAGATTGCCAGGATTATTGGTAGGCTGCTCCGGGACAAGTTAGAACAAGCGTTTCACAGTTCTACCTTTCAGGAACAAGCGGGATTCACAACGAAACTATCTGTTTAGAGAACAAAATTAGTTATGCATAGATATGCGATCCTTTCGTTTACATCTCATTATATACTATCATAAGCTGAGATGAGCTAAAGCTAGAATTATAAAGAATCATTGAAACAATGCCCAAATAGTGTTCAAACGTTTTAAATTGTGTAATGGTTTGATCTTTTTATTAACCTACATTGCCCCTTCTATTCTTCCAAAGTAATCCTCCTCTAAAAAACTAAAAACAAAAAAAAACAAAGATTCTATATAGAAACTAATTATTCAGTCATTCAGTAAAGAGTTATTTGATTTCTTTTTTGTTATAATTAACATTAAAAATTATATGTTATGTTGAAAAACTACGAACTTTGATAATATATATGTCAAAGCTACAAAAAAAAACAAACAAAACAACACCTTCAGATTGGGTTGAATGTAGATAGGCTGAACCGGCTTGGTCGGACAGAAGATGACTGGGCGCTTCTGAAGGTCATGGCAACGACCAACGAAAGTGGAGGGGATTCGTTTACTATTATCTAATCAAAGTTGCATAGTGGTTATCTCCAAGGACGAGCGAGATATTCCCACATATTTGTATGATAATCCCTGATCAAACTGGAAGGTGTGAATCCGAAAACTAGAAGAATAATCGAATATAATTTAAATTAAATTCCCGTAATAAAAAAAAAAAAAATAGCAATAGAAAAATGTCCCAGTCCATAAAAATACATGGAGATCCCAGCTCTTTCAAGTGTAGCGAGGAAAGAACTTTCATCTAACCTATAATCTTAGTTTCCTAACTTTCGTAACCTGCTTTTGTAATCTCTATAAAGGAATTTAAAAAGATAAAACTCCTTTTTGTTTATAAATTTGAAGGAGATTTGATCACATTTCTGAATAAGTTTCTGAGGACAGGAGATGATGGATCACAATTTTATGCTAAAATTGTTGAGGAAAACAAAGTCATCGTCAATACAATTCAGACCAAGATTGATTCATCTAAAAAAAATAAACTGAAATAATTTTTAAATTCGAAGAAAATTTATAATTTTTAATGGATTTTACAAAATGAAACTAACCAAGAGCTTTTTAAACTGTCTTTTTTTATTAAACTGTTTATTTTCTTTGTTGTTGTCCTCTTGTTCCTTTCCTAAGTCTTTCTTATCTTTTTTTATTAGTGTTTTTATGTCGATGACTTTACTAGAATAGCAAATTGAGAATGGAAAAAAGTAATATTTGCTATACCATCATCCCATCCATTCTTTATATCGGCCTCTATACATTTATGAAAGAAGAATATGGAGAATAATGAAAAAAATATATATGATTTCTATAAATTTGAATAATATTAATCTTTTAAAGGCTCTGTTAATTGAACATCCTGGAAGAGGTGACACATTCAAAAGTTTTGGAAAAACATTTTTATCTCTTAAATTTTATGAAAAATTCAATTTAAATCAGAGGTTCCCAGACTTTATTTCTCATAGACCACTTTCAAAATTTAGCTGGTATTCCCAAAACTCGACAAGAAATATGAAGATTAGATCTTCCGAGTGCTAACTGACTAACGAGTCTTCCATGGGCTAAGGATTTAAATCATGAACTAATTTGAGACTAAATCTCTTGATATATATACCGTAATGACAACGGAACCTTATGAAAACACTGTGGAAACTTCATTCAGCAAAGAAAATTCAAACAAAAAATCAGGCAGGTTTTCTGAAAGAATTGTGGAATAAAAAAAAAAAATTGATTTCAAGTAGATAACAGGGTCAACAGGGTGGAAAAATATTAATTTGAAGCTATTTGTTATGGTTGTTAAAATATAAACAGAATTTTTTTTAAATTTTATTAAATGTTAATCTATCTATTGAGCGCAGTTATAATAGGAACATGAACCAATGGCGAGATAAACTGTTAAAATATTTAGCTCTAATCCTGGGTCATCTGATTGGGACATTTGTTTTTCATCAGGGTTCAGTGATGTCCTTTTGCCCTCCCTCCCGTTTATTATTCATGCCATTTTAATAGGGTTTTATCTTTAGAAGTTTACAATAACTTGGCTGTTTGGAATGATGGTGTAGAAACCTAAATTTTAAAAATAAAACAAAATTTCACAAACGATTCAATTATAATTGATTAATAATTATTAATCAGCATTGGTTTTAGGTTATATCTTTTTTATATCCATATCTTCTTTCAGGCGAAAACATTGTAATTGAATTTCAAACGATATCACATCAGTATAAATTTGAAAATATTTCTCAATATTATTCTTTTCATGCAAAAAATATTAAAAAAACTTGTTGATAAAAATTGCCTGTTGTCCTTGACTCTGCAAACGAATGTTGTCAATTTTACATTAAAACTATTCTTGTACAGATTATAAATTAAATTCAAAATTATCTAATGAAGTTTGAGTGAATTCATGTTTAACCAATTATAAAACAAATATTACATTTGAAATAAAATTAAAAAGCACACCTTAAACAAATTGCCAACTTCTCTTCAGTATTCAAGGATTTTCTGTTGTTTGAATTTACAGATCTTGAATGTTTTTTTATCATGCTAAATTGCTCTTGAAATTGGTTTCTTGACAATCTAAAATTATATTTTAATTGTTCACTGCTGAGGTAGGAATAAGAGCAAATTTCAGTTCCACTGTCAGACTTATTCTCTTGAGAATTTGTAAATAAATAAGTAAAAGGTTGCCCTTGAAATTATTCTTATTGAAATAACTGTCACATTTAATATTAAGGTAACCACCAAATTAAATTAAATTAGTTACATTTTGTTTTCCTATAACATAGCAATAATAAGTTTTTAGTAGAAATGATCTCAGGTCTGGGCTCAGAGAGAATGGCATAGAAGCATTACAATAATTTAAAATAGTTTAGTGGTAACATACTCAACTCAAATTTAGAATAAAGCATCTAAAATCTAATAAAATTTACCTGCATCATGATGGAGTGATGAACAATTTAAAGTTTGTTCTTCTCAGCCCACAAACAATCTTGTAGTTTAATTTTTATTGAAATACCATTAGTATAACTGGATTTGAAGAGATATATGGATGAATGAAACATACCAGGTTTTTCTATCCTTTCTCACTAAGTGGGAAGTCATACTGAGAACTTAGATTCTGATATTATTTTGGGATGTATTCCTTAATACAAGTCATTAGGATATGATCAGAGCTTCTCTAAAAACACCTTACCTAAGAAGGGTAAATAAGGGTCGACAAATTCTAAACTATTTAATTCAACCCTAAAGCCAATGGGAAAATATTCTTAAAAGTCCTATCTTTTAGGTAATGTTAACCATTATAATCGCTTTCCCTCCTCAATATCATGCTTCCAGTGAATCTTCTTTCATTATCTTGTAAAAAAATTGTCACTCCAGTGCTATAGGTGACAATAAGGGGCCTAGGCCTGGTAGAATATAATGGTTCTTAGGGTTCATGACTTTACTTTGAAGAGAGGGGGCAGTTGTCGGTACGCAGCTGCCAAGTCAAGAGGAGGATACAGAATGAAGCCCCATGTATCATAAGTCACCTATAGCTTCCCGTTTTCATTGTAAGTTGTTTTTAAGATTTATAAGCCTGTAACCATGATCAGCACAAATAAAATATAATGTTATTCTTTAATTATTCTTATTTAATAAACAACTCCTGGTCAGTCAACCATGTTAACCTTTGGAGAAGAGTATATATGTCTCTTAGGTATTAATAACATAAAATTATTATATATTAAGTATAACGATCTCAGGGTGGCATCCCATTTTAGTATTTAATTATATTCAGATCAAAGGATCTGACTTTTCCCTGAGATCATAGCTTGGGCAGTAAAGCCAATATAGCACCAGTTGGTCACAATGTTATGTAGGTGTAGAATCATTTGAATCTTGAGAATAATTCATTACATTTTGGAAACTAATCCTTACAATTCTGAAAACACCAATAATTAAAAAAGTAATATGAATAGTTAAAATAGATATAATGTTTATAAATTAATTATTATTTATTTATATATTACTATTCATAGTGTTTATATAGCATTTCAACATCAAAATTCTTTATTGATATACAATAAACAGTTATACAGATTGAAGTATACATGTACACATTACACATAAATATATACACACATTAATGCATTAAAATAAAGCTTTCTAACATTTTAAATTTGAACAGAAAAATATATTTATTGATAAGTCGACTAATGTATGACTAATACAAACATTTATCACAAGGAATCTTAAAATTTTGTAATACATTTCGGTAATGATTGTTATTCACATATTAGGCATCTAATTGCTAGGGGGTTGAATAGTTTTATTTATTGAATACTCAACTAATTTATTCATTATGGTTCCATTAAACAGTTACATATAATTTATTACTCAATAAAAGCTAAATACCACAGCAATACACATTGAATCCACAATAATAACTGAGATTATTTTAAGTAATAATTACTGACTTATGTGACCTAATAGTAGAAGACAATACAATAATCAGGTACATTATAAAAATAGGGTATATCTTTATAGACATTTATAATATTAAGTAAATAAGTTCCCTGTTCAAGCGGTTAATGGATAAGTCAATGGTGGGTAAACCTTTTGAGATTTTCTAATCTACAACAAGCAAAAATACCTATCAGCAGTATAAGATATATTGCATTAATTTTTAGGGTCTAGGTGTACTTAAAAATTATAAATAAATGAAAAACATATTAAAAAAACAAAACAACATTACTATAACTATAGGATAATTCATTCATGGTACAAACACACCTGCCCGCAGGTAAAAACTATAAAACGGAACTTATGACCTGCATAAGTTCCTTATTCAATACAAAAGTCAAATTATTCACAAATTCATGGACCCAAGTACTTTTTGGAATAGGAAAGGTTTCAAGAGTTAAAGAACAAAAACTCAATAACTACATTCTTATCAAATGAATTACAATAAATCAATTACACAAATATAATTTTATATTTACATTTAAATGCAAGGTGAAAGATAATCACAGATTCTTTGGTGAATATGATACAATTACTACAGTTAAAATAAATATTTTAGTGTTCTCCAGAAACCTCATAGTTAATTTAATTAAATACAATATACATGTCAAACCATATTAACTATTGCAAGTCTATACATTTTTTACAATGATTCAATATTTACAAATTCATAATCTTTATAGCTATGTTTATATTCATATATCTGACTAACCAATCATACAAGGGAAGACACATGCATATATTACATAAATATCTTTTATTTAATATATTGTGAACATTATTCTGATAAAATTGCTATGATTTATTGGATAATTTGACCCTCATTTTTGTGTAATCCTATATTTTAGATGGGTATAAATAATGATGAATGGTTATTTCACATTCTTTGGTTCCTAGATTAAGGTTGACTAAAGTGTTGCCAGGAACTGTACAAATGACATGACGTGATGCAGGTTGCCTGGGCTCAGAATGGCACCAGCACCATATGACAAGTCATGGGTACAATTTAGTTTCTTCTATTACTTGAGTTTCCTTTATTATACCTTATTAACTCGATATTTATTATTATTATTATACCTATTAACTCGAGTTACAAGCGTCATTTTGAAAGTTAAAAAATTTCATATTTAGATTTTTGGGAAAACCATCGCCATCCTAAGCTGAATGATGTTTCATGTCACATTAACACCAAATCAGAATTTCAAGATGCAAACCACTTGTTTGATATTCACTACTCTCTGAATCTCGAGCAGATTGTAATCTGCAAGCACTTCTATTACATAATTTTAAAAATTATAGAATACTGATTATTCTATTTGCTCCTGTCAGAATGTACATAAAAAAATCATATGAATTTGAAGCTACCAAAAATATATGTATTCTATTCTTTCTTATCACCCTATCCTATTAATGATTCAGGACTTCCATCTATCCTGTTAATCAATATATTGTGTTATGCCCAAATCCAGTGTATGTTTATAGATATAATCTTGTTATCACTCTATTTTGTAAATCTTCATTGACATTTCCCTTTGAAACTTCAACTTCCATAAAATGATTTTTAAAAAATGAAATTCCATTTCACACATAAAAAAATGTTTTTCGGCTTCTATCCCCATCAACAGACCACAACCCCTTTTTTCTTTAGTCTTTGTCTAAGTCATCATTAATAAATCATTTTCCCTATTTGGTAATCATAACTTATACAATTTTGTCATTTTAATTTGTTAAAGATGCTGCTATTTATATAGTATTGTGTTTTAGAATGATGCATTTTGTCATGCATTTCATGTTAAGTTAAATAAACATTGTTTAATTAATTTAAAAAAATCAATCAATATTAATAATTAAAAATAAAAAAAATGTTCAATGGATGTTTGAGAGGAATGAAACAAAGTAATATGCATAGATAATGACTAGGATATGAATAAATGAAGGGTTAGTTATCTTATAATGGGATTATGACTGCCTAAATGTTTATATAACATGTTGAATTTATTTAATAAATCAGTTTATGAACGCTGAAAGTTCTTGAATATTTCATATATTATAGGCAGATTGTTATTTTAACATATAAGGTAAAGTTTTAATTAAGAATAATCAACAGAATTTCATTTTCATTTAGGAAGTAGATCTCCTAAGATTCCAAAAATTAAGTTAGTCCGCATTAAATAAATAAAAAGTTTATTTATAGATTGAAAAGGGTTTCACTACAGGAAAATGTTATGGGAAGTCTTGTTGGATTTGTTTGATAGCCTCACGTCAGACATAAAATAAAACATATAGAAAAAAAAATATTATATAGAAAAAAAGAAAGAAAGAAGAAAACAAGTAAGACATCCAAGTAGATTGAAATAGAAGTGGCGCTTGACACGCAAACGATAGAGAGAGGAGTGCATTATACAAACTGCGGTGGAGGATGGCGATGGATCAAGGCTCAGTGAAAATGTCTAACACCAAGGTGTCGAGTACGTCTGCGCACAGAGTTACGACGCCCACATAAGATCCGCTTGAAAGCGTGACGAAATTCAGGACTGAATATTGTATAAATGATAGGGTTGAGGGTGGAGTTGAAGTATCCTAACCAAAGGAAGAAGGCGAAGAGGTTGTCGTTGAGGACACAAGCATTGTACATGTTGCAAATAGGCAGAAGTATAGCGATGATGAAGAAAGGCAGCCAGCATATGACGAAAGCTCCAGTTATGATGGCCAATGTCTTGGCCGCCTTTCTCTCCCGCTTGGAGTCAGCTGCTTCCTTGTTCTTGCGATGCTTGGGAGGGGGCTGTGGGGTGACGGGTTGGTAACTCGAGCCCGGGTCGCAGGTTGGAGGGTCCGCCTCGAGGCCGTTTCCGTAGGATCCCTTCTCCGGCGAGTTGTTAGTAGAGCTCACGTTGGTGAAGGCCGTAGTGGTCGTTGTTGTCGTTGTAGCCTCGGAGATGGTTGGGAGGGGCCGCCCGATCACTCCTACCACTGCTGCCGCTATTCCTCCATTACCTCCTGTTGCACCTGCTGCACACAGTCCTGAAACAGAAAGTAGATCCTGTAAATTGATATACATCACGATGCTCTATTTGTTAAGTTGTGTAACTATGACTTTAAATTATACTGTTACGGTCAGAGATACAGACGGGCGGAAGGGATTAACGTCTTATGACCGTCGAGACTAAGATGGTTCTAGAAGATGCCAGAACCGCCTTCCCTCCACTCTCCGTGCGTCTAGAACGTTTGACCCTGCCTATATATACCGGCTCACAGCCGTCTGGAGGGCATTCAGTAGTAAAGCAAGCAGTGTGATAACTAGTGTCAGTGAACTGTGACAGTCTCGCGAGTGTAATAAACCGTTTCTATTTATTACTGTGTATCATTTTGTAAAATTTCGAGATCTTAAGGTCGGTGGACTTTAATTAGTGAACTGTAAGTGTTAATTAGTAGTATTTATACAGATTTATGTTATGCTATGTACTGATGCAGGCGGCACCTTGAAAGGGATGCTGTACGGGGAAAATATGTCATGTCGGGAAACATGAAAGGGAATATGTTTGGGACAATGAACAGACCCTTGGCCCCCTTCTGGTTTTATGGTCCAAGATAGTGGAGAAGGAAGGAGAGGAGGAGAGAAGAAAACTCTTGAAATAGGAGGCTGGAGAAAGGACTCGGAGAGAGACGCAAAGCAGGAAGGTACTCGGGAGACGAGGCCGGAAAGAAGAAGACGGATACCCCGAGAGAGAAGAGCGGCCGAACGAAGCGGGCGGAGATGTCGAGGAAGAAGAACGACCAGTAACCCAATCTACCCCTGTCCACAGATAAGTTTAGTTTATATCCTGTAATGTATTTTATGGCAATCCTATTTATATATATTAAAATCTGAATCATTAACCTTGTTGAAATTAAATGAATAAACGATCCTATTTGTAATTCTTTTGATGCTTACATACCAGATACCCTATTAACCTATTTAGTTATAAATAATATATTGAAGGTAGAATAGATAAGTAAATTGGTAAACACAAGAATAGACCTTCGGAAAGTAAGTACTCATCCTAAATGAGACTCTGGCATCCCAAATATCAATATATATATATATATATATATATATATATATATATATATATATATATATATATATATATATATATATATATATTCAAGATATATTTAAGAGTAGAAACATAGCAGTTAATAGTTAATAGAGTAGAAACATAGCAGTTAATAGTTAATAGAGTAGAAACATAGCAGTTAATAGTTAAGCTATTTAGTATTAGTAATATCTTCTATTATTTTAGTAAGTAAATAGGAGTTAGGCCTAGATTATAATCTTTAGAATATTGTTATTGTAAATTTATATCAGTTTAATAATTTAATTGTTAGCAATTGCATTGTATTCTTTTTGTCACTTCGTTAATAAATATTAGGATCTTGAATTTAGGAGATTAATTCATTTTTACAGCCAGTAGCCTGTAACAATACTAAATAACCAATAATGCTGGAACTGATTATTGATCTAGTTAACCTTAACATCATAATGCGTTAATAATTAGAATTGGAATAAAAATTATCACAGGTTATCGTTAAAGATGTGCTTGGCTACTATTATTGCTTTCCGATTTTTTGAAAACAACCTTTTTTGAAACCAACAATAAACTAGAATGGCTGAAAGTTAAACATAATAATAGCAGTGAACCACTTTAATGTGGCGCACCTTCAGGTTTGTGTAACTCGATAAGCTAATATCTTTCACTACTTTAATATGCACTAAGATATCATTGTGTATTACTAAGCAAAAAAGGATCTAAAGAAAAGAATCTTTATCGAACCAGGAAAGAGCTCAAACTGGCTATCTTAAATTTCTTGTATAAAACACTCACAATGCTCATTGCGAAACCAAAAGGAAACTATAGGCATTCACTAAGGTACTAACCTCAGTCTTTTTTATCGAACTCCTCGACAGATTACAGGCAAGGCTCGAAGTTTTGCGTCATACCAGAATTGTATTCGAGAAAAACATACGTAACATTGGAAATAAATATTTGGGAATTTTAAACAAGTAATCAAAGTTGATGTTATTTATTAATAACTCTACACCATTGAGAAGTAAGCATAGCATCACAATATTTGAAGCGTTCGGAATCAATAGCACATAACTACAAAATTTCAAAAATTGGCTACTTCACATTTATCGCTAGTTTAGTCATTCAACTTTACCTAACATGCCATTTTCCGCCTCATTTCTCACGGATAATCCTCTTCTGTACCTGAAATTTTGGGAGCATAAAACATTGCTAGGCTAAACTAGCGAAAAATATGAAAAAGTCAATTTTTGAAATTTGGAGTGATTAACTTCTGGTTCTGAATGCCTCAATTAGTGTTAGTATGTGCAGTTTTGTATAATAAGTGTGGAGTTGATCTTAGTTTCAGAATCTCAGAACAACTATTGAGTTTATTTATTTTTGGACCTGTGAAATCTAAAACGAGTTTTTAGGCATAAAAAAAGTATGATGAAAATATTATATTTATACAACGAAGGTACTGATATTTAACAGGATCTAGCTTGAAATAAACCCGTTCTACTTTCTCCTTCATTCGTGCCACAGCGGTTGAATTCGTTTTACCCAGGATAAATCTTCCATTTAATATAAAATACGAACTGAATTCTAAAAGGGTATTCCAATGAACCTTTTAGCGGGAAGATCCAATATGTCCCTAACCGGATATAGCGAGGGTTCGAGTCACGTATAGGACCAGTTTGGCTTTCTAGACAATCCTCTGCTTTGTTTGCAGACTTATTTGGCGGCTTCGCTGAACAGCAAAGCTGTTTCAGTATTTAGCTTCTCTCTCTCTCTCTCTCTCTCTCTCTCTCTCTCTCTCTCTCTCTCACTCACTCTCTCCCTCCCTCCCTTCCCCCCTCTCACTCCCTCTATCTATCTATCTATCCATATATTTTTCTCCCCGAGAGCGGTAGTCAAGAGTGAAGATGAACGCAGTCTTAAAATTAGCCCGAAAAGTTGGAACATAATAATTAATAATAAATAATAAATAATTTGTACTTACGTGTGTAAAATTAATTGACAGCATCCCACGACCATTTTAAACATTTCTCAAGATACACCCAGTCAAACCTTTCCTTATAAATGACAAAATGTGTTAAATTGTATATCGTAGGAAGTGGAACGCGGTAGCTCAACGGTGGAGCATTGAGTTGTTGTGCCAAAAGTGCTGGGTTAATTTAATAACTATTTAAACTGTTATAGGCCACGCAAGGGATCTGAAGACACACCTGGGGCTCATTCCGTCAAGTGGATAATAATGGTTGGGGAAAACCTGGCAGTATAGTGTGATCTCAGACAAATCACCTCCATGCAATACCATTTTCCTAGGTACAGACCCCACGATGCACTGAACCCAAGACCCATTATGGGTTGTAGTGGCAGAGTAAGTACTGTTCGAAATGATTTCGAAAAGTCAAAAACTATTTTATTATTTTACCGCTAAAATTTTTTAAGATTAAAAGGTTAAGTTTTTTTTTCTTCTTTATTATAATAATACAAGAAAATTATAGAAAATCTATACTAAAACAACATTGAGCTGTCATCAACATTAGTAAAGAAATTAAACTTGAGAACGTAAACACTACAAGATATTTTAGATACAAATGCAAAGTACTGAAAGTAAAAACCACAACTTTTAAGGAGAGTAGAAAAACCGTTTCATGATTTATTTAAAATCTGTGAGTATCATCAAACGTATGTCATTATACGTGGTTTTGTGCTTTATAAATGACTTTAGATGAACTTTATTGAATAATGTATTTTAATTAGTCAATAAAGTTAATTACTCACAGTTCAATAAATATCGTCAAGATAGTTGTAAATTCGACATATTAATAGTGTTATTCTTTCCTTTAACAGAGTGAATTCAGCTTCAAGATTTCCTACCACATTTATGAATCCTAGAGCAATCGTTAGCTATATGTGAAACTATCTGGAACATTAGGAGTACCTAGATAATAGGGTAAGGGACTTAAAGATAACTTGAGGTAGGGTCCCTTAGGATCGGTGGTACCTTTACTATTAAAGGACAGAGGGCCAGTTGTAGGCAAGAAGCGTTCAACTCAACATGCGGACTATCACATCTAGCAAAAGGTCTCCTCTTTCGTTATCTGTAAGTAGAATTATCTTTTATCTTGTAACTATGATCAGCACACAATAAATATATTGTTATTTAGCTAAATGAAAAAGGATCTTTATTTAATAACCAACTCCTGGTCAGTCAACCAAGTCAACCTTTAGAGAAGGGAGGGATATGTATCTTACTCATTAACACGTTGACTGCCACGGCAATTTTCAGAAATTTTGCCTAAAATGACATTTTGATTTAATCACATTATATTATTAAAAACTCTAATTCTAGTGCATATTTATCATAAAAAAGCATAAAAAATATGTTTTTAAATAAAAAAGGTCTTACGGATTATCTCGTAGTTAGCTTCTGTAACAGAAATCTGCAAGCCAGCATTGATTTTTTGTTCTTTTCAACACATCTATCGCTATTAGCACTGATATATTTCGAGTTTAATCGTAGCTGCACTAAAATACAAAGGGGAAGTAAACTCAGGGCGAGATAACTCGTAGTTTATTTCTATTCTTCCTAGAAAAGAACGTAATCTACGAATTATCTCGTAGCTAGCAGTCAACGTGTAAATGACATGGAATTACTAAATAACTTACTTACTTAAAGTATAACGATCTCAGGGTGGCACCCATTTTATTATTTAACTATTATTCAGATCAAAGGTTTATTTTTATTCATTTATTTTTAATAGTAAATAATAAAAGCTAAAGCTAAATCAAAGACCTGAAATATGCTGTAGAGAATGGCAGGAGGATGGGGGAGTATATTCAGTGATTTATAATGTGCTGTAGGAAGTTCATTTATTTCTGGTTTAGTGACAGCTACAATATGAAAGGGCTCCTTCCGGTAGAATGCTGTTTTTGACTCTCCCTCGGCCACAGTCCATTACACTAATATCGCATCACTCCTTATTATCTTCAGAGAGTTCGGGTAGGATACTCTTGTAATTCTTCCGAGTAAGCGTTCCTAAGGGCATTCATCTTACCCTATCGCTTCAGCTAGAGATTTCCTACAGGGAATCACCAATTACTACGGTCCATAAAAATAATTTGTTTGGATTTTCTAGAAAAGCCAATAAAGATTACTGGCATCGGTTGAATGCTTTGAATGCGTATGTCTTGGGGACAGGAAAAATCTAAGAGATGGAAGATATTGAGAATCATATAACGGTATAGCAGTAACGTACACAAACCTACTGTACGATGTTAAATTCCCATAAGACATAAGAACGTAACGGTTAATTAAAAAAAATATGTCGAAATGGAGAGGTATCTTCTTTTGAAAAATATAGTGAAATTTCAGATTAGGTGCAGTTACTAACCTATATAAAAATTAAGTGTCCTAACTTGTAGTGGAGCGTAGATAATCGATGTAGTTTATTTGCATTTAGTGTCGCCATCCTGATTACAGCTTAAAATATTTAATAAAAAATAAGTTTAAAATTAAATTATATTTTATTATAGTAAATATTATTACATTAAATATCTTGACCGTGATTTTTAATATTAATATTCCCACATAGGTACATAGGTACAAATGTAAATGAATAAATAATCAATAAAAAACATACCTTTAGAAACATTGATAATTTATCACACCATCTAAAATCAGAGTAAAATCAGTGGAGATAGAGGTGAACAATGAATTGGAAACAACCTTTATTTTTGTGAAAAAGAAATAAGCCAATGAAATAGTGCTATTATTGCCATTGAGGCTATGCTGTAGAGACTAATATTTTTATTCTCAAAAATATAGCTACCTGTACCCAACCAGGGTTTTGGATTTAGTACATGATTTAGTCTGTACTGTTCCTAGGACAATGGTACTGCAGGGAGGTGATATATTCTGGGATCACCCTCAATCGCCAGACTTTTCCCCAATTAAGGGTATCTACTTTATGTAGGGTGGGTAATCCCCAGGAGGGCCTCCAGATCCCAAAGGATCCATCCGTAGCAGTTAACAGAGTAAATAATTTGTCTGCCAAAGCATCAACTTAAAAATATAATTCTTTTTTTGATTCAAACATCGCATAAAAAATATATAAAAATATAAAAAACATACAGTACCTGCAATAACACCACCAGGTGGTGGGTGACGACCGGCGCTCTGGGCCATTCCTCCTGCAGTAGCCTTGAACCTTCTTCGGATCCTCTTCCTCGCCGTCTGGAAGATTCTCCAATACAGGAAAAGAATAACTAATAGAGGTAGATAAAACGAGGAAGCAGTAGCAAAGACCTGAAAAGAGAACATGGTATGATAACACATTGAATGTAATATTTGACGAAAATAAAGGCCCGTTTAAATGCTCCAAGTTTGGTTAACTTTGTTCTCCGACAAAACAATATTTATGGTATATGCCATAAAATTTAATGAACTTAATGTTACAGAAAAATTCAAAGATATATGATTTGTCCCTTATTTTGGGGGATATTCCATACTATCCAAACCTTCAGACCTCTTTCCTAACTACATGAACAGTTCCTCAATATAATTTCGTCCAGGGTACCGTACAGTTCGGATTCACAAACAGATATTACGTGATACACAAACGTGATATTAAAGATGATTTGGATGAAATCTCCCGCAAAGCTGTTTTCACCTAATTTAGGGTATTCACTTTATAGTGACTGGTTGACTCAATTTATTCACGGCTGTCAAAAAAATAAATATTTCATCTACCATAGCCGGTATCGAACTCAAATTTAGAGATCATTAACCCAGCACTCTGCAAACGCCTGAAAGACATTGTCGCACTGCCACAATATCTCATAGGATTAACACTTTAGGCAGCTGTTAAATGAGGTATATTTAAATGTCCTACTTTATTCATTTTTAAGGTTTTGAAGATCATCAAGCAGCTGCAATTAAATTTTGAATAGTGGATGGCAATGCCGTATCTATTCATATCATATAAGCCTTGGAAAGCATTCTATTCATGCCATTTAAATAAGATTTTTAAAATGCATCATTAATATTTAGTAGGATTTTATGAATTCATTGTATGTATTTAATTTATATACAAACACATGATGGTTATAAGAATTCAATAAAACAAAATAAGGGTTTAAAATAAAATCTAATAATGAATCGTTACCCTTAAAGTTCCCTCTTTCCTTAAAATATTCAATAAATTTCATTTCCAATCATAATATTCAACAATTCACGACCTTCCAAATAATTTTTCATCCCATCTTCTCCCATCTCTCTTTTCAGTATTAATCAAAAGCGGAAAAGTAATAAACGGTTCAATTTAAAAATAAATCCTTATTCACTTTATTTATTCATGATTTCAATAGTGTCCAAAACTTTAGTAAACAACAGTTTAATTGAAATAGACGTGAAAAAAATAGAATGTCAAAAATCTATTATTCGACGTAATATGTAATAGTCTTGAAAATAACTATTTGATAACCCTATGAAGTAACACGTATATAAGGATAATCAGTGCAACTGTTATTAAATATGTATATACATATACGGTCGAACATGGATAAGTGGTACCTGCATAAGTGGAATACCTCTATAAGTGGTACAAAACTTGTACTATCATTTTTCCCTTATATAAACTCTATAACAGTAATGTTTTCACCTCTATAAGTGGAATAAATTTTTGTCGAAATTGCCTCTGTAAATGGGACATTTTTTGTATTTACTTCTATAAGCGGAATTTACATAACTACATACTCTGTCATTCCATGTGAAATCAGCCAGGTCATGTCACCCACTATTTTAGATTTGCATGAAACGTTGCACATTTGCTTATACTTATGCCATAAGAAGACCTGTGAAGTTATATTGTTCTAGGATGTATACCTTTTTTTAAAATAGAATTTTAAAAATATGAATGTTCGCGATAATTTTGTTTCATGGAATCGCTTGCGGGAAATGAGTAATATTTACAAAAACTATCACATTTCAGGTATTAATAAAGATTTTGATCTGGAAAGTTTTCCACTGTTTAATAGAAGTACACAGTTTACAAAAATGCATTCATTTAAGTAGCCATAGAATTGAAAAAAAATTATAAAATTCATATTTCATGACATTATTGTGGTTTCCGAAACTAAAACAAAGGTTTACAGAAATGCTTGTAATTTATTTCTCCAAACAGCTGGGAAGCTGGAAAAATTTCCAAATTAAACCTAAGATTATGAGATTTTTATTAATATAAAACAATAATTGGCTTTTTTGTGGGTACATTTTTAAATTATGCGATTTTCAATAAAATTATGTCAAATTTGGTGCCAATTGCTCTAACGGTACGATTTTTTCATTTCAGCGCCCCCTGGTGGTTTAGCGATATAGAAAACAGCGTATGTCAGTTCAGGTGTGATAAAGAATCTATGCTTAAAATTTCATAACAATCAGTTCAGCAATTTTTTGTTTAGTAGTTAACAATAATGCCTCCAAAGGAAGCTGAATGCTCCAAAGGAAGCTGTATGCCTGCCGCATCTTGCTCTGCATGCACAGACATGAAACCTGCTGGCAGTGACATGCACCAAACAGATCATTTGTCATCAATGTTCAGTTGTTCTCAGTCTTTCTGTGGAGCTGGTCTTGTTTTAAATTTGTGCAACATTTTGTCGTTCTCATATTTTTATGAATTGAGTGTGCTCTTTTAAATTAAGTTATCAAGTGCAGTGTTTAGTTAATGTTTTTTTTTTTAATAATAGTATTAACAATTTTTTCGCATGTTGTTTCACAATGGAATATTACTTGAGACCCCAGCCACTTAACAACGTAAACGTCAACAAGAAATCTCAAAAACTTTTCTAAACTGAAAGATGATTTAAACGATTTAATATTGTCAAGATAGTAATAGGTCAAGTATAATCCTTATTGAGGGTCAAGAAAATACTATATGTGGACACCACAGTTACTATTACTTAAAGATTTATGAAAGTCGTCAATGGACTTGCTGTGATCCGTATAAAATACACAAAACATCTGTCAACGAATCCAAGAGGCTAGCTCCAATTGGCTTTGACAAAATCATTAACTAGTAGAGGAATAAACATACAACCAGGACAAAAATTATGCCCAACATATCGGGATTTATGTGGGGAAAACCTGAAGAAAATGACAACAATCGAAGTGACAAAGAAGATCCAGACGTGGAATTTACTACAGTACAAATAAAAAAGCAAGGTATTGAGGATGGTAATAAAACTTTAGAAGATTCGGGATGCCCTCCATTAAGGCTTCATGGGCTTCCTAATCACAGTAAGGCCCCATATGGCAAACGAAAATTGGAAAAAGTAAATCGCGTTATGAAAGAAAAAGTATACCGTGCATTCGATTACAGTGAAGTTGAAGATTTCGAAATTGCTGAGGGCAATATTAATATAGATGCAGAAATAATAAAGAAGGCACAAGATTTTGATGCCATGATAATGTTAATGAAAGAAAAAGTGGTTAATGTAAATAGAGCTAAAAAAATTCAAGTGTTAACTCTAGCTCCGCCCTCTTGGTCGAAAGAATAAATCATATCCGAATTTAATGTCACTGAACATATAGTTCGTCAGGCAAGAAAACTGAAAAATGAAGAGGGCATTTTATCCATTCCAGAACCAAAGAAAGGTAAAAGAATCTTTGAGGACATTGTAAAATTTGTTATTGATTTTTATGAACTTGATGAATTCAGTCGCATATTACCAGGAGCAAAAGACAAAGTTAGTGTTAAATGAAATGTACATATGAAAAAAAGACTAATCGTTTGTAACCTAAGGGAATTGTACTCTTGTTTTGAATGGGAACATCCTAACACTAAGATAGGTTGATCTAAATTTTGTACGCTTAGACCAAATTTGTATTCTTTGTATTTTTTTTTATTTGTATTCTTGCTGATTCTCCAGAAACTCATTCAGTGTGCGTTTGCACTATCCACCAGAATGTAAAACTTCTTTTGGATGGGTTTGTTTGTTCATTTAACGTCACTTTATACTACTATGGCTAATCGGACGATGCTACATACAGTGGGAGCTCTTAATTTTGCCTATCCAGGTTATATTTAGGATTTTTAACGAGTACCTGACATCGTACAGGCTCGGGACCCCCGTTTAACGTCCCTTTCGAAGGACGGCGCAGCTAAGGATGTTTTACTCCCTTTAAAAAACCCTAGGGCCATCTGCCGGGCTACGAACCCGCGATCTTGGGCTTAGTAGTTTTTTACGTTAACCACTAGACCACAGGTCGTCTTTTGGATGCTATTAAAATTGAAGAAACCTATAATACCTTATCAAATTCCGTGAGGATGACTCAGAAAACTCCAAATGCATGAAATTTCTACGTCACTATGACAAGTGTCCAACTCATGAAAAATTGTCTAAGATTTTAAAACAAAAGTTTGATTATTTAGATGAAATTGTGTACAGCCAGTGGATGAACACAGACCGTCCGGATTCGTTCGGTAAAGCATTCAGTAAGTGTTGAAGAATACATGACTTTGTTGATTAAAAAATTACAGGCGCTTATTCCACAATCATTTGTATCTATGTGTCTAGCTAAATCCCTTAAAAACATGAAAGAAAATCTG
This sequence comes from Arma custos, assembly GCA_037127475.1. Classification (NCBI taxonomy): domain Eukaryota; kingdom Metazoa; phylum Arthropoda; class Insecta; order Hemiptera; family Pentatomidae; genus Arma; species Arma custos. Next base: position 29,752,022 of record CM073764.1, on the reverse strand, counting down.
ACATCCGAAAAAGCAACTTTGGATTTTACTGAAAACTACATTTTTGTAACACAAAATGAAATTCAGAGTTACCATTGGTCAAGGAGCGGCTGTACTCTTCATTCAGTTTGTAAAAATATAATTGTAATGAGGAAAATGAATTCAGAGTATTGAACCACTGCTTCATAGGTGATAATATGGAACATTATGTAGGTTTTGTGAATGCGGTTCAGAACGATATGATGGCAGGGTTGGCTCAACACTATCCACAAGTAAAGAAAGTGCATTATTTCACAGACGGATGTGCCGCACAATACAAGAACAGAAAAAGATTTAAAAACTTGTGCGAAAAAAAAACGATATTTCTATTGATGCTGAACATTCCTTTTTTGCTACACGAAAAATCTATTTGTGATGGATTGGGATGAACGGTAAAGAGTACATTAAGACAAGCTAATCTTCAACTCCCTGATGATCAACACATAAAAACTGCTTCGGGTGATTACAGTTATTGCAAGGTAAAAATTGACAACATTAATTTTCATTTGTATCAAATCATTAAAATATGAAGGTAAAATTATTATGTCATGAATGTTTGGTGAAATATTTTTCTTGAAAAAGTTACAAACTTTCTCTTACTTCAGAGATTTTACACACGTAAAGTCAAGTTCTGAGAAATATATGTTGTCAAACGGACGCATAGATAGCTTTTTCACTATATAAAAAAAAACTTTTTTCCATTGGTCATATCCATGAATGGACTGATTCCGGAAATGACGGCGAACAGCATAAAAGAGGTAGACCTAAATTATAATAGTCTAGAAGAAATGCAGAAAGCAGTATTACTCGGAACTGTGAGTACCTATCATAAGAAAAGTAATGAAGTAAATTAATGTTTCAAGCCTTAACCTTGACTTTTGTCCTGGTAGGTGCATTCACCGGTAGAAGCCAAGAAAATTAGTAAACAATAATAATCATATTGCTTAGGGAACACGAAGGCTCGATGCCTTTACCACCAATCTATTCTTACAAACATCTGTTACCCAAATCCATTAAATTAATGCAGTCTTCCCATGTACGCCTCGTTCGCTTCCCAGCCGGCACAGAGCTCTTAGGAATTCGTTCGTCACAAAGTCCAGCTACTATACAAGTCCTTCTTCAATGTTCATGACGCTATTACTTAAATAATATTAACCGGGTGCATTCTTCGCAATTCGGTGTTAAGTAATCTCCTATATTCTCCAGGGGTCTCATCTTTTTTTCTAAGATTGATACCTTTGATATATAAAATAAAATTACTTTAACGGAAAGTTTAAAGTTTAAAATATTAGTTTTATAACTGGTTTCCAGGTGCACTAAATTTGGATAATTACCTGATACCCGATATCCTGAGATACAAGACACGTCCTGTTTTCGGAAATCCTGGCCTCCCAGCTGGGGTCCTTCCAGCCGAGCACGGGAGCGATGCAAACAAGAAAAGCCACAGCCCAGATGATGAATATCATCACCCCGATCCTCGTCTTGGTCCTCTGGTGGATGTAGTCGATGTTCGTGACCGCCCAGTATCTGAAATACAAATATTAGTAATTATTTCATAAGCCAAGATGAGGATTGATTATTTTTTAAAAAAACTGTATGAATAAAAGAATGAACTAAAGAATAAAAAATGTATTGTTATGCATGACATTGAAGAATGATCTCTCTTGCGTTTTCCTTAACAGTGAAGAATTTTCTGACGAAAAGTAAAGTGAGGGTAGTGAGCCAACTGGACACAACTTACAACGACTGGACGTGATCAGGAATAGCGTTGTGGTTTTCCTGGATAGCCACCCGGAGATTATATCCAGGAATGATCTTTAGGGAAAATAGATTTAGGTACTAGTGAGGTTGTTGACTATGAACAGCAATAATCCATAGATCTCGACAGATTTCCGTTGTCCTCGTACTCGACAGTACATAGTTAGGAAGGACTCTTATGAATCGGCCCCAAAGGAGTAATGGGCAACCTGTCACTGTACTGCAGAAATCATGGCTCCCACGCAAGTAATGAAATATTTCTGTAATAATATCTCAATAAGCGGCCAAAGATGTACAAGGTCTGTAGAGCCAACTGAATAAAACAATTTATAGACAACTAAAGTATATGTTATTTTACTTTTTGATTTACCTTTTTCCCAAGCGGATCCTATTACAGGATAAGGGGGCGTGTGTTGGAATGGCCGATGAAAAATTCCTCTCTGCTTAGTTCTATAGACTCGCTGACCAACAATGAGAGCGGCCTCCCGACTTGCCCCAGGGTGTGGCGTTAATATACTAAAGTAGTCATGGCTCTTTCTAAGGTAAAACCTTTATTATCAGGAAGCTAACTGGTAAACTAGGTCTTCGGGATGGGACTGATTTAGGGATACATGGCGTAGTTGAAAATATTCATAATGTACTCTAGACATAGCAGGATGCACCAATACGAAATCAAATTGACCACGTTTAAAACAAACCAACGAGGAATCTTTTCGTGAGACAGAGGTCAGGAATTAGCAACTTTAGCAAATAAATATTGATACTGAAAAAATGAAGTTAAAACAATATTAATTCCAAAAAGTTTGTTTTTTATAAGTTAAAAATAATTTAGTTAGGAGTTAATTCGCAAAATAAGCAAATCAAGAAGATATTTAGAGTTAATGTAAGATAATTCCGAAGTTAGAGACAAGTTACGTACCCAATCATGACTAATATTAATGAGGCTTGATAATGATTTTTTAAAACGTTTATGAAGTTAAAACAAGCACTAAATGATCCAAGCAAAGAATACAGCGTATATCTGAGTCCTAAGGAACGAAACGTCTATTAGCGCTTTTAAAAGGGAAAAAATGGGATACCTTAAAAATAAAATAATTAGGATTCAGACTATTCAAGAGTCTCCCCATCGCAAAACAGAGGCACATTTTCATGGTTATGCCTGGACACAATGGGCACTTTACTTTTAGGGATGTTTATTGTCAGTCCCTTACGTTGTAAAAGTACTTTCTACAAGTGCTTGTTGCATCTTCTACCTGAAGTCTACCAAAAGGACAATGTCATCAGCTCTGGACTACAACAGGACGCGTATTCGATCTTCCGATTAGATCTTCTCTTGCATATTTTATGGATATCATCCATAAAACAAATAAGTAGTAGTCCTTTATTAAAGCTAACGCCCTATTCGACTCCTTTATTCATCTGAAATCCATTAGTCTTTGAGACTATTCAATAAAAAAACATATGGAAAGATATTATTGTATGGTCCATTTCTTTCCTTATGGACCATAAAATAAACTCTTAAAAGTCTTGTGAACTCTCAATCAATGAAATAGGAAATACAAATATCAATATCCATCTTTTGGATGTTAGAAATCAAAATAAACAAGACTTCGTTAATATTTTCAATTCCTTCCTTCAGAGAGATTTTAAGTCGTTAATGAACGACCTTAGCCTATTAGAACCCAACAATTTCAGTAGTTCGGAAAGCTTTGGGTTCGATTCCACCTATGCAATTTTTTTTTTTTTTTTTTTAAGTTTGGCTTTAAGACTTGATTATCAAAGTCCTATTTTGCCAATTATGTTATGTATTTTCTTAGTGCACTGTTAAGTTAGTTGCCAACAGCACGTGTTTTTTCCCAGATGGTTACCGCCTGTTTTTCCCAGGCGATCACCCATCCAAGTGCTAATCACGCCCGACATTGCTTAACTTCGGTGATCTGACGGGAACCGGTGTGTTCAACGTGGTATGGCCGTTGGCACCTATGCAATTTAATATTTATTTCTCTGCGGTCACGAGAAATGGATATTGACATTTTCACTGTGGTTAGCATGTTACCTTCATATTTGAGCTCATTGCTAGGGATGAGGCTAAGCATGTTCCACGACTTGACGGAGTAGTTATCACCAGACCACCAGTACTAACTAGTGAGGCAAATATTAGAGAATAAGGTGGAATACGGCTAAGGTAGAATACCGCAGTACAGTTCATAAACTTTATATGCCATTAAAAATGCTTATGATTCCACTGGCTGCCAGAGGCTGTATAAAAGTTTGATAGAGTTGTGAATATCGAAGAAGTTAGTGAATCTAGTAGGGATGTGTACGACCGAAACATTGAAGAAAGAATTGGTTAATATTTTCTGGAGAAGTTTGGGTGTCAAAGAAGAAGTTGAGTGAGTCCCGTTTTGTTTTGTTGACATGATATTGATGATGTCATCCATACTTATTTTTACATGAAAATGATATATAAAATATCATATATAAAATAAATATGAAGAAATTGGTTGGAAATGAAGTTAATATAATAGAACATTCTAATAAGTCTAAATTTTTATTTATTGTGCGCCAACGCTTTGAACAAACTTTTAGGTCAATATCATTTCTTAGAAAAGGTAGTAATTAGTCAATAAGATGGAAAGAGGAGTAAATCAAAACTGAGAGTTGTTCCTATGAACGCTGGTAGCTACTATTTTCTATGAACGCTAGTAGCTACTACTTTCTATGAATGCTTGTAGCTACTATTTTCTATGAACGCTTGTAGTTACTATCTTCTATGAACGCTTGTAGCTACTATTTTCTATGAACGCTAGTAGCTACTATTTTCTAAGAACGCTTGTAGCTACTATTTTCTATGAACGCTGGTAGCAACTATTTTCTATGAACGCTGGTATTGTCAAGTTTGGCTTCTCCTGTTAAATAATCTTTCATGACTTACTACATTTTCCATGTAAAACCCTCATTTGTTTAGAAAACTATTTTATACTATTTTTTAACGAGGAGAGGTAAGGGCATGATTATTATATTATTTTTACTGAGAATTCTTCATTAGAATCTTATAAAATATTTAAAATAATTTTCTTATTAATAAATAATTTCGGTTTATGATGATTGGTACCAGCTTTTTAATACAGGTAAAGAAATTATAAGGGCTACGATAAGGCTTCTGAAACTAGAAGTGATTAGCTACACAATGTAGAGCGAACAGGGATGATCCGTGGAGGAAGCTCTAGGAAGTGGGACTCAACGTCGAACTAAGTCCAAAACAAGGATCTGAGAACAATGGGAGCAGAAGACAGGTGGAGGAGGAAAAACATTGACAAAAGCCTTAGATTAATCGGACAACTTTAGCACGGCCATCGATATCGCTCTCTCTCTTATCCTCCGGTAGTGGTTCGATTCCCACCCTCAAAAGCAGTTTGGTGTTTTTGCGTCGGCCCAGGTCTGTTTCGAATAGCCATAAATTAAAGTGTAGCCCACTCTGATTCAGAGGGTAGAGTTGATGCTTACTTTGCTTTAAGTAGACAACACGATCAGTGGTTCTGGAAGTCTCATTAATCAAGTAGGGGGTGTTGAGTAATTGCACACGTTTTGTTATGAGTATTTTATTTAATAGCATAAATAACTGATATCTTAAAAATAATCTTCATGCGTTTTCCGAAACAGATTTATAGTATTTATACCAGTACTAGATATAGTTTTGATGACATTATCATTAGAAAATGTATTATTATTATGAAAAGGCAATAGCGCAACTATCCCTGCATATGCTAAAATATATTTAAAATGCAATCAAATAAGTTTCTAGGGGTGGTATTTTTATCATCGTATTTTTAATTTTATCTATGACTGTATAGTTATTATAAATGTTTCAAGAACCTGTTTTTATTACAAGATAAATAAAGACGATAAATACTAATATTCAAGAAACCTTCAAACATTTTTTTTTTACTCTCCTGAAAAATGGTGTTTTTATCTTTCGATACTTTGCATTTGTATCGATAATATAACTACGCTCATGAAATCTAATTTTCAAGAAAAGCTAAATTGTATTTAGCTGGTCTTGAGTTCACATCACATATAAAAAGACTCAATACGTCTGTTATCTTTAGACTTTCCATACATTTAATCATAAAACTTCATGCACAGAACTTATGAAGATATTTGGAGTTTTTAAAAAACGAATTATTGTATCTTAAAGAATTATTTAAACGACAGGTTTTTTTACGTTTCTGTGAGATGTTAAAATGTGATAATGACTCAAAGTAATGGGGTGTATAAAAAGAAATGACAGTTTTATGAAAATTCCAGAGTTCAAAAAGTCTGTTAATATTTTAATGCTATTTATTATTTACCTACACTTGATAATCCCTTTAGAGAGTTCTCTAAGCTTGTTTACTAGTGATTACTACTGGTTACTAGTGAGCTGTTGAGTAAAATCCGTCCACAAGTACTCGCGAACTTGCCAGGGAGTGTGGTGTGTTGAAAGATACTATTTCTTTATATATAAAACAAAAATAATACAAATATTTGGTTAAAAACGATAATTTATTTATACAACCCATTAATAGTTTATGATAAAGTATAAATAAGGAATCAATAAAATAAAATATATAAGATTCATAAAATAGTATAATGACTTGAGTTGATGCAAAGCCAGGGTTCTGAACTTAATAAAATATTCTTGAGGATGGCATACACCCTTGCATGAAACGTCGGTTGTTTTAACAAACAAAATGTTTTTTATTTTCAGTTTATATAGTTTAATTCTACCCGGTCCTTCCACCTTCTGCATATTATGATTCCGAATGATAATAGAATAGGGCGGAGAGAAGGAGCGGTCAATAAGGGCGGCATCCTGGAGGGTGACTTGTTTGACTTCAATCGCCCTATAAGCCCTTTGGTCTTCTTGACCTTCCCCGGAGCTATGTAAATCCTGCCTCCTTCGTCCTCACAATCAGGAATACACAATTCCGCAATGTCTTAAGAGATCGGGGAAGGACCCAACTCGATCAGGATTTAATTGGAACGACCCGGCATTCTCTCGGGGCGTCCATCTCATCGGGACATCGCCTCTGCAATCTCTCCATCAAAGGGTCTCTCCCTAAATTGGAATTAGATAACTTAGCTTTACTGCATTCCTCACCTGAACCATAACCTTCTACTTATTACTGAATAATTGATTTCAGTGAATATTTGATTTCACAGTGGGAATAGTTATGCTATTGTGTATAATGTGATTTGAAATGAACTAATGTGCATTAGCAGTTTTTCAAAGAATTTTGGTTTGTGTTGTTTGTTTCTTGTGGGTATGGACGTGTTTTGCTGAACCCTAAAGTTCTTTTCCATATGTCATGGAACACTGTCATAGCCTTATAGTGTATGGGTAAAAGTGTTTTGGGTTAGTCTTTTGTTTCTTGAGTCTTCTGAAGATCTGTAGTCCAGAAGATGTGATCTTAATGTGGGCACTTGAAAAAGATCAGTATTTAATAAAAATCAATTTTAAGTGCTTTATTTATTTTTTTATCCTTTTCGCGAGGTGTCTCACGTCTTGAAGAATTTTTGAAATCATTCGATTTAACTTTAAAGTTTTTGATAATTCCTTTTCTTAAAACTATTGATTTTTTCTATGTCGACTAAAGAAAAAATATAAATACTGAGTTTTTCATGTTTGACGTCTACAACTCAAGTTTATTTATGAAGAAATATATAAGTTTTGAAGACTTTTATTCTGTTAGGCAAATTTTTGAAAATGTGTATTTTTTCTGGTGAACTCTCTAATATGCCTGTATGAATTCCGTATAAATATAAAACAGATGAATATTTTTTATGTGAATAGGGATATTACAAATTCTGTATTTACTTTTCCTACAATTTTTATATTATTTTTGTTATAAACTGCATTATTACAAATTGAGATTTCTTTACTGTAGGAAAATTTAATAAAGGGATTTTGAAAAATAACAAAATAAAAAGTTTGAGTTGCATTATTTATTTTATAAGAGCGCATTACAACGCAAAGGGAGGATAAATATATCATCATCGCTGCCAGAAAGAACCCTTTCCTCAGTGCCCACCATATCCTAAAAGCAACAGTGCTACAACCAGCAGCTTAGAAGAATGTGGTGACGGTAACTCCTAGTAGAGGATGCCAATAAACTGTGCTGAACAGAAAGATGCGCTCCCCGTCAGTAAACATGACAGGATTCCAGTTTGTATATAATGTAATTATACGTATATAGTATATATGTATGAGCATTATGTACTGCTTGAATGGAAATTTTGGGAATGAGTTTGATAAAAGAGATAAGGGCCTAATTCGATAAAATTAAATTAGAGAGGATGGGGCTAACTAAATGGTGGGAACGGTTATATACAGGCAGGTGTGAGTAATGGCTCGGCTACTTCCCTCCCAAGATAGATGTCCTACCGCCATCTCAGAAATTCCATCTCCTCCCAACCCGCCCTCCCCATCCTCCCCTGCCTCCTCGTCTAATACCACTCCCCCAATTGCGCCTCCCTCTCTATATTGAAAACTCTTATTGTTTCTTACCTAATGCATCAACAGATTCCGACAATTTCAACCGTAATAGATAAATTTACTACAATTAAGAAGACCGGGTCTTGTTGGAATCTTGGAATCTTTACATTATTATATATGACAATTTATTATGTTGATTTGATAAGGTAATAGCATATGTATATGAGACCAGGTAGACTCATATAAGCTTTGTATTTTGTATTGTAAAAAAGGTATACTAGGGGGAGTAATGTCAGAGAAGACAGTTCGCACAATCCAAAGACTAAAGTGAACTGAAGAAAGGAAGGAGTGCTGGAAGAATAGGAAGGAGAAGTAGAAATGGATGCTTCGAATGGTCTGATGATAAGCCTGTAACGCGTATAATAATAATAATAGAATAAACAAATGATTGTATCCTCGGATCAGGTCCCTTAAGAATAACAGATGTGGACAAACATTTAGTGAATATATATTTGTCCAAAGGGCAAGCTTAGTATAAGTAAACATATGTTTTCAAGTGACTTGTTCTAGTAATATAAACATGAAAGTTTTACAACTAAATACTAAACATTCTAAATACTGTACAAATTTACTGCAACAAATTATAAACAAGAAACAATTAGACATTTTACTGATTCAGGAACCATACTCCTACAACAAAGATATCACAGGCTACAGAGGATACAAAATTTATCAAACATATGACGACATCCCTAGAGCAGCAATAGTAATTGCAAATCCTAACCTAGACAGCTGTTTGATAACACAATTTTCAGATCGAGATATGATAACAGTGGAGGTTATTACAGGGAGAGACAAATATATCCTTGCTAGCTGTTATTTCGATATTACTAGGGACATAAATATCGATTTAAATAAGCTTAATAAATTTATCACAAGCTATAGAGGTTATAATATAGTGATAGGCGTTGATTCGAACAGCAGATCCAAAGTGTGGCATGATAAGATTTCTAATACAAGGGGATTACTTTTGGAAGAGTTCATTGTAACTAATGAGTTATTAATAATGAACATGAAGTCAAATATTCCTACTTTTGATGGGCATCAAGGGAAGAGTAATATTGATTTAACTCTGTCTAATATACAAGCTACAGGACGAATAAAAAACTGGACCATTTCAAACGAAACTAATCTTACAGACCACAACTGTATTCTATTTGAAATTAAATGTAATAGGCCTTTTGAAAATACAAATAAAACAAGAAAATACTTTACCTCAAATGCTGATTGGAATAAATTTGAGACTAACTTACTAACACAACTTGAAAAAGAATTTATACCGCGTACTGAAAACAAATTTACAGCTGAAGAACTACAAAACTATATTATTGAATCACTACAGTATATGAGCACAAATTTAATTTCCAGAATGATGACTAAAATAATAATTAAAGCTTCAAATATGACGTTTAAAAAATCAAGTAATAGCCCCCGTATAAAACAATATAAGTCTGTTCCTTGGTGGAATGATGAACTTTCAGCCCTACGTAAAAGAACGAACAAGCTCAGGCAGCAATATCAGAAGATTAAAAACAACCAAGAACTCAGAAATAAAGCTAGAGACAGCTATCTGGAAAGTCGCCATCTTTACCAGAAATTAATTAGGCAATCCAAAATGGAATCTTGGAAATCGTACTGCACTAACGCTAAACCATGGGACTGGACTTATAAATGGGCTGCAGGAAAAGTAAAAAATCAAATGCTTTTAAAAACCATACAAACATCGACTAACAACCAGTATACCAACAATCTAAAGGAGACTTTGAACCAGGTAATGACCGACCTAATAAATGTAGATACTCCTGAATCAGATGACAGCAGACATACTATAATTAGATCGAATGTTATGATACCTCCGGATACAACTGATGACTTACCAATAGAGGACCATGAAATTTCGATCGCAATCAAATCGTTAAAAACAAAAAAATCTCCGGGTTACGACGGGATTACTCCTATAATTTTCCAAAAAGTCTTCGAATTTGTACCAAATTTAATACTACATTGGTACAAATTGCTCTTCAGAAGAAACGAATTTCCAGACAACTGGAAAATTGGTCTATTAGTCTTAGTACCGAAACCCTCTAGCACTAAGCTTAGACCAATTAGTATGCTTCCGATCATGAGCAAAATTATTGAGAAAATCGTTAAAAACAGACTAATTAATTTTCTTGTTAAAACCAAAACTGTAAACAAAAATCAATTTGCATTTATGCCGAAGACTGGAACATTAAACGCATTACATTCACTGACCACCAATATCAGCGAAGCTCTAAATAAAAAAGATCAACTTCTAGTTATCAGCCTTGACATAAAAGGGGCTTTTGACAATGCTTGGTGGCCTGCTATATTAAATAATCTCAAAAAATATAGGTGTCCAAAGAATTTATATTTATTGATTAGAAATTTCCTTGAAAATAGACGGTTACTTTTTACAACGAATACCATCTCCTGCTTAAAAACTCTAACGCTAGGAACACCACAAGGATCATCTCTATCGCCCATTCTTTGGAACATTTTAGTTAATACAATTTTCGACATTGACTTACCAACTGACTCAAAATTAATTATTTACGCCGACGATATATTAATTTTAATCAGAGGAAATTGTTTTCAAAATTTAAAACAGATAGCAAACACAACTTTAATCAAAATACATGAGTGGACAAAAACATGCAAGTTAGAACTCAACACAAGAAAAAGCAAATACATTATTTTTAGCAGGAAAAGGTATTTACCGGCTTTAGACATTGTCATTGGCAATGAGCAATTGGAGAGCACTCAAACATTGACCTTTCTTGGCGTAGAGTTCGATAGAAAAATGAGTTGGTCGAAACACATAGAAAGAGTATACGTCAGGACTATGCAAACAGTTAACTCCCTGACTATTGCTGCAAGAACAACCTGGGGCCTCGGGGCTGAATGTTTGAAGACAATATACGAGGGGGCATTGATTCCCAAAATGCTTTACGCGGTGTGGATTTGGCATAGAGCAATTGAGAAAAAATGCCATCTACGGAAACTTCAGAGACTGCAAAGAATCATAGGTATCAGGATTGTCAAGGCATATAAAACTATATCATATGACGCAGCTTGTGTCTTAGCAGGAATTGTACCCATCGATCTTAAAATTAGTGAAATCGTACAACTCTCATCGATTAAATTGCGTAACGATAACTTTAGAGAAATCGAACATAACATGATAGAAAGGGAATCTGAACCTTTTGATTGGTTACACCCATCAACATTTGCCAAACTTTACACGCACTTGACACAACATAACGGAACGGGTACAGAAATCACTAACATATACACAGACGGAAGTAAAGAAGGCAATAATGTAGGCTGTGCTTGGCTACTTTGGGACACGAATGGGAAGATGCTATGTGCCCAGTACAAACTAGGCTCTACAAGTTCCAACCAAGCTGAGAAGTACGCAGTCGTAAAAGCGACAGAATTCCTTCTTGACCTTCCAAACAACATACATACAGACATAGTCATACACACAGATAACAAAATCTTGATACAATCAGTTCTCAACACAGACGTACATGACGAGCTTACCGAAAATATCAGAATGAACTTGTGCACACTTAGGCTTCTAAATTTCTCGGTAAAAATAATATGGGTAAAGGGTCACTCTGGTATCGAGGGCAATGAGATAGCGGATAAATTAGCAAAAGAGGCAGCACAAAGTGATATGTCTCCATCTTTTCAAAAAACACCAATTTCGTTCATAAAATTCAAAATTAGGGAAGAATCAATTATGAGGTGGAATGAACGGTGGACTATTTCAAATAAATCTCCTAGTTTGCATAGGTTCATTCCAAAACTAACAAACAATAACTACAAATTAATAAAATCCACTAACTACAAACTAACTCAGGTTTTAACTGAACATGGACATACCAAATCATACTTACACAGATTTCACATAACCAACGATAGTACTTGCTCGATAGACAAAGAAGAACAGACATTTAAACACATAATATATGACTGCCAATTGTATGAAGGACAAAGATCAAAATTAATTATCTCCACAATATTAAGAGGGAAAGTTTGGCCAGTTGCTGAACATGACCTATACAATCACTTTCGACCCGAACTCACTAAATTTATTTATAGTATTGATTTTGAAAAGTTGACATCCATATAAGAAACTCCCTGTACTATACTAGGAAAAAAAAAAAAAAGATAATCATTTTGTAAGTATTGTAATTTTAAATTAAAAAAAAAAAAAATGTTAATTGTTAAATTTATAGTTGTTAAATTAGTTAATTATGTTAAGTTGTAACAGCATGTATATAATAATGTCTTTTGCATATATTTTAGAATTGTCCAACTGTAGTTAACTATTTGTAAAATGAATTTATAATGCACATAGTATACTCACGTATGGAATGTGCTAACAAATAAACGGTCCTTTCAAAGGGTTACTTTGAAAGGAAAAAAAAAAAAAAAAAAAAAAAAAAAAAAAAAAAAAAAAAAAAAAAAAAAAAAAGGGCAAGCTTATAAGAATGATATAATTTTTACATAAGTACTTGAAAATAAAAGTTAACTACAAGGTATGTTCTGATAAAGAAAGATATAAGCTTATTATAACTGATTTGTGTTATACACCATAATAAATAGATATAATACATACATACTTCTATTTATATAATTACGAAAACTATCACCGAAATATTTAACCTTAATGTTAGGTAGTATAGATAGTAGAGGAATCCATAAATGTATTACTGGAAGGTGAGCAACTTGTACGATGAGCCTCAACCTCAATAGTCGCAATAGAGCCAATATTTGTAGCTAGAAAGTTTTGTTGTTTTTCCATTTCAACATTTCTTAGCTGTTGGTTGTTTATTCATCTAACGATACTTTAAGCTGCTATGGCTAATCGGACGACGCTACATTGGGAGTCTTAAATTTGGCTTATCCAAGTGTAATTAGGAAAGGGATCTTTAACGAACTAACTAAATAACTAACATCGAACTCGCTTGGGACCCCTATTCACGTCCCTTTCGAAGGACGGCATAACTAAGGATTTTTTACTCCTATTATAAAATTGTAAGGCCAAGTGCTGGGCAGCGAACCCGCGATCTTGGGCATAGTAGGTTTTTATGCTAACCAGTAGACCACATGTGTCGCCTGTTTTAAAGTAACAGGGGACATTTCTTTTAGTAATATTGCTCGGTGCTACTACCCGAAGTCCTAATTTACATATTTTAAATTCGCAGTTATGATTAAATCAATTATTGAAGAATTGTTGGAAAAAGAGAGGGGAGCAGCTCAGTAGTAGAGCGCTTAGTTGCCTCGTTGAAGGTTGAAGTCCTGCTCTGAAACATAAATGATTTAAATAATTAACAGACGGGGATGGGTCTTGTGGGTTTTGGAGACCCTCCTGGGATCAATAAATTGTTAACCTTGAATTGGGGGAAACCTGACAGTAGGGCGTGATTCGGGGCAAATCACCTGCCTGCACAACAGTTGTCCTAGAAACAGTACAGTCTCTTACCACGTACCGAGCCCGTGACCTTTCATACGATGTAATTAAATACTTATCTGTTGGTGGCTGATAAATTCACTATAAAAAAATTTCCATAATTAATGGTTCATGGCTTATATTCCACCGGTTTTGAAAATACAACCGCTTAAACATCAATTTCTTTTTATTTTCATTAGAATATTGAAGTCCATAATTAGGTTATAGATAAAATATATACTGAGGATGAATATCGATTTACTATAACTTGTCCGTATATTGTGGTCTATCGTATTTTCAAAAACTATGTAACATATACCGTGGCACTGAACTTCCATATCGAGTCAATTTGAAGAAATGATAAGCTAAACAACTGTTTAAAAGTATAGGGTTGGCAACTAAGTCATTGCCGTTTTTTTCGATAGATTCACTCTACACTTTCTTTTGTTTTGTTAACGTGGCCAGAACATCTAACCTATATTTTTTTCTTACTGTATGGACTTCTACGTTTAATTAGTAAACAAATTTTTTTGATTAGTTCTTTAGTTTTGTTTTTATCCCAATTTAAAAATGGAAGAACAGGACGTGCATTTCCGACACATTTTATTGTATTACTTCCGAAAAGGCAAGAACGCATCGCAAGCACAAAAGAAGTTATGTGCCGTATATGGAGATAAAGCCTTAAAAGAAAGGCAGTGTCGAAATTGGTTTGAAAGATTTCGTTCCGGTGATTTTTCACTGAAAAATGCACAACGATCTGGCCGCCCAGTCGAAATGGATGAAACCCATATCAAGGCCATTATCGATTCAGATCGTCACAGCACAACACGAGACATTGCAGAGAAGCTCAATGTGTCGCATACATGCATTGAAAAAAAATTAAAAAACCTTGGTTATGTCAAGAAACTTGATTTATGGATCCCTCACCAGCTAAAGGAAATTCATTTGACGCAACGGATTAGCATCTGTGATTCGCTACTGAAACGCAATGAAAATGATCCATTTCTGAAGAACCTAGTTACTGGCGACGAAAAGTGGATAGTTTATAACAATGTTACTCGCAAGAGATCGTGGGTGAAGCAAGATCAACCAGCCCAAACAGCATCAAAAGCAGATATTCACCAAAAAAAGATTATGCTGTCAGTCTGGTGGGATCACAAAGGAATTTTGTATTTTGAACTCATGCCGCAGAACCAAACGATAAATTCAAATGTGTATGTTGAACAACTCGACAAACTGAAGGACGCATTCGAAGAAAAGCGGCCGGTATTATCAAATCGGAAGGGTGTTGTTTTCCATCATGATAACGCAAGGCCCCACACATCTTTGGTTACTCGGCAAAAATTATTGGAACTGGGTTGGGATGTTTTGTCACACCCACCATATAGCCCTGACCTTGCGCCTTCGGATTACCATTTGTTTCGTTCCATGCAAAACTCTTTAAATGGTAAAATTTTTAACAACGCGGATGATGTCAGATCACACCTAATTCAGTTTTTTAATAGCAAAGACCAGACATTTTACGAACGGGGAATTTTTACGCTGCCAGAACAATGGAAAAAGGTCATCGACAAGAACGGGCAATATCTAATTGAATAAAGTTATATTTTTAAACAAAAATTCTGAATTTGCCTTCTTATTTGAAATCGGCAATGACTTAGTTGCCAACCCTATATAATTTACTGTCCAAGCTACTGTTGGGAACATTAAGTTACGTTACGTTAAACACATATATGTTAAGCGCATTTGTTTAAAATAAAAATTCAGTGTTTTTTTTTTTTTTAAAGTTTTTCCAATAATAAATCATTTTAAAATCAAATAAAAAAAAAATAATAATTACACCTTCAACTTAAAATGGAGAGTTTACGTTTAAGTTAGATGTAATATCCTCCGTGCAACACAGTGCACAGATTTTCTATGTATTGGATTTAGTTCTTAGATAATAATAATAAGCTTTATTTTTTCCTCTTTCTTCCATGTTCAATTTTTACATGGTCTTTATATTTACAAGGTTTTTTAAAAAGAAAAAAAGGCCCTTTCTTTGGGCCTCTCCAAATTTACCCCAGCTACGTCTGTTCCAAGCAGAACGGTGCCATAATACTCCTATGAAGTTTTGTATGTCGTCCCGCCATCTCTTAGCTGGTCTCCCTCTTCTCCTAGTGCAGTGTATTGGATACCAATCCGTTGTTGCCTTAGCCCAATGTGTTGATGCCATTCTTGCAATGTGTCCAGCCCACTGCCATTTAAGATCAGATCCTGTCTTGAGAATATCGCGCGTACCAGTCAGCTTCCGTAGTTCTGTCTTCTTTATTTTATCCCTTCTACTTTTCCTTAACATACTTCGCTCCATTGCACGCTGCGTGATTTTAGTTCTTAGAAAAGTAATGAAAATTCTGTTGTACTTACTACGTAATTAAAGATAACTTTAAGACTGTCGATTCCTAACAAACTCCAATTGAAAATATACCCTCTGATAAGTCGTTACGAACCTTATTTCCACGGTAAGTTGCACAAGTGTAGATCTTAAACGTTCTTCAAACCGCAGAGGAACTTATTTTAGCTAGTGAACAATCTGTATTTTCTTCAGAAGACCATAGTATCTAACAAATATTCTTGTAAGAGTTGTTAAAACAAAAATTTTAATTCTTTTGAGAAATTATGAAATATATAATATATATCGGAAACCCGATCTGCTCCATTTGTGTACAGTTTAAAATTGTGTTTTTTAAAATTTATTTATTTATATTTACAACTGTATTATATTAATACAACAAGTAAATAGGATACGTGATACGTAATGACATGAGAATGACAAGTAGAGAAACTACCCACAGGTAGTACTCAAATCAAAGTTCAACTAAGCTAGGTTTGAAACTAGAGGGTTTGAGTGATAATGAAGTTTGCTATGAAAGGATAGATACCGGGTTCGGGCCTAATCAGCAAGGAAAAGGACATTAAGGTCGTTATGGATGACTTTATTCTTAACAAAATAAGGAACATTTTGGGATTTTAGGAAGGATTTTGGATTCTAAGGATTGGAGAGGAGAGGAATTCGATGGCTTACTTCAGCCCCAAAGCTCTACTCCGTAAGTCAAAGTAGGTCGTATGATGGTCTTGTAGATGAGTCTTTTGTAGTTAATTGGGTGCTTACCTGAAACGTCGAGCGATTTCTTGTCTTTTCAGTCTTGTATGAGAATTCCAGGTTAATCATTTGTCGAGATGCAACTCTAATTATCGGATCTATTCTACAGGCTTCAGTGGGATATTATTAAAGGATACTGAAGGGCAGGAAATCATTGGTTTACGACGTAAGGTAAAAGTGATTTGATGCGATTTTTGAGGATTTATTTTAATTCTCCAGTTTTGTCACCATTCTTCAAGATCAGTGATATGGGATTGGAATATAATAACTGGATTGGTGTTGACTGATAATACACATGTACCATCAGCAGTTTAAAGTTACGTTTAAAAAACTGCGGGTGACTATCAACTCACTGAGCAACTTGCCTTCATTCAATAACATTATAGTTCCTTACTCTCTTCAAGAACTGTTTGTTGAGGCACACAAGGAGATTGTATCTTCTTAAATAAGATAAGTGTAACAGGCTACGTAAGAAATTTTGTAAATAAAACTTATTTTCGAAATAATTTTTACCCAAAAACGTTTTTATAAACAAATGTAAGAAAATATTTTTGAATAATTCAAAGTGATTAGAAGATTCGAAGACACGATTTTCTCCTTTTGTTTTCCGAGGTTATTTCATTTTCGGCCCTTACATTCTTCTACTACTTTCGTTCTTTTTTTTCCAACTCCCCTCCTAGTTTCGGAAATTAATTTCCTTTACAGCGGTTTGTGGAAAGAGCCCTAATTATTTTTCAAATTCTTTGAGAAGGCAAGAATGCCATCAAAGCAAAAGCTGTTTTCCGTATTCAGAAGAACAATGCCAAAAGAAAGTTAATTGATTATAGGAAGCTTTCCTGATTGTGACCCAGAGTAACAGATTTTAATACTAAAAATTAATTTTTTTTTTATTTTAATAAAATTTTACAATGATTATTTTATAACGTACAAGGAATATATTAGAAGTAATTAATTTTCATCTGTATATATTATATTTATTTTTGTGTTTTTTCATCTTTCTAACATATAACCCCTTCCTTTGTAGAGTTCCGTTAACCCGCAACACTAATCTGTATAGCGGTATAACTTCTCCTGATATTGAAGGGAGAAAGAATACTAATAGGTTTTTAATTTTTAACACATTATATTTTTTGTAAACTAAAACTAGAAAACAGCCTTAAAAGTGAATATAATAGCAGAGCGGCATAAGCAATTACTGAAATTCGATTCTCTCAAACTTAATATGGGAATATTTTATGATTTTAAATTAGTATTTGATATTGAACTTGAAGGTGCCCTCAACGTTAATCAGTATTTTCCTTTCATTAGTTCTATTTTAAATAAGTTTTCCTCAACATAATATTAGTAAATCCATATAGATCAGACATACCTTAATACACACCTTTTCAAGATGTCGTCGATGAAGAATAAATCAGCTAAAATTTGTTTCCATTAATTGGAATTAATTTGTTCTTGTCAAATAAATATTGTGATATAAACATCGTTTGTAATATAATTCCCCATATTTTTTTTCAATCAGAACATTGCATCAGAATATTGTAACTGGTGGTCGGGGATTATGTGGTTCATGGAATAAAAGACATGGCACATGATACCATCACCAACTTCAAGGTATGGCGTAATCACAAAGCTCGAAATCTAACTCTACCATATTTCCTGCACAGCTCAGCTTTTCTATTATTTTCCACTAATAGCTCAGCTTTTAACATAAGTTTCCACTAATGTTCCAAACATCATAATTGCTATCCAATAAACCTATCACGGTTCCTGATTACCCGGGTTCGAATCTCGGCCAAGACAAATCTTTCTATTTGTCTATTTTTATTTTCTCTTCAAAATAAAAATATTAAAAAAAAAACACTATCAAGGTTTCATTTACCGAATCCAACAATTCCCTAACGACAAAATCTGGCAACGAGTAAAGCAGAAAAAAAGCTTACTCAACAGAGTACAGAGACTAAGCGAATGAAATGGTAGGACCACTTAAAGATAATAGCGGAGGAAGGATGGCCTAACACTTTCTACTATCGACCGACATAAATGAGGCAAAGGAGGTGACCCAAGAAAAAGATGGTTCCAGGATGTGGAGGACTGCATGGAAGCTAGAGGGCTTCAAGAGGGAGGAAGGCTAGACCGAGATCTTTTGGGAACGAAAAACAAATAAAGTTGTAAAAAATCGTTAAATAAAAATTTATTAATTTATTTTTAATAGTATAATATTAACCTCTGGATTAAGATAGTCTACGTAAATGTTTGGCCTTCATTTATATGCAAAACAGGGTCATATACATTGTGACAATATATAATATAATTTTTTTTTTTGTCAGTAATCTAAAATATATTCTTTGCCGAGGAATTACGCAGCCTGTTAGAACGAGCCAGAATTAATGAAATTGTGATCTTTATCTGAAGTCATTGATATTCATAGACTTTAAGAGTTCCGAGCATATAAATAATAAAGGCACTTGGTATTACTCGAAGAGCAGCAATTATTTTCCTTCCTTCTTGATGGTTTTTCTTTTTCGTGAAACTTATAACCATAGTAGGAAACATATATGAAAAGGAAATATAACTCAAATAAAAAAACAATGCCAGATAAAGAGAATACTTATGCAGCTCTAAGTTCAAATCAATGGTTTTTCTTACTACCTTATTTTAGTCAAAAATACTTAGAAATATAGACATATATTACAAAAAAATTACTTTGTTGTTATTTTAATATATGTATATATTGCTTTAGCCCTCCCAAACTGTCTTATTTATCTTACTTTTTATTTAAGGTGAACAAAGTAAATAATAAATAACGATATATTTTAGTTTTATTTTAGATTTATACTCAAATGAGCTATGAAGAATGAATCAAAAATGTTAAACTTGTATTTAGACAAACATGCATTTTAAAAAAATTATGTCCATTCTATTTGTTTTCACTGTTTTTTCTATTTCCTTGTTTATCTATCTTTCTAAATGCTGGACAACCCTAGACGGGTCCTGGCCTCCCCGAAGAACACTCTCCAGGCTTGTCAGTCTGCAGCTTGTTTAAAAATTTGAAATAATCATTTATATTTTTTTAAATTTGATTTTCCCATTATTGTTTCTTTTAAATATTGACTATTTCTGTTTTATATTTCATTTTTAATTATTACCTTATTTCTTCCTACTTTCGTACAAAACTCCAATGGCTATCCCGTATAAAAACAGTTATTAACTAACATTTTTGAAATGATAATTTTTAAATATTAATTAGGGTTATAGCTTTTTTGAATTAAGTATTCGGTATTAGTATACGCATGTCCGCGTATTACATATAAACAAGGGGTAAAGTGAAAGGCCCATGACAAAGCAGCCAAGTGCAATAAGGTGGCTGACCGTGCGTTTTGATCTGTTTATTAATGTAAATGCTTTTATTTACTTTATCGTGATGGATAACGATACAGTTAGTGAGATAAATAAACCGGTCAAGGAGGGAAAAACGAAGAATAGTGCGAAAAGATCCGACGATGAATTAGTTTTACGCCGTAAGAATGCTGAGAGAGTTCCTGCTTATATGGAAAGGAAAAAGGCTCTCGGTGAGATGTGAGATGCACTGATAGAAGGATTTGTTAGTATTAAAAAGGTCGTTAATAGTTAACCAATCAATTATTAGATACCATTTTTTAGCCTCAAACAACAACTTACTGTTTTAATAAATCTGATATTCATTTGTTAAATATTAACAAATCATTTTAAATAGTAAGACATATTTGTATGGGGCCGAAAAATAGTCTCTAATATATGATTTGTTTACTATTAACAAATCTCTTCAAAGACTATCAAATCCTTTTATCAGTGTGTAGTAATTTTAATTATGAGTGCTTGAATTTATTTTCGATTATTTCATATGAATATTTGATGAAGTATTTTTTTATGAATAATTTTTATCCGGTTCATTCAATATATTTAATTTTATTTAGGCCTTAAGTCATCTTCACAAGCTGAACTGCACTCTGAGCCGCCGGAAAAAAATTAGTAGACTGTACGATTCGAGATCACAGCCAAGTCGAGCACAAACAAACACAAGTCGAGGATTAGTTGTTGGTGCTGAGGGATTCAAAAATTCGTCAAATGAGGATCAAAATTTTTCCAATGATGAATCCTCGTCGCAGGCTCCTGAAAATACAACTGTCGACGCAAACGACATAAATTCCAGCACTCCTGCGGGCTTATACTGTCGTTGGTACCGAGAAAGTCTCAATGCACGAATAACACGAGCAGAAGAAGATCCGTCATCGATCTATACGTTGTATACTAGACATAATGGAGCTCATAATCTATTCGAAAACTTATTTAAGAATAATCCATTTGGTTTTTTGTGCACTGTTTGTGAGGTTAAACGCAATTTTAATACCCTAAATCGAATAATTTTCCAAAATTATTAGTTAAATGCCTACAAAACGAAAAAAGTATCAATTGCATCGTGGTTTCGTAAAACCACACAATTCTTTTTTGACTATTCTGTATCTAATTTCTAATCATTATAATGATGCAACTATGCCTGTATCTTGATTTATAGCTGATGGGTGTTTTTCCATAAGAATGATGTTTTTATAGAAATTATTTAAACTTTAAAATTTCTGATTTATATTTGTTAGTACCAACTATTCATCAACATATTTTTGTTTTAGTTGTTTCTTTATGATTTTATTCTAATAACAGCCGCATTGTGTCACAATAAAGTATTATCCCAAATTGAAGTATTTTTCGAAAAAAAATATTTTTTTTAAAGCTAAGCAGATTTTAAACATTGGATATAATTAAAGATATTTTTTTAAATCGACAATTACTGTTTAAAATATACATACATCCATGCATATTAATATATAGTAATATAAAAATGGCCGAAATTAAATTTGAAATGCAAGAACTTTAAATCATAGTGGCTGAGGTTGAGGTGATTTCTCCAGAGAGTAAAGGAACTATCAATGCCTCCCATTCGCTTCCTTGTAATAGCTCCATGATTACCTCTGGGATCCATTTCGTGTCCTGAGTTAAACTAGTCAGTATATAGATCAGGTATTTATGTACGTATTACACTGCTTGATGTATAGGAACCATTTTGTAGTCATTAATTTGTATTCTTTTTCCGAGCATTCTTAGACAATGCATTATTTTCTAAAGTAATCTGTGCGATTACAATCCTAATGAAAGTATTAAATAGAAATGTGACATACTTTATAACTAATTTTAAAAGTCTTTTAAAGTACCTTATACGCGAATGACAAAGGTATAGTTTTTATTTAAACATTTCAACAAGGGTTCATATATTTTTAAATATGCATTATACAACCTATATTGTATATTAATAACAAGATTTTGTTTTGTTATTAATAATATAGAGCTTCATAGGAAAAAACAAACTGTGTAGATCATTATACCACTCCGGTTATTTTACTCATGTTGAGAGGAGAGAATTTAACTCATGATCATTTCAGCACCAGGGGTGACAGTTTAAGTCCGTTATATTTATACTTTATGTGGATGAAATAGCAGCAATATGCAAAAGACGAACTGAAAAGACGTTCCTGGGACGAAGAAACCTCCTGCTTGTAGTGATTCAGCATCTGCTTGATGCGGATGATATTGTTCACTTCGCGGACTCCACAGAAAAGTTGCAGCAATGAATGGGATGAAGAGCTCCGTAGGAAAGGTATGCAGATCAGAACCGGCGGGAACAAGATCCTGCAATTAGTACAGGAAGAAATCCATATATACTGCAACGGAGGAGAGATGGAAGCAGTCACGGACTTCACCTACCTCGGAGCAGTAATGAACAGTACAGGGAAATTAGACTTCGAAGTCTCAAACAGGATAAACAAAGCAAACTTGGTCTACTACTAGATCTGTAATGCTGTTGTTGGGAAGCGAGAAGTAAGCAGAAAAGTGAAGTTCAACATCTTCAAGTCGTTATATCTACATGTGATCCTATATGGTGCCGAAAATTTGATACTAACGGACAGGCTGGAGAGTGGAGTCACGGCTGCAGAAATGAAATTTCTTCGAAGGATTGCAGAAAAAACAAGAAGATATTGTATCCGCAATAAAATGATCAGGGAGGAACTCAGGATCATTGCTGTTAAGGGGATGCTGGAGTCCCGTCAATTAAAATGGTTTGGACATCTTCTGAGGATGGAGGACTACAGGGACCCATTGAAGACGATGGACTACGTCCCTGAAGGTAGAAGGCAACGAGGACACCCAAGAATGTCCTATCTGGAATATATCGAGCGTTTGTGCAGGAAAAAAGGCAAAAATATCCGCCAGGCGAGGAACCTAGCTAGGAACAGGGAAGAGTGGCAGTTCTGATTAAACGCTCCACTACGCTGAAAGGCACCGCGAGGGTGATGCGAAAGATGAAGAAGTTTACAGAGAACTCTTAAGAAAAAACTTCAGAGTTTTGAAGAAAATATTGTGATAACTGGTTTATATAAAAAATACCTGATATGCTTGATTTTCTAGGTGATTATAGAAAATACAAAAAAATATGGAATTTATTCAAATTCAAATAATCTAATTCTCTAATCTCATTAAACCATGAGAATCTTTAAATAAAGCTTAATTTATTAAATTAATATTTCTCTCCCTCTCAGTCTCTCTCTCTCTCCCTCTCTCTCTCTCTCTCTCTCCTCTTTTCCCCTCTCTTCCTCTCTTTCTGCCTCTCTCTCCCTTTTTATTATATATATATATATATATATATATATATATATATATATATATATATATATATATATAATAAAAAAATAATTAATACGAAAATAATAACATAGTTATTTAATTCGTTAATTGAATGGGCCCTACATCAAATCCATTACTTTATCTACATTCGGAAGAGACAACTAATCCCCTTAAGGGACTAGATACCGGCCATGATTGACGAGTCCTAATCATCGAAAACTAATTCCGATATTAACTGGATGAGTATTGATGACTTTTCACGAAGACAATCCGAAAGTTCCAGCGAGGTATTTTGTGCCAAGAAATCTTTACTGGTAGTTAACCTGGATGAGTGAAAAAACTCATAATAAGGTAAAAACAAATTATTTTAAAATTTTCGTTATATTATTTATAACGATATGTATTTACGTTTTCTATAATTAGAAGGGGGAGGGGTATTTTTCTGATCGCTTCTCTACTGATATAAAATTTTCTTACGTATGGATAGGTCCCAATCGATTTACGAAAACTGTAGATTACTATTGACACCTAAATTAACGAAGAATACTCGAAAGGTTTTCTATAAAGCTTATGGCCTAAATTTTTCAAATTTAGTTGGTAAACAAAATAAAAATACAGGAGATTCTAATTTCTCTGATATATGAAATGATATTTTTTTTGTTTTTTCAGTCAATTTTTTTTTTAATCGACAAAATACACATTTTTGGATTAGAAATCGAAAAAACCATTAGCATTACAATCTTTTGTTTAATTTAGAAAGGGAAATATATTTATCTAAGGAATAAGTGTTGGGAGCTAGAAATTTTAGGTATGAAAGTAAAAATTAATTTTTTAAATATTTTATTTGAAAAGAAAAGATATGACCAGGGTCCGGGACTCGAACCCGGGTCTCCCACCTCTCCGTGGTGGTGGAGTCCCGGTCCTGGTCATATCTTTTCTTCTGAAATAAAATATTTAAAAAAATATATCATATTACAATAAAATAAATTATAATAATATTTAATGACTTAAGTCAACAAGATCCAAAAATAAAAGTAATGTTCAATTAACATTCTCCCCGTGTATACACCGCAAATTGCGAGAACACGGAGATAGAGGATCAGTGGAAAGATATGACTGACCGAGAAGTGAACCAGAATGGCTGAGATGGTTAAAGCACAACCACGGACAGGTGGGAGACCCGGGTTCGAGTCCCAGTCCTGGTCATATCTTTTCTTTTCAAATAAAATATTACAACAAATAAATATCTTATAACAATAAAATAAATTATTAAAAAGTAATTTGTTTACTAAAAAATAGTAAATTTTAATACAACCTTTCTTAGGATAAAGCTTTTTCTGTATTTGAACAAATCCTTCATATTTATGTATTGTATAAGGACTAAGGAATACGTTTTAGAGCAGAATAAGGATATAGATATTTGTTGATTAGGAATATGAGATTTTTAAATAATGTAGGAAATAAATTATTGAAATTAGACAGTAAGACTATTCGAAAAAATTAATGACTCCAAGTTGGAAACGGTATTGTGGTGATCTAATAATAATTGATATATGTGATATTTGTGTGTTTATTAAACCATTAATTTAACATAAGACCTGTATCAGTATTTTTCCTACCAAAGTTCATCAAATTAAGGGTTAATTGAATTTCCCACTTTCAAGCATGCCGAAAACCTCTACAGTTATGATTAATTTGACATTTTGGCTTAAGATCAACTGTTTTAGGTTTGTGCGTTATTATACACAATAAATTCGCAGATTAGGTTAGCATTCTTTCCTATAATTAAAAATTGCATTCAAAATAGACATCTGTCATCCTTGACGTGTCCATCACGCTTAATTCACACGGTTTACACGGTCCTGTGCATACATGCGCCCTGATTCAGTTCCACATCCATTAATGGTAGGTGTTCCCTATACATTGAACGTCATACCACACAAAGCATCAACAATCCATCTTTGTTGAAGGAACAACACCACAGGGCGTTGCGGGCGCGAACACTGAGTTACCGACATATTTAACATTTACGTACCAAGTAACATTCATTCATTATAGAGATTAATAAAAAAAAAAGAAAAAAAACTTATATCGCAGTTAATTATATAAAACAGCAACATTATATAATTAAATATTGAAAAATAAAGAGAGGCCTTACATAAATGTTAAGACCGCGGAAGAAATTTCAACGAAAAGCCCTTAAGTCTCCAAACTAAAACAGAAATTGAAATTATCTATATAAAGGGACAGCTAATTTCAATTTCTGCTTTAGTTTGGAGACTTAAGGGCTTTTCGTTGGGATTTTTTCTACGGTCTTAATATTATATAATTTAATTCCCCCCCTCCCCCTACTTATTACTATTTATTACTCGAGTTCATATTTATATATCCATTCTCTTCACCGAACCTATATCTCCGTGTTCTTGCAATTTTTGCGATGTATACAAGGTAAGAATATTCGATGAACATTACTTTAATTGGGATTTCGTTGACGTCAATTTATGTTTATACAATTATTTTTTATTTATTGCTCTTTTGATGGTGATTATTTTTAAATATTTTTATTTTGAAGAGAAAAGATTTGTCTTTTCTGGGAATCCCGGCCAAGAATATCCTTAATTAAAGATACTAATATTTATTAACAAAATGATAAAAAGGATACAATTAAACGATTAACAATTAAATTATTAAACTAATATAAATTTATAATGACAATATTCTAAAGATTCTAGCTATAGAATAGAATCTAGCTATAGAGTAGAATCTAGGCCTAACTCCTATTTAATTATTACAATAATATAAGATATTACTAATTCTAGATATCTTAACTAGTTACAATATTTTCTATGAATATTATAAAATTACACTACAATTTATAACTAATAATTAACACTTACAGTTCACAAGTCCACCGACCGTAAGATTCTCCAAGTATCACAAACTGACACACAGTAACAAACAGAAACAGTTTATTACACTGGCCGGTTCAACACTGACTAGCTTATCACACTGACACTCACTTATCACAGATCTTGCGTGGTCTACTCTCAGGCTAAGACTGACTGGCTCGAGGTGAGGGAAGTATTTAAGTAGGCAAGGCCGAACATTCTAGAACACGGAGGGGCCAGACAATTCTGGAATATTCTTAATCCTTTTCCGACAAAAGGAGACGATCTAGAACGGTCCTAATCCTATTTTAACGTCTCTGACGGACTTAAGCCGCTAATCCTCCACTTCCGCCTTCCTTTGTGCGGCCGTAACAATATATAGTGTGGTAAAAGATTTTCATTCAATCAAAGAAACCAAACAAAGAAGAGCTCCTAAAACTCCAAGCAAATATCGTTAAAATATGATTGAAATGAATTCTTTCTTGTAACATTTTTCAATTTTAGTAAATATGTAAAACTTTTTAAACCATATTTCCGTAACATGGAAGCATTGGAAATAAAATCACAAATATATTAGCGTAGAATTTATTACTCAAGCATGAAGAAATGTCTTTTTGTACAAATGAGGTTTTACTCAGGTTCGAATCGTTTTTTGAAAATTTTTTCTTGAGAGAAAAGAGTTCACTCTGTTACCAGGTTCCTAATGGATTAGGTAAATTCAATAAAAGTTTTCAGACAACTGGTGCTCTAAAATTTGAACATTGCATAGAACATTCAGATTCATTTATGAACACACAATCTAAATTTTATTGAAAAACATGACAACTAATTACATACAAAGGAAATAACAATGTAAAAGTAATAAAAAAATGTGTTTAAACCATTTCCAAGTCGATTGTGTCTTTGTTTACATCAAATGTAATGTATTTCTGTTATAATTGTGACCTTTCAAATTTAATTTTCAATTATTACCTTTGTCTCAGTCAGTCCATTTTAAATTAAACATACCTTTGTGAATCGGTGAATTAATTCATTTGCATGCTGAATTAATTTTTTAAAAAATAAAAAAATACTTTAAAAAAAAGGAGCTAACAATATCTGTGTGGTTTTGTTGACCGGTTCGCAAAAAACAAGTTTTTGATTTTTGCACCAGATTTTTATAAAAATTTTGTTATTTTTATTTTCCTAGCCTTCAAATCATAGAATACAAGCCTTATAAAGCGTGTAATTTCTTCTTAGATTAGTGAGATAAGCAATAAGATCTTTATAAACTTGGGGAAAATATGTTTACCTACGATGGAAGATTGTACGGAACGACACAGAGACACTGCAAAGGAAAGTATAAAAAGTTGACGTAATAAAGCCCCTTCATATTTCTAAAGTTGTAAACATGGCCTAGTTCTTGCCTCTAAAAACAGTTCAATAGCAGCTATCTTAGTTTATATCAGGAATTATTATTTTTGTATATATAATGGAAATTATTAATAAATTGATAAAAATTAAAGAAATAACAATTATTAAACAAAAAACTTGAAATTTGTTATTATGTTTGTCATATGTTATACAGCTTATAATTTAATATATAACTTAAGATATAACTTATAAAGCTATAATCACAATAATTATTAATGAAATTATAGCTTTATGAGTACATGACACATTTAATGAACACGAAGTAAATTTTTTACCTTTTATTTTACTTGGAAAAAAATTCCTATCGTATCCTAATGGTTAGTTATAAGAGTTCTTAATCCAATCGTTAAGGTTAGGTCGAGGTTTAAATTCAAATTTGGTGCACTATCTCTACTAAATGACTAACCAACTAAAAGCAGAAATTAGAAATTTCAAAATTAGAAATTTAACGAAAAGATTTTCAGTTAAATCTTACAACTACCGACAAAACATTATGGATGACCACATGAAATTCAAAGATTTTAATCACCCACTCCTTAATGAATCCAATGTTTGATAACGATCTGATAAAGAAAAAACTCAGTTATTCGGCCATCGCCTCTCTAAAACTTTTCATCAGCATCCTGATATTATGAATCCAACTCACTTTGAATATACACGTATAAAAGCAGAGTTACATATCCCCTCCAAATGACCCTTCCTCCCAAAGTATTCCAGCCTTCAGGAATCCTAACCCATCACCACCCAAGTGTATGTGTATTATCAGTCAACACTAATCCAATATTTGCATCTCATACTCTTCAATCCCATTTCACTGGTCTTGAAGAATCGGAAGTCGCAAAATCGGAGAGTAAAAGTAAAATCCGGTCAAATCCCGAATCCCATACTGATATTTCATGAAAAAATGTATTCCCTCTCAAACCCACTAGTTTCAAACCTAGCTACTTCTTCAATTGCTGATAATCCTCTGAGGCATCTAAAAAGTAGATGGCCTCGTCACCTAAGTTGAATTTAATATTTGAGTACTACCAATGAGTAGTTTCTCTAATTTCCTTTATGCATGCCATTGTTTATCATTCCAGACATTATATTTACTTGTAATAATATAGTTGAATTTTTTTTAAAAATTGGTGCAATGTTCATTTGACTGGTTTATATAACTTAAATAAGCAGAAAGGTGGTTAAAGTTAGTTTAAATTTCAAATTCCAGTTTGGCGCAAGGATCACGTGACTATAAGGGTGGAAAGTCATGATAGTTAGGTCGAGGTTAAAATTAAAATTCAACTTCCTCGCCTTAATAGCCACAGGATATGTGCGGAATCCCAACTTTGATTGGCTTGCAGAATACGCTGTGTCAGCTCGCCTATTTCTCACCTACTGACGAGCTCCTCTTAGATAATTACATGCAATATTACTCAAATGACTTATATATTTATGGTTTTCGAAGAATTGTTTGAAACTAGGAAAGCAAAATTTAAAAAAAATGAGATGATTTCTGAATATTTTTAAGCTACTAACATCTATTGATAAAAGCAGTTATCATCAATATGCACGTTCTTCCGTAAAAAAGTGATTAAACACTACGGTGAAATATAATATATCATAGGAAAAAAAGATAAAATAAAGAATGAGGAAAGATATACGAATTATCTTTTTTAAAGAATACTCAAAGTCAATTCCATTTTAACTATAACTAAATGTTTATGGTATAAAGGGTTCACTAAAGATTCTACCAATAAAACCATTTTGTTCTGTAAGCTCAAAGACTTTGAAAAGGAAATGTAAAAGAGCGGATTTCGTAAAATTAATTATTTACGTAGTTAAATTGGGAGAACTGCCTGCGCAGAGTGGTCATTACAAGTGAATGCGTTATGAGGTGATCATTAATGAATGCACCCTGCAGGCATGATTTCAATTGTTTCGTTGTAAAGATTTAGAGTTGGGCGCCATTTTTTAGTTTACACCGTCCAGCTGAATTCAATATTAAAAGTGTTGTAGTCTGCTCTATACACTTGACAAGCATTCAGAACGTTCCAAATTCTCTAATGGATACGTCATAATTGAAGTGTTATGAGAAATGGATTATAGATAACCGAAATGATCGTCAAATGCAGAACTGACGTGAACCATCAAATTCATGCCAATTATGGCTTGAACCTTCCACCTGAAATAATCAGAAAAACAATAATAATACTGGTATTTCCAGTTGAAGCGAGCCTGTACTAATCGAATAGTTTAGATGTTTCAATCACTGTCAAACCCTGGTCAAACACTGGTATGGCTGCATGAGCTATCCTACAAAATCTAATAATTACCCAGTTTCTTACTTTTCAATCAACTTTTTATGAAGAAAACCTTTTCAAATCATTTTCTAAAAATATATGTTGGTAAAAGTGTTAAGGAGATATCTTTACTACAACCGAAGTCATTCCCAGTTAACGCTGTCGATTTTTTCTTATTAGTCTGTTCTAACAATTCACATATTGCACTACTTTTTTTCTTTGCCATCCAATTTTATTGGATCAATTCCTGTTATACATACATGTATGCACTTTATAATACAATGCACTAAAAAATCTGTATTGATTGATTTTAAACGAATATGGACAATTATGTATTAATGAAGTGAGATGGGCTATTACAAATTAAATTTAAAATGTAAAAAAAGATACATTGAGGGCTAGAGAAGTTATCTATGTTTCAAGCGGTCTATAGTGTTTCTTATTCTGTTCATGTTTGTTATCTAAATGGACTTAGTTCCAGAATATAGTTACTTTTCTATTCTGCTTGCAGACAGATTTGAGCATATTTATAATATTAAATCCTAAAGTTAATATAAATATGTAGTATAATATGTTATAAAAATAAATGACTGTATTTCTATTTTATTAAAAGAGAAGATGAATGCTTACTAGTAAAAAATCATTTATATATTTTTCAGTAGAAAAACGATTTTTCAAGATGACGAAAAACTCACAGGAAGGAGAGGTTAAAAAACATGGCTTTTCCATTATATTTTTGTTCTAATAAGTATTTAATGCTCATAAAGTTTTGATATATAAATATCGCGGGTTCGTAGCCCGGCAGGTGGCCCTAGGATTTTTTTAAGGGAGTAAAAAATCCTCAATTACGCCGTCCTTCGGAAGGGACGTTAAACGGGGGTCCCGAGCCTGTACGATGTCAGGTACTCTTAAAAATCCCTATCCTAATTAAACCTGGATAGGCAAAATTTAGAGCTCCCACCGTAGCATCGTCCGATTAGCCATAGCAGCATAAAGTGACGTTAAATGAACTAACGAAAAAGTTTTGATATATTTGTTATTCTCGGAGATAACTTGTATCCAAAATTTCGGCCCAGACAAAATCGTAGTTTTGCGCCACTT
Source organism: Arma custos (assembly GCA_037127475.1). Classification (NCBI taxonomy): domain Eukaryota; kingdom Metazoa; phylum Arthropoda; class Insecta; order Hemiptera; family Pentatomidae; genus Arma; species Arma custos. Next base: position 29,720,689 of record CM073764.1, on the reverse strand, counting down.
ACCATTTAACTGATTGTTTACATTTCTTACTCATTAAAAGCATAATGAAATGAGCCATAATTTAACACAAAACAACTTTTTTTGTTTAAGTATTGTTGATTTTAGCCTCAATTTTATCGGAAATGTTCTCGGTTTGGCAGAAAGACTATTTTTAAGATAAGGGATATCGAACAGTTGCTTTACGCTCGTTGGATAAATAAAAAAAAAACATTGACTCCTAGGTTAGATATAAATGTGCGGTGTTATTGCACTTTTCTATTTTCAGAATTAAGTACGATTATTTTGCAAATAATAATTTTTTATTTACTATCTTCTTTAAGTACCGCAGTTTTATATATTATTAAAAATCTATTGTTGACATATTAATTTGTTGAACATATGCTCGCAATGTAAAAAGAAATTTTAGGCTGCTGATACCTTCTGTTGCCAGTTTTCTGTTCTGTTAAATATTACTATCATGATATGATGTGATGAATATTATTCACGCTCTAATAACTAAAAATAAATAAAATAACACTTCAATTTATAGCTATTAAATTATGACCTTGAATAATATTAGTTTACCTTATATATATGTATGTGGAGGTCAAGTTCGCTTTGTTATTCTACAACTTTTATAATTTATAAGGTATGAGCTCTCATTTCCTAAAAAAGTTTTAGTTTATTCTGTTTATATACGTGTATTTATATATCCATTATTTATATATCCATACACGTATTTATATATCCATTATTTTTCTCTAATAAGTAGTTGTTATTTCTTTGTATATTTATCTGTGGATCCCCCCTCATCTTTATGTTTTATCACTCAGATACCTTGATGCCTATATATATTTTAGTATTTAGCATGTATAATTTTAGTTTGTCTCTATGTTGCCCTGAAGAAGACCTGCAATGTGGGTCTAAACGTTGGCTTTCCAATAAACAGTTCTTCCTATTTAAGAGAATTTTTATGACCTCCACCCGGACCATTTTCTTCCTCTTATTAAATTATGATGTTTACTGAGTATAATGGAGTTTGGAGTTATTTATTATAACTACCAAGCTATCGAATTTTGATCATAACTTATAAATCTTATAACTGTTACTGTTATACATAGTGACGCAAATATGTTTGATATAAAGAAACCAATGCGAAGAATTAAATGAAGTAAGAGATAAGTCTGTATTGTAAGGTCTAATGAGATATAATTGGAAATATAAGATAAAACTAAAAAGTTCATATTTACTTATTTTTCTAATTAACGAACCTAAACCTATAAATTATACAACAATGCGTCATATGTCGTAGCCTATGTCCCTGCCGCCATTTCGTTTTATCATAGCAGTATTCCTCTCTAAGTTTTCTTGCCACTATTGCTTCCGTGATCCCTTCCATCCACCTATTTTCCGGGCGACCTCTCTTCCCCCTTTCCGATTTTTTTAGGCCATCGGTCGCCCGCCATCCTCATAACATGACCAAACCAACTCATTTTTTTCGTTTCAACTGAGTACAGGATGTTCAGTGGTTTGTTTACTGCTTCCCTAATTTTGTTATTCGGAACGTGTTGTAGTTTTGATATCCTACAACTACGCCTCCAAAAATCCACCTCCATTGAAAGCAGTTTTCTTGGCGAGTCAATTGAAACGGCCAGGTTTCTGAGGCATACAGGGCGGTACTTGTAAGAAACGAATTGTAGAATCTCTTTTTTGTTGTCATCATGACGTCCGTACTCCACAGAATTTACCTAGCTACTTAAATTTTAGTCTGTTCGTGTCAAATGAAACCTCATCTTTTTATTCATGAAATAAATAATTAATGATTAAAATCAAGTAACGAGGACGAGATTTTTTTTTGTCTAGTGAGACCAGACACCTTAGATGATAAGCCATCGTTATTCCACATAGCAGGTAACACTCGGGACCATGCTAGGATGAAACACTTCGTCGAGGTTCCTCTAGAGTATAGCTTTCGCTATAAAATGAAACTTCACTGCTTCCCGAGGAATCCAAAGTTTTGCGTATTTTATGACTTCTCAGGAAATATTGCCGGAGTACAAATTTCTATGTGTTTTTTTTTTAAATTTAAAACAATAAATAAGAAAAATACTAACCATTAGAGTAAAACTCATTTTAATGCAAAAAGCATCATATCACTTTTTATTGTTCTCCTATTTAGTTTTTAATTAGTTAAAACTTAATCTTGTAACCATCAAACTGTATCCATTTTTTTTTTTTTTGTTTTTTTTTCCTTTCAAAGTAACCCTTTGAAAGGACCGTTTATTTGTTAGCACATTCCATACGTGAGTATACTATGTGCCTTATAAATTTATTTTACAAATAGTTAACTACAGTTGGACAATTCTAAAATATATGCAAAAGACATTATTATATACATGCTGTTACAACTTAACATAATTAACAAAATTAACTAATTTAACAACTATAAATTTAACAATTAACATTTTTTTTTTTTTTTTAATTTAAAATTACAATACTTACAAAATGATTATCTTTTTTTTTTTTTTCCTAGTATAGTACAGGGAGTTTCTTATATGGATGTCAACTTTTCAAAATCAATACTATAAATAAATTTAGTGAGTTCGGGTCGAAAGTGATTGTATAGGTCATGTTCAGCAACTGGCCAAACTTTCCCTCTTAATATTGTGGAGATAATTAATTTTGATCTTTGTCCTTCATACAATTGGCAGTCATATATTATATGTTTAAATGTCTGTTCTTCTTTGTCTATTGAGCAAGTACTATCGTTGGTTATGTGAAATCTGTGTAAGTATGATTTGGTATGTCCATGTTCAGTTAAAACCTGAGTTAGTTTGTAGTTAGTGGATTTTATTAATTTGTAGTTATTGTTTGTTAGTTTTGGAATGAACCTATGCAAACTAGGAGATTTATTTGAAATAGTCCACCGTTCATTCCACCTCATAATTGATTCTTCCCTAATTTTGAATTTTATGAACGAAATTGGTGTTTTTTGAAAAGATGGAGACATATCACTTTGTGCTGCCTCTTTTGCTAATTTATCCGCTATCTCATTGCCCTCGATACCAGAGTGACCCTTTACCCATATTATTTTTACCGAGAAATTTAGAAGCCTAAGTGTGCACAAGTTCATTCTGATATTTTCGGTAAGCTCGTCATGTACGTCTGTGTTGAGAACTGATTGTATCAAGATTTTGTTATCTGTGTGTATGACTATGTCTGTATGTATGTTGTTTGGAAGGTCAAGAAGGAATTCTGTCGCTTTTACGACTGCGTACTTCTCAGCTTGGTTGTTGGAACTTGTAGAGCCTAGTTTGTACTGGGCACATAGCATCTTCCCATTCGTGTCCCAAAGTAGCCAAGCACAGCCTACATTATTGCCTTCTTTACTTCCGTCTGTGTATATGTTAGTGATTTCTGTACCCGTTCCGTTATGTTGTGTCAAGTGCGTGTAAAGTTTGGCAAATGTTGATGGGTGTAACCAATCAAAAGGTTCAGATTCCCTTTCTATCATGTTATGTTCGATTTCTCTAAAGTTATCGTTACGCAATTTAATCGATGAGAGTTGTACGATTTCACTAATTTTAAGATCGATGGGTACAATTCCTGCTAAGACACAAGCTGCGTCATATGATATAGTTTTATATGCCTTGACAATCCTGATACCTATGATTCTTTGCAGTCTCTGAAGTTTCCGTAGATGGCATTTTTTCTCAATTGCTCTATGCCAAATCGACACCGCGTAAAGCATTTTGGGAATCAATGCCCCCTCGTATATTGTCTTCAAACATTCAGCCCCGAGGCCCCAGGTTGTTCTTGCAGCAATAGCTAGGGAGTTAACTGTTTGCATAGTCCTGACGTATACTCTTTCTATGTGTTTCGACCAGCTCATTTTTCTATCGAACTCTACGCCAAGAAAGGTCAATGTTTGAGTGCTCTCCAATTGCTCATTGCCAATGACAATGTCTAAATCCGGTAAATACCTTTTTCTGCTAAAAATAATGTATTTGCTTTTCCTTGTGTTGAGTTCTAACTTGCATGTTTTTGTCCACTCATGTATTTTGATTAAAGTTGTGTTTGCTATCTGTTTTAAATTTTGAAAACAATTTCCTCTGATTAAAATTAATATATCGTCGGCGTAAATAATTAATTTTGAGTCAGTTGGTAAGTCAATGTCGAAAATTGTATTAACTAAAATGTTCCAAAGAATGGGCGATAGAGATGATCCTTGTGGTGTTCCTAGCGTTAGAGTTTTTAAGCAGGAGATGGTATTCGTTGTAAAAAGTAACCGTCTATTTTCAAGGAAATTTCTAATCAATAAATATAAATTCTTTGGACACCTATATTTTTTGAGATTATTTAATATAGCAGGCCACCAAGCATTGTCAAAAGCCCCTTTTATGTCAAGGCTGATAACTAGAAGTTGATCTTTTTTATTTAGAGCTTCGCTGATATTGGTGGTCAGTGAATGTAATGCGTTTAATGTTCCAGTCTTCGGCATAAATGCAAATTGATTTTTGTTTACAGTTTTGGTTTTAACAAGAAAATTAATTAGTCTGTTTTTAACGATTTTCTCAATAATTTTGCTCATGATCGGAAGCATACTAATTGGTCTAAGCTTAGTGCTAGAGGGTTTCGGTACTAAGACTAATAGACCAATTTTCCAGTTGTCTGGAAATTCGTTTCTTCTGAAGAGCAATTTGTACCAATGTAGTATTAAATTTGGTACAAATTCGAAGACTTTTTGGAAAATTATAGGAGTAATCCCGTCGTAACCCGGAGATTTTTTTGTTTTTAACGATTTGATTGCGATCGAAATTTCATGGTCCTCTATTGGTAAGTCATCAGTTGTATCCGGAGGTATCATAACATTCGATCTAATTATAGTATGTCTGCTGTCATCTGATTCAGGAGTATCTACATTTATTAGGTCGGTCATTACCTGGTTCAAAGTCTCCTTTAGATTGTTGGTATACTGGTTGTTAGTCGATGTTTGTATGGTTTTTAAAAGCATTTGATTTTTTACTTTTCCTGCAGCCCATTTATAAGTCCAGTCCCATGGTTTAGCGTTAGTGCAGTACGATTTCCAAGATTCCATTTTGGATTGCCTAATTAATTTCTGGTAAAGATGGCGACTTTCCAGATAGCTGTCTCTAGCTTTATTTCTGAGTTCTTGGTTGTTTTTAATCTTCTGATATTGCTGCCTGAGCTTGTTCGTTCTTTTACGTAGGGCTGAAAGTTCATCATTCCACCAAGGAACAGACTTATATTGTTTTATACGGGGGCTATTACTTGATTTTTTAAACGTCATATTTGAAGCTTTAATTATTATTTTAGTCATCATTCTGGAAATTAAATTTGTGCTCATATACTGTAGTGATTCAATAATATAGTTTTGTAGTTCTTCAGCTGTAAATTTGTTTTCAGTACGCGGTATAAATTCTTTTTCAAGTTGTGTTAGTAAGTTAGTCTCAAATTTATTCCAATCAGCATTTGAGGTAAAGTATTTTCTTGTTTTATTTGTATTTTCAAAAGGCCTATTACATTTAATTTCAAATAGAATACAGTTGTGGTCTGTAAGATTAGTTTCGTTTGAAATGGTCCAGTTTTTTATTCGTCCTGTAGCTTGTATATTAGACAGAGTTAAATCAATATTACTCTTCCCTTGATGCCCATCAAAAGTAGGAATATTTGACTTCATGTTCATTATTAATAACTCATTAGTTACAATGAACTCTTCCAAAAGTAATCCCCTTGTATTAGAAATCTTATCATGCCACACTTTGGATCTGCTGTTCGAATCAACGCCTATCACTATATTATAACCTCTATAGCTTGTGATAAATTTATTAAGCTTATTTAAATCGATATTTATGTCCCTAGTAATATCGAAATAACAGCTAGCAAGGATATATTTGTCTCTCCCTGTAATAACCTCCACTGTTATCATATCTCGATCTGAAAATTGTGTTATCAAACAGCTGTCTAGGTTAGGATTTGCAATTACTATTGCTGCTCTAGGGATGTCGTCATATGTTTGATAAATTTTGTATCCTCTGTAGCCTGTGATATCTTTGTTGTAGGAGTATGGTTCCTGAATCAGTAAAATGTCTAATTGTTTCTTGTTTATAATTTGTTGCAGTAAATTTGTACAGTATTTAGAATGTTTAGTATTTAGTTGTAAAACTTTCATGTTTATATTACTAGAACAAGTCACTTGAAAACATATGTTTACTTATACACATTTTCCTATTCATTTCAGTACAACTCAAAAGTGTTATCTTATAACTATTAACTGGATACAGCAAGTTCCAGATGATAGCAGTTGAAAGTTGTTGGTTAATTTCTGCTATTGATGACTTTATAAATGTATTTGTTGTATTTAGATATGATTTAATTATAAATGTTCCACTATTCTTAATATTTTTAATATTGATTAGCATATAAATTACTATCAAATTTATACTATTTACTTTTAAACAATTTATTAGTAAATTGCTTTTTATATAGTTAAAAGTTTTACAGGCTAACGATAATCTACCGTTATTGTAGTTATTTAGTTTGTCAGTCATAGTCTGTATTTGCAATTATTCTATCTAAAGCCGCCTTGTAAGAAGGACAATTTCTAGATAATGCAGGGTGATTAGAATCTACTTTCTTCTTAATATTTACTCTATTATTATGACTCACACAATTGATGCATTTGTGTGCCTCAGATCGGCACTCCCTCAGGCTGTGGGGCTCCGAGCAGAGCGGGCACGTAGGCTGGACGGCCGTGCAGAACTTCTTGGTATGACCTATCCTGGAGCAGACGTAGCACCTCGGAGCCGAGTGATAATCTTCCACGGAGCAGGTCACCATGTCCACGAACGCCCTGCCAGCCAGCAACTTTCTCGCTTTGGGAGTTATCTCCACAATTGCGTGCTTCCATATTTTAATCAGTGAACCTCCATCTGTGTTCCTGTGCTGGTTCGACAGAATTGTTTTTAGTTTCAAGTCCTCCTCTTGTAACCTATTTTGCTCAATAATTGTTGGGACTATTTCCTCTTTTTTTAAGTCTTGAGGAATATTTTTTATAATAACTATAGGGTTGTTTTTTTTCAGAGTTTTCACTATCAAATTGTTGCCATGCTTACTGACGATTTCATTTTTGATAAGGTTAAGATCGGCTTCTGCTTCTGAACCTATAATTAAACCTCCGTTCTTGGTCCCTCTTAATGTTTTTATCCCAACTCGTAACTTTCTGGGATTAATAGCGTTCTTGAAAAGGGTTTTTGTATCATCTGTACTATCCGGATTTACTTTTTCTATGAACACTTTAAATTCTTTAACTGTAGGTCTTTTGTTACCTGTTATTTCTGCATAAGAAGGGGCAACGGCAAAACGTGGTGTTGAGGTTAATTTCAAGATCTCTTTCCTTTCACTCTCCAACCGCTCGTTATCTCTTCGGAGATGCCCAAATATTAATTTCAAGGAGTCAATACGTCTATAAATACCTTCTTTTATAGAATCTTTTATCTTCAACTGCGTAAGACTATTTAAAAACTCGAGAGCTTCTAAGAAATCTGCCTCGTCCGACGCCATGACAGTTGACATGAAACTGTATCCATAACACTAACTGAAAAACAAATTCTTATAATTCTTAAATATTTATTCCATTTCTTTCTTGATAATCTTAATCTCCTGAGTTCACTATGAAGTGAAAACAAATATGTTATACATACATATCAAAGATACATGCATATCTGATATCAATTAAATTATTATATTATTGGATGTAACAGTAACAATTGAATAAATCGAAGAAAATAGATTTTTTAGGCTCTATCTGACTTCTACTACAAATAATACCGAATGTATTGGGTTGCCTGGAAAATAATGCATATTTTATCTTTTATTTAAATTAAGTATTCAACTATACTCAATAACCAAATATTGAACTGGTTGTTGAAGCTTTTAATATTAAAAATGTAAACAATTATTTTATTCTTCCAAAATAAATGCTTGTTTTCCTCTGGGGAATTTTGTAGCTTGGAAATAATTCAGTCTTAATAAGATGCCAAAGCGTGATTTGACTCGGCAAGAACGGGACCCAAGTGGCAAGAAATATCAAGGAAGTCTGTGGTGAAGGCAATTTAAGTGAGTGCACTATTCAAAGGTGGTTACAGAGATTTCGAGAAAGAGACCTGAGCCTTGACAACAATGTAGGTCGTGGAAGACATTCTGCTCTTGATGAAGATGTACTCCAAGATTTGGTGGAAGAAATTACCAGAATAATGGAAAAAATATTAGAGAACTGGCAGCGAAATTCTAAATTAGCAAATCAACCGTCGATGACCGATTCAAGGCGATTGGGAAGGTGAAACTTATATTTATATATTTATACTTCCGTTCTTTCACTATGTTTTTTTGAAAATATTCTTTAGTCCTGATTGAGACTAGCAACATATAATTAAATTACTATTGTAAGTGGAGAGATATCTGAATAAAGAGTTAATATAACCTTGGCATTGATTAATAGGAAACAAACTGTTTAAGCTCTACTTGTCTATTCTACGGACCCGAACATTTCTAAATAACTGCTGAAATGCTGGTTGAGAAAGCCGGTAAACCAAAGAAGTAGGTGTGAACGAAATCTTTAACCCATTCGAGACCGATTGCACACCGTGTATGCAATTGATTTCCGAGGCTATGAGACGGCCTGCAATATCAGTAATGTGCATTTATCAGTTATTCTGAGTAAACTAGTCGTCGAAATTTTCGAGATTTGTCTTGAACTAATGAAATTTATAAAGTACAGGAAAACAAAATTTGGCATTGGTTTTACTGTGTACCAAAAATCTAAAAATTATCTGAAGAAAAAACACGGTGTGTAATGATCTTATTTATGTGAATTCACTTACGAATTGGGTGATTTCCATAGTAAACATGCTTTTTTAACTAAAAATGAACTATATCAAGGAAAAAAAAATTCGATCCTGGGGACCGTGTTAAAAAAAAATCATTGTCTCGAATGGTTTAATTGTTGCATTCGCATTGTAGATATTCGGGTCGACGTTTCGTACATTATCTATCAGGAACTACACAGAAATAAAACACAAAACAAGTTCTTATTAATATTTCTATCCTAACTCTGCATTATTCAAAAACAGGTTAAAAATATTTAACCTAACCTGTACCACTATAACCCGTGAACGGTTGTGGAGGGAGGTGATCTGTCCTAGATCACACTCAACCGCCAGATATGCCCCTTACAGAGGTTGGGTGAGCCCGAGGAGGACCCTAGATCCTATATGATCCATTTCCACCTGCTAACAGATTAAATAAGAAGTTGTCTAATAAAATAATAAATGCTGTAACATCGGTAAACCACGGGTCATATTGCATCATATACCCAGATAGATTACTATGTGAATGACAAAATTTAAATCGTAAATTATTGTATGTTCATGGGTACAATAGGATATATAGGATATAGGATATTATGGATTATAATTGGATGGTACGAACAGGGATCTATTGATGGGACTCACTGATTGGAGTTAGTTAGTAGTTTACTCAGTCCATGTTGAGTGTCTGTACATGTGTTTGCCAGCGCTGAAGGTCGGCCTGTCGGTGCGAGTGTTGAATAGTGGTATCGTGCAGTGTTTGAGAATATCAAAGAACTTGATATGCCTCCGTGTGATGAAGTCCGTTACCGTCGGGAATCCGAGGGTCTCGTGTATTATGTCTGATTTCGTCCTTTGTAGAGAAGTGTGCCTTACTATACGCCTCAGTATACGGTTTTGAAATTGTTGGTGCCTTTTTGAAGTTATTTGTGAAATGTTATTCAAAATAGGCACCCCATAAAGGGGTGCTGGTCTAATAACCGCCTTATAGATCATTACTTTGAGGCGGAGTGATAAGTTCGGTGAGGTTAAGAGGTAATTAAGCATATAGGATTTGGTTCTATCCGACCCGATCTTCTTATTGCAATGTTGGGATAACGTCAAGTGCTGGTCGAGGGTGACACCGACGTTATCCTATTCGCTGGTTTGTTTACTCTGCCTGCTACTCTATAAACCTTAGGTAGAGAGCGCTTATTCTTTTGGAGGGAGAGAATAATACAGTCGGTCTTCTTAGGATTAATTGTAATATTCAATCCGTCCAGTCTTTTAGTAATTTTCTCACAGGCCACCTCCGCCTGCCTTAGAGCTCTGCATTCAATGAGCTACTGTAGATGGCGATGTCATCGGCATACGCCGCCACAGTAGCTTTTTTGTATTTGGCACCAACCATTTGTTTAAAGTGAGAATAATACCGATGTTAGCACAGACCCTTGTGGTACACGACACGTAAGTGGAAAAGAGTTGGACAGCTCTTCGTCTACTCGTACCTTTATTAAAGGCTGTGTCAGAAAGGATCTTATGATAGTATAGCGCTGCTTGGGAAACTCGTTGTCCGGCAGTTTTACATAGAAGACTATGGAACACTGAGTCAAACGCTTCCGTGCAGCCTGTAGATATCAAAGCGGTTATCTTGTTCTTATCTGTGCCCTGGCTTACTTCGGTATGAGATTATAATATATGTACTTTTTTTTATGAACGAGTAAGGCATAATTAATTAAAATATCACGGTTAATCATATATACTACCAAAGAACTACAAATCAATATTATTCCTTCTTCTTAACCATTTTTTATTCTTTCATTTTTCACCATATGTTATTACTACAAGCTTACAAATATTATCGTCCCCACAAAAGTACGTACTTTTGTGTCCTGTAATATTTGTTAGGAATATTTTAGGTATCTGAGTCATAAATGTTACTAAAACAAAAAATAGTCCACAATTTAAAATATCTACTTTTAACGAAACAATGACTGGAAGAGGCTCATTCCCTTGTTTTACCATAAGGTTAGGTGCCTTTTCACTATTTAAATTTAAAATATTTTATTTGTGTCAATGTTTTTTTAGATGACAGTTTTTGGAGATAACATAACTTGAATAAAAGAGATTTTAGAACAGATAAACTAATTTCTAAACGGTCTTATTCACTGATAATGTTTTATCACATTTACATGGATTATTTGTGGCTCTTGTGTATTATGATATGTAAAATGAGAATTATACATAAAATGGCGAAAAAAGATTGGACAATTTTTTCCTTTGAGCCCCAGGTTTGTTTTTATAATATATTTCTTTGTAAATTTGCTTCTGGCAAACTAATGTATGAACGGAATCTGAAAAACGCTAGTTCTCAAATTTCACTTAATGTTGCCCCGACACAATGTGTATGAAATTGCCAATAAAGTGGTTGTACATTGTACTTTCCTTGTTTTATGAGTTCAATGAAGGGTTAGACTATTTTTAATAATTATACAATTTTGGGTAAGAGAAAATAAAAACCATTTTCCAGTTGTTGTTTATTCAGTTATTTTCACTCCTTAGAAACGTTTCGACACTATGGTGTCATTCTCAATCCTTTCTTCTCCTGCATTTTTTAACTTTAAATAAATAAATTAACGATAATTACAATACTATAAATAATTTAACATAAATGTCCAAAGATAACATACTATAAGTATAAATACCTGGAAAGTCATACTTTTAATAATTCTTAGGAGATCACTAGTCCTCCATGGTCAATAAATAATATTGCATTACACTTATAATTATACAATTTACAGAGAAGATATAATTAAACATACCCGACCGTTTAAAAGTAAATTGGTATATCAAAAGTAACACAATAGTGAAACAACATTGAAATAACTCAATTAAATCCGCATGGTAAACTGAATTAATATTATTGTTTGTGTTCCATTAAAGTCCTCTGCTTTTTTTAATGGGGAATATGATTTACGATATTAAGAAATCTTAAGAGGTCAAACATTTTGACATTCCTTTAAATACACAATTAATGTCATAAATGATGTTGGAAATAATTAATTGCATAATAGATTTGAAATAATAATAATAGATTTGAGATAATAATTTGAAAAAATAATATAAAGTTATGTATGACATAAATTGGCTATAAAAGTATTAGTAAATTTTCCTTCTGAAGACTTTTTAATTCTTAGGAAAGTATGTTATTTAAAATATTATATTAAAAAATTGAGTATAATAAGTAAAATAAAGTATAAAATTCTGTTTACTGTAGTATCAGGAAAACAAATATTTAAGGGCTGTTGTATCAGTCTTTTGTCCACACCAAATTATGTAATATCATAAAAAGATGTTAGCATATATTAATGCCAAACTCAAAAGTAGCATGGTACAAATTTTCGAATTAAAAAAGTTATTGTCCTGAAATCCATTATCAGAAAAAATTTCGGTATAGAACAAGCAGGTATAGAAAATTTACCACCATAAACGGGCTAAAGATAATCATAATTAACAGAGCGCAGTTATGGAAGACACTTAAGAACGTTATCAATTAACATATCGATGAGAATAATTGAATGCTAAGGAATAATTGATCTTGACAATGATACCTCCCACCTTTATATACCTTCTCGATCCATCTCTTATAAAAATCAAAATCTGCAAAAAAATGTTATATTGCGTTTGGGTATATTTAAAAAAAAAATAGTATTTCGATTCCTATCTGTAGATCAGAAAACTGGTAGAGCAGGATAAAACTGTATTAAAAACTGTAATAGAAACAAAGCGACTCAACTGTATAATGGCCTTTAAAAAGAATGTCGGAGGAACGATGGTCTACAACAATCTTTGATTATCGCCCGACAGAGGAGGGAAAGAAGGCGGCCCAAGAAGAGATGGTTGCTGGATGTGGAGGAGTCCATGGAAGCGAGGTTCCTTATAGGCAGAAACTACCAAGATCGAGATCTTTGGTGAGAATTTTCGGAAACATAAAACAACAAAAATTCAATAATATAAATCGACCTTATATATATATGGGGAAGAAAGACCACGTTTCGACCCACATTTTAAGTATCCTTCAGGGCTAGTAATGTCGTCAAAGAAGAAAGAGAAACTCATTTAGTGCGTTTCTTAAATAGGATCATCCCCTCCCCTAAAACAACTAAAGTTGTAAAAATCGTTAAACATAGATATACAGCAATAAACTAACAATCTTTTCTATATGCATTGGTTTCTTTTTTTACATTTTCCTTTTTGTATTTCTGTTCATGTTTATGCTTATGAAAACACAATTTCCAACATTTATATCCGCTAAAGGGAAAAATACCTCTATTGACTATGAGGTTCTGTCGTACATGGCTTAAAACCATATAAAACTATGTTTTAAAATGATTTTAAGAACTATGTAAACCATTGAACTCAAATATCAGCTTCTAAGATGGGCTTATACATCTACGTATTCGGTGCCACCTTACACTGAGCCCTATATTTGGAGAGAACTGATAGAGTGTGCCCTTTGTGCCCTATGAATGGGTCAGCTGAGGTTGGCAATTATGTGATGCACTTATGGACGTATCGACGATGTGGGTCAGGTACCCGAGCGATCGGTGGCAATCATAATGTTGAAAAGGTCAGATATCTATAAATAGATTGGTTTTACCTGTATATCAAACACTGCATAACATTGCAAACTGAATAACTGTAATCTATATATTATAAATAATTTACAACTAGATGTTTCGTATGCAGAACTGAAAAACTTAGATAAAACCATAATTACAATCATAAATCTTTATTGAAAATACTATAAAATTATTCCATAATTTGACTAGTATTTACATTATATCTCTGTGCTGACTGGTAAATGACTGGGGGGGGGGGGTATACTGAGGCGTAGGTGAAAGGATTGCTTTAAGAATGATCTGGCGGATTTGGGTTTGGATATTGGCTCATGGGCGGAAGTTTGTAAGCTAACTGTATCGGCATCGAGCCTTCGGTTCACTAAGCCTTATTATTGCTACTTACTGTATATTACGATAATCAAAATTCTTTTTTAAAAAAATCAACAGTTATTGTTATCTCAACTATAACGCTATCAGTTCAGCAATAATTTTAAATAGATCAACAATCGAGATCATTTTAAACAGCCGTCTGAAAATTGAAGCTGGGTAGTTTAGGGTGTAGAGCGTTGAGCTATTATTTTAAAAGTCCCAGGTTAAAATCCAGCTATAACAATAATTAATTTAATTTGTTAACAGCCATTGATGGACCCTGTGGGATTTACAATACCTCCTGGTTAATTGATCCACTATAAAGAGGGTACCCTAGAGTGGTAGATACTCAGACGAATCACCTCACTACACAACCGTTGTCCAAGAAACAATAACGTCTCTACCATGTACTGAACCCAAGACCCTTCGTGGGTTTTAGGTAATTTTTGTTTATTTTAAAATAAATTCAAACTAGTTAAAATATTATAATAACATCCCTCAATTGAAAATCATCACAAGAAACGTAATTAAAAAAAACGCAAACGATTTCATAACCCACACACACTGACAAAAACATGAGCGCTGTTCCACTAAGGGTTTTTTTATGTCTGGAAACAATTAATTTCAATGAAAAGGAAAAAATAGAATCACTAAAATCATTGCGCAGGGCTGCCGTCATCCGGGCCTGTAGCAAAATAAAAATAATTCTCCTTTCCACTCAATATTTCGTTTGCTGTGCTGATATCACTTTATGGATCAAATTATAATGGAGACGTTACTCCATATTTATAATAAAAGAGTTAACTGTTTTACATTAAAACATATGTACTCGTACATAATAGGATATTATTGCAATATGTGGGATATAGATAGTCAATATAGGGGGATATGGATATAATTTAGGGGGCGCAGAAAATACAGCACAAAATAAGAAAAACTTATTTATTATGAGTGCCGACGTTTCAACCTACGTTGTAGGCCATCTTCAGGGCTATGAGAGAAAAACCAACAAAACAAAAATAACTATAAAAAACATTGCGATACCGAGAAAGAATGTAATAACATCAGATATTAAAAAGTAAAGAAAATTAGCAATGGATATAATATTAAGGAAATGTATGAATAAAAGATTACAGAATAAGAGTACAGAAAGGTGGTAATGCCAAGCAATGATAAAAAGAGGATGATGTTTTAAAATTTGTACATATTTTAAAATAAAATAAAACAAAATATTTAAAAAAAAAAAAAAAAGAGGATGAACAATGAGATACAAAATGATCATAAAGAAAAGGTACAAATTTAAACTGGTGAGAAATAAAAGTATGGAAAACCTAGTTAAATTACAGGTGATATATAAAAATGTAAAATGGTAATTTACTGATAGAATGTTATATAAGTAAATATGTATGAAAATAAATACAAGATTATTTTTTTGGATCATAAAACATTGTTTTACTAAAATAGTGAAAAATGTGAAAACGCCAATTTTGGAAATTCAGATCTTTTGATCCTGAATACCTCATTTGAAAAATATTTGCAGGTTGTATGAATAATATTGGGGTGGTGGATGAGTTTTAATTTATTACGTAGAGTTATATTAACGCCCCCATTTCGTTAAATGGGCCGTTTTTGGAGGTTGAGAATACATAACAATAAATGATTTATAATTGATAATAAATGATATATAATAAATAATAAATGATACATAATGATATATGGCCCATACACAACCCATGTAATTATAAGGGCTGAGTCTAGGAATAAAGTTTACTTTTTAATTAGTCATCAAAGAAGCAAACCATTCACTTTATACCTGAGAAAAGAGCAATCGTACCAAAATAATTGTCTTAGGTTGGAGGAAATTACAAGAAAAACAATAAAAAAATGTTTGTACTATATTTTGGGGTTGAAAAATAACTTGTGTGATTAGATTTAGAGACACAAAGGTTCCTTAGGGAGGGACGGGTTCATAAGGGCCTGCCTTATATCCGTAGCCTTCATAATATGTCGCCTGCTTCCCGGCAAACTTCACAAGATATTATCTTCTTTCCTTTCTTTTTCTCTCACACTTGTTACAGCTCAGATAAATTGAGATATATTACTCCTTTTGGGACTTATGCTAGCTTTAACTCTATTGTTTTCAAAACAAATTATACAATAACAAAAATTAATGTGAGAATTAATAAAGATATAATTATATATAGCTGAATATTTCACTGAGAAAAGGTCACCGTTTTTGAAATTTGCGTACGGATAGTATAAATTTTAATCTGCTGAATACAGTTTGAAATTAATTCCAATAGTAATTGGAAACTACATATAGATATCTAATATTATTAGCTGTAATCCTTCTTCAATCTCCTACTCCTTGCTCTTCTCACCTAGAATACATATTTGTTGAAATCTCAACTTTATCCTTTACTCTTCTATATGCCGTAGTGTACCGACCTCCTCATGTTCCATTCGACAACCACTTTGAATCCTCCGTTTTCCAACTGGTCTCTACCTACTCCAATATTATATTATATCTGGTGACTTCAACATTAAGATGCATTCAAATTCCAGCAATAAATCCTTTTTCACTAAAGTAATATTTTCCCTCAATCTTTACCTCGACATATCCAATACATACCCAATTTTCGGATACCTGGTTGGACCTTTATGTCGTTGATTCACCTCTTAAAATTTTCTCGTCGTCCCAACATCCTGCTCCGTTTATTTCATCACACAATCTCATCCAAAATTCATACGACCTACTTGTCAAATCCTTTACCCCCAGAACTGTGTCCTATCGCAGCATGGACCACCTTTCCTACGAATATCTTCAATCCGACTCAAGTTCCGTTACTGTGACGTCATCTACTCCTACAGTTCCATCGATCACATGGTTTCCACCTTGACCTCCAACCTTCAATTTATATAAGATATCTAGCTTCTTTAAAAACCAGAACCTTACGCCGTCACATAGGCTAACTCCGGAAATCAAAGAAATAATGAAGAAAAAATAAGCAGCAAGGAGAAAATTTCGTCGCACACGTATATCAGCAGACTTTGCATTTTTCAAATTCCTTCGGAATGAAACCCAATCTGCACTACGTCATGCAAAATCCCATCACAATCATTCCATCCTCTCCAATGCAACCGATTCCAAATTCAAATGGAAAATACTCCGGCAATTATCTGCAACAGTATCCGGTAAATTCAGTTCACTTTCAGTCACGCCAGACGATCTCAATAACCACTTCTTATTCAATGATTCTCCTAAGTCCTCATCCGCTGCCTACATTGATATTATAAACTTTAACCCTGAAAACGTCTTTTTCTCTCATATACCATATGACGAACTATTAAATACCATTCTGAAATTACCAATGACTACGGTACTGACAACATTCCTATACACCTAGTAAAATCCTGCTCCCCAGTCATCATGCCCGTATTACATCATTTATACAATTTCTCATATCAAAACTCCGTATTTCCCACTCCTTGGAAAACCGTATTAGTGTGACCGTTAAATAAAATTGAAAATCCCTCCTCTTCGAATGACTTCCGCCCTAAATCCATCCTCTTACCTCTCAAAACCATTAGAACGCCTAGTTCATAACCATATTTCAAATTTTCTAGAAGAACGTTCCCTCATTAACCCTCTACAATCCGGCTTTCAACCAGATTACTCAACTCTGTATGCTCTCCTCAAAATAACCCATGATCTCCATTCCGCCATTGAACAACAAATATTAACCATTCTTATACTTCTAGATTTTTCCAAAGCATTCGACACAGTAGACCACAATATCCTCCTCATCAAGCTTCGAAACTTACCTCTATCCAACAGTGCTCTGGGGTGGTTCAAATATTTCCTCTCAGATCGCTCCCAATATGTTCTGGTTCCAGGTCTACCCCTTCCATAACCCTTTCTCTGTCCGGTGGTGTCCCGCAGGGTTCATCACTATCCCCCCACCCTATTTGCCATTTACATAAACGACTTTCCACCTTTTATCCAACACTCCCAGTATCATGTCTACGCTGATGATCTTGTTGTGGAGAAAACCAAGGCAATAATAATAATAATAAGGTCGAACTACTTCCTTAAAACTATTCCCCATAATCCAATTCTCCTTCTAAATAATAATCCTATCAAATTCTACCCAACCATCAAAAACCTTGGAACTACCTTTGACCAAACCCCCTCTTGGAAAAACCATATCTCTGTATAAATCTCCTGTCGTACCTTCTCCTCCATAAGCGCCTGAATTTTCCCTCATTTGGACTATTGCTGTACAGTGAATGGAGGTGTCACTGAAGATCTACAAAACTAAAACGGTTGATCAATTGCTTCGCTCGTTTCATCTTTGGGATCCCGAGAGACGCACGTATCACCCGATATTACGAAGAGTTGAAGTGGCTTTACCTTTCCTTTCGCTGTAACTACTTCCTTGCTTCCATCCTTTACCAATTTATCCAATCCCGCTGACATTTCTGATCTCCTTAATTTCAAAACCTCTGTCCGCTATATACAGCATCGCACCGAATAGCAGTCTTTAATAGGGCTTCCCTTATCCGATCCTCTTTCCTTTGGAACTCTGTGCCTTCTTCCATTCGTCGTTCTAATAATCTTTCAACCTTCAAATCCCATATATTAAATCATCTAACATCTTTACAATTCCCAAGATCGGAAACAACATACTCAGTTTTCAGATTAAAATTTTTTAACTGATGAATGAATGATGTATTTTTATTTATATATAAGTGCGTTTTATTTGTACCATTGGTACTTCACTCATCCGGTTAGATATGTTTAAAAACAAGTTATCTTAGTTCCCATCTCCAATATTATCATTGGAGGTAATTCGCATTTTTTTTCATTAATTCTTTCTCATTTGTTAATTTAATTGTATTATTTAATTAAATGTAATTACATTAAACCCTAAGACATAATAATACCCTGTATAGAAACCTGTATTGTTATTCTAAAGGGACTTGTCCCAGAACAAATAAGGACTTTATTATAATTATTTGTTTGATGATTATTAGGCCGGCCATACATAGTACAAGTATTATTAGATGTAGAGCTACACCTCAAAGGTTTAACTATATTGTCCACCTCAAGTCGTAAACCTCGGCGTATGTGCCACTAGTTCGATGAAACTCCAGATATCTGGAGTTGAACCTCGCGGTCTTGAGAAATTATATTTTCTACCGCCTGAGATGACCAGACTTACGCGCGCGCGTGTGTGTGTCGATCGGTGAGGTTCATTAATAAAACAAAAGTTGTACTTGCTACAATTCCCTTGTCCACTTGCATAAGTAAGTGAGGAAAGTGTTTTCGCAATTTCATTCAAATCGTCCTTCCTACTCATGACAGAAATGCTATGTTCATTAAGTACCTCTCAAAGGAAATGTAACTTGATGCCCCGGTTGAAGCACATAGGTAATGAATATGAAAGTAACTAACATCAATCAATTAATGAAAATGAAAATAAAATTCGAAAAAGGGAATATGGAATAACACTCTAACTAACTATCTATAAAAGCATAAAAAGCTATACTCAAAAACTGTTGATATGTTTTTTCTTTAATTATGACTTAAGCACAGTCCACGGAATCTTGAATTATTAGTCTGAACCATAGCAATGGTTTAACCATGACTGTGCTTTCTTTAAGGTACCAAATCCAGCCCATTTATTCAAGGAGTTACATGTTAGTTATTTGGCCCCAAGAGGAACAGCCGCCCTTCCCAACCTTGGATCTTTACTTCTTCAGTAAGGATCTTCAGAAACTTCCTAAATTAAATTCGTCTCTTTTGTTCGTAGTCAGGAGTGGATTTTAAAATCTTTAGTACAATATACTTCTGGCAGAAAGTAAGAATCTCTGAGTTCCCATATTATTTAGTTTGATTATAAAATAATACCCAAAACTAACATGTTTTCTTGCTTTAATTATTCTGATGTTTCGAATATGATATTTCTACGTAATTACAGTAGAAAAGTAAAATAAATTTATTTTCAGGATTATATTCTATTTGACAATACGTTCTTATCAAGTCAATGGCGATTAATTGAAATATAATTTGATTGGGATTATTATTTAACTTTAATAATAAGTAGAGAAGCTTTACTAGTGTAAAGGTATACATAATTTATGAACATAAAAGACATAATTTAATAATATAGTAATTATAATTGTAATATTTTCTAATTTTTATTTTCTATATTTTTTGGGCTAACTACAAACGCGTGTTTTTTTTTTTTTAAAAACTAATACTCGTTTTCTACTTGTTAGTACGGCTAGCTACAAAAGCGTGATTTTTTTTTAACGATTATTTTATTTTATTTTATTTCTAAAACTTCCCAGTTGATCCTGCATGCTCCAAGATTAAGATATGCATGCCGTATACTCGGCACTAGTCGATATCGTGTCCACGGTAATGTTTGTTAAATTTGAACATGATCCTCGTCAGGATAATGAGACAAACTTATTAAATCATATTTCTCTTAAAGAAGTGTGCAAAGTATAAATTTAATTCGATGTTTTGATGTGGCCGAAGATCGAGTTCAAAGAATCCGTCCAAACAGGCGAAGATGATAAAAGCGTGTTAAAAAAGTGACATTGTCACTCTCAGTGTCGTACTATTGGTATATAGGAGTAATAAGAGTCAATGTGGCACATTTTGTTTGTTACCCTTTTGTTTAAAATAAAATATTTTTTATGAATTGCAAAATAAAAATAATCTTAACAGGCTTCGAGGAGTGATCTTCTATATCAGAACTAAGGAACTAGATCAAAATAGCTCCTTTCTTCCTGAGAAGGCTACAGTGCTCCGCCTTCATCTTGATCCTCCATCGCTTACGGGTATCTTCATAGTCATTTTGTAACTTTTTCATCTGATGCTACTGATGAAGTTTAAGATTGTTTGGAATGATTTTTTTTTTTTTTTGTGAGCCCGATTTGTCTAGATTCCTTTTGACTTACCGCAGGAAACCTGTTTTCTTCAGCACGGCATCCATCCATAAATAATTTATCTTCACAATGAAGCGAATAGGTTCAAATCTGAAAAGCTTGCGCTATGAGTGTAGTAATGACATACAGAAAAGCAATGTTTGTTTCCGAGGTGAGCTTCACTTTTGGGAGCATATATTTTTTTTTTTACATCAGTTTCCTATTTCACTTAGGCGCGGTTATAGGGTGGCCCGGGAAATGCTCTTAATTTTAGCCGTTACAGAATAGAACCTTTGTCTTCATGCTTATTTTATTCGGTCTCGGAATCACTCGATCACTCAAGGCCTACCATACCCTTCCGGTATGTTAGGCCCGTCAGCTGCTGGAGACAGGAAACATCAGACGGGCTGATGCGGGTACGAAGGGGCGCTGAAGGTGTGAATACTCAGGTGCAAGAATCGTTTGTAAGGGAATCGTTCTGGTCGCCATTGCGCAATAACACAAAAGATGGATCTTGTGAGTTCACAAATATTGCCTCGCCACTTAGATGGTTCTATACCTGTATGATGCAATCGGGATTTCACCTTTTAGGGCTTATGATGGAATAGTGATAGAGGATCAATGAGGAAAATTGGAGATAGAAGGAGCCCCTGCTGATTTTCTCAGTACAAGAGTGGAACTGGCAGATGGTTCGTAGAGAAAATGGTTCAACTCTCAGGTATATTTTCTCATGAAAATATATGCAAATTTAAGTTATGTCCAAGAAACGTTTAAAATTGTCTGCTATAAAAACATTTTTTTCACTTTTAGAAAATATATTTGAATGTTTGGTAAATTTACTATAATGTATAAAACAATTTTCGGAAAAATATTACTTAATTCGGCGATTATAGTCTATTTTTGTAAAACGTCACGCTATGGTCTATACAGGTGCCATTTCAATAAATTTGCAAGGTGCCATTTCATAAATTTTGCTGCTAGTTCTAGATATGATTACACAATTCTGTATCGGTAAGTTACAGTAAACTTTAATAATGTTCTGTCATGTAGAAATGATATGATAGCGTTCACTCCCATCGTATGCACGTATGCCATTCCTATTTAATCCCAGAGAAGAGATAAACTTGGAAGACCTTATTCTGATTTAACCGTCAGTAATCACGTTTAATTCAAGCCCCGTCACATTATTCTATAACGTTTAGATAGCTGTTAGCATAGTGAAATAAAGTAACTATACTTAAAACACTGAGATTGCTAAATGGGTAGCCATTGTGTAAGAATTTTGAATACTCGTTTTCTAAGTTCATCCTTCACCTCATAAAAAATATTGATTCAATTAGTATAAAGTTAAAATTGTCGAAGGTACTATGAATAACATTCAAAACGAACTTCCAGTACGAAAACTTAAAATTAGATTTCCAGTAACAACCCTATTACAATGAATGAAAAATCTTACGACATACTGAATCCTTATAAAAAGAAAACTTAATACGTGCACGGTTCCAAGTATACGAATTTATTGAACTCATAATTTCAATATTACTTTTAAGGTTAAATTAACTTTGCAAAAGTTGGTATACCTTCGGTAAACTCATTAAACGAAGCAACTTTGGTAAATTCCCCAAGGCTGTACATCTAAAATTCATTGAGAGAGGTTTTCCAAAGCATTTCTGAGAATCATTCTTTTTTTCTTGTTCACTTTACTTGGTTTCTGTTATGATAATGATGTAATAGTTTTCTTCAAATTTGCTATTATTACTGACTAATTTCCACGTTAATTATTGAAACTTTTTTAAGAAATTCATAGTGAACATATCAAATATCTAACAATTGAAGATATTGTTAATTAATAAAGTAACTTCTTTAGCCTTGTTTAGCGATTTTGGTAGGGGATAAACTTGTGGGTTCTCGTCCGCAACACGGCCAGGACCTAGCAGCCTGTATATGAGTTATGCCATTTCCTTTAATCAACTTTAGTTTTAAGGTTAGAATCCCATTGATATATGATTAATTATATTTATCTAAAAGTCGTTTAATCGTTGTTCAATTGATAATAACCATACCTTAAAACATGAATAACTGGTTGTACGTTTCGTTTCCCCTCAAATATATTATTTGTAAAGTTAAATGTTTTATTTCATGAAATGTCATTCAACTGTCAACTATATTGTTGAACTTAATGGTGATAATAATACTAAAAATGAAAATAAAATCTATGTAAATACAAATACAAAGCTTAAATGTAGTATATAAATAAAACTATATACTAATTATTATTCCAATTAAACTATTGATATTTAGTATTGAGCGTGTGCAGCTCATCATTTTTTCATTAATAAATAAACTAATTGAAAACCAAACAAATATTAACAATTTAAATTTACAAATTTGAAATTACATACAGACAGATCTATAGATTACATATAGATACTCTTTAAGGTTTCCACCGCCACTATTTGGGGATTGCCAACAGAAGTTAAAACACAAAACTTTGGAATATCTATGTTCTTATACACAAAACTTCAGTGGTTTCTGGTTTAGACCGCGTTGTTGAGTTTTTCTCCGCCAACGTTTCGCCAGACATACTGGGTCGAGAATCCAGTCTTGAAGAAGCTAGCAGTATGTATGGCGAAACGTTGGCGAAGAAAACTTCAACAACACGGTCTAATCAAGAACCCACTGAAGTTTTGTGTATAAGAATATAGATATTCCAAAGTTTTGTGTTTTAACTTCTGTCGGCAGTCCTCATAACTGCCTATTTATATATATATTTTTTGTAATTTCGTCATACTAATATTTATTTTTAGCCTCTATAATTTTTTATTATTATTTAAAAGAAATTCTTCTAGTAGAAATACATTTTAGTGTAATAATAAGAAAAAAAAGTCATTTCAGAAAAAGACTTATCACGATGCTGGTTGAAGGGAGAAATGGATGTTGGCTCCTCAAGCGAATGAAGCCAAGAAAAATCTTCAAAAGGAGATTGTATGTTTTTCATAAATGATGGTTGACCTAGAAAGGAAACTCGAGCAAGGAAGAAAATGGTTCATAATCCAATATGATTTTCAAAAGCAACAAACACATATCTGCTTTATTGATAGGTTTAAATATTGTACTATCAAATCACTGAACTAAGTTTCGTTTAAGAATGAAGAAAACTTAATAAATGTTTAATAAGTGTAAACAGAACAATAAGTGTTGAAATATGGTCGGGTGAAAAGATGATGTTACTTTTGGAAGGAGAGGAGGCGGAAACAACATGACTTTATCCTTGAAATGTATAATGGAAGGGAAAAAGTCTGAATACATGCTTCTAATAATTAATTATTCAAAATCTCAAGAAATTTTCTAACTCAACTAGATGAGGAAGTTTTCAACATTTAAAATTTACTCATTCTGTAACAGAAAGCTGTAAGTCGCAATAAAATAAAACTAATATATATATATATATATATATATATATATATATATATATTAAATATAAAAAGGTAAAGTAGTAATGCTCATTGAAGTAAAGACCAATAATCTTAGGAAATAAAGACTTAATAAATGGTAAAAAATAATTAAGGGGTAATAATGGTTTGGATATTTTTTTTAGAAAAGTAATAAATAGTCGGAATAAAGAAATTCACATGGACATTGTTTATAACCAGAGATGTACAAGATACCCTATACAAGCTATCTGGAATACAAAATGCGAGATACTTTTAAATTAAGTATTTCAGATACCAGATACAAAATACTTTCAGGAATGGTATCTGAAATATTAGATACAAAATACGTATCTTTTAAACACTTTTTAAAGATAAAATACTTGATAAAATAATTGTTGTAAGAAAACAACATTTTATTGAATTTATATTTATTGTATGATATTTTTAACATGAATCATTAATGAATAGATTGATACTATCTATACATTGATCGAGCAAATGTGACAAGACAAAATATAATATTTTTAAGGTTATAATTGAGACTTAATTCATCTTCTCAAACATTTTATCATTCATTTTTCATCGAAGAGGCCTTATAATCATACTCATACTCATAATCATAATCAGCTCCACAGGGGCAGAACTTGGCAAACAGGTGTTACATTTGAAAAATATTTATTTTACGTGTATTGTCGGATAAGCATTTAAGCACTTAAAGCTGGTATTTATGTATTGCAGTGTTTCTAAGCCAGCGGTGCTTCGCCACTTCCAATTTAGGAATCAGAACATTTTTTCCATCATCTTTTGACATTTTTTTTATATCACCTTCAATATTGTCTAAAGCCTCCGATTTTTGTTTTTCAGATTGATTCATTTTTCGTGTTTCAGTCTCGATAAATTCTTTTACATATTATTTCAGCTCTTTTGGTACCCGTTTCAAATTAAAAGAACGGATGTGACATTGCGGTTAATAATGCATCATTTGCTGCTGGTCTAAATGCAAAAACATTTTAAAACGCCTATATAGATTTTCTTCAATGACATCTAGCAGAGAGCTGTAGTATTTTAGACTTTTCATCGTTAGAGATTTGATGATATGTTGAATTCTTATTAGCTCAGGTAATAGAGAACCATAGTAAGTGTTTTTTTCGCCTTGAAAGTGAATTCATTTTCCTTCAACGAAGGTAATTTTAATATTTTCATGGTATCACTAAGACAGTTCTGCACGCCTAAAAGATCTTGTATGGAATTATAATAAGAGCTCCATCGAGCTGCGCGTTGAGAAGTTCGAGAAAGCATCATGCAGTCTCTAATAAAAAAGTATTTTTCAATCTTGCTTCTTTGAAATCTGTTGTATTGTCAACCAAATGCAAAGTGTGTGTAGCGCATCTTTCATGTCCAGGCAGAAGGAAATCACTTTCACTGTGTAAGTCTAATCATGAACCATCAGGAAATCTGTAGTACAAGCAGTGAAACATCATCTTCATCTTCATTACCTTCATCGAGCGATGTTTCTCCAAGATCTTCTTCATACGCATGTGAAACATGTTCATTTTCAACTGTCTCTGAATCAGACTTCCCAAATAACTCAAAAGCCTTAACCAAATTTAAACCATTATCTGTAACTGTTTTAACATCTTTTGAAATTTCCAGGACATGGTCTAAATGTATATGAGCTATCATTTCTGCAATTTTATCATATGTGTGAGCCTCTTTGAATCTTCAGGAAGTAATGGAAACACTTTTCCTCTCAAAAGTCTTACTTTCAATCAAATGGACTGCAACCCCCAAATAACTTCTATTAGAGGAAGACTAAATATCAGCTGTATTGCACACAAATTCACCAGTGTTCAACTCTATCTTACTTTTTATTTAAATTCATTGTACTAATTACAAATTTTATATTTAGCGGTACGACGGCAACTTTTGGAGGCTCGTTCTATTGTATCTATGGTGACATTTAATATTAAAATAATTTTTATATAATGTAATATTAAAATTAATATAACATCTTATCACATTTTGTGAATAAATGCATAGATAACTATTAATAAAAGTATTTTAGCAAACAGTATTTGCAAAATATTAAGATTAACCAAACAAAAGGTATTTAAATACAATATACAAAATGGATTTAAAAAACATATTTAGATTCAAGATGAAAATACGTATTTTGTTTCTTGTATGAGAGTTCTCCATACTGTAGTTGGCGAAACATTTAATCTGCTCCAGCTCTTCTTACACTTGCAGATGGATTATCATCAAAATATTGTAATACGGTCGCACTTCTTTCTTCATTTCGTAAAGGGGCTAAAATACCATCAGCATGTGGTACGGCAGCAAACGTAGAGTTAAAGGCAGACTTACAAGGTAATCTTCTATTTGGAAATCGCATGGAATATTCACGACGGACAGCATTGGCATTACCATTGCAAAAACCGTGCACAAACACCATATGGAGCATTAATATAAATGGAAGGCATAATGAGTACTCTGCGAAAGCCTCAAACAAACTGATAAATGTAATTGATAGTTCTATTCTTATTATTATTTGTTATAGATGTTCTATTACAAACAGTATTAATCCTAAAGTCCATAGTTTATGTACAGTTAGGGAGACATGGTCATATTAGTACTCTAACTAATTTATCTCTTAAACAAAACGTTTGCAAACATACCTTCGTACGAAATATTCTTTTCTTGTTCTAAGGTCCTTAGTTCATATTTTCAATAATTGTCGGATATCTATATTTTCTCTTATTAAATGTTTCGCCAACTACAGTATGGAGAACTCTCATTGCAGATGGACGTCACCCATATTATTATCAACGGGTACAAAATTTATACTGCAAGATTTACGGCAAAGAAGACATTTTTCAGATTGGTATTTAAATCAAGCTGATCACAATCCACACTTTTCAGGGGATATTTTATGGCCAGATGAAGCTACCTTTACAAGAAGAGGTATCTTCAATCAGAAAAATAATCATCTCTGGTTGCATGAAAATCCTCATACAATTCGTCAGCATCATTTTCAGCATGAGTTTCAGTGCAATGTGTGGTTTGGGATAATAGACAATATTTCCCCAACAATATAGGCCCGCAATTGTTACCACCTCGACTCAATGCGGACACATTTTTGGAATTTCTTAATAACGATAAAGTATATTTAAGGCCAGTGAAATTAATTCTTTACGAAGAAGGATAATTGAGTCTTCTGAAACAATAACACATATCCAGTTCCGTTCTGCTACTGCTGCTGTTGAAGAAAGATGCCGAGCCTGTCTGAATGCTCATGGAAATCACTTTGAACATTTAATATGAATGTTAATGGTTTACATTTAATGAATAAACTAGTTGGAACAAATGAAATAAGTTTTATTTATTTACTATGCCTAAATAATTCTTAACAATGAAATCTTTCGATGTGAATATCTCCTAAACAAAGCGTTTGCGGACATACCTTCATAGGAAATTTTTTTCTTGTTTTGAGGTCCTTAGTTCAAATTTTCAATTTGGCCATTTAACCCTGACACACCCTGTATATAGTTCATACAGGGATTAAAATGTAAATTTGGTGAACATCTGATTGAACTACTTAGTGAACCGGTTCTCAACAATTTGTATCTGATAGATATAGATTGAAAACATTCAATCACTTTATTAATATCTTCGCACAGATCCGATAATTGTGAAGCTCCTTTTTGACAAGCATAGAATCGAGAACGAAAGCCGGATGACACGAGACCAAATATATGAGTATTTTCCTCGACGTTTTTGTCCAATCAATCTGCCAGTGGCCCTCACAACCTTTTCCAAAACGGCGCCACCATTTATCCACATGGCAGTTTGGTGGATTTTAAAGGAAGTGGCTCCCGAGATATAATTAATGAACACTGCATCGTGCGGTGATCGTCCAGTAGGCCTTCTGTAACCGGCCTACAGCTTCCTGAATTATGTAGATTCGTGACTTCCCAACATTAAATATACATTCTCCATAAAGGCACACTCTTAAAAATTACTGATACACATTTTGGGCAGCGATTTCGACATTACTTTGGTATTATTTATTGATTTAAAAAAAGGCTTATGTAGTTCTTAAATAGTTAGGTGCTACCTTTATAATGAATGAAAAATATTTAAGTGATTAAACACCAATACGAGGCTTTGTTAAATCTTTAAATTGAAATATTTGCCCTGAACTATATTCCTAAGAGTATAATGTCTAAATTGTAACAGCAGAACTAAATCATGAATAAGATTTACAACCACCATTATTTTATTAATTAATAACCACTATTATAAATAATAACCACCATTAGTTTGAAAAAATAATAATTTAAAAAAGTTAGTGGTGAGCACTTCATTCAAGTGAATGGTTACCATAAATACATTGATGGGAAGGCATATGCTGTGTATTTATTTTTCACAAAACATTAATTTTTCACTTTATAAACATGTAAAAATTGATGTTTTGTGATCGACTGTGATTTATATTATCAAATAAACACCCAGGCTGCAGTCTTTGTAAAAAAATATTGCAATATTTTTATCCTGTATGCTGACGTTCCGGTCCAAAATGTGTGTTTTAGCCACCATCAAAGTTAGTTGCCCCGCATAGAAATTATCAACTGAAAAAATCACGGAATTGGAGAACTGATAAAATTCGAGTCAACATCAAAATATTTTTCGGAATATTAATTATAAGTTCTCTCTTGCAGACAATGGAAGAAAAAAAAAAGAACTAGAAGAAAATCTAAATGAAAAACAAATTGAAATATATACTCCAAGAAACAGTCATGGATTTCAGGAACAATAGACTCTTTAAAAATCCGTGATATTTAGAAGTGGCATTAGCTACAAAAAAAAAAACATACTGAAATTGGTTATGCATCTAACTTGTATATTGTTAACTAAAGACAATTACCCGTGTCTAAACAAAACAAACACTCAGATAATTGATATAGACACCCAGAGGATTTCCTATGTGGATATCAAGTTGAACAAGAGAAGGAATCAAGTTCCAGTCTCAAGAGAGAAAGGAAGCCCACAGCAAAACAATGAAAGAGGTATAACAAAGAAAGGTAAGTGCACGCCTCTAAGTACTTTGCATAGTCCTATTGAGCTCTCTCGCCAATAATAAAAGTAATAAATTGTGAAACCATAGCACAATGTGGAAGGAGAAAGAACAGGTGGGTGGGTGTATTCGTTCCATTCATTCATTCGTTCATCTGGTATTTTGAGCTTGCCTTTTTTTATGTGAGTGAGAGATCATTCGGGAAGCACATAATATAGTTGGTATTATCTCTCTTTTAATTTCATAATTAAATGGGAATAAACGAAAAAACCAAACATTAGACTTAGGGGATGCCATTAATTTTGAGTTTAGTGATAAATAAATAAACTTTACTTTTATTTTGCATCTAGATCAACACAATAAGCGTGTTTGATTGTTATTTTTTATCTTGCTCGAGTAACAAAAAACTTCAATCTTCTCAATGTTGAAATTTTAAGGATCTTTCTTACACTTGTTGGCAATTTACTATTCATCATTTACTGTCCAGCATTTTTATTTGCTATAGTGATGAGAATGAGTAGGCTGATGAATGAGGTTCAAAGCCTTGCTGCCTACTGCAATTTGGGAGAAGTTACAGTACAGGGAGAGTCTAGTGCAATTAGCGACTTCGATCAATGACCAATTACGAAACTGATCACTACAGTTACATTTTCATGAATTGATCGCCTTGTTAATCAGAACTCAGCTATTCGGCCATTCAACATTGAAATCGTTGGAAAATTATATGATTCGTAATTGAAATTTAGTGTTGGCCAATACAGGATATTATTGGAAATTATGAAAGAAATGAGTCCGTCATGGGGGCCTTTAGAATTCCTCTCAAGTGGAAGGAAACCTTTGTGGAACCAGGAAAATTTTGAAGCAAAATGGTTTTATTTTGGCCACTTTTATCGTTTTAAATTTACCCTCGAAATTCTTGTATTCGACTAATAATTATAAAAACAAGTTCCTATTAATTTCTATATTTGTAAAGCTGTCAGACAGAGTGTTTAACATTGATGTGATGTATTCTACCATATACACTGCATTAGTGTATCGTACTTGTTATACTAAAGTGACACTACTCAAAAATCGGTGTTTTTTCGATGACATGACCATGAAAGAAATGAGTAAAAATCTTTTTTGATCACTCATCAAAACTGTATTAAGCTATTGTCAGAGCTTGCTAGCTTGAAGACACTTGTATACTCGTAGTTTCCTTATGGGCACTAATAGTTTTTCCCGTTTTCCCAAATATTCTGGTTTTGGACTTTTATCATTTTAGAAATACTAGTGTGATATATCCATTTAATTTTATTGTACAATATTTGTGAACATTTTGGAAAATTCTTGATATGCACTTTTCTGTAAATAGTAATTAGTCATTTATTAATAAATTGATGAATTTTCTTTACTCTTTAGTCTCCTATGTTCAGAGTATCTCACAAAGAAGATTAAATTGAAAAAAACAAAACAAGAAACCTTAAATAATAATAAAAACGTATGGGGACTTAAAAAGATTTTCTTTCATATAATATATAATTATTCAATAAATAAACTAATTAATATTTGAAATCACTATGCATTACTAAGTCATTTAAAAGGCAGACATTTACTGTTGGTAGTTAATAGCTACTTTTGCGATCCTCTTTGAAGTAAATATTGAAGAGCAAAGCCCGAGCAAAAAATGACCTGACACGAGAAAAGGCAGGATTATAAATATTTTAATCTTTTTAAAAACGGTATATAACCTCGATACAAAGTATTTCTTAACGAACCTGTCAGTTCCGAATGTTTTAATATTTTTATGAAAAAAAATTCGATTATAGGAGCCGAAGTGAGATGGTGTGTAGCGGATTTTAATGAAAACGTCAGGGACGGGAAGCCATCACACGGATGGCCAGACCCTTCTCGAGGCCGTCAGTCAGTGATGAAAGGACCTTTGTAAAAGAGAAGATTGCGTGACTGTCCAGGACCTTACAGGACCTTTGTGCTTGAAGGAGGGGCTAGCTGCTCTTTGAAAAATATATTTCATTCGCAAAATGGAATGCAAAGGAGGAACGCCACTGGCTGTTAGGTTGGAGTTCTTCAGTCGTTTCCCATCAGATGCCTGAAGGAACAGTTTTGAATACAAACGGAGAATAAGAAAACCGTTATAACACAAAATAAAATACAAAGATTCATTTGCTTATTAATTAAAGCAGAGTACCTTACAACTTTGCTCTACAGTAGTGGATAACTCTAGACAGACATAAAAATAGAATAACCACAGCTAAAATGAAATACCTACAAAGAGTGGCTGAAAAAACAACACGAGATTACTTACGAAACGAAAGAATAAGAGAAGAATTAGATGTCGAGCGATTGGGAGCAGCTTGAGAAATGAGAGCTTCTGTAGTTTGGTCATGGCTGCAGCATTGGAGAATGCAGGGAACCTAGAAGCTTCTATGAACACCGAACAATAGCTTAAGACTTCTTGCCCAGATATAAAATAAATTGAGTAAAGGTATATTATATTCATCCTAACGTAACGATAGTTCGATAAGATAAATTGAAGATGGTGGGCTTCAACATTTCTTAGGTCTACTCGTATAGGTAGCAGGATTGGGAGGATTATAATTTTAATGGAATAAGGACATTTAATCGATTCAACACCCTTCACCAACTATACGATCCATTAAAACCTTATTTTACAAACTGTAAATCCCTCTCTTTTTCCACGTACTTGAACATAACCCAACATACAACCATTTACTGAAATAGTGATGCAGATTGAAACATCTACAGCTTAATAAAATGTATATTGAGATAGTAGGTTG
Organism: Arma custos; assembly: GCA_037127475.1. Lineage (NCBI taxonomy): Eukaryota > Metazoa > Arthropoda > Insecta > Hemiptera > Pentatomidae > Arma > Arma custos. The sequence continues at coordinate 29,688,601 of CM073764.1, read as the reverse complement.
GTAGAAACAAATATTTAAATAAAGGAAACATAATAAAGAAGTAAAACAAAACCTGGACATGTTTTTTTTAGTTTGACATTATTGTCCAGATCCACTCTGGTCACAAGTAAACTAGGTCACTTGTTTTCTCAGGATGAATGGAAATATTAGCACCCCCGAAATAACACATAAATTCACTTGAGCTGGAACACAGGTTTCCTGTAGCTTTACTTTATTTAAGAGCTATGTTTTGATGAAGTCGACTTATGTGGTTTCTACATTTTTTCTCTTTATATTTTTTGCCAAGTCGTTGGAATTACATTAATGAACCGAGACAGATATGAAATGAAACTCATGAAACAGATACATGAGTAAGAGTTACCTTTTCCGTAGCTTGATTTAATTTCTCATAACTAAAGATCCCTCATTGTGCTTTTTTCCACCCGTTCTTTTTTGTCTCCTACTCGAGCTTTTTTTTCTATTGAATCCCCTGAGCCCTGTCGAAAGAGAGACAAACGACACTGAGCTCATTACTCTGATGTGTCCTCTTTACTAGTATCCTAGTAAAAGAAGAGCACGTAATACGATCCGAATTGAAAACAACGGGTTCAGAGATGCCTACTACAACTTTGCTTTAATTAACAGAAACCTTGAGATAAGCCGATTCTTTCTCCCAGTTACGGCTATTTCATTTCTCCCGGGTACCAACTCACGAAATATACTTATCAGCTTTTTTTCATTACTCAATTAGGGGGATTGTGGAGGCGGAGGAAACAAATCGCGCCTTCAGTTATTGGAATTCTTGTTTACGATTTAGAGGAACCATTAGTGACAGTAACATTTTCTCTCTCTTTAATTCTCATTTTACTTCGCTCTCTTATTTCATTTTCAAACGACATTATTTAGGAATATAACCACAGTTTAAAAGCATAGGTAACAAAATCAAATCAATATATAAAAAAATAATCTTAGATACTGACATAGAGTTATGCTTTTTCTTTTTACTAAAAAATCATAAAACTTAATGTTAGTAGGTTCTTAAAACTCACAAAAAGGTGGTTATAAAAACTCACTTTCCCACTTAAAAATATAATGCGTTAAAAACTAAAACAAAATAATACCAGTAATTTAACTGTAATAATACCTGTTTCCCCCTTCAATAACTGAAGAGGTTACACAGCAATACACAACGGCATTGCGGGTTCGTGGTACTCTATGATTGAAGGAGTCGTGTTTTTCAAAGAATAAAAATCGCTTCTTTAAAAGTTTATATCATTACTAAAAAAAAAAAATTGCAACAGAGGTTTTTGAAAGATCCATGTGAGTTAATTAAAAAAATTAATAAAAATTTATTAAAAAAAGTTATTAAAAATTGGGTATTGGTAAATCAAAGCATTCATAATGTAATGATTGTATTGAAATTCTTTTATTAACAATTAGAAAACATTTTTTTATTTTAACTTATGTCATTATTCTCATAAAACCTCAAGGGCAAACAAAATACAACTCAAAATACGACTTTTTAAAAAACAATTTGTTGGAAATGGAATAACAGATACGTCTTCCCTGAATTAAAAATCTTTAAACAAAACAATAGCTCTAAAATCTTGTTTAATAGTTAAACTCTAAAATGCCAATTTTTCTTTAAACTTGTTCTTTTGAAGGAGCGATTATTGCTAAGGTTTTCTATATGTTTACCATTTTTGAATGAAATATTTATATAACAGTTTATCTTGTTTCTCATAATAATTGTAAAATGTAATTATCCCTAAAATGGATGGGTTATTGCATTGGGAAATAATATGTTTCAGTTAATACAATAAGTTAGGCCTCGACTTTAGTTCCAGTCAAGGCTGTTATAGCCTGAGCACGGGACTGTTTCCAACTTCATTATATCCGGTCGAATAATGTTTCCCCTTCTATCATCGAACATTCTGCGGTATTATAGAAAGTAGTAATTGGAGTCTCACGAATAACTCCCGGCCAATGCCTAAGAATGGTACCACAGTTTAAAACATATATAACTGAAGGTCACCTCAAACTGATATTGTCACCATTTCATATTTACTAATTTTGTTATGAGAACATGAGAGAGAAAGGAAAAAGGTGTTGTTAAAAGTTGCAAATATCAAAAGGTAACGACAAACTTCTTGTCAGAACATAATAGTTTTTATTGTATTGATTCTGAATTTGAATTTTGTTACCTCTCCAGTAGCCGACTTAACAACGCAATTAGAAAATAAGAGGAGCCTTGGAATTTTTGATAGTTTTTCACTTACAAATATAAAACCAAACCTTTTGGGAAAATACAGATTCATTAAAAAGTTAAATTAAACAATATTTCCTACAAAAGTAAGCAATTAAATCCCCGACCAAACGCTGATTTCGATAGAGCAAGAAACAAGGCATAACAGGAAAAAGGACACTTTTTCAATGAAACCGACGAGTTTTTCGCTGATAAAGAAAGATATATTTTTTCAACGATTTTTTACGTTGCATGTAAATATCAGTGCTCAACGTAAATATCAGGTTTTTCGCATCACCGGCTTCACTCCGAATATAGAAAAATAAAGAGAAATATTGGTACTAAGTTCTTTATTCGACTTTTTTATACTCGGCGCCGAAAAATTAAATGAAACAGTGTAAGTGTTTTGTAGGAATATTATAGTATTTTGATTGTGTATAATTATTTTGTAAAGGTTTGTTAATCAATTAATTATAATTATATAAAAAAGGTTTTGTTAATTAGAAAAATTGAAACTTCCCGATTGGCGATTTGAAAATATTGTATCCCAGAATCATCAAAATACAATCAAACACAGAGACTCTTTACCGAAATTGGGCTGTTTGGAAGCAGAGGAAGTGAAACTACTAATTTTGTTAAAAGCTGACAGTTTTTTTTACGATATTATATACTTCAAACAGTGATTAATCATTGACCATACTTTAGATCTGACAAACTAAAAGTTAGTTTTCCTAAAAAGCATAAATGGCAGAATCATAGTTAATATAATTGGTTTTATACTTACGCAGCAGAGATGTGGTTGTTGTTTTATTTTTTTCTGGAGAAAAACATCTTGCTCATTAACTAGTTAGTAGCACGCGCTACTTCTGTTGTTTCTCAAGAGCTTTACTGTATTTCAATTTCGTCAAGATTAGAACTGAAGAACAGTCATTCATGGAAGACAATCTGGTACCCATTGTTGGGAATTTGATGGTATGACTGTATATTTCAGAAAATAGATCAATGTGAGTAGGTCTTGAATGTTCAAGCCTATTCTATTCATTGAATACCTTCTTGTAAAACTAGATAGCCTGTTGATTTGGAATGTAAAATAAATGGTATAAATGAAAATGTAACAAGGCTTCTATTTCGATAGTAAAAGGGAGATTTAGATTATTGTCCGGATGTACTATGCTCTTCTGTTGAAATTGAAGCTTCCCTCGCCCCCTTAACACAAGAAATTGTATGAGCATATACAAAAACAACAAGTATTACATTGAAAGCAAAATATTTTTTTTTATTCTAACAAGATATTACATTATAAGTTTCTATTTAAGATTAAGAAGTACTAATAAGGGAAAGTAATAAAAACTAAGTGAGATTTTTTTTATCTTCAACTGGTCTCGCGCCCCTATTGAGAACCCATATTCTAGGCTGTAATATGCCTCTTTATTTTGCAGATTGAAGGTTGTGGCTATTTCAATAGTAATCAATTCCTTCCACAATTATTTAACTCAAAGTGTAATTAGATTCTTTTAGTAATTGAAGGAAATAAAAAAAAGATCCATTTGAACGTTCCTTATCCTTAATGCATCAGTATCGCTAAAGTAATTAATTAAATCATTTAAAATCTTATAGGCACTCATTTTGATTAGAACTGTGGCCATTATCGCCGCGGAAGAGAAGGCCAATGAGTGGAGATCAGATCAGATACAGTGCGCTACTGTTCCCATATTCATCAACCGGATGGCCATCGTTTGTTAGGACCCTTCCAGAGGAGCGCAATGTTCCTAAATTAATGTCATTTCAGATAGGCCTAAATTAACCAACTGAGCACTGTAAACAATATACCTTAGGATGAACGCTTAGAATAACTATACTCTTAGTAATGCATGGTTAGTTACCCATGAAATATTTCCGGGATAGAGATACTGAAATTAGAATGGATCCATAACGCCTAAAGTAAATTGATCATATCAACACATTGAAATGTATCATATCAACACATAACAATTCAGTTGAATTTCGATAAATAAGAAATGAAAATCTGTTCTCCGAGAAGGCAAGTTAGTGGAAGGACATAAGCCCAATATCATTGTTAATAAAACCAGATACCAAAGGGTACCTTAAAGCAAGATTACTGATGAGGGTGCAAATAGCAAAAATAAAAACTGAGTACACTATGGAATGTGGAAGGGAAAAGAAAAAGTGGATAAGACTGGAAAATGGGAAGACCCCCAGGATAGAAGACCTAGACTGGCTTGGATAAAAACTCCAAAGACGATATATTGGAGTTTTTATCCTATCTGATGAAGTATTATCTATTCATAACAAAAAATTATGATTAGAGATTGTCAAAATACTCATCAAAAAACATATTACACAGTGTTATTTTGTTACAAGTATAATAATACTAGTTAATAGCATAATCACCTGTACTACAGTTTATTAAGTGTACAAAAAATACAATATACAGTATAAAAAAAAAAAAAACTGTACCACTACAACCCATGAAGGCACGTAGATTCAGAACGTGTTAGAGATTGTACTGTTTCTTGGGCAGTCATTTGTCCTAGATCACACTTAACCGCCAGATTTTCCCCCTATTTGGGTATCCATGTATAGAGGCTGGGTGAGTCTGTCAGCAGCTGGATTCGAACGTAAGACCTTCGGACTCTGTCGAAGACCACCCTTCTCCCCATAGTATAGTATATTACTCTTATGGTATAGTATTTGTGTTAAGGCGTGATTAGACTGAATAAATTGAATAGGAAGCAAATGGAAGTACCACGGGAATTTGAATGAAATCTCAGATATTAACAAAGCGTTTGATTTATTAATTTAAATAGCATGCGAGATTTCTTAAATACTATTAAATATGCATGTAAAAGAAGATACAAATTAATAATAGCGTCTACAAAAATAACTTAAAACTAAACATGTAACTTAGCGATCTAATGAACAAAATTAATTTAAGACAAAAAAAAGAAGAAAAGAAATGATTAACATGAATGGGAGCGATAATTAACAATAACAGAAATGCTCCATGCTAACATAATGGCCAAAGATATAAACAACAAAATGAACTTGAACGTTATACTGAAGATTTCAATAAGGTGCGAAGATGTGCGAATTATTATTATCTTCGCCAGTGATCACGGCATGAAGGAGCAATGAGTATGATATCATGAATTAACTTGAACTGTCCGGTTGGTACCATGTAATACGTTGATTATCAGGAGAAAAATTAGTTGACAATTTGAGGCCTTATGATAATGAAATGTGACTTACAATTTGTGTGATGTATACTCAATTATCATCATCTCAGCATAGCTTCTGGCGAGTAACAAACTTTAAGACCTCTTGACGTTCTCAGAGGAATAACGGCTTGAGAGCGGAGTGTGCGATGGTCGTAGCTGCGAAGGTCTGGTAGAACAAGTCCGCTCGGCGATCTAATTGCAAGTGAGGGGCGCTCTGAGCGTCATTCCCCCTCTCCTTGATTTTGGCGGTACAGTAAATTTCCGATCGAAGAGGCAAGGATCGGTCCGTTCCATCTGGCGGGCAGTCCAGGTCCGCGACTAAACAATTTGCCTTGGGCAGACTGACTGAATTAGAGCATTCTCGATTCTAATTAATCAAGTGCCCGTCTATGCTAGTGTTTTTATCTTTTACCTTCAGCGTGTTTAGTCTCATTACTGTCATCCTCTCTCTCTCACTCTCTCTCTCTCTCTCTCTCTCTCTCTCTCTCTCTCTCTCTCTCTCTCTCTCTATATATATATATATATATATATATATATATATATATATAAGGATATTATAAAGGAAAGGATATTATAAAGGCTCTCAGGGAGAAAAGGGTCAATATGGGACTCCAGAAAGGAACCTAAGTCTTTTAAAAATACAGAGAAATGTTGTGAGGACATGTAATGAGACATCACAGGAATTTGTAACAACCCAGGGAATCAGACATGGATGTAGCCTAAGCCCATTACTTTTTATTTTGACACTGGGCACGGCCGTGAAAAGAGCTAAGTCAAAAATGAAACAGTACCATCTAGGGTATAGAAACCTTAGGCCAACCCACTTTAGTATCCTCGCATTTGCCGACGACATAGTTGTTTTTACAAAAAATTGTAGGAACCTCCAGTTCGATTTACGCAACCTACAAGACGAGTTGGACGTGATTAACATGACAATAAATACAAGAAAAACCAAAATCATGAGAATAGGAAGAAAAAGCGAACAGGAGACCGAGTCGTAAGTCTAAACAACGAGCTTTGAGCAAGTAAGGGGTTTTAAATATCTCGGTGCACACCTTATCGGACATGGCTGGATAGATGGCGAAATAAATGAACGAATAAAAGCTGCCAGCAGGTGTTTTAATTCCCTCAAGAAAGGATTCATCGGGAAAAAAGAAGTGTCAAAAAACACAAAAAAGTAGTTTATAAAAACACTTTTTTACCGATTCTCACCTATTCCAGTGAATCTTGGACTCTAACCAAAAAGCACAAGAGCCAACTTCAAGCCATGAAGATGCGATATTTAAGAAGAATGGAAGGGAAGAACAGAATAGACCGAGTGCGAAACGTAACAATACGGTCTAATATCGGCCTTCGGCCAGCTGGAGATATTATCTAAGAGCTGAGGTGGTTCGGCCATGTTTCCAGAATGGCGAAAAACAGAGTGGCGAAGGCCGTATATGAGACGAAGGTAGAGGGCGTGAGACCGAAAGGAAGACCAAGGAAGACTTGGGAGGTCGCAGACCAGATGGCTTTTGACAGGAGGGGTTTGGAGTGGAGAAGAAGAAGACGATTGGTACAGGAGAGAGATTCATGGATCAGGCTCTATAGAAAGGATCCTCTATAGAACCGTCGGCGGTAGAAGAGGAGAAGATTAAATAAATAAACTATAACTAAGTTAACATTTAGTGATGATATTAGTATAACATTTAATATAGATGTTGTTGTAATAAAGTATTAATCTGTAATGTCTGAAAGAAGTTTTTTAAAATTGGATTTATGAATTATTCACAGCTTTATTCTTTTTTATACAGTTTTTTTTTTCAAGTAAATATTTCAAAAGAGATAGAGCAATATACAATATGACACCAGTCAGTTAAAAGGCTTTTCTTCTCAGCTATCATTTTTCTCGTTGGAGGCCCATCGAAGCCAATCCTCTTCATCGTTAGAGAGATAATATTTCCCGTGACTGTCTGGGAAATCTATCCCTTCAGAACTTCTCAAGTTACATTTTTCCATTCAGAATTATATTGTAATGTATAATATATAGGTTGTTGGATATGATGGATTTACTAATTACTTCTAATTTTTTTATTACTTTATTCATTGAAATTTACAACTGTATTATAACAATACAAGTAAATGACATTAATGATACATAATGGCATGGATAAAGACAAGCAGAGAAATTACCAAGAGGTAGTACTCATAAAACAAATTCAACTTAGATGTTCACGAGGCCATCTTATTTTCTGACGTCTCAGAGGATTTTCATGAATTGAAGAAGTAGCTCGGATTCAAACCATTGGATTTGAGTGGGAATAAAGTTTTTCATGAAATGTCTGGTATCGGGTTCGGCTCAAATCAGCAACAAATGGGACATTGAGGTCATTATGGATGACTTTTTTTATTATAAAATCCAAACAAAATATCTTTGCCCATTTATTATACATTTTTTCGTTATTATATTATTATGCATTTCCCAAAATGATTATTGTGCATGGTTTAATCATTTTACGAATTAGTATTATGTAAATGATATATAATTTATAGAAAAGCAAAATTAAATTGAAGTGATTTAAAAAAAAAAAAACACTGGGAGACTCCACCTGTACAATAAGGTGAGAGTAACACCCACGCTCAAGAAAAAAGGTAGGGAGGGCGAAGGAATAAAGAGAGAGATTTTAGAAGAGAGCCACTCGGACTGACACACTTGAGGAAACTGAGGGTAGAAGGTGCTCTCTGGCTTGGACGTAGACACACAGAGAAGATAATGAAATCTGGAATTCCTTTCATCAGAACCTGAAGGTGTACCCTATAACTGTCTAACAGTTGAGTCTTAAATTATTTGTATTTTAGTGCCTTATGATATGCAAATAGTAATAGCGAAATTCGAGTAATGTCGCTGAGGATATAGCATTTATTAAGAAAAGAGTATGTATTTGTACAGATTGTAAAAAGAATAACGTTGCTAATAGATTATATTTGGTGTAATTATAATGCTTTTTATATCTGTTTTAGAGCTGATGAATAAGTGGTTAAGTCGGATTTTGTTCAAAATATGTTTATTGTACTTAGGGAAAGCGGATTTGTATTATTCTCATAGAACTAAGACAGGAATTTACTTGAAATGGAGTTATTGCTTATATTATAACTCCAATACAAGCCAATAACTAATAATGATAACCAATGACTCTCTTTGGACAGAATTTGACTTAAGCATTAATTCACCGTCACTGTAGATGTAATCCATAGCCAGTAGACATTTGCGATGAATTATAATAAGAACAATAATATTCGGGTATTGAACTTTACTAATTATTAAATTGTTAAACAAAACCGAAACTTAATGTAGAGGTTTTGAAAACATAAGTGGATATAATTTGTATTTAAATGATATAAATTATTTTGGTTAAATATCTTCAATGATTATTCAATGCGGTACTATTAGGCAAGAGTTACAGCAATATTAATACCTTTATTATATTTAATCAGAGTAAACTAATATCTAAAAATAGAATTAACATGAGAGATTTTTTTCTAAATAAATCCATTATCTAATTAATCTACTTAAGATACTCATATCATGCTCGTGTCTATAAAAAGTACAATGAAAAATTTAAATTATAATTATTCATAAGCCGCACATTCTATATAAATATTTGGCTCATTTGAAAACTTATGCAAAAACTTGTATTAGAAGTAATACTTTCGAGATATACAATTAAATAGTAATTAATAATTAGTTAAAACGTAAATAATAATTTATTCATGGGTGCTGTAGCTTTACACTTAAAATTTAGATCTCTCGCCATTTACAAACTCTTCATTTATTTAAATGAATATATATCTCATCAAGAGTTGCTTGATATAATAAATATTATTGTGAAGTAATCGTACCCTTTAAATGATTAAAAGAGTTAGAATTACTTAATGTTATTACAAATTTATTTTCAATGCACAAACTTTAGAATGTGAAATGTTTGGAAAATTTCAAATATGTATTAATTATCTGCCGCATTTAAAAGCAAAAAATATTAAAACTGTAACTATTTAGAATCAAGTAAAATAAACCATTTAATGTTTATATAGATTACTTCTAATGTCAAAAATAACATCTGTCTAGATAGTAAAGGGAGTACCATAGCACACTCTTAGTTTTAGTAATCCAAATCTCATTTTTAAACTATTAAGAACATGATTGATTAATGAAATACAATTAATGAAATTAATGAAAATTAAAATTATTCTATGAATGTTAGTTATTATTTTCGTTACTCAACTACCACCGATTAAATAGTTCAATGAACCCTCTAGTTTCCCTGAGAAACTAAATTCAGGTTTAAATTTCATTTAAGCCCAGCTGGTAGAGTAGAACGTTAACTGCTCACACGGTAGCAATGGAGTTAACCAACTTGCTCCAGGAACAAGGCTCGTTCCAGATCAGATAACTAAAGTCTCGGAGGAACCTGGATCTGGGAAACTTAGCATTATCTCTCAGCACATAAATTATTAAGCTATAAGTTCCTCATTAGGCCGCTGTGAGAACAACTGTACCTTTGGGTTTTACATGAGAACTTTTCTCTAGATCCAGTAATCCTTGAATATTGTCCGTGCCACCGAAAACAAGCAAAGTTTATTTTATTATTTTATTTTAATTATTATCATCATTGCTAAATTATATATATATATTATTCCATTCCTACCAGTGATAAAAATTTATTTTTTTTATTAGAGAGGAAAATACGTAATTAATTATTATTTTTTTATATTGATACTAATTACTTTCGCTTGTCTAGGGTGTTTGAAATGGGCAGATTTTAATTATCTATATTAACTGATAAGAGCTAGAATAAATTATTTAAGTTAAATTGAAAATCTTACCTTGAGTGGATTAATTACTTTTATTAACTATTAATAAAACAGATTTCACATAACCAACGATAGTACTTGCTCAATAGACAAAGAAGAACAGACATTTAAACATATAATATATGACTGCCAATTGTATGAAGGACAAAGATCAAAATTAATTATCTCCACAATATTAAGAGGGAAAGTTTGGCCAGTTGCTGAACATGACCTATACAATCACTTTCGACCCGAACTCACTAAATTTATTTATAGTATTGATTTTGAAAAGTTGACATCCATATAAGAAACTCCCTGTACTATACTAGGTTAAAAAAAAAAAAATAATCATTTTGTAAGTATTGTAATTTTAAATAAAAAAAAAAAATGTTAATTGTTAAATTTATAGTTGTTAAATTCGTTAATTTTGTTAATTATGTTAAGTTGTAACAGCATGTATATAATAATGTCTTTTACATATATTTGAGAATTGTCAAACTGTAGTTAACTATTTGTAAAATGAATTTATAAGGCACATAGTATACTCACGTATGGAATGTGCTAACAAATAAACGGTCCTTTCAAAGGGTTACTTTGAAAGGAAAAAAAAAAAAAATAACTTTTAGTAAACTTTTTACCATTTATTTGAATTTAAATATGGATCAACATCAGGAAATCAATAAATAAGGCAAAATATATTTTGCTAACATTGATTTATTATTAATCGCAATTGAAAGCAATGAAATAAACAAATTGATTTAAATTTAAAAACAATATACTGAACAAATTAATTTCAATAGAAAAATAATATAATGAACAAATTAATTTTAATAGAAAAAAAATATAATGAACAAATAAAAGAAATTGATCTAGAAAATTTACATGCATCAAATATTAAATATATTTACCAATTTCTTACTATTAAATCTCCTTATAATTAAAATATAACCAACTAACATATTATATCTATATAGCGCTTTTGAATTTATTTAATTTAATTTTAGTGAGCTCTAAGAAAAATAGCATTTATCGAAGTTATTCTGCAGAATGTTGAAATCTACTACTTGCATTTAATAGAAGAGGTGATTAAATTGCCCTTGCTGCAATGTTCCTGTTAGCGATGATTATTCTTGTTCGAAGGCTTGAGATGAGCGATGGTAATTCTTGTCCGAAGGTTTGAGACAGAGTGCCTTGTTTTATCTGTAAGGGATAGGTGAGATGCCGACCTCTAGTGGCATTATACCTAAACTCTTCAATGATGTAAGATTTCGTCGTTTAATTCTACTGATGCTCCAGGAAGAATTATATTCTCTGGTCTTTGTTTCCGGGTTTATTATCAATATATATATATATATATGCTTTTTTACCCCCCATGGTAACCCTATGGAGGGACCCTTTATTAATATTAGGACATGCTCCATGCTTAAATAAGCACATTACATGTCGTTACATGTGATTTTAATAATTACAGTTCAGTTTAGTATTATAGTTACAGAATATATATTAATTAAGAATAAGAAATTATACACAGCAGTATATAAGAAAGTAAAAATTTACAGTTTGACTTAATTGAAAATTTACATTTGAGAATAAAATTAAAATTATATTTGTAGTCATAAATTATATAATAAAAAATATAAAAATAAACAAAAATGAAACAATATTAGTATTTTAAGCACAGTATTTCTGCTATATAACTAATATCATCAATGAATAAGTTATAAATATAGAGCATTATGATCACGACAGTACTTAATAAAAAATTTATACAAAAAGTTACATTTATAAAATGAAAAACTATGTAACTAGCGATTGCTCTTCTTATGTCTTAAAGTTTATCAAAATCAATGTCTTTTATAAATTATAGTAAGCCGGCTTTAAATTTAGAGAAAATTAAATGTTCTGTCTCAGGCCAAGCCCCTCGTTTGAGTATTATGTTTTTATCAATTTAATTCTTTGTCAGTCGTATCGTGAACATACAGTAGGTGTCTGAAAGTGTGTATCTGGCCATCTTCATCTCACACATCTGTTCTTATAATGTTAAATCGTTTCAAAAATACTGTTTTGTGTTTCCGTGTTCTGTTAATAAGAAGTCTGAGCTGTGTAATTGTTTGTAATTTTCGAGCGTTATGCGAGGAATGTATCTGTGTTGGCTGAATGATTTTGTCGATGAAGTCCAGGTAGTGTTCTATTTTTTAATTGTTTCTTCTGTTAGCTGTTTCTTGGGGTAACATGTTTGAAACTTACTGTAAGAGGGCAAGAGTTCGCTGTTGGCTCCCTCTTTGGCTAAACGGACTGCTCTTTCATTGCCCTTATCCCCTGCATGTGCTTTAACCCATTCTATCATTACACTCTTTCCCATCACCGTCAGTTTTATTAAAGTTAATCAAATGTTTTCTGTTAAAGGGGCGTGTATGTTAGCGTTGTTAATGGAATGAATGATGTTCTTGTTGTCAGTGTGTATGTTAATGTACGTGTAAGTCTCTGACGGATGTTCATATAGAAATTCTATAGCCTTTAAAACAGCGTATTTCTCGGCTTGGTTGTTTAAGCAGCAGGAGCTCAATTTATACAGCTTTTCGATAATTAAGCCAGATTTATTTTCTCCAAAACATGCACACCCAACGTTGTCGTCATCTTTGCTTCCGTCTGTGCATATGTTAGTACAGTTAGTGATTGGAGTATTGGTCTGTGAGTTTATGAGTGAAAAGCGAGTTGTAATGGTAACCAATTACAACAGTCGGTTTTATTTTCTGCTTCGTTTTAGGTCAGATTTAAAATATTGTTTCGACATTTTTAACTAATGAAACAGCTTCTTCTATTTTCAACGTGAGTGGAACTGTAGCAGCAAGAATAGTTGGCCTCAAACGAAAGTGTTCTAAGCCCTTTGCAAATTTTAATAGCGATCAATCTCTGAAGCTTATATAAATATTCAAGAATAATAATAATAAATAATAAGAATATATAAATATATATTATGTTTGCTATTAGCTATTTTCAAAGATGGATTTAGATAGTCTGGGAGTGCATAAATTCTACCAAAATTTTGTGAAGGAAGTACTTTTATTACATAAAAATGAAAAATGTTTGTATTTAAACAAACAAACAAAATAAATATTTATTTCTAAAAAAAATGTATTCATATTCAAAATGCGTCTTTTTAGAAAGTAGGAAACTGTTAAGAAATGTAAGATTGGAAGAAGAAGTATGGTGAGTGTTAGAATTTATAAGGTAATGGAGCGGACCAGAAAGGAGCGTTTCGATTGTTTAGGTATTATAGAAAGGGCTCATAAATACGCAATCTTGGTTCCTGGAGTGTGCTGAGTATTTGAATAGCAGGGGTTTGTAGATGTAGAAAAGTTGTTGATTTGTTGATGAATTTATATAGGAAAGATTCGAAAAAATATTGCCGACTGGTTCAGGGGAAGATCCTACTCCTCCATGACAAATGAGATATTTCAGATCTTCACGAGGTACAGAAGAATCTGAAAAATCAGTTTATGATCCGCTCAGTCCGTACTCTAGAACAGTCTAAACGTCACTGAATACCACACTGGCATAGTAAAAATTAAGAGGGAGGAAATAAAATAGCATATTAGGATAATACATTAAGGTATTTTTTCTTTGCCCAAATTAGTAAAGATACATATTATAGTTATAGCGCGCCAATATACTTATATATAATATCTTTTTCTGTACTAAAAAATATACTTTTTATGGCGGCTTCAGAGTTACATGTGAGCGGATGAGGTTGGGTATTACTACATGATATTCAAATATTTACATTTTCATTGTTCATTGACATTGTTTTTCGATCTTTATATCATTTGAAACTGCAGTATCGATATCAGTAGAGGTATCGATGGTAAGGAAACATCACCTGCTATCAGTCAATATAATGAATGCTATCACTTGGTGGTTTCTTTGCAAGGTTAATTAGAGAAAACAATTTTATGAATTTTAAAGGCCGCTATACACGGTCAGTTCGGTGTGTTCATTTCTAACTGTCACTTCTAACTGATCGCAACATTTTCATCCACGCGCCCACTTCGGATTGTCAGTTCAATGTGCTACCCCTTGAAAGCTCCAAGGTGTACAGCTAGCTCCAAGCTCCCAGCTGGTCGTACTACAACAATTTCTGTTGGTAAACGTCATCCCCACTCATACCGCTCACTAACCTTCTACTTTTTTGAAATTCCTTCCGAAAGGCACTTCTCAAACTGCTGATTTTTCTCATTACTAACGATCTGTTTGCGAGGGGATCGATCTGTTTAAGCTTTTCAACTAGAATTTTACATGATTCCACTCGTTTTTGTTTGTTATGATAGTCCTTTGAACTTACTTTCCAGAAACCTTTCTCCCCTCTGAACAGTTCAATAAATTCTAAAAGAAAGTCTTTTCCCCAACTAACCTTATTATCACTATGATTACTATAATAACAAATAGACGAGGAATATAGACGATGTCTGGAAAAGCGAAGGAAAGAGTGATGTCTATCCAAACGTCACCTGAATTTTCATCAGTCCATCACTTTTCACAGTTCACTTTTCCGATGTGACCTCACATCAATTTAGCCTACACACGGTCAGTTCGGTGGGAACTCAACAAACTGACCGTGTGTAGCGGCCTGAACAGCACAAAAGCAAGCAAAAATATTATTATAAAAGAATAAACGGAAGTAATCAGAATCAAAACGAGAAGCTTTTTTATCATTTAACAAAGATGACTTGGATTAGAAATTTTAATTCGAAGTTTAATTTTAAAGAAAGTTTAATTCGTTAGTGATGTGAAAATAACATTAATACTAAGTAATTTGTTTTTAATATAATTTTTAATTCATAATAAATTCATGAAGATATGGTTATGATTATTTATTCGTTATTGATAGTTTTGTTATTTCATTAATTTCTCTAGTTTAATTCTTTCTCTCTTAATAGAAGAAACTCTGCCTTGTTACCACATGCTACAAATAACCAGCCATAAGGTACGAGCCGAGGAGAGTTTAAACTATGTTTCAGCGAGTCCTTACGGGAAAGTTAAGGAATGATTTATTGATGTTAAAAAGTTTGACTTAGCTTTAATTAAAAATTTAATACCGTTCCTCTTTACGTAGAGCGTGGAAAAATGAGCAGGACCCTGGTTAATCATAAAGTTAAAATGATTTATCGGTTTCAAAACAAGGTTATATCTTGTTCGGAGTTCGTGGCTGCGTTTATCTTAGTTTAGGAGTTACGGTGTTTACGAAGATCATCGATTTACTTTTTAAACTATTACAACGTTTCATTATATTCCGTTGGCAGTTTAGTTTTTAACTTACTCAACAGATAAAGAATTTTTACATTGTTAGGTAATGGTAAGATTAATTAGATGGCATTTTTCAGCGTTCAGAACATTAACGTACTAGTTTAGATATTTGATGATTAACCTCTTGAAATTATTTGCCTTACGAAAAATAATAAGTAATGTATACATTTATATTAATTTATTTATACTAATTATACATATAATTATAAATATAAATTAATTAATATAAATTATTATATAAGCTGTACCACTACACCCTACAAAGGGTCTAGACCCTTGGGTTTAGTATGTGGTAGAAACTGTATTGTTTCTATGACAACGGTTGTGCAGAGAGGAAATTTGTACTAGATTTCCCAATATTCAACTAACCAACAGATTATTCCCCCTATGTTTTTTACCCATTTTATTGAGGCTGTATGAGCCCCAGGAGGGTCCCAGATCAACAAGTATCCATCCCCGGCCGCTAAAATATTAAATAAATCAGCCAGCAGCCAGATTTGAGCTTGTTCCTCCTAATCCTCCATCCATCTCCATCTCTCACAATACGCCAACTATACGCCGTAATATTTTTCTCTCGAAAATTAACAGACTATTTCCATTATTTCTTGAGATAGTCCAGGTTTGGGAAGCATAGGTAAGAACAGGGCGTAGAAGAGTATCGTACATGACCAGGTTAGTGCCCTTGTTAAGGAATCTGCTGCGAAGAGTTTCCGGTAAGGCAAAATATGCCCTATTTGTCACCACTAGCCTTTTTCTTATCTTAGCAGAGGCATCGTTTGTTGGTGTCACTGTCAATGTGATGTTGTCACCACCAGTCTCAGGGCTTATATTTTGTTTCCCCCTCGTTTATGGCCAACCCATGGCTGAAGCAGCGTCCAAGAGTTTCCCAAAGGCTTCTACCAATTCTGACCGGGCCCTGGCAACGATATCCAGGTCGTCAGCGTATCCCAATATCTGTACAGTACGAGAAAATATCGTGTGGCCTGTCTGGATTCCTGAATCCCGCACAACTTTCTCCAGTGAAAGATTAAAAAGGAGAGTACTCCCGTATACATATTAGAAAATAAATAAATAAAATATATTTAGTATACTGCTGAAAACAAATGATCTAAATTATGAAGATAAAGAATGATACATAAAACGCTTAACCGTTAGTGATTTTTGCCATACAGAATTTATATTCATATTATTATTATTTAATAAAATGAGAATTTTCTTTAGAAAAGAAGTGGCATTGAAATTTTCTAAATGTAAACTTTATATAAAATGTAAAGTTCTATTTGCAAAAGGAAAGTATGTGAAATTGCTGTGTGATACGTTGTCATATTGTTTTAAAATAATATGTGTCGATTGGACGGATTTAAGTTCAATTTAAATGTGATGAGGTACAGTTAACTTGTTTTGAAGTTTCAGAAAATTAACACGTCATTTAGTCATGTTAAATACGCAGGTTTAAGAAGTTTTTAACAATGAAATCATGCCCTTATTTAGCTCGACAAAACTCGTTTGGAAATAATTATTTCATAAACAACCTTATTCAAAAGCATCGATGATTTCCTTTTCTTACCATTGATATAATGCTACTCAGAATATCCTATCAGAAATAAATAATCTGGTTTAGAGATCATTTCATACACTCAAAAATAAAATGGTTCCTCCAAAAATACAAATATTTGCTAAACATTAATTCTCTATTTTTTCTTATTAATGAGTGAAATTCTTTTTTATTTTACTGTTTTAAAATTTTAATACTTTTACAAAATCAGACTTTAATAACCCAATCTAATTTTAGTTCACAATTTAGTGTGACAAAGTACAGTTTGTTGATTAGCTTATATCCCAGTTCATCCAATTAAATTATACTACTGCGAGATGGTCATATATATATTTCTTGAATATATTACTTGAAAACTGTAAAACTGATTGTACTTTTATTACGTTAAGAGGGGAATGGAAATAGGGGTGGCAAATTCTATTTATGCTACAACAACTTTTTGCTATAACCATAGCGACCTCGGTTTTTCCTGAATGGTTGGGATAATAGATAATGGACCAGGTTTAATAATGATATTGAATTAACATTAGAAAGACATATATAAGAATTCTATAGAAGACTTATCCTGTACCAGCAGTAATAAGTCCATGCCTTGTTCTCTTAAGTTATTTTAACGAATTATATAAAGATTTATGGGATTCCAAAGAGGGAACATTATATAACCAAGAGATACATATATAACTTTCCAAAAGAAATACAAAGGTTTGGTGATAAGCACTCTGAAAGAACTTTTTATAATTAAAAAGGAGACAAAAACAATGGAAAAGTTAAGGCTTTTTCATTTTCTAAAGAGAACTCGGAGGTTCTTTCATTTTCTAAAGGGGGGGGGGAGAATTTCGGTCCAGTTGTTACTTTCACTTACTTGCCTACGAAATATGTAGTAAGGAAGAGTATTGTATCCATGAAAATTTTTTATCCCAAGAAAATATATAGACATTTTGATATCCCATGGGTCCAAATTATTCGCAAAAGTCATCCGTTAGAGAATTTTCGTAAGTCATTGATCTAGTTAAAAAAACATGACTGGATTAAATGCAAGGATGAAATAAATTCTTTACTCTGAGTGCAGATTTTAAGGCACGAAGAAGGGAACCCAAATGATGGCACACAAGTCCGGCGTTCTTAATAACAAATATACATTGTATTTGAAATAGAAATATTTCTAAAATGTTACAGCTAGGTTTCATAAAAATTATTTTATAGAAAGTGTCAGGTTATATCATCGTGATTACACCTTTTTTTAAAAAACTTTTTCGAAAATCACGATATTGTGAAAATTGTTTAAATCAATGAATAATGATTTAGTAAAAGCCAATAAATTTATTTTCACTAAAAGACATTTAATTATTTGTATTAGATAGTTTTCATGGAAACATTCAATACTAGATGAGGCTCGCTTATGCCCACTAGATTTTATATTAATAATTTAATACACTAAAAGAAAATGTTTTGTAAAACATTTGTTTAAGATGATTAAGCCATGATTATAGGCAAAAACAAAATAACTAATTAATACAATATTTTAAATTAAAAATATTTTAAAATAATAAATGTACTTTATTTATTATAAAATAATAAATACAATTTATTTTGATGAATACATTTTTTGAGGTCCAAGCAACTGTTTGATATTAGATTTGTGCTTATAAAAACATCCAATGACTAAACTGAACCGTGAGAATCCTCCATTATCATCATTAGATGTCAAACACCCATAGGTAATAAGATAAAAGTTGATAATTCCATTATAAAAAACTATTGAATATTTAATTAAAACAACTCTTCTCAAAAACAATGGCAATATTAACATTGAGAGATATTTCTGACTGTAAAGTATATAATTTTTTATAATTATTGGTCAGCTATTTTGATTTTTAAATATTTTTATTATTATTTTTTTTTTTTTTAAAGAGAAAAGATATGCCCCTCGGCCGGGATTTGTACCCGAAACGAGAAAGAGAGAAAGATAAGATAAGAGAAAAGATTTGTCCCTTGCCGGCAGGCGACCCTGGTGGCTCAATTGATTGGAGCGCTGTCACGGAGAGACAGAGGTTCCAGATTCGAATCCCGGCCGGGGGCATATCTTTTCTCTTTAAAATAAAAATATGTAATGTATATACTTTGTTATAAAAAATTAATTTTTTAAAAATTAATGTATACAATGACAAATATTCATAAAGACTGATCGATAGAATTAATTAAGAATTTTTAATTTGCTTATAACATGATAAAACTAACTTAGGTTAATGTACATGTTACTATTACATGTAAGCCGTAATATAATGTAAGGTGTATAATGAAGAGGATCCGCAGAGGGCATTACCATACCAAGAAATAAAGAGAATCCATCTTTTCCAAGATGGGATCCATCAATTTTGAGGTCACAACTGTATAACTAAGGATGTTGATCTCTCCAACAACAGACGCCTGTTGGCAAAAATCTCGTAAACCTAAGGATGGCAAGGGCCTGGATCTAGGGAAACTATTTTAATCTGTTAGGATATTCAAAGTAATGCAGATTGAAATTTGACCAAAAGGAATTGGTACATTGTATAATTCAATAGTTTTATTGTTTTTTTAAAGTTTCTTAATACAATTATTATCCTTCTGTTAATGTTGGTTAGAGATTCCGTAGAATCATCGGGAAATAATTCCTTAATTTTTTTAAGAATTTATATCAGGCGATTGTGGTACCTTAATGAGCTATTAATATATTAATATAAAACAGTTACCCGAGTATGGCACATCTTGCACCAACTATAACAATAAAATCCGCCAACATGTGAGAAACGTAACAAAACAGTCTATATCTCTGAGGGTTGTTCCTTAAATAATAGATTGAATTGGTCAGGAGCTCCAGTCAAAGGGAACACAAAATAAGCGAATCTTATTTTAATGTGTCAACGTTTCGCACTAAGATGTAGCCAATCTTCAGGGCTAGGAAAGAAACCGCAAATAGCTATAAAAAACATTGCAGTACCACAGAAGAATAACAGAATTATGTACAGAATTGATAATAGTCTAAAGAGATACAGAGAGTAAGATAAATTATGAAATAACTAGTGAGAAAAAGTAAAGAGTATGGTACATTATGTGATATAATAAAATACTGGTGAGACATAATAAAAAGGAAAAAATAGTTAAATTACAGGTTGTGATAAAAATCAAAATTTTTTTTATATAACAGAAAATTATGGTATTTATATCGCTGCTCCGGAAGTATAATGACGTTACTGTAAAATTTTGTGAAATAGACTTTATTATCTCGGCGGGCTCATAAAGGTATTTACTAGATTTTTGTAAATCGACATATCCCATATATGTTTATAAACTCTAATAGAAGAATTAAACCTATCTATAGGCCATTCTATTAAGACAAATTGGAATTACATATTTTTCTTTTGCTTGTCCTGTAAAATTTCAATTTTTGTAGTTGTGTCATTACATATGTCATATTATAATATATTATATTATGTCACGTTATATACGTGTCATTATACTTCCGGAGCAGCGATATGTCATTTGTTATATGATTGGGTTGAAATATAATGATTACCATGTGATAAGTAAAATTACAATTGATAAGGTGTATTGAAATGTTATATAAATATAAATTTATATTAACACAAATTATGATTTTTTATTTATAGATGAATTGTATAGAAAGTAAGGATAGAAAATTAATGGATGCCAAAATAATTATGATAAAATGATTAATAATAATGATGATAAAAAAAAAAAGAGAAATGAATTCATACCATATAAAAAAGGAATAATGAAAAATTGTATGAATAATAAGTAAAACAATCCTGACCAATTCAATCCATAACTAGAATTGTCCAGAAGACTATTTTCCACTCATGATACTCATAGAAACCTAGAATTAATGGAATTATGTTGCTTTCAAAATTCTTTAATTTTAAATCTTGAAAAATCTAAAATATTAGTGTTGTATAAATCCCCCAAAATAAAAAAAACTAAAGCCACTATTCTGGAATGCTAAAACACTAGAATATACAAAATCGTACACCTATTTATGAGGCCCATTTTCATCCTCCGGAAGGTTCTTTCTGGCATCTTAGTATTTTATTGAAAAATCTAACGTAGCAGGTGCGAAAGTGACAGACATTCTCAGAAGAGGTAAAAGTGGTGCATGGGAGACAAAAATGACACTCTTTGATTCTATGGTATCCTCAACACTCCTTTATGCTACAGAAATTTGGATTTTAAACCATTATACAAACATCGAAGTAGCTCAATTAAAATTCATAAAATACCTATATTATTGGCCGAAATGCACTCCAAATTATATTGTACGATTAGAAACAGGTCGTAACCCACTTATCGTAACAATCCTAAAGAAAATTGTTAACTTCTGCCTAAAAATATTTTCTATCCCTGATTATAGATTACCACGTAAATGTTTCGATAGACTTGTGTAGCTAGATAAGAAAACACAGGACTTGACTTTTGACTGGTTTTCACAACTTAAAATGCTACAACCCATCACACTGATAGATTTTTATAGCCCCAATGTTTTATTAGTTAAAAATCATTTACTGTCGAAGGATATTGATAGAGCTCTTAACTCAATTTACAATCCAATATACAGAACTATTTGCACTTATACCAACCCTGAACCTGAACGGTATTCAAGATAAACATAGAAAAATTAAGAACCGTGAGTCAAATAAGAATTTCAAACCCTGAATGCTTGAAAATATTTTATAGGAACAACACCTGTGTTCTCAGAACTGATGAAAAATGTCATTGGGCCGCGGGACCATATTAGTTGAAGCATATAATATTGTATTGTAATTTTTTTGTTAAAACACGAACAATTTCTGTAAAAATATATTGTCCAGCATGATGAATTATCATTCCAAAATGTACTCACTATGGACAGCGTGGAAAAATTAAACAACATTTTTTTCTATCTGCAGTTTATATGTAAAAATTCGGAATCTAGGTTTTAATTGTGGTTTATGGTTTCGGGTACTTCTGCGATATCTTGATTGTAATGTATAGAAAGAATAAGATAACTGTTACAATAAAGTATTTGCGCGTTAGTTCCTAAATACTTTCATTCCATTGTGTTGTATTTATCTATTTCCTTAGGTATATGCCTTATCTGCGTTATTTGTATAGAAGATTGCTATTCTGTTGTTATAATTGTTACTATTCTGTTTTATTTATATTATATTTTATTATAATTATTATAATTATATTTTATGTTATATATTTATTTATAATAATTTATTATTATTAAGTATATTATTGTAAGGAAGAAATAGTTGGGGGTACAGTCAATGAAAACACCATAGTAAGTGTTACTTATTTATTATGTGCCGACGTTTCGACCTACAATGTAGGCCATCTTCAGGACTATGAGAGAGAAACAAGCAGAACAAAAATATAAAAAACGTTGCAATGTAAAATAGTGAATAGATATGATAATTAAAGATAACGAATATTAAAATAGTTACAGAATATAATAAAATTAAAGTAGTGACAGATATAATAAAATTACAGATGATGAACAGAAATATAAAAAATAGTGACAGATATAATAATTAATCTTATTTTTATATATATTGTATAAATAATTTCTATTTTATTTTATTTTTAGCTTAAATTCACATACCAGTTCCTGATCTTATCCTATCTTAGTTGATTTATAACTGGATTTAAATATTATTTCTATTTGTACCGAATTGAGCTCAGTCGTTGATGGCCAATAGGATTTACGCCTCAAATTTAAAACAACCAACAGCTAGCACATCTACTTATATTCTATCTGCTAGCCCTTCAAGGGATTTTTTGATTCATCTTCTTGATTATTCGTCTTTGTAATATGTGGTGAATATTGTAAATATTGAAGGGTAAAGAGTTGTTGCTGTCACACGTTGTATGTTATTAAATAGCTGGGAATTATTTGAGAAATTGGCTGCTTATTAAATTGATATTTAGAGACAAAAAAGCGAGAGTGATCCACACCAAACTTCATATTATATAAATAAATTAAAAAAATGGAAGGTTTAAATGTATTGCTTATTTATTACTGACTTTACTCTATTTAATAATCCAATTATAGAACACTAAAATGATTTTTATAAAATGTCGGACTCTGTGGAGGAAATTAAAATTAAATTATGCTAAATTGATATTAGAATCAAGGTGTAAGGTCTACTTAAGGTACGCTTAAACCAAAGGCGCCAGACTTGCTAGTCATGCCTAAGCCCTGTAGCTTATATGGTACGTTACCAACATTGCGTCAGCTAGTGGGCATGACGTGACAGGCTGACACCCTAGGTAAGAGTGTATCCTCAGATTTTAGCTAATTGTTAATATATTAGCTAAATGTATAAGTATTGATGTTTTAAGTTAAATATAGTTGATTAAATAAATAAATCGCTTACTATCATGATTACTGATGCAAGCCAAAACGTCACACACATATTTGAGAGAATAAGTTATATTCCCTAATTCACTTTTAAAATAACGAGATGAAATGTAGATACGAATAGAAAGTATCAGCAAATTATTTAGGAATTTTAAAAAAAGTAAAACGAAACATTTAAATTTTTTTTTGAAAGTTTACATACTTTTAATTTCATAAAACCAATTCTTGCATTTTCAGGCTACAGCAATACTTCCTATACGACAGCTCCCAATTAATTGCAAAAGACTAATATACATGATTATTATATATGACCTATTGGGACTTACGGAGCAGAGGTTTGGGGTACGTCATCGAGTTCCTATTGTATACAATCCTTACAATAATTCATCCTTTGTAAAATCCTCAATACTTCTTACTTTGTTATGAATAAAGTAATCCAAAATGGATCTCAATGTCTCATTTGTTGCTGATTTGGTCTAAACCCGATATGTCTTTTCATGACATTGATATTCCCACTCAAACCCACTAGTTTCAAACCTAGCTACTTCTTCAATTCCCGATTATCTTTCGAGGCGGCCGAAAAGATGATGGCCTCGTGACCAGCTGAATTGAATTTTTATTTGACTACAACCACAAGGTTGATCCTTACTTGCCTTTATCCATCCCATTATGGATCATTCCTGCCATTATATTTACTTACTTTATTGTTCTAATACTGTTGTAAATTTCAATGAATAAATAAAATTTAAAAAAGTTGAACGAATTCCAAGATTTTATCGTTTTGTTTACAACTTATGATTACTCGGAAATAATAAGAGCAACTGTTTGTTAGTGTATTACTCGATACAGCCTAACTCTACCGTACGAAGACGCAGGGTACTACGACTTCCGTGGCCTATTTCGCTGCCGTACTGACACTGGTAGAAGGATGCGCATGAATAAAAGATGTGCTTTATATTTCGTTGTTATGGTAATGCGGACAATTGTGGTTGCGCTCGAGCAGTGATACAGTAGAGTGGCAATAAACGAAGCTTTGTTTGTAGCCTAACCTCTGGGGAGAAGGACGTTCGATCAAGACCTAATTTAAATGTCTAATTGCTATGGGTCTTTTAAAACATTTTTAGTTGTTATCAGTTTTTATGGAGTCATAAAAGATATATTAACGCCATGTTTATTAAAACCATGGCCAAAATATATTTCTCTTTACATATAGGAAATTTTACGACGATGCATTCACATTTTTTCAGTACTAAAA
Organism: Arma custos; assembly: GCA_037127475.1. Classification (NCBI taxonomy): domain Eukaryota; kingdom Metazoa; phylum Arthropoda; class Insecta; order Hemiptera; family Pentatomidae; genus Arma; species Arma custos. The sequence goes on along the minus strand of CM073764.1, from coordinate 29,663,791 downwards.
GAATTATTTCTATTGGGGAAGAAGATGGTTAGGGTAAGCATTTCGACCCGCATATCTGGTCTTCTTACAGGCAAGATACAAAAGCATTTAAAAATGAAATAATTGGAATAGATAAAATTATAATGACAAATAAAATAATATATAAAAATGAAACTGTTGAGACAAAGCTCGTATTTTCAGTTTTAAATTTCTTAAAAGGAAGCATAGGTTCCAATCAAATCTTGCTCTGGGTTTGGACTGTATGGTGAAAAGAGTTCGCAACAATAGAGAAATAATATGAAGAAATCTAAACCATTGAAATAAAAGTTACTTACCCAAGACGCAGGCCGGGCAGCTTCGCCGATAAAACCTCCTTGGCCCCTCGAGCGCGCTCAAACGATCAAAAGAAGCTCATAGCGTCCTTCTAGCTGGGTTTCCTGTGGTCTAATAATCTTCCAAGGGAATTCACACTTATTTGCAGGTGAAATGTGCATTACTTGTAAAAAACATGAATAGAACAATACAACGGAAATTAGAGAACCGGTCAAGAACTAGACTCGCTAAAATTGAGCTGGATAGCTGGAGGTATAAGTGATGAACGTATAACTGATTTGTGTAACTGCACGCTGAACTCGAGATTAAAAAACAGTGATTATGTTAATTCATTGAAGCGTTAGTTGCCCCAAACAATCGCTAGAGTCTGCTTTTTTAAGACGTATTTACCTATTTTTTAAGTATTGTAATAATTTATTTACAAAAAAAACGCCAACTGGCGTGAACAGAAACTATTGTATTAAACCAGATACAAAAGTATAAATAATGTTAAATATGGGTTTAGCGTAAGTAATAATATAATTGTGAATAGAAAAGTATATAGGGTGTTCCGAAAATAATAATAATCAAGGTTTTATTGCTGTTATATGTTTAACACTGAACATCCAAGTTCGTATGAATGTCGGCCATCAAACATGTCTATATCAGCTTTTAGACAAAAATATTAAAGATAAAATAAAAACAAATTGGTAGTATATCACGTTTATATAATATATAATTCAGAACGCTACAATGACTCATTATATTAAAAATAATGATCCAAACTATCCTCATGAAGATTTAGGTTAGGTGAGCACTCACCACAAATAAAAAAAGAACTTAAAAAGTTTAAAAAACAACTAAAACGAACTTGAGAAGCGCAGTAGAGCTCGGAGTTGCTGTGAGGAAGATCTCGTGTTCAAATCAGGTTTTGGCAGATAATTACTGAACCCAAGACCCTTAATGGGTTGTTGTGGTACAGGTTATTTATTTATTTTTTCAATTAAAGGTTAGTAAAATGTACCAACCAAGTTCCCTATATAAATAATTTAGTCTCAGAACTTAATCCTAACTCTGATATAGAACCCTTAAAACAATAGACAAATTACCTTGATGTAATTTTCTTTCTCCATCCGCAGAAATTCCGAAACGTACCAGCTCTCAAGCCAAAGGAGCTCCTTGAGCGTCAATTAATGAGATCTCTCGCTTTGAAGCTGGTGAATGAGAGATATCCCTTCGCCCAACGGACCTGAATATTCACCCAGGATACCAGAGTTGAAGACAAACCTAAGGCAAAGCAAAGGATCTACTGGTACCTAAGCTATTCCTACTGGTTGCGTATGCACAAATTCAAAGCGGAACCTTAGGCAATCTTAGATGGCAGCAGAAATAAGTAGGCAATTGAAGAGAAATACAGCGTAGAGGAAAATAAATTGAAAACAATCTTTTAACTATTAAACAGAGTCATTCATTCAAGTAAGTAAAAAAACCTTTTTCCAGTCAAACATTTTTTCTTTATTCAAAAATACGTTTCGACTTCTTCAGTCATTTTTAATTTTATTTCTTATAAGTCCATTTATTATATAATCTAAATATTTTTTTACTTATAAATTTGCACATTATTAACCTTTTAGTAGATTGTCAATTGATTTAAATTTTTCTTTCAATACTTGGAGTACTTTGCAAACTCCAAGTATTAAAAGAAAAATTTAAATCAATTGACAATGTACTAAAAGGTTAATAATGTGCAAATTTATAAATCAATGGACTTATAAGAAATAAAATTGAAAATGACTGAAGAAGTCGAACCGTATTTTTGAATAAAGAAAAAATGTTTGACTGAAAAAAGGTTTTTTTTACTTACTTGAATGAATGACTCAAAAATATGTACTCCAGTAACATAAACAAGAGAATTAAAATATTAAACAGAATTCAATTTATAGTTAAGCAATTAGGTAAAAGGCGATACGAGGGCTAATGCAGCCGCAAAAAGCGGTGATGTTCCTTCTTAAGAATCACATTTTTGAGTAGGAAAGGCTTCCGCCAAACCACATAAGGTTAAACCATGTAGAAATATCCACATTATTGGACACAGTTATTGATTTTTTTTTTAAATGCCGAAGATCTCCTGTCGTCCCTCGTGTTAGGATTTTTTTTAAAATGCAAGCTAACCAGTTACGTCGATAGTTAATGAAAACTTCAGGTCAACCATGTTGTCCTGACATAATATTTTCACTTTACGAAGCAAATCAAAGAAGTGCATTGAATTCATTTGTAATTGGATTTGATTTGTCCATTGATTCATATAATTTAATTTTAATTGTTTTTGAAAAATGGAATGTCTATTAGGAAATTAGCTCATGAAAGAAGCAACATTAACTAAAATGCAACTTCAGATCTTCATGGAATTGAATTAACACTTCGAATATTTAGTAAAAATACGGATCATAAAGATGAATGCGCACTATCTGCTCAAACTTGTCAATTACTGTAAGGAAAGAAATAAAAACTACTCAGGATTGAAATGTGAATATAAAAACTATGTACCCATCCTCATTTATCCAAAATCTACATCTAATTGCCGCTACATTCTCAACCGTATCAGTAGTGTTTATGAAAAATAAGTTTTAAAATGGAATACTAGTAAAGGCTGGTAAGAGATGGTTTTTTGTTATGCACTCAGACTTTTAATTAATAAAGTGTATTACCGACAACAATATATATATATATATATATATATATATATATATATATATATATATATATATATATGTATAGTTATATTTTATATGTGGATATATATTTCCATTAATACCTTAAACAGCTGATTGTCAAGGTATTATTAGATTTGAAGTAAAAGTTAAAAATTTCACTAAAAGTAGGATGGAAGGAAACCAATCCACGAGCCTAATAATAAACAGGATTGAATGACTCCCTTCTACCTCGTTGCATTTAAGAGAATTGGGCAATTCTTAAATCCTTTCCTTCTTCGTTTGCCACGAATCCGATTGAGGAATGGGTGACAAAGGATGTTACATCTGGCCGAACAATCGGGAAAGGTTATTAGACGTCTCGTAAAACAGATATAGACTCCTCTGCTTCGTTCGATCTCAGGTTAAACTATTACTATATATTCTAAGGAATATAGGATCTGTTTTTGGCGTCAGGCAGTTTTTTATAGCTTGGAAGATACTGGCAGTATATTGATTTTGAAAGGAAAATTACAGGTGCTAGTAGGTAAGGGTTGTAATTAAAAAATATTTATATTTAACTATAATTATTAAAGTACGATAGTGATAGTTCAATGTTTAGAGTGCAGATTTGCTCAGCTGACGGTTTCGTGTGCAAATCCGTTGGTAGGTACATTATTATTTTAATTATCAAGTTATTTCTGTTAACAGTGATGAAATCTACATGCCTCCTGGGATTATGTACCTATTAAGGCTACCCTTAATTAGGGGACTAAAGTTGAGAGTGATCTTTAATCACCTCCCTTCTTATATCAGTAGTTAAAACGCTGGAATATGTTTCCCCTTGACACGAAATCCGATATCTGATCTACAATCGTGGATTAGAGACGATGAGATTAAAGTTAACAAACAGTAATTCCAGGGATAAAAATACTTTCCTCGTTCTAATCTGAGAAACATAATTTGACTAACCTATTTTAATGCAATTTCATAAATCTATACATGTAAAATGCTTTGTCCTGAATGATAGAGATCAACGCACAGCCTAAACCGCTGATCGTAGAAACCTGAAACTTAGAGGGTGTGTTCTTTGTATGACGTAGACATCTGATAAGAAAGGATTTTCCGAAATTCTACCCCTAAGGGGGTGAAAAAGGGAGACGAAGTTCGTTTGGTTACTCACGTGTTTCTTACCTGCAAAATCTACATATTTTCGCTGAACAAAACAAATCAAGTAACATAGTTCACTTCTTTTAAAAGGAAAAGGACACGGTGAGTCTCATCACCGTAAAAATATAAAGTTAGTAAATAAATAAATTAGAACCTTCCATTTTCTCATCCTCCTCTTAAAATGTACAATACAAGAGATCCGTCAATCCTTTAAAAATCCCCGTTAGGGATGCCAAGATGTCATGATATGCTCACTTTCGCAAACAATAATCTCAGGGAAAGTTAAGATACTTCGATCTGAATATTTTTAAATAATAATATTGGATGCAACCCTGAACTCATTACAACTGAGGTACAGTTATATCATATTATGGAATAAAAAACAAAACATATCCCTCTCTTCTCCAAAAGTGGACGTGGTTTATTGACTGAGAGTTGTTTAGTAAAGATCCGTTTACATAACATAGAATAATGTAACTTTTATTATGATTACAAAAATATATATCTACTCACAAAAAAGAGAGTCCTATCGCTATGTGCGAGTACTAAGATCTATAGCGTTTGCTGAAAATTGCTTCATGAGGTTCCCGGAATCTTGACTTGCCCCCGTCTGGCTTACAACTGCACCATTTTCCCCTTTTCAGGTAAAAGTCCAGGGAGACATCTGATTAAACAAATATTCATGGAGAAACCTGCTCGATTACAGGTATTTTTAAATATCCTTATCATTCTAAGCAATGTCGCATATAACGGTGGCTTCATAAATCATCTTCTTCGGATTGACACCTCCCACCATTCATCTTCTGAACATAGATAATAAAACTTAGAATGAAAATTAATTCTACTACAGAAAATATTTTATTTTAACTTCATTGTTCCACATTTTGGGCCTGGAAGGTTGTATTACACTCCATAATCTTCTTTATATCGATATTTAATGAAAGGTTCTTGGTACTAGTTATTTTTAATGGTTTATTGTTCCTTTTGCTGTTTGTTGGTATTTTTTGTTTATCATGTTCATTAATAAATTATATGAATGAAAGAAAGGAGATAACGAATATGATTAGACTTAGTAGATAATATAATTGTAAGAAATCTAAAATATCTTTTGTTATATAATAATGATTTTTATTGTATTCCACTATTTACCTTTGGAAGGAAATCTCATTTGAATAAATGTTTATGATGTGTTTTCTTAAGAATTAAGTTATCAGAAAAAGGAGAAAGGTGAAGGAAGGAGATGCGTAAGGGAGTTACAATGAGAAGTAGTGAAGATATGAGAAGGCCTGGCAGCCGCTAAGCCATTCCCATTAATCAAGGCCAAATGAGAGAAATGCCGGGCTACCTCCGACACCATTTATAAAATCCAACGGCCCGAGGATATATTTTCTATAACCGGAATGGTTTCGCCTCTTATTGCTATTCTCTGAAATCTATATCCAGCCCTCTCTTTTACGACTCTCTTTCACTATAAACCTTGAATTCGATTTTCATTCCACAAAGCATAAGTCATTGCAGTTCTGTATTAGATCAGTGTATGGTGACAAAGCAAACAAGCAAAATGAAGAATGAAGGGGCTAGGCTATATAATCTGAGCACCCAAAATTACTCCATGCGTTGTTAAATAGAATTTAACAGAAATATTGGTCAATAATAATTCTATGGTTGACCTTGAATAGCCATAGTTATAATCAACCTCACTGTTTCAAAAAAAAATCTTAATGACACTAGTAAATATTTTCCTTTAATTTAAACCATTTTCCCACCACAAAATTGATTGAAAAAAGACTTGTAAGCAGTAACACCAAGTTTTTTTCTGCACAAGACGATAATAAGATCTATTTTCAAATAAGGTGGAGAGGCATAAACCTCAACAAGAAAAGCATAAACTTTCTGGATAGGGTTGAATGAAGAATCATGTGGCGAACTATGGGGGTGTATGTGTGAATGGTTTGTGGTGACCGAGGAAAAACAGTAAACTCTTCCAGTTCCAGCAAGAAATCATTTTTTTTTATTTACCCTGGTTTATCAAGGCCCCGAGAATGGCTTGCCCATTAAGTGTGGATAAGGAATCTCATTTTTGAAGCCTGGATCCTACTTTTATGATTGGTGGTTAACGCCCAAGGTTCCTAAGAGTATGCTAATTTGGGGAGAAAAGTAGATTTATATAACCTCAACTTTGTTTCCTTGGATACTTCTCTTTTATTTAGTGCATGGAACAATTTACCAAGGAATTGGAAATGAGGACTCCATTCTCATCAAGGTGTGCTCCTAGATATTAATGCTTCTTACCTGTTCGCTGGGCTTGTCCTTGATTTTTATCACTCTCATTGTTCGCTGAGGCATCCTGCCAATTCTCATAACCTTTGCTTTGTCAGAGTTTATTTCCAAATTGATCTTCTCTAGTTTATCTTAAAGAACCCTAATATTGTGTATTAGGTCTCTATCGTTATATATCATCAGCGAAGGCTATCTAGAAGTAGTTAACTTTATTCAAGTATCTAAATCCCAAATGTAAACTTCTCATCCTGGCTTTGGCCTAATATATAGCTGAATCAAGAACCAGAATAAAGAGAAGAGGTCTTAAGGTGCAACCCTGTCTTTTTCCAAGTTTGGGTATGAACTCTTGAGAGCAACAATTGGATGTCCTCACTATATGTTGGGTGTTCATTTAGAGACTCATTATTACCAGCATTAGTCCTTTGTCAAAGGCTTGCGGATGTCCTCTTGCATTATTTTGCCAAATGCTATTGTGAGGTCTACGAAGCACACAGTTAACTCCTTGCATTTTTCAATTACCTTTTCAGTGATCTGTCTAATGGTGAAGATCAAATCTTGTGTTTTCTCTAAAACCCTGTTGTTCCTCCTGGAGTTGGGGGTCCACTTTTTGCCTTAGCCTTCTCTGCAAGATCTTGGAGTAGGTATATTTTACTTGGAATGCCCCGATGATTCTGACACTTTCTATTGTCGGGTTTTTTGACTAAGGGAAATAAAGTGGCAATTCCCCATTCCTTTGGTATCCTCTTCTTTTTCCAAACCAAATTTAGGAGCTGAAGCAATATTTCATTCCCTCTTTCTCCGGTATATTTAAGTATTTCTGGGGTTATATCGTGTTGGCCTGCCGCCTTTCCAAGCTTCATTGTAAAAATATCATCCTCGAGTTCAACCTCTGAAATGTAATCATCTTCTTCCCCTTCTTCATTGTGGTCCTCTTCTACTGATGGGAGTGCATCTTCGCCTTCAAGTAAATCCATAAAATGTTCTCTGCATCTTTCCATGATATCCTTCTCTTTCTTGAGGACAGTTTCTTTCTTATCTTCGATGAACGTAAGTAACTGTCTTTTCCCTTCTCATGCTTGTATGTTCATTTAACGTCACTTTTTGCTGCAATGGCTAATCGGACGATGCTACATTGGGAGCTCTAAATTTTGTCTACTAAGGTTTTAATTAGGATAGGGATTTTAACGAGTGTCTGACATCGTACAGGCTCGGGATACCCGTTTAACGTCCCTTCCGAAGGACGGTGTAACTAAGGATTTTTTACTGCCTTTAAAAAATCCTAGGGCCACCTGCTGGACTACGAACCCGCGATCTTCGGCTTAGTGGTTATTACGCCAACCACTACACCACACGGCGACCTTTCTCATGCTTTTTAGCACTCTGTAAAATAGCTTCTGGTTTGCTTGGGCATCTTCTTCAATCTTCCTTCCGAATTCTTCCCAGTTCTTCCTCTTCTGCATTGCTACCAATTTTTTAACCTCTTTCCTCTTATTTTTATAGAGTTCATACTTTGATCTGTTATTGGTCATGAGATATTGTTTCCAGAGTATCTTCTTCTCTTTAACTGCTGCTTTTATGTCCTCCGTCCACCAAGCAGATATGCGTTTCCTGTTACCTAATCTGAACCACAGATCTCGGTCGAAGAATCATGGTATACTCTTTTCAAACACTGCCAACAAACTGCAATATCATCACTATGCCATTGATACTTCGGATCTCTACTGATTTTTTCCACCTCTATTGGCATTTTTCCGCTTTTAATGGGTCTTTAAGTTTTTAGGAGCATAGTTTTGTCTTATAGGATATTTTGAATTTTCTTTTAATAAAAGTATCTTCCTTCCATATTTTATCCATTTTGAGAATATAGTGATCGGAGCCTATTTTAAATCCTCTTTCTTGTGTTGCAGACTACTTAAAAAGGACATCTATGGATATCTTCTAGGTAGTCTGCGACACAATCTTGAACAATTTCTATTTTGGTGTTTTTTTCGAGCTTCACCCTACCGAAAGAATTTAAATGGTTACTACTTATCGTTTAGTTTTAATGATCTGCATTCCATCGTAAATTTATTATTATTATTATTATTATAATTTAATTTTATTTGCACCTACGCAATTGCGCATCCAGCAAATTTGATCCAGATGTTTTTCTCTTTGCTATTGTACAGGAACATCGAGTTTTGGAATGAAATATCAATTTTTCAGTAGGTCTCTTGACCAATGTCTTTTTAATCTTTTTTTATTAAGTCCAGGTAACAGGGAGTAGGAAAGCGGAAGAACGAGTGGGTTTGGGTGATATTGTGTCGATAAGTGGAATGTTATGTATTTGTTATGAATATATGATTTTATAGTAGGAATGTTCATGTCATTGTGTACAGTGTGATTCGAAACATACCACGGTGTATTAAGAATTTTTCTGAGAATTTTGGATTGTGTTATTTGAATCTTGTGTATGTGAACTTTTTTTGCTGAACCCCAAAGTTCTGATCCATATGTCCAAATAGGTTTTAGTATACTGTTATAGATAAGTCGTTTGTTCCTCAAGTCAAGTGAAGATCTGTAGTCCAGAAGATGTGATAGTTGTTTGTACCGTCTAGTCAGTTCTTGTCTTTTTAATTTTGTATGTACGTTTCATGTAAGTCTTTTGTCCAAGTATAGTCCAAGGTAACGTACATAATTTTTGGAAGGTACTTCGTCGTTGTCAATTTTAACTGCTGGACACGAAGCTTTGCGTAGAGAGAAGCTTACATGGCTCGATTTTGAGGCGTTTATTTTTATTTGCCAATTATAGAACCACTTTTCTAAATCAAATAAATGATTTTGAAGAGCTATAGATGCTAGGTTCAGGTCTCTGTGAGAAGAAATAATGGCTGTATCGTCTGCGAAGTTATAGATGTTGGCGCAAGAGTGCTCGGGAATATCAGAGGTTAAAACACTGCCTTGCGGTACACCCCTGTACTGAGGGATGAAGGAGGAAATCGAAGAGTCAACGGAAGTACAGAAGAATCTGTCTTGGAAATAAGATTGAAGAATTAAAAAGTATAAGTGAGGAAAAAAAAAGTAGGAGGTAAGTGAGGTTTTATTTTCCAGAGAAGGCCCTTGTGCCAGACACTATCAAATGCTTTTTCAATGTCAAGAAAAATCGCAGAGCAATATTCTTTTTTCTCAAAAGCGATAGATATTGCATCCACGATACGATGACACTGTTGTACAGTAGAGTGATAAGAACGAAAGCCAAATTGGTGGTTCGGTATCACTCCGCTATTTTCGAGGATAGGTTTTATGCGATTAAGGAAGAGTTTTTCAAATAATTTAGACATTATAGGGAGGAGTGCAATTGGACGATAAGATGAAGGATTAGTGACAGGTTTAGAAGGCTTAGGTATCATTTTAATTGTGGAAAGTTTCCAAAGGAGCGGAAAATAGGTTGTGCGCATGATTGAATTATAGATGAGAGTAAGAAAGAGAACAGCTTTCCGAGGTAAGTGGCGGAGGATGAAGGGAGTGATGAGATCATAGCAAGGAGCTTTTTTGTTTGGCATTTTGTTCAATACTTGATAGATTTCTTTTGGATGAAATGTCGGAGGAGGGAGTGATAAAGGTAGTGTCATCAAACAAGTCGTCAACTATTTTGTCAGTGAGAGCAGTATTCTTAATTTCGTTTCGTAATCGTAAATTTAAATTTAAAAAAACAAACCTAAATTTGTTCACAATAATTATACAAAATAAAATTGTTGACTCGAGGCAAACGAATGATATTGTCCACATTTTTAAGTTTCCATAAGAAGTCGCTATCAGAAAAGAATTTAAATTCGATTTTGGCCACGCTTATGTCAGATGGGAAACGTCTGAGAAGTTAGAGGACACATTAGGTGAAGGGTTACTATCAGTATGTTTAGGGCTGCCATAGGATCGAGGAGGGTTCCCTTTCATATGAAGAAGTTTTAAGTGGTCTTGGAAAAGTTATATAAGAAAATACTTGTTGAAAGAAAACTCCCTTTCATATAAACGCTGAAGATACTTATATAAAATAATAGAGTCCTAATTATTATTGTAGGGCTTTTATAAATTTTACATGGAAGCTAATTTAATGTTAATATGATTTCAAATTGCCAACGTTTATATAACAACAATCTAGTTAGGACTTAGTAGGGATTTAAGTCTCCGACTAAATTAAAACTTTCTTTGGAAGTGATCCTTAGCATGAATAATTAATAATCAATCTTCAAGAAATTATTATATTACATATTGAACCTATTTTCATAACTTTATTTATTTCTTCGAATAATAATAATAATGGATTTATTTATTCTAGGACAAGTCCCATTAGAATAAAACTACAGGTATTGTAAGTTATTATGCCTTAGAGTGTAAAATAATTACATTCAATTAACTATTACAAATAATTTAGTAAGTGAGAAAGAATAGTAATAAAAAAATAATAAAAAATGCGAATCACCACCAAGAACAATATTTTAAAAACAGATTAGAAGATGAGAAAGAAAAAAATTTAAATAAGTTAACAATAAATATATAAAAGAAACAATTTATAGTTACATATATATCGAATTTATGCAAAGAAACGCTCCCCAAAAGTAAAGAAAAATTAAACAATACTATCAGAGATTTACATTTAATCCCTTCATGTCTTTTTTATTTAATATCCAACCAGATGATATTAATACATATGTTACGTTTTGTACGGTTTAAATTCCACACACTCATATATATATATATATATATATATATATATATATATATATATATATATATATATATGTTACCTGGGAGGGGTGAGGGAGGGGGGGGAAACTGGGTGAAGAAATAAACCCCACACATTTATCTATCACAATACAACGCTAATATATTTAAATAAAAGTTACCTATATCATTATGAAAATAAAACTCTAAGTTCACATAAGAGTCACCCTCAATAATAATACTTAATAAGAACATATGAACGAGACTCATACACCTGATTCTCCATCAAAATCATAGTCCCAAAATCCACGAAAATAATACTAAAACCAGTTCCATTAAACATAACACTCCTCAAACCCCTTATCTATAACAACAATCCTATACACTAATAATCTTTACAATGTACTTATTACCTAATAACCGCTAATAAACAACCTAATTCTATTATAAAACATTTTCCAGAATTTCATATTACATGACAGTTACAACTCAATCATCCACCATCGTTAATCCTTATCTCATATTCGCTAATTTGACAATTTCCAAATAAAACTAGATCTATCAATTATAACAATAATCCTACGCACTAATTATATTTATAACGTATGTACTCATTACCTCATAACCGCTAATAAACACCATAATGTTATTACAAAACATTTTCCAGAATTCCCTATTACACGACAGTTACAAATCTATTATCCACCATCATTGATCCTTATCTCATAACTGCTAATAACATAATAACTCTCTTTAAAAACCAGTTCCCTCTTTTCCAACCACAACTCTATGTGGACTAATACTTAAAGATTCCTATCTGTCTTATGGCCAAACGCGACGATTCTCAACGAAATAATTTACTGGCTCTATCTTCAACTGACCACCCACTGGCCTCACCCCAAGTCTAGTCAGACTACAGTAAATAGAGGACATAATACCTTTCTCTGGCGTCTTGCTCCGGAACCAAGGCTTCTCGCTCGACCCCGTCTTCTCGGCTCGACCCCTCCTGCGAATTTCCGCACCCGCCGTCCGCGGAGGTACTCTTCTGTTCTGGGGCCTCTCGCTCGTCCTCGTCTTCTCGGCTTGGCCCCCTCCTGCGAATTTCCGCACCCGCCGCCGGCGGAGGTACTCTTCGATTCTGGGCCTCGAGAGGAAAAACCCTCGGGTACTTAAGCTTCCCCGAGCTGTCGTCAGCACTCTTCTTTCTTCGTCTGACAGGTGCTGCCCCTGGTGGTCATTATTTTCCCAAGAATCTAAATAATTATATTCAAAGTGTCCAAGAGCCGTATATTTTTCGTTGAGGATTGCTGACGCACTTCCGGCTGAGCTGGCATGCTTGGCTCAGCGCCTCCACAAACGGACGTTAACCTCTATTAAAAATTAACTTTTACTTAAATATTATAAAAACTAAATGTTAAGGACCTACACGGCCTTTAACCCAAAAACCCTATACAAAGAACATGGATGTAATTAGTCACAAAGAGAAATACTTAGCAAATCTTATTTGGCAGATGATAACATTTACCTACCTATTAATGTACGAAATCCTTACTACCTAAAGTCCTTTTTTTAAAAAAAACCTATTAATGAGAAGAAGCAAATAAATGCTAATCATTTTCTATAATACGCAAAACTAACAATAAACTTTTGACTGAAAATGATAACATACTTCTTTTTAATCACAAAGATGAGAGTTCAAAATTTGTTTACACAGATTACTTTTCTTATATACATATAAATTCGCTAACATTTTTTAGTATTGAACAAAAGCTGTAATTAATGCACATTAACTAACTACCATTTTTAGTATTGAACAAAAGCTGTAATTAATGCACATTAACTAACTACCTTTACAAAAAAATATTCTCAGACCGTTACATTTATATATATATATATATATATATATATATATATATATATATATATATATGTATATATATATATATATATATATATATATATATATATATATATATGTGTATATATAAACATTGGATTATATATATAAACATACATAATCATAAACACAAATGTACATTAAAAAACATCATTTCTTCATCGAATGAATAGAATTTTAACTCAAAACTGATCCCCTACTATTTTCGTTTTTTTGTGAATTGCATGGATAATAGGTGACTCTACTACAGCTCTACTACCGGGGTACAGGGAGAGTACTACCACCATAATCTTTTACAGCTGTCATGGAACTCACCGTATTTTTGGGACAGGTTTCGTGGTGAGTAGATGAGCACGCCAACAAGTATCGAAATTCATTCTGATAAGTCCGAGGCTGTGCTACCTTCGAATAAAGGGGAAATTTGACTATTATTCTATAACAAACTGTCATGCACCTACCGAAGTAGCTTTTGAGGAAGATATAGGCCAGTTCTATGAAGATGTATAAGAGATTTTTAGGAAATGCCCAAAACATGATGCAACAATATTTATCAAATATTGGTGATTTTAATTCACAAGTAGGACAGGTGGTCATCACTCGTAATCAGTAATTAGCATTACTATATTTTCTTTGGTGGAGAAAGAATATAATAAATATAATTTAATAAGTTCTGACGTCCAGATGGAAAAGGAGGATGAGGCAGGCTGGACGATGTGGAAGCAGACCTTAGGCCTCTAGTGGCGGGAGATCGGTAAAGGTGGAGGAAAATTTTCGGAGAGGCCAACAGCCTCTATAGGGCCTTGATGATGATATTTTCTGTTACAATCATTATGAATGTATAATTTACTTCATGATTTTTATTCTTTTCATCCACCAATGTCGTATATTCTATATTTTTACAAATATATTCCTTTTACATTTTTACTAATATACATTCCACAACAATTTTTTTTTTTAATATTAAAACACTTTATTTAGGCATTACAATCTGCCACCTGTGGGCAATAAGTAATGGTGCTATGTAGCTACAATCATTCCATAACAAAACAAAAAAGTGGTATAAACAAAATAAAATAAGTGAATGTAATAAATATATACATACGCAACATATATAGAATAAAAGGAAATTAAAGCAAAAATGATAATAAAATAAAGTCTAAATAAAAATAAAATAAACAGAATAATGTACACATTCAAACCCTATTTACAATTTGCCTGGGTCCCCGAACTAAGCTTCTTCCCCAGGAATGAGGGCAAAGCAGAAGTTCAGAAGACCTTTGCCCCCTTTTCCAGCCGCGTCACTGGAATAAACTCCAATGGAAGCTGGTTGAGGGCGCTTCACACACACACAGGTCGTGAGTGGAGAATCTGGCCAGTGCCAGTACTCCAAATAGCGTTATTATAAGTCTCGGGGCCATTGCCGGTTTAGGCGGCGGGGTAAATTGTATGGATGTGTGGAACTCGATAATGACTGAGCCAGGGGATTGGGATGACAGACAAGGCTTTGGTGAAAGTTTGAGAATTTAGTAGGGATGAGGTCGAGGACAAAAGGAATAATGAGATCGTTACGGAGGGTTTTGTTGGAGACATAATAAGGAGCGTTGACAATAGTTCTCAGGACTTTGGATTGAAAGGATTGAATGCCTCTGATATTCGATTTTTTTGCGGTCCCCCACAGTTTCAGTCCATAGGTCCAGATAGGTTTGATGATCGTCTTGTATATTAGTAGTTTATTGTCTATTGAAAGATGGGAGGCCCTACATGGTAATCTGTATAGTTGGCTGAAACGTCTGTTAAGGTCTTTTGAGTCTGGTATGAGGATTCCATGTAAGCCTTTTGTCTAGGAAGAAGCCAACGTATCGTACTGTGTCGGAAATAGGCAGGATGGTTTCGTTGAATTGGACAGAAGGACATGTTCCCCGGCGAAGTGTAAAAGTCACGTGTTTGGATTTTTCCTCGTTGACTTTGATTCGCCATTGGTTACACCAAATTTCAATGAGTGAAAGGTTCCTTTGGAGGTTCGAGGAAGCCATTTCAGGATCTGGATGAGATGATAGGCAGGCTGTGTCGTCTGCGAACATTGCAAGGAAGGTTTCAGGAGTAGTTGGGATATCAGCGGTGTACAATCTGTATAGGATAGGACCCAGGACGCTGCCCTGGGGGACTCCAGCTTGAATTGGGTAAAGATTGGAGTATTCGTTACCACAGCGCACTTGGAAGTAGCGATCAGAGAGGTAGGATCGAAGGACTAGGAATAAGGATTGAGGTAATTGGGTTTTGAGCTTGAACAGCAAACCGGCATGCCATACCCGGTCGAAAGCTTGTGCTACGTCCAGAAATGCTCCTGTGCAGTACTGTCTGCTTTCAAGAGCAGAGGATATGTGATCGACAACTCGGAGACCCTGCTGGACCATCGAGTGCCTGGGACGGAATCCAAACTGATGTAAAGGAATATTGGATTCGATTATGGGTAGGATTCGTTTGAGGAAGATCTTTTCAAAAATTTTGGAAAGAATAGGAAGCAGGCTGATGGGTCGGTATGATGAAGTGTCATTTGGTGGTTTACCAGGTTTAGGGAATAGAATGATGATGGAGTGTTTCCACAACAAAGGGAAGTGAGTTGTGCGAAGGATACAGTTGTATAGATAGGTAAGGAAAATAATCGCTTTTTGAGGAAGATGTTGAAGGATCTGGGTGGTTAGAAGGTCATGTCCAGGAGATTTGCGGACTTTTAATTGGTAGCATTCCAAAGGGGATTATCAGAAGCGGATAGTGTGGAAAGATAGGCATTGTAGGTTTCGGATCTATAGGTTATCAGGTTCTTTTTAACTAGTTTGGTGAGGTAGTTATACAGTCTCCGATCGTGAGGATGCCTAGTTCTTTGCCAAAGGGATCGGTAACGGCGTTTGGTAAGGATAAGATCCCTATGATCTTGTGGTAATGGATTTTTCTTGCGGGGTTTGAAGGAAGAACGAGGTGAAGATGCAGTCCAAACTGCTTGCTGGATCAAATTGGTAAAGGAATCGACTGCATCATCTAACTCTTGGGGTGTTTTTAGGGAAACTATGAGGTCAATGGTGTCGGATACCAGCTGGTGAAAAAGGTTCCAGTCAACTGGTCCCCTAATAAATGATGGCGGTGGAAGTTTGGGTATTGGGAATACAGAAAGGGTAAGGATCAAAGGACTCTGATCTGAGGAAAGTTCCACAACAATAGAGCGGGAATGTAGCATATCTCATAAAGGGATAATATGTTTCTATTTTGAACAGAACAATTGTTAGTCTTTTGAGAGAAAGACGAGTGCGTCAATTGAAAGCAAGGTAAACAGTTCAATGTTCTTCCTTAGTCAGTTTAGGAACTGTTATCGTATTTACCATAGCGTATTAGCTTTGTTGAAAATAGATTAGATTAAAAAACCTAATAAAATCATTTAAAACTATTTATATTTCTCGGTAATATCTTTAAAAAATAAAATACTGAAAATCTTTATTGATAATAATCCTTTCCTTTGAGCAATATGAGAGTAGATGAGAGCGCAATGTACAGAATTAGATCCAACTAAGCTGTCTAAGGCTCGGGATCCAATTGATGATGGCTTTGAAGAGGACCGAGAGCAATGATGGATAGATAGGGCTTCCTCATTCCTCATCTCGTCCACTCAGCCTCCTCCTAATCATCTCCTAGCCGATAGCGTAACTTCTCTCGCAGGGGCCGATCTCTGACAGCGGAGGATCGACATCAAAAGGCCTTTAGGAGTTAGTGGAATGTGCTAATTTTTTCATTAATTTTTTCCTTCCATAGCGATCAATTGGTGAAGTAGAGCTTCAACACAATATGACGAAAGCACTCTATGTTCTTGAAAAATAATTACTATTATTTTAATGATCATTTCCACCTGGCATATTTTAGTCTCTTAAGTTGGCAGTAATAGTACAAATTTGAACATTCAATAAAAAAGCAAATAAAAAACGGATAAGAAAAGATTTCATAAATAAAAACAAATAATCTGGTGACCACCCTGTGATCACAGAACGTTTACGCTTTCTGTAAGAAAAGTAATACGAGTAGCTCAGAGGTAGAGCGCTGAGTTACGGTACAGAGGGTCTCGGGTTCAAACATAGCTGCGACAGATAATTTATTCAGTCAGTTAACAGACGGGGGTGGACACTGTGGGATCTGGAAATCCTCTTGGGGCTCACCCAGCATCTATAAAATGGGTACCCTTGATTGGGGTAAAACCTAGAGGTTGACCATGTGATATGGGACAAATCACCCCCCTCCACAACCGTTTCTCTTGAAACAAGACAGTCTCTGCCAGGTACTAAACCCAAGGCCTTCATAAGTTGTGGTGTGGAACAGGATTTAAGCTCTTATAATTTTAAACATTGATCTAAGATGAAAAAAACCTACTATTAATGGATGAAATTTCAAACAACCAGTATTAATCCCGAATATTTAGTTGCTTTAATAATTTAGGGGTAAAGATGCACCGAGGGAAAATGTGTGGTTGCATTACATTCCATTAGCTGAATTCCATTCTATTTCTGATTTTTTTTTCTAAAATGGAAATATTTACTGCAACTACACATTTACCTCAGTTATTAGAAAACTAGCTATTTTCTTACCATTAGTCTTTTTTTGTCAGTATTAATTTCGAATGATATTGAATGTTAACACCTCACGAGGAAAATAGCCTTGTTTAATGTCCTAAGATTTAATGTCCTATTCAAGCTTCATAAGACCAGATTAACACTAGATTAAGCCTCTAATCAACATTAGTTGACATTCTGAGCGACAAAAAATATACTCTGATTTTCGATATTGTTAAAAGTAGTTTTTATTTTTAGTAATAATTGCAATAATCATGGAAAGCGCAACTTAACAACAGCTTTAGGAGTAGGAAAATAATAGTCAGCACGGAAAAAATCTGCATAAAATAAGACTGAATAAACAAAGTATATCAAAATAAGAAGCAATATTAGTTTTCAGTGAAAATTATTCAATTCTTGAATCAAATTAGGGTTTGGAGTCCATATATATAATCGATTGCGAAGAAGTAATTTAGGTTTTTTTCATGATTTTTAGAGCAAATTTATTCATTCGAATTTCAGTAACTAATCAATGAAATATATGCCGTTTTGATTGATGATCTTTTTCCTAAGACAACCTAATAAATAGATGATACTAATATTCATTTATTTAATAATAGCAATAACACATTACAAGACCCAATCAAAAGGGCATTCGAAGAAGATATTCAAAGAGAGAATGAAATAAGCTGAAATTACTGATCTTCTAAGCTGCGTACAACTGGGGAATAAATAAATTACATAACGAATTTAATCTATTTCTAAAGAGGAAAGCGATTCAAATAAATTGTTTTCTTTTAACTAAATTACGTTTCCTACTTTAATTATTGAATTTAAATTACTGTCCTTTGAAAAAAGATTTTACTGGTACGTAATTGTTTAATTTAAAAATCCAAAAAAAATGTACTGTACTTACAATAAAAAAATATTTATTCAGATAGCGATATTCTAAAAATCAAGAGTTTATTACCAATTTGAACAAAAATCAGTCATCAATCAAACAAAAATTTTTTTATGAAACTTTTTCTATGTTTATGCTTTATGATAAACATGATTTTAAAGAACATGGGCTGTACAACACAAGTATTATTATGAATTATTAATAAATAAATAAACTATTGATGTTTAATTGTTTCAACCCTAATACTGAGTTTTGTGTAAGTTCAAAACCTAATGAAGATAAGGCAGTACATCTCATAAAATTTCAGATTGATGAATTTGAAATTGAGTTCTATCTTCCGATACAGGGGCACTGAAAGCTTTTGGAAATTTAAATCCAATGATTAATTATTCCCCGAAAACACAGAAATCTTCTGTCCAATTGAATCTTTGGTAATTTGAATCTGATGGTTAATTATTTCTCGAAGCATCAGCATTCAATTTCTCTCTTTACCTTTAGAAATTTGATCTCTGACGTATTTAACAAGAAACTGGAACAGAAGGGATAATTCGTCAAATTTTAGCATGCCGAAGCAGAAATTATTCAGAGACTAATCACTGAGTAAACAAGTTTGAATCCACTCAGAATTTTAAATTAATAATAATGCAAAATAAGGTGTTTTATGAATCGAAAATTCTTGCAGAAAGCTCTAACTTAATCCAATGATTTCAGACTTCATCATACCTGACATCACACTTTCTTAAATTATTTCGGTACCTTCATTTTTGAATTATTAATGTAAAACCGAACTGACCGATTACTTCCAATTATTACTTTTTCATTAAGATGGTTGCAACAAAAATTCATAATGGATATTTTTAACAATGAAAACAAATAAGAGATGGAGAAATTATCTTTCTGAATTGAGATATTGACTTTGTATTATTTTTTAATATTGATAACATTTTCCAAAATAAATTTTTGTTAATAAATTATCATTTAGTCTCTTCAGAGGGTTCTTTCATGTCTTGTCAACCAATCCTTGGGTGGAGGTCGGGTAGTCACACTTTGGTCTTTTGATTTTAATGTTTTCATCTGGAAGATACAAATAAATTCCGCAAATCTCAGCAAATAACCTTGTACCTTCTTCGAAAACCTATGACTTCCTCTCCTCCAGTATCCTTTGGTAATATCCTACTGGACAAAGACTCTAGGCTTCCAACTAATTCCAAAGACTCACATACATGACTATTATAAGACCTATTAGGATTTAGAGAATACAATAAAATACAAATTTGGTGCTCCACTAAGCTATCGAATTCCTCTTGTATCCAATTCTTAAAATTCAAAATCCTTCGTAAAATGTTAAAATGTTCTTTACTTTGTTACTAATGAAAACAAAATAATGACCACAATTTAACATTTATTGTTAATTTGGTCCGAACCCGTTACCATTCCTTTCATAAAAAAACCTTGTAAAGTAGTTTCTTTACTTTGATTTATTCATGCCATTGTTTATCATTTATGTCATTACACTTACTTGTCCTATTTTCATAATATAGTTGTAAATTTCAATTTAAAAAAAAGTGTTTGCCTAAGAGCTATGCGATTCAATTAATTCTCTGAAAAGATATGACAACATAGCTTAAGGTATTGTTCAGGCTAAGAAACGATGATCATTTGAGAACGTCAGCAATGATTTGTATAATGAATCAACATTTGAAAAGTTTCGGCAACCAACCCAGTTTACTCCTACAATTAAACACAACCACTAACCGTTAAATAAAATGAATCCATTAACTTGTCTCAACTAATATTTGTGACGCTGGAGAAGGAAGACAGCTCTGGGAATCCCGAGGACTGAACAAATTGATAAGCTGAAAGGCAGGAGGATTATCACTGTCTAACTCGAGCCTTTTCACCGGGTTTTACGCGCCTTGTATCTTTGTTCTCCTTCTCAAGTTTTATCATCTGTTGTATTGTAGCTTTTTAGTACGTTGAATGCTGTTCTTTGTAGTATAGTGCTTACGCCCATTTCTTAGATAAATATCATTGAAGAAATCAGAACTAAAATCATGGTTAATCCTAGACTTCAATTAACTGAACTACAATTAAAACTAAAAATACGCAGGCTGATTACTGTAATAAATTAAATCACAAGCGATCACGAAAGCATCATTAATGGAAAAAGTAATTGCTTAAGACACTTTATATTTAAGAATTGATGCACCTTGAGTAGCTTCATCAGCTCTACGTTTTAGACAATCAATTTTTTTTTGGAGTGTACTCCTTAAAAAACGATTTTCATATTGAGCCCGCGGTATGAAAATTTTATGAGGAGTAAAATCGAGTTTCAACTAAAAGTGGCCCTTTCTCGGTAAGATTGTATTATAAACTACCGGGACTAATCGGGAAGAGATACGTGTAGTATCTATGGTAACAGTGTATTTCATTGGTTTATTAACGAAGTCTTAAAATACGATAATCTTTTGTATAGGAGCCTTTTAGAAGACACCTATCCAAACAAACACTAATTCTACTCTTATTTAGATTCCGCCCTAAGCTGTTGGGATCCATTCATATTACTTGGCTACAACCTCAACAGACGACAGGACAGCGTTGCTCTGATAAGAGTAGGAAATTGACTAGCTATGTAGCAAGGCTTTGCAGTGAATATTTAATTGTGTACAGTGTAAATTGTGTAGTGTGTAGTGCAACTAGGACAGGAGATTGGTGTATTAGGAAGTGGACAGGCAATGATCATGCTGAGCTTAGATACACTACTCCTCTACCGTACACAGAAGATGAGTCACTCTTCAAAAAAGTAAAGGCAGGGAAGAAATCCTACTATCCAAGTACTATCCAAAACATACCCAAACTAATGACTAACAACATGACAGTTCGGCCAAGTGTAGAATACGCATCTTTTCTACAAGGTACCTTTTTTTTTACCCCTACCTGCCATTGCTGGCATACGGGGTTCGGCATTGGTGGGTGAATACGTTGGGTTTAGTGCAAATAATCAACACACTTTATTAAAATTCTTTTTACAAGATACCAAAGTGACAACCGAACCACAACCATCAACCAGTCAAACCATGCTCCACCACCATCAGAGCCTCCACAAACTTTCGACTATATCCCTTAATCAATCGAATCTCATGATACCTCTTGTCAATTAGTGACTCAGCTCATGGCATAATTTACTTCCGTGCTGTGAGAACTTACAACCAACATTCAAGGATTAACAGGAAAACATTTAACCAAATAAATAAATTAACAATAATAAATCTCAACTTTTAAATTACAGGTAATTATATAAAAATGTTTGATTATTTACGTATTGGAAAGTCATATTAACACAATATGTGATTTTAATATATATATATATATATATATATATATATATATATATATATATATATATATATATATCTATATATATATATATGTGTGTGTGTGAGTTCAGTTAACAGTTTTAGTGTTGTCACAGCACCGACTATTAGCCCTGAAGATGGCCAACAAAGCAGGCCGAAACGTTGGCAAGTTTATTAAAAAAATATATATTTATAATTTTAATTTAAAATAGTTTTTTAAAATAATTTACAAATTAAAAAAAAAAAAGAAAAATCGATGGTAAGTATCAGTAGAGAGCGATTAATTGGCAAAAACACATTTAAAATTCGTTAGAAACGGATAGGGGTAACTCCAGTCGCGTGTCAGACCTAAAACACACTTTTTTTAAATATTATAACGACCTGTCCTCACACATGGCATAATGGATTGGGATTTATACAGAAATTATCTCAATTCTCATCTCTTAATCCCAGATTCAATAAAAAATGAAGAAGAACTAGAGGAGGCAGTGGAAGAGTTCACTAAAAGTATACAAGGCGCAGCGTGGTTATCATCTAAACCTACGGATAGAAAAGCCGATGTTTTAATAAGCTACCCACAGTACATTAGATATTTGATCGGGGCCAAGAGAAGAACTCGGAAAATATAGCAAACTAACAGACAATCATCAGATATACGGACATTTAACAGACTTATAATGAACTACAACGTCAAATTATCAAGTTTAACAGATCAAACTATGACAATTATATTAAATCCCTCTCGACAGACGATGGAAGTCTATGGAAGCATACCAAAAGACTCTTAAAACACCGAGAGATGTCAGCACCTCTCAGAAAAGTAAACGGCTCTTGGGCTGCGTTGGTCGAGAAAAAATCTGAGCTTTTCGCCGACCATCTTTCTTCCGTACTACACCACATACTGACTTCACAAGCACTGAACACGAAATATCTGTAAATAACATACTTGAAATTCCATTACAACTAATACTGTCACCACCTTCATTCACTCCCACAGAAGTAGCAGAACTAACATTTACGAAAAAGATAAGCCCCAGGCGATGACTTAATAAATGCTGAGGTGCTCCAGCAAATGCCTAGGAAAGCTCTAGTATTCCTAACTACAATCTATGATGCTATACTTAGAACCACGAAATTCCCTATACAACGGAAATATTCTATTGTTACAATGATTAAAAAACAAGATGGAAATATTAGCAATCCTTTCTCGTACAGATCTACTAGTTTACTCCTTATTTGTACTAAATTTTTTGAAAAATTACTTTATCACCAATTACAATAATTATTAAAGTTACTGACAGACAAAAATATAATCCCTCACCATCAATTCGGTTTTCGAAAATCACCCTCGACTATTCGAAAATTACGGAGTAACTGACTACTTATCGACTGCACTAGAGCAGAACTTATATGCACCTGGAGTGTTTTTGGATGTCATCCAAGCATTCGACAAGGTCTGGTACACCGGGCTTCTCCTTAAGCTCAAGGCTGTGCTACCACACACTTATTATCTATATACACATATATAGTGTATATGAGTATATACACACTCATTCCTTGCAGACAGATTTTTCTCAGTCCGACAAGGCTGAGAGCTAACTTCGCTGAGACCGATCTTACCTGGTGTGCCTCAGGGATCAATACTTGCGCCGATATTATTCATAAAAAATACATACGACATTCCACGAATTTCTAACCCGCTGACACTACCACTGCCATGATCATCAAACATCAAGACGCGACACAAGCCTCACAAAACTTAAACACAACTTACAAAAGGTGTATGAGTGGTGCCAACTATGGAAAATGAGGGGCGTTATACGGGGGTCCCGAGCCTATACGAAGCCAGGTGCTCGTTAAAATCCCTATCCAAATTAAATCTGGATAAGCAAAGTTTAGAGCTCCCACTGTGGTATCGTCCGGTTATCCGTAACAGCATAAAGTGACGTACCATGAACAAACAACTATGGAAAATCAGACTAAACCACAAAAAATCACAACACATAACTTTTATTCTTAGACGTGAAACATGCCCTCCCATTTACATTAATAACTCACCCATCCCACAGACAGACAATGTACGATACATTGTACTAACATTTGATAGGAGGATTACATGGGGTCCTCACGTTAAGAGGAAACGCCAATCACTAAATCCAGGAAAAACTCCAAATTAGATTTAAGACAGAAATTAAACACGTACACTTACTTACTAAAGCCAGTTTGGACATATGCATTACAAATTTACGGCAGCACTAAACAGACTCACAGAACACGACTGCATACTTTTCAATCAAAAGTACTTAGACTTATCACCTAAGCACCATGGTAAGTCAATAACAAAACTCTGCTTGCTGACTTAAAAATACCAACGGTTGACGATTACATAAGAACATACTACAAACGATTTCAAGGAAAACTACATGGACATCCCAACCCATTAATAGAACAAATGGCCACTACTCTCATGCCAGAGAACACTAGGGGGAGATTAAAAAGAACGTGTATGAGGGATTTGTTACCATAGGAAATTGAATCAAGCCACGGGAAAGGTACCGCTGGATACTGTTCTTCTTCATGCCTTTCATGTCATTGTAACATATTTTTAGTGCCAGCCAACCTGCTAATTGTCATTGGTTTTTATTTGACAGGTGCGGATGAAAATTTAAAGAGAAAAAAATATAGTGCAACGTTATAGGTCTATGTTATATCACATTCGCATTATTCTAAAAAATGTTCTTAATACTTCACTCAATAAGCAAAGTACTCCGATCATTTGTGTTTAGGAATGTAGGTAAAATATAATGATATCAATATATTTTTAAATATATCCATATTTTTTCGCTTCAACCTAATGTCGATAATAAACTATTTACTAACACAAATAAATATTACCCTTCACATATTCCAAAACCAGAAAAAATAAAGGGATTTTAAAAAGAGTAAGAATATCAATATTTTTTCTCGAACAATAAAGCTCTATGTAATTACAAATTATTTCATCGTAAAAAAATATAAAGTATTAAAGTAAATTGGAAATAATGCCATTGCGAGGAACTAGGAAAAATAAAAATTGACCTGGCCTACATGAGGCAACATATGGCATAGTTTATCACAAATGATATATTATTATTTGCGTTTTCTGTTTTACAGTTTATACTTTAAAACACATGTTACATTTGCGAGCCAAGAGGTAGAATACTATCCATTTCTAGGCTAATGAATTTTTAGTGTAATTCAAACTGAATTCTGTTTTAATTTCAGATATTTTGTAAATATCACTAGATGGTTCTTTTTAATTTCTAGTTTTATACATATGTAATATGGCAAGTTAAGAAAACAACATTTAAAAAAGAATTTGGAAAAAAGATAATAAAGAACAACAGTATACATTAAAAAAAAATTATATGAACATTGTTTTCATATTATTTACATATTTCATATTATTCTGTGTTTTATTGGTATTTAAGTATCGCAGATCAACAAATAAAAATAAATTAAGTAAACTATATCTCTAAACTGATAAACTATATACAAGTATAAATACAAAATAAGTACAAATATATGTAAAAAGTGCTCTTAAGAAGTTTTAGACAAACCAAATAACTAAAATCTTATTTGATCTATAATTAGCAATCAATACATTAAAAATTAACAAACTGCCTTATAAACAATTAAAACTCTAAAAAATATTAATTTATATAAACTCCTTTTATGAGACATACAGCATTATGTATATCTAGCGTTATGTATGAGCATTAATGATTCAGAAATCAGCCACCAGAGCTCATTAAGGAGAAGGATAGCGCGTTGGAGGGATATTTCTTCAAATCAATTAAATACTCGGATCATCGATAATGTTTATTTATCAGAAGCGATGTTTTCTTTTTCGTATTTAGAGCAACCTTCAAATAATATTCCGGTAAATACTTTGTAATCCACATTTCTCCTATATAGTTTTATAGTTTTCAGGAACTTGTCCACAGTTACTAAGCAAAGGACGGTAGAAGAGGTAAGTGGAGATCCGTGTTATGGAACAACTGTGTGCCGTGTACAATTATAATTAGTTATTCTACCTATCACTTGCCACTCTGGCAACTGCGAACTTACGTATTGAATAAAATGATGTTACACTTCACCTTTTCCTCATTCAATGTATTTTGGGGCAAATGAAACTTCGAAGACTATATTAGCACAGTTATTTAGATCTTCGTTAGAGACCGGTTGTGGCAGATGATATTAGGTTATATATTTTCAGTGATTTACTGCTGTGGGAACGGGAGATCCTCCTGAGTTCGGCGTGATTTGGCCGAATCAGTTATCAATCGGAAACCGAATTATTTTGTGATTAAAACCGCCTTTCACCCTTAAACCACTTCTTTAATAATGAGTGAAACCTGACTCAAATGCATATTAAAAACGTGTTTGAAATGCTCATTTGCTATAATATTTAAACATGATTGTTCGTTCCCATAGCATCCAGAATAGGGGAATATCTTGTTTCAAAATAAAGGTTTGAAGGTCACATGAAATCAAATTTATATAAATTTATGGCCTTGAGACCTTCTACAATAGAACTTTATTGGAGTGCTACCGATGGGTAGTTTCTCTACAAGTGTTTTTTTTCTATATCATTTGTTCATGTTAGCAAATTTACTTGTAATATTATTATAGTTGTAAATATCAGTAAATTAATCTAAAAAAAAAAATATTATGCTGTGAATTTACTTCTAATGATGGACTTTATGTTTCAATAAATATAATTTTACATTTTAATTATTTAATTATTTTAACAACCAATTTAACGCAAGAAGAGACGCTGGATAATATTTTCCTATACCTCACGCTATTCATTAGTTAGTATAATTGTCAAAACTTGTTATTAATTGTAAAAAAAATAGTAATAATAGGAAGAGAGTTATTGAGAATTTACATTTCTTTAACAAAGAAATTAAAATTCACCGTGCTAAGAAAAGCGATATTCTATCTTTCGTTTTAGGTCAAATAAATTTATCAGGAAATATATTTTATTCGACAACTGAATTTTCTTATGCCAGCCTCACATCACCCTTTCCCGGTCTTTTATCAGTCATTTAATTTTGGAGATTCTAAATTCTATCATTCTCTTAATTTGTTTTCTCCTAATAGCCATATCTTTTATCAGATTATTTTGATGCCCACGACGGCTATTATAAAAATGATATATAGTTTAATCATGTGTTGATCGATAGTTGGTTGGTTGATGGTGCACCCTGGTTAATGCTAAATGATCTAAAATGGAGAGACAAAGCTCAAAACCGTGGAGAAGGTAGCTTGCTTGAGGAAGGAGACCCCAAAATCAAAACCCTAGTCCTCCAGGTTGGGGGTTGATTTATCGGGTCAGCCCCTCGATCATCATTAAAAATATTAAACTGCTAAAGAAACCAAACAAAGAATAGCCGGGTTTATTAAAATGACACGAAAAATGCAATGGAAACGGTTAAAGTATTTTGGATGCTGGAATGTACAAGGTATATCAACCATAATATCTATTTTGCGCTCCAGGACCAGGAGGAATAATTAATAACCTGATTAACTATATTGCATACAATTGCAAAAGAAATGACACTTGGACATTTAACATCTATATTAAAAAAAAGTGAAAAAAAGAAATGCTCAAACTATAGAGAAATTTGCGTGATAAATTCGATTAGAAATAAATTAGAAGAAGCAGTCAGACCAGAAGAAGCGCAGTGTGGGTTCACTAATGGGAGATCATGTGTCGATCACATTTTCACAAATTTTCATGCTGGAAAAATGTGAAATGAAATCCAAAGAAATTTGTCTGGTATTCGTAGACCTGGAAAAAGCATACGATAATGTGCCCCAAAAATAATTATGCGAAGTACTTCAAAAGAATTCTGTTAACAGAGTGCTGATAGACCTTATCAGAAGAATATATAGCAGCAATCAGTGTCAAATAAAAATTGGTAGGAATGTGTCACCAGAATTTCGGACTAGTAAAGGGTTAGTGCAAGGCTGCTTTATATCACCCTCCCCTACTTTGACGGCTTTAAAAGAATGGGATAGAAAATGTAAAATTAACGATTTTAAATTAAATGTAAAAGTAATTAAAATGTAAAAGTAAATAAAGTTAAATAAAATGTAAAAGTAAAAATTGAGGAACCTCATAAAAGAAGGAACATTGTTCAATGTATGAGGTGCCAGGAATATGGACCTATCAGAGCATTCTGCCGACACCAACCAAGATGCGTGAAGTGTGGCCAAGGTCATCCTAGTGACAGATGCCAGAAACCGCTTGAAGAGCCGCCAACCTGTGCGCGGTGCGGAGATCATCCCGCGAATTCTAGAGGATGCACAGTTCATCTCAAACTTCAAAAAAGAAGACTGCACGTCCGAAGACAGGTAATTCACGTCGTGATTTAACAGATCCCTGCCCCTAGAGACGTACAGTGACCGACTTACTAACCCAACCATTATATCGCAACAACCACAGGCTACATTTACTGACACAATATTTGAGTACAAAACACTACAACACACAACATCTCAAGACACAATACCATAACACAGGACATTTGAATACAAAACACCTCAACACACAACGCCCCAATATAGAACTCATCAAAATACAACTCCTCAAGCTATGAATATAACACCTCATCCTTCAATACCACGTTTGTACGCCAGACATCTCATTGTACACCAATTAATTTTTAAATTATTTTAAATCTATGATAAACCCTCTTATCACATTACTTGCCACGCTTGTTACTAAATTCATTCCTAATGCGAGTCCGTAATTCTACTTTAAACCAATCTTCAAAGCTCCTTCTTTGGAATTCAAATGGAGCCCTACATCGAAGAAACGAACTCGACATATACTTACGTGAACATGACATCGACATAGCACTACAAACCCATTTTTCTCAGAATATAAAATTTTACTTACAGGGATATGTCGTATAGCGTACTGTACGTATGTATATGTATTGTATGTATCCAAGCGGTGCTGCCCGCGGTGACTCTGTGGTAATTGTGAAACGTACATCATATCACTGTCCTTTACAAATGATACGGCTTACAAATACTGCCTTGCCCGAAATTCTATTAACAGCGATTTCAGTTGAAATTGATCACTGCAGTATTTCCATAGTTAGCGCATAATGCCCTCCTAGGCTTCCGAGGAGATGTTTACTAACATATTCTCCACTTTAGGACCGACATTTTTATGTGGAGATGATTTCAACGTCAAACATTCCCGATTTGGCAACACGACACAAAATTTTAGAGGAAATGCTCTTTTTAATACCTGTTTGGACCTTCATTATGACTGCCTTCTACCATCTGAACCGACATACTGGCCAACAGACACAAACCGACAAACAGAACTACTTGACTCATTTATCACTTCTAATCTATGTACTCTACATCACCACATAAGTGTTGATAACGATCTTTCATCTGACCATTCCCCAATCGTTCTATCTCTCTCAAGACAAGTACACACTTCAAATCATATACCGACGTTAACTACTGGACCCATAATGATTTGTGAATTTCATCGTATAATAAATGACAAAAATTTACCTTAATACAAACTTGAAGGCTGAGACGCTTACAAAGACTGTACAAACTGCCGCTTGGCAATCATCTCACAGGCATGATAAATTCAGATATAAACAATACTTCCTACCCGCCATAAGGTCCCTTATTATTGAAAAATGACGTGCACTGAACCAATGGAAAAGAACTCGATATCCTAGTGACAAACAACTACTAAACCAACTGTCTAATAGATTAAGAAAACAAATACAACAATACAAAAATGACATCTACGTAGATTACGTACTCATCTGACTAACTTACAGACAAGTTATAATACTCTATGGGAACAAACTAGAAAGATTCTGCATTACCATAATACAAAGACGCCCCTCCGTAAATCTGACAACTCATGGGCCAGAAGTTATAATGAAATAGCAGACCTATTTGCCTCTCATCTCACAGACGTATTGCAACCACCTACAACGACCTACTTGACCCACAGCTCTCTGACAGCACAGCTCTGACGTCCAACAAATTCCGACTTCACCACTTCTTCTGTCTTTACCACCCCCACCAATAAATCCTTCAGATGTTGAATTTTGTATAAAATAATTACCGCGCAGAAAATCACCTGGTTATGATCTTATTACACCTAAAATTGTACTTCTTCCTAGGAAAGGCCTAATTTTTCTGACAGCTATCTACAATTCTATTCTTCGACTTACTTATTTTCCTTTAGTATGGAAATTTTCCGTTGTAAAAATGATCCCAAAGCCAAACAAATCATAAGACCTAGTTACGTCCTACATGCCTATTAGTCTTTTACCACTATTTTCAAAAATATTTGAAGAACTATTGTTAAAGCGGCTTTACACATTATTGGAAATAAATAATTTAATACCTAACCACCAATTCGGGTTTAGACCTTCACATTCTACAACACAAAAATGTCATAGAGTGGTCGATAAACCAACTGTCTAATAAATTAAGAAAACGAGTACAGCAATACAAAAATGACATCTACAACACTCATCTGACTAACTTACAGACAAGTAATACTCTATGGGAACAAACTAGAAAGATTCTGCATTACCATAATACAAAGACGCCCCTCCGTAAATCTGACAACTCATGGGCCAGAAGTGATAAAGAAAAATTTTTTTGCCTCTCATCTCACAGACGTATTTCAACCACACGACGACCTATTTGACCCACAGTACAACTGTGACGTCCAACAAATTCAGACTTCGCCACTTCCTCTGTCTTTACCACCCCCACCAATCAATCCTTCAGATGTTGAATTTTGTATAAACTTACTTATTTTCCTTTAGTATGGAAATTTTCAGTAGTAAAAATGATCCCCCAGCGAAACAAATCATTAAACCTAGTTACGTCCTTCAGACCTATTAGTCTTTTACCACTATTTTCCAAAATATTTAAAAACTATTGTTAAAGCGGCTTTATCCGTTATTAGAAATAAATAATTTAATTCCTAACCACCAATTCGGGTTCAGGCCAGCACATTCCATAACACAACAATGTCATAGAGTGGCTGATAGCATTGCCGTAGCACTAGAAAAGAAGGAATATTTCACAGCAGCGTTCTTGAACGTTTCACAAGCTTTCGATAAAGTTTGGCATGATGGTCTCTTGTACAAACTAAAATTAGTTCTACCACAGGCATATTATCTGATCATAAAATCATATCTATAAGACAGGTTCTTTACTGTTAATCAAGATGGTAAACATTCCGACTATTGCCGAATTAATGCAGGAGTACCGCAGGGCAGTATTTTAGATCCAGTTCTGTACTCTATATACACCTACGACATCCCCCAGACACCAGAAACACTACTTGCTACATATGCGGACGATACTGTCATACTTTCGACCAGTACTAACCCCAATATAGCTTCTCAGAACCTACAGACACACTTAAATTCATTAGAAAATTGGCTCCATAAGTGGCGTATAAAAATTAACATAGAAAAATCTAACCAAGTAACATTTTCACTTAGACATTCAGACTGCCCCTCGCTAACACACTACAATACACCATTGCCGAGACACAGACAAAATACTTGGGCCTTACCATGGACAGAAGACTGACTTGGAAAGCACACGCAATTAATCTGAAGAAAAAATTGAATCACCGACTCTCACTTCTAAGACGAATACTTCACCACAAAAATAAACTATCACTAACAAACAAAATTATTATATACAACATGCTAATTAAACCTATATGGACCTACGCCTCGCAAGTGTGGTGGTCATGCAAAACATCCCACATACAGACCATTCTAATTTTTCAATCGAAATTCCTTCGTTATATTACACATAGTCCCTTTTACATCACTAATAAAACATTACACAAAGATCTCAACATACCACTAGTGACTGACACAATCAAGAACAACTACAAAAAATTTCATGACTCACTTGCTGGACATCCAAACTTACTGGTACAAACATTGCTGACAGACACATTGCCACATAATCCGAAAAGGAGACTGAAACGTCTCTGGAGCAGGGATCTACTACAAGAAGATGAACCACGCTGACACAATTGAGTGCCTTCAATGGGAGATTTCTCCATACTCGTTTTCAAGAGAATTTAAAATGGAATTTGGAATCAATTTAAACTATATTCATTTTGCATATTCCTACATATTTTATCATGAATGCATATTTGGTTTCAAGTTACAAATTTTTATAAATATTCGGCATTTAGCACAAAAAAAAAATTGAAATTCTGTGCTTTTCACCACCACTTTCTAAGATCTTTATATCGCCTTTGGTTTGTTCAGCATTAGTTTAATTAGATTGACGGAAACAATAGCTGCTTCGTCGTTTTCCAAGTACGTTCAATCGGCTTTGCTTCTCTTTGAAGTAGAAAGGAATATTGTGTTAGTGCCACTATCAATGTTTTCGTCGAATAGTTAGTTTAGATATTTGGATATAAATCTTTCCTCCTCTCTAATATATTTCCCAGATTCTCCTTCCTGTAACATCCGATCTTTTATGGCTGTCTCTCGCGGGTTTTCACGGTGAAACATTATTTGTGTCTTGCTAACTGTTTACATCTCTAATCCCGAAAGTCACGGAAAAGAGAAAATTTCTTGTGAAGAAGTATGTGCGTGAATTTTCAAGTGAGACTGTTAAGGGGGATGGAGACGTTCTATAGTGTGTTTGTTGTGATAATCCTGTCTCAACTGCTTCACGTTTTTTGGTAACACAACTCATAAAGACGGCAAAACATCAGGATAACAAAGGTAAGAAATAAATTTCAACAAACTTTTTTTTTAAATTACAGCACTAGAAACACGACATATGCCATTAGTAGAGAGTATTGCTGTAGTTAATAGTGTTATCAAAAAACTGGATGAAGCACAAGGGGAAAATGGCAACAAAATAAACAAGAAATTCATAGATGTTTTGGAGAAAAATCCAGGTTGGAAGCACATGCAGAATATAGCTGAAACTTTGTGCATGAAAATGGTAGAATTTTAGGAGGACGATCCTAGAGCTATACTCAGCCCAACAGAAATTGGAGTCTTCAAATATGCCCTACTAACATCGATTGACGTTGAGCGGTCGTTTAGCCGTTTCAAATCTACTTTGAGGCCAAATAGACGCTCTTTTTTGTTTGAAAACTTAAAAATGTGGTTATTTGCAATTGCAACAGCTTTTTGGACCAATAGACTAGTGTTTTCTTTTATATTGTACAATGTTCTAAATTAAAAAAAAAAAATTTTTGTTTGTGCTTTTCTTTTTTAGTATGTTCCTCTTGTGCTTCTAATTACTATATAATCATGTGCTTTAATTATTGTTTATACTTGTATATATTACGGTTTTCTTATATTTTCTTATGAAGTTTTCACATATTTTTGTTTTTAATTGCATATTTTACCAAATATATTTACATATATATGTGCATATTTGACTATTTTTATTGCATATAATTCACATACCTAGTTATGACATTGTTCTTTTGAACGAGCGAAGTATGGAACTGGATAATGTATGAAGCATTTAAGAGATAAATATTACAATACCATTCGTAGAAGAATTTAGATTTTAATTACTCCAGATATTAACTAACCTGGAGTGTCACCTTGGCCTGGAGAAAGTATTCGGAGATATTTCATCTCTAAAAGAGAAGGCGCGGAATGCTTTGTCAAGATGTCCCCAGGGCTGGGGAAACTAATTGAAATTCTGCACTAACACAATACAGGCAAGACAAAAAGCCGCTATTTGTAGATAATGGCTTTCATCCGGGCTCGCTGTCGCCTTCTAGCGCTCTATTGCAGCCTTTGGAAAAAGGAGATTACTACGGTTATTACACTTATTTCTTTTTTCATCATTTGTAAATATAGATAGCGAATTTAAAAAAAAAAAACTATACATAAACGACCGTTCCAAGCTACTCCAATACCTACTAGACAAACTCCCTTAGCTTCCAATTAATTACGAAAGATTCATATATATGACTAGCTTATGCCCGCGGCTTCGCTCGCGTGGAATTTGGTCAGTCATATAAAGTTTCGTGAAAGATCATTTTAAATAAATCATTTAATTATTTTTTAAAAATATAAATTACTCGAAGATCCAAAATTTCAGATGTCTAACTTCGAAACTGACGGATTCCATACAATTTGTGAACCCCTATGATATTCAGGGAGAACAAGGGCTTCTCAAGGGGGTGGAATTATCCAAATTTCTTTTTTAAACTATACAAAGAACCTATCTACAAATGCACCCCCCTAAATCCGCGTTTGCTATAGCCTATGTGTTATTCTGATGTATAACCTATATTACTGGAAAGTTTCATCCAAATCCGTTCAGTAGTTTTTGCGTGAAAGAGAGACAAACATACAAACTTTCACATTTATAATATTAGTAAGATTAGTAGGGTATCAAAACAAATAGTTTCACTCATGTTCTATCTGTTATTTTAACAACTATTATCATGTGCTTTGCCTTTAATTATGTACTATAATGGGTTCTCCACAGTAACTAAAAATCTGTCGGGGGGAGGGGAGGCATGTGCCCCTGTGAACCCCCTCTAAATCCGCGCTTGCTATAGCCTATGTGTTATTCTGATGTACGACCTGTATTACTGTAAAGTTTCATCCAAATCCGTCCAGTAGTTTTTGCGAGAAAGAGAGACAAACATATAAACTTTCACATTTATAATATTAGTAAGATTATTATAAGACCCATTCTGACTTACAGAGTAGAAATTAGGGACTCTACTAAGCATCGAAATACTCTCGTATCAAATCCCTACATTTCAAAATCCTTCGTATAATCCTTAATGCCCCCTACTTTGTTGGAACAAATTTATTCATAATGACTTTAATTGACATATGGAAGATGCCAGTTCCCTCTCATTAGCAACAAAATAGTCGAATATGGATTTTTACTCTAGTTATCAATTAAAATTTCATTTATATGAAGTTGTACGGACCGATTCCGAAAATGAATTATTTCTTCCAACTGGTGGTGTGGTGGTTGTTCTCAGTCGTTTTGAGTTATAAAGGTGTAACGTATTTGATAAACTTGATCAGTTTCAATAATTATACAATACAATTATACAACAATTATACAATGCAAAAAAATATGTGTTTTTTTCAAACACATATTTTATTTGATACATTGACATGTTTACAAGAACTTATCTATACAACTGATTTAATCTCACATTTCATTAAAATCTTAAAAGTTTTGTACATAATTGTTTAAATGAAAAGTGTTTATTCAAAACAAAAAACATTGTTAAAATTTGAAATTATCTTGGCCGCATATACTATTAGAATATAATATTGTCATTGGGAAATTATATATGATAGAATATAGGCCGTATATAAAAAATTACAATATTATTTTAATAAATCAGTTACATTTTTTAACAATGAAAGAGTTAGGTTGGCTCATGGTTTTGGCCAATACTAGTCGGTTCTTGAAATCGGATTGGAAAGAGATGATTTTGAAATGTGAAAATCGCACCTGATCGTACGCATCGCGCCGGATCCAATGTAAGCACTTCCGTAGAAATAAATTATTTTGATTCCGCGAGCGACTAATTGGTGATTGGCGATTGGTTAGAGGAAAACGGATCGGATCGGACAAGGTCCAATGTAGGTGCGCCCTTATTAGTATTTAATAACTTAATCGTATTCACGGCTTAGTTGTTACATCCATTATTATCATAAATTTGTATTTCAAAGAGATAAGCAAAATATTCAAGAAAACAACAAACATTATATTGAATTGCACAAAATTTAGCTTGGTAGAAAACTAGGACCGTTTTAATAATTTAAATTTTCTTTCGACAAGAAACAGCCGGTCGTTTCAGACTATGACAACATTAACTAGATAAACACTTTAAGCTCCCTATTAATTGCAAAAGGATTCTTATACGCGACTACCATAAGACCCATTTGGATTTACAGAGCTGTGAGGATCCAATAAGCCATCGAATTCCTCTCATATCTAAAATCCTTCGTAAAATCCACAATCTTTCTTAGATTGTAACGAACAGTCATCCGCAATGACCTTAATGCACAATTTGTAACTGATTTGGCATAAACTCCTATCAATACTTTCATGAACAACGAACAGATTTAGAATTCAATGGTAAATATCATAAAAATTATACGTGCTTCCCATGATTAATTTCGGCTAATCTATGTGACATTTGAAAAAATGAGTGATTGATCGAATATTATCGATGAACTAATTCTAATGGGGAAACATATACTCGTATAAAATTAGTGAAAACTACGAATTTGTATATACAATTCATAATAGAAACGATTAAGGTATTTTTGTAGATAACAAAGGTCTCGTTGAAGTTTTAGCAAAATGGATTAAATAGGAAACTAAGCAGGAATTTTGAACCATTTCTGCTATCATCCTATACTTCATATAACATACAAAAGATCATTGCAACATTTGGTAACAGTAGTCAATATTATAAATCAATGTATGCAAACGCTGTCTAGAATAACCTAACAGTTTTTATGTTGAAATATTATTTTCAGCTAAAATCCTACATGAATAATTCATACAATTATCAAGCTGAATAATAATGACTCTACCCTAGAGAACACATTACATGAAATATTTACATTTAAAATAAATTACATAATATCAAAATACCCTATTTTTTTATTTTTTTTATGCAAATATATTTGCCCTATCTCCCTATCACCACAATAGAAGAACAAAATAGGTATCTCTTAGCGTATAACTGCATTATTTCGGCATTCACTTTTTTGGATATTGATTTATTTTAATTTATATTCAGTAAATAGTAAAATTAATAATTTGATCACAACCATAATTTTCTAAATTGAATCACAACCACAATTCTAATTTTAACCGTGGTCAACTTTGTTGTTGGATACATTTTTGAACAGAAAACAATTATCCAAATAACGACTTGTTATATTCAGGAAATTTATAGTTCCTCTTTATTATATTCCTTTTTATTACATCGTTATTATTTATTATATTATAATACTATAATAATAATAAGAATTTCGGGAGGAATCTGGCGGAATTCTTCATAATATAGGTATGAATTCAAAAATATAAATTTCGGGAAATAACCTAGGAAATAGCCTGATTCCAATATTTTTTTCCGATTTGTAAGGAATATAGATGTCTTTTTTCTAATTTTTTGAGAGATGCTTTAGACTGTTTTGGTACTTGTGATTAAGCAGGTCACCATTATAACCTGAACACTAATAGTTATAATACAGATACTATCGACATAATATTTTTTATTAATGGAAGTTGAATACATA
This sequence comes from Arma custos, assembly GCA_037127475.1. NCBI lineage: Eukaryota > Metazoa > Arthropoda > Insecta > Hemiptera > Pentatomidae > Arma > Arma custos. The sequence goes on along the minus strand of CM073764.1, from coordinate 29,626,551 downwards.
GGAATAGTAATAAAATGCGAAGTCTATACCGCTCTAGCCACATTCGTTTTCTTTTAGAAATTTTATTCTTAGACTTTCGATGGGTGTATTTACATTTCATCATCTTTTTTCATTTGATGACCTTTTGACATTGATCTTTGGAAACATTTCGAACTTCTGGAAGTATTTCAAAGCTTGTTCTTTCGAATAAAGTAATTTCCAGAGTGTTATTTTGTTCACTTTAAAATAGGCAATAACAAAGTTACAAGCAAATCAAATTAAATAGAAATTTGAATAGGCAAGAAATAAAATTAACAAGACGAAAACACTAAAAAACAATTTAACAACAAACTCGCAAATAATTCAAATTAGAAGAGTGATCAGAGGATATTGCACAAGATAAGGAGGAAGGTGTCATGGCGATCTGATATGTCATAAGCACAGGCTTTTTATAATTTTCTGGCACTATAGCTCAATGTCTATATCAAAGGACAAATGTAAATCAAAATAAGCATAGGCGAAGATCAATATTTTATATAATTTTACTGAAGTCATATATTTTTTTTATTTAACTGTTTAATTATGAACTTGAGTCATGTTTTATATATTTATTCTTTTCCATAAATGGCATTGGTATATTCCATACAGCCATATTTAGAGTCATGTTGCACTGAAATCTTAAAAAGACCATGTTATCGATTATTTTCTCAGTCAAGTACCGCCTCGAGACCTTTGGGGTTCAATAAAAACCAATTTGTTGGCGGTGTACTAATTGAACCGCCCTTCCTCAGGGCTAAGAGGGGGAAGGTAAACTATCCCCGAAATTCCTTTTGTGCCCGAGACATAGGACATTGCTCGGATCTTTAAGGGCCTAGTCCCACCTCAAGCAAAAATCATCGCACCAACTTCACACAATTCATCCTCTCTTTTATCTATACCAGCTAAGAATTAATTAAGATACAATTTTTTTCTCGCTTTGATTCTTTAATGTTATACCTTTATTTACTCATTAATTACAAATTTTACAACATTATTAAAGATTATTAAATCAATATTGTCAATATGCACAATATTGGGTATTTTATTTTATATTCAGCTTCGTAGGTAGTTTACCTCATCTGTACAAAAAGATTTATTTGTAGAAAATCAAATCTATGTAGTAGAAATTTATTCCTATTTCTGAAACAATCTGGAATTCAATTATTATATAAATTTTCTTGTTATCATATATTTAGTAAATTTTGTTTTTTAAATTTTAATTTTTTGTCCAAGTAGATAAATTCCTCTCGTTTCCAATGTGTACATTTCAATTTTTTTAGTATTATCCTCAGGTTTTTTACATCGTTACGAATAAAGTCATACGTAATGATCATAATGTCATCCTTTCTTCACAAACTTTATTCCCGCACAAACCCACTAGTTTCAAACTAGCTACCTCTTTAATTCCCGATAATCCTCTGAGAAATCTGAAAAGAAGATGGCCTTGGGATCGTTTAAGTTGAATTTGCTGCTTGAGTATCCCTATTGATAGTTTTACTACATGCCTTTATTTCATGTCACCTTTTATCAATCATTCTTATTAAATAAAGTTGTAAATAAATAATTTATAAAAAGTCTTTTTGTTTGATTAATTTTCGTTGATCTACGTATTTTCGTACATTGAATATTATATTGCACTAATAATGTAGGAATATTGTACAATTTTATTCAGACCAAACTTATATTTTATATTAAAACATTAAATATAATATACACCCACATGTAAAATAAAAGATACTCTTTATATAAAAGATATTCTTTTTTTCCAAATCGTAATAACTAAAAATTAGAAGGAATCAAATATAGCTAAATCCTTTCTAACCGATTAATAATTATAATAAAAAAATGCGAGAAAGGGACCAATATATGTCAACCCTCAATGTGGAGACATTTAAAATTGTTGAAGGAAAAGTCGTCCCGATAAAACATAAAAAATGTTCTATATGCGAATGAAGTAGAAAGTATATGCTTTTGGTATTGGGAAGGTGCGCCTATCTGTTGCATATTGCGAAACAAAAGCTCTGCAATTCATCAAACAATCGAAGGCCGATATGAAGTTGTCGTGGTTGAATGAATCGATGAAATGATAAATAGCAACGCAGTTCAACATCTACAGACTTACAAATCATCATGCATTTAAAAAATCTGTAACCATTGAAAAACTTTAACAAAATAACTTTGTAGTCCCTATAAACTTATTCACTGTCATAACTTCAATAGAGTGAAGTTTTGATTATTTATGAATCAAGAAAAATAAAATAAAACTTAAAAGAATTCAGTTTTGAACAGTATCTACCATCATCTTATGGAAAAAAATTGAGTGATTACTTTAAATTTTTATCTGAAAAACAAAAAAAAAGTATGCAAGTGGCAAAATGAGATTTATCAAAAATATATTGAAAAATTAATAACAACTCATCGATTTGGTAGTTATCACCACAGAGTCGAAAAAAGAAATGAATGTAATATGATCACTTGAAACTCATCTGGATATGACGCACAAGGAATATCACATTGTACTTTTTTTTTCTGAGAATCGATTCCACTTTTTTCTACCATTCTGTTTCTCCAACATTAAGAGTTACTTCGACTGAAAGTCCTAAACTTGTAATACTGATTTCCCTCTGGTCAAGCATTCATCATTTCTATTTTAGTTTTGATAAATGCAGGCTCACATCAGGTGTATTCACAAAAGTACCTAGTTTTAGGTTAAAAGATCTGCCCATTCACTATTACTGTGAACCTTTTTAATAACAATTTCAGCACTTCTTGCTTCGTCCAGAATTTTCCACCGCCTTAGTTTCGATTCACCATCTACTTAAGTACGTTTTAGTTAGAGAGAAAATGCTCTGGCGGAGGAAATAAATGGTTTGCAAAAGGGTTGTAATAACAATATATTTTTTTGCTATCACTGACAGCAAGTAATGATCACCATGTAATAATTTACAGCAGTCGAGTGCATATAAGCAACAAGTGAATGGCGGTTGAGGGTTTTCTTACTTGGTATCAAATTAAGTAATTGGAATTAATTATTTTTTAATTTCCGTGGTTTTCTTTTCTACTGTAGAAATATTAAAAAAAAAAATTATCGGCTCTTTAATTATTCTGAGAGCTATAAAATGCCGAAATGAAATATATTTATACATAAACTTTTTAGTCTAGAATGCAAAATATACAAAGATCAAGAAAAAATAAACTATGTTGTATGAGGTCTATGCTGTAATACGACCATGATTAACAAAATAACTTTTAGAACTTTACTCCATGTGTTCCATAAAACATTCAAATAAGATTGAAATATATTCAACCTTGGTGAGTTGAGGAGACAACCCTATAACTATGTATCAGCCGGAACATTCCAAATTCATATCTGAAAGATAATTTAATTATTTACAAAGCTAAACGTACCCATAGTTATATATATTCACCCATACACACATGAATAAAATAAATCAATACAGGAATAGTTTGTATATTGGACTTTTCTCCTACAGCGACTAGGAAAACCGTGTATTTATGGACGGACACACCGGATATGTTAGGTTTAAATTTAACAAGAATCATATATAGTTTTTATTTTAACAATAAATATTTATTTGTGATCATTAAACAATTAAGATATGACATATTCTGTATAGTTTCACTCTTTCAAAATAACAACGACATAACTTAAAAATAGGCATTTTAAATTAAGACTTCATTAGCAATAGTATTCGTTGAAGCTTTTTCATTCAGGAACGACATATCCAATATTCCATTTCAGGCATGTTTTTAAAAAAGTGTTCTGTTGTATCATATTTGAACTTGAAGTTTTATGGGAACAATGACATATATTAAAATCCAAAATGTTTCAATCTTTTAAAAATTTACTTAATGGCTAATAAAAGATTTTCTATTCCATCATTTAGAACAGGAATGCTTTGCTTTACCAATATACAAATTTTTATTTTTGAACTCACATGGAACTTTAAAAAACCTCTTTTGAAAAATTATTTTTTAAAAGTTATGATGTTCTTTTGAAGGGGGGAATTTGTTTAGAAAAAAAATCGTAATTTTTACGTTGATTTACCTAAAAACTTCGTGTTTTAAACGAAAATGCACGTTTTAAGAAATAAGTGTGTCGGAAAATCGTTTCTGTTTGTATTAAATCAAGTTCATAGAAGCAGTTGTACGAGACCGAAACTTCATACTAATTTTTGGCATGAAGTCACTCCAACTTTTGCTCCAAAATATTCTGTAGAAGCTAACGTAGCGTCTTAAGGGTATATGGTCTATTTTAACAACTTTTCACTAAAATGATCCTGTATCATAAAATGACGTTTTGATTGAAATCTTAATATCAATCCATAAATAAGTGGTCATTAATAACAGTCTGAACTTATTCTCATTGAAATAGTATTCTTAAGCTACAATATTGATAGTTTATAAAAAATGATAGTATATAAAAAATAGAAAAATATGAACTATGGTTAATAGATCTGCAATGGAGAGTGCCGAAAAAAAAGAGCGGTCAATTCGGTATATACGAGTAATTAATAACACCTTTTATGTAACCATGTAAAAAATACACACACAAAAACATAAATAATTAAGATCCCAATCGATAAATAATAATTTCTACCTTCCTTAATTTCAGTAACTACATATTTTAGTTGCGCTACTTAACCTACCGCCTTAAGAAGTAAACTTTCCCGACTGTCATTAAAAAGGTTCTTGTCCTTTATTTTTAATATAATTACCGCTAAGAAAGGTAAGCCTACACCGGCGCTGAAACAGAATTAACCAAAGAAATAACGAGTTGTTTAATTGCTTGCGCTTGAAAGGCCACACAGTTTCAACTCTTTTATTTTTTTTCTCAACCCGAGTAAATTTATAACGAGTATCATCAACAGATTGTTGGGTCGTAATTATTTGAGAATTCCAAAAATGATGCTATTACAATGCTCTTCTAAATTAGCATTCGATAGTGAGCAAACTTTAGTCCGAGGATAATAATCAAAATAGTTGTGGTAAAAAGTGAACTATGTGTGTATGTAAAAAGTGAAATAAAACTCATCCTTTGGAAATAATACAAAGCTTAAAAGATTACGATATTAAATAATACAAGTCTAATCAGTTTTGACTACAGAAATCTTGATTATGAACATCAGATCATAAACTACACATCATCACGAAGTGATATACAACTGTTGGATAGTCAAAATCACGTTTTATTGAACTAATATAGAATAGAATGTAAAACTGCTTAAAAAACAAAATAAAATTATTCATATAGGGATATTGCTTTTTTGTTTGGTGATTATACCTGATTGGAAACATCGGAATTTCGTTTAAAATCACTCACATGGAAGAAGATACCAGGGTTCAATTACCTGAAAAAATAAAAAATATAATTAATTTAAATTGAAAGATTTTATATAAACAATCCATGAAATAAAAAACAACTTAGAAAATCGTATTGATAGTACGTTATTGAAAAATACGTAAATTCACCAACCAAAACTTGCATTTAATGACTATACACTTAATATGGTGTCATTCTGTGATCATCAAGCATTTGCATCTTTTGAAATGTTTTGCGACGAAATAATCTTATATAAACATGAATAAGATAATTTATGGAGCTACAAACACCATTTAAATAACCCGTGGGGAATCCCATTGGTCAATTTAATTTAGTTTAGTTCCGAACGAAAAGCATATAATAATAATAAAAATATTTATTTAAGAAATCATGCAAATGCCATTTGGCACATATTGTATTTTTGTGTTCTACGGAAAACCTTCCCTAAGAGATTCTCTTGAAAGCGTGTATGGAGAAATCTCCCATTGAAGGCACTCCTAGCGTGGTTCATCTTATTGTAGTAGATCCCTGCTCCAGGGACGTTTCAGTCTCCTTTTCGGATTATGTGGTAATGTGTCTGTCAGTAATGTTTGTACCAGTCAGTTTGGATGTCCAGCAAGTGAGTCATGAAATTTTTTGTAGTTGTTCTTGATTGTGTCAGCCACTAGTGGTATGTTGAGATCTTTGTGTAATGTTTTATTAGTGATGTAAAAGGGACTATGTGTAATATAACGAAGGAATTTCGATTGAAAAATTAGAATGGTCTGTATGTGGGATTTTTTGCATGACCCCCACACTTGCGAGGCATAGGTCCATATTGGTTTAATTAGCATGTTGTATATAATAATTTTGTTTGTTAGTGATAGTTTATTTTTGTGGTGACGTATTCGTCTTAGAAGTGAGAGTCGGTGATTCAATTTTTTCTTCAAATTAATTACGTGTGATTTCCAAGTCAGTCTTCTGTCCATGGTAAGGCCCAAGTATTTTGTCTGTGTTTGTCTCGGCAATGGTGTATTGTAGTGTGTTAGCGAGGGGCAGTCTGAATGTCTAAGTGAAAATGTTACTTGGTTAGATTTTTCTATGTTAATTTTTATACGCCACTTATGGAGCCAATTTTCTAATGAATTTAAGTGTGTCTGTAGGTTCTGAGAAGCTATATTGGGGTTAGTACTGGTCGAAAGTATGACAGTATCGTCCGCATATGTAGCAAGTAGTGTTTCTGTTGTCTGTGGGATGTCGTAGGTGTATATAGAGTACAGAACTGGATCTAAAATACTGCCCTGCGGTACTCCTGCATTAATTCGGCAATAGTCGGAATGTTTACCATCCTGATTAACAATAAAGAACCTGTCTTCTAGATATGATTTTATAATCAGATAATATGCCTGCGGTAGAACTAATTTTAGTTTGTACAGGAGACCTTCGTGCAAAACTTTATCGAAAGCTTGTGAAACGTCCAAGAACGCTGCTGTGCAATATCCCTTCTTTTCTTGTGCTACGACAATGTTATCAACGATTCTATGACATTTTTGTGTTGTATAATGTGCTGGCCTGAACCCTAATTGGGGGTTAGGACTTAAATTATTTATTTCTAATAATGGATAAAGCCGCTTTAACAATAGTTTTCAAATATTTTGTAAAATAGTGGTAAAAGACTAATAGGTCTGAAGGACGTAACTAGGTTTAATGATTTGTTTGGCTTGGGGATCATTTTTACTACTAAAAATTTCCATAATAAAGGAAAACAAGTAAGTCGAAGAATTGAATTGTAGATAGCTGTCAGAAAAATTGAGCATTTCCTAGGAAGATGTCGTACAATTTTTGGTGTAATAAGATCATAACCAGGTGATTTTCTGCGCGGTAGTTTTTGTATACAAAATTCAACATCTGAAGGGTTGATTGGTGGGGATGGTAAAGACAAAGGAAGTGGCGAAGTCAGAATTTGTTGGACGTCACAGTTGTACTGTGGGTCAAATAGGTCGGCGTGTGGTTGAAATATTCATCTGTGAGATGAGAGGCACAATTTTTCTTTATCACTTCTGATAAAGAGTTGTCAGATTTACGGAGGGGCGTCTTTGTATTATGGTAATGCAGAATCTTTCTAGTTTGTTCCCATAGAGTATTATTACTTGTCTGTAAATTAGTCAGATGAGTGTTGTAGATGTCATTTTTGTATTGCTGTACTCGTTTTCTTAATTTATTAGACAGTTGGTTTAGTAGTTGTTTGTCACTAGGATACCGAGATCTTTTCCATTGGTTCAGTGCACGTCGCTTTTCAATAATAAGGGACCTTATGCCGGGTGGTAAGTATTGTTTATGTCTGAATGTCTCATGCCAGTGAGATGATTGCCAAGCGGCAGTTTGCACAGTCTATGTAAGCGTCTCAACAGCGTTGTCAATGTCATCTGCAGTCTTCAAGCTTGTATTAAGGTTAATTTTGTCATTTATTATACGATGAAATTCACAAATCATTATGGGTCCAGGAGTTAACGTCGGTATATGATTTGTAGTGAGTCTTGAGAGAGATAGAACGATTGGGGAATGGTCAGATGAAAGATCGTTATCAACACTTATGTGGTGATGTAGAGTGCTTAGATTAGAAGTGATAAAGAACTCAAGTAGTTCTGGTTGTCGGTTTGTGTCTGTTGGCCAGTATGTCGGTTCAGATGGTAGAAGGCAGTCATAATGAAGGTCCAAACAGATATTAAAAAGAGCATTTCCTCTGGAATTTTGTGTATTGTTGCCAAATCGGGGATGTTTGGCGTTGAAATCACCTCCGCATAAAAATTTGGGCCCTAAAGTGGAGAATATGTTGGTAAACATCTCCTTGGAAACTCGTAGCTTAGGGAGCAATTTGCGCTACCTATGGAAATACTGCTGTTATTAATTTCAACAGAAATCGCAGTTAATTGAATTTCGGGTAAGGCCGTCATTTGTAAAGGATGGTGATATAATGTACGTTTCACAATTACCGCAGAGCAACCACGGGCAGCACCGCTTGGATGGTCAGTACGGTATACGACATATCCCTAAGTAAAATTTTATATTCTGAGAAAAATGGGTTTTGGTAAGTAGTGCTATGTTTATGTCATTTCACGTAAGTATATGTCAATTTCGTACCTTCGATGTAGAACTCCATTTGAATTCCAAAGAAGGAGTTTTAAAGATAGGTTTAAAGTGGAATTACGGACTGGCATTAGGAATGAATTTACTAACAAGCGTGGTAAGTAATGTGATGAGAGGGTTTATCATCGATTTAAAATCATTTAAAAATGAATTTAGGGTATTTAGGAACTGCGTTAGAATGTGGAGGGTAATGATACTGTGGGTAACGTGGTATTGAAGGATGAGAGGTTATACTCATAACTTGAGGAGTTCTATTTTGATGAGTTCTATATTCTGACGTTGTGTACTGAGGTGTTGTGTATTGGGGCATTGTGTGTTGAGGTGTTGTGTATTGAAATGTTGTGTATTGTGGTATTGTCTACTGAGATGTTGTGTGTTGTGGTGTTTTGTATTCAAATATTGTGTTAGTAAATGAAGCCTGTGGTTGTTGCGGGATAGTAGTTGTTAGGGCGTGATTAGACTGAATGAAATTTAATAGGAAGCAAATTGAAGTACAACGGGATTTGAATGAAATCTCAGATATTAACATAGCGTTTATTAATTTTAAGGACATATGAATATCTTTCTCTTAACTAAGCAATAATTGATAAATGATTAAACTTAATGGGAGCAATTATACAAGAAGACCTTACAGACTAAACATGCAAAATAGCGATCTAATGAACAAATATGATTAAATACTAATACTAAAATTAACATTGAATAGGAGCGGTAAGAAACATTAACAGAGATTGCTCCAAGCTAGCATTATGGCCAAGATATAACAAATAAATATGACCGATATAATGAAGAATTTACGTGATCACGGCCTGAAGGGCTAATACGATTAATTAGCTTGAGTCGTCCTTTTTTGTATCATATAACCACAATGAATTGTTGATTATCAGCAGCAATATTAGTCGGCGGTTTGATGCTTTATGATAATGAAATGGGACTTACGATTTGTGTGTTCTTTATGCCCAAGTATACTTTGTCTAGTGTCTTAGTAGAGCTCCTGGTGCGTGACAGGCTGCAAGACCTCCTGGACGCTGGACGTTCTCAAAAAAAGAAGATCGGCTTGAAAGCGGCAAGCGGTCGTAGCTGTGACGAATCTAGTAGAACAGTCCGGCTCGGCGTTCAAACAGCAAGTGCCACGCTCCAAGCGTCACCCCCCTCTCCTTCGATTTTGGCGGTAAAGTATAGTTCCGATCGAAGAGGCAAGGATCGGTTTGTTCCTTCTGGCGGGTAGTACTGGTCCGCGGCTAAACAGTAGTTGGGTTAGTAAGTCGGTCACGGTCCGTCTCTAGAGGCAGGGGATCTGTTAAATCACGACGTGAAGTTACCTGTATTCGGACGTGCAGTCTGCTTCTTTGAAGTTCGAGATGAACTGTGCATCCTCTATAATTCGCTGGATGACCTTCGCCGCACAGCGCACAGGTTGGCGGCTCTTCACGCGGTTTCTGGCATCTGTCACTAGGATGATCTCGGCCACACTTCACGCATCTTGGTTGGTGTCGGCAGAATGCTCTGGTATGTCCATATTTCTGGCACCTCATACATTGAACAATGTCCCTTCTTTTATGAAGTTCCTCAATTTTTACTTTAGTGTAAGCTAAATGGCTTATATTGAAGACTTCAGCTTTGTTTGGATCTGTCTCAATATCCATGAAGAAGAGTGGGAGGGGTTCTTTCGACCTTGGGTGTATTACATTATTAATCAGGCGTACAGTGAATCCTTTTCTCTCAAGATCATATTTAATCATATCATGAGGTGTGGTGTAGTGAAAATTTCTGATGACGAACCGGAAGGCTATTTCTTCTTTAGGTTGAAATGTGTGAAAAGTTTTTCGATTCTAAATATTTTATGCAGGCTCTATATGCATCACTGGTTTTATTTTTTAATGTGATCACTTCTTTATTGGAAAAACATTCAAAATTATTGTCCCCTAAAAGAGCTAAGAAGTCTGTGCATAAGTTTTGATAGTTTGTGATTCCTTTTATTTTTATTGGCGATGGTAAATGGACTACGGGTGGTGCGACGCGTTCTTCTTCTATTTCGACAGATAGTGGAGCAAACATGTTACTAACAGGAACATTAGAAACATTGCTTAATGAAGGAATATTCATAGAATTATGAGTAGTTGGTTGAGTCACTGGTTGTGTAGATTGAGATACTAGATTGTCAAATGTTATTTAAATATTTTCTGAATTAGTAATATTATTTAAATTACCACGTGGTTTGGGTAGGTTAGGTTTTTTAATAATGTTTTAACTTTAGAATCTTTAGTATTCATCCTTTTTTTGTCAATTTGACCTTCATTTAAAGAAATACTGGAGTTACTCCTTACCTTTCTTTTCAAAAGAGTAGAAATAAAGGCCTCATCGTCTTTCCTACTTGTTCCGGCAATTTTATTGTCTTTCATCAGAAAAGTGTCCTTTTTCACTAAATTATACTATAAGTCACTTCAAAAAACCATTATTCACTATAACACATGAAAATACATGAACAATTTATTCAAAAACTTACAGGTAACTTAAGCAAGCTTACAGTTCGAGGCCTAACAGCTGATCTAACTAAAAGTATAAACTATAAAAATAAATACAAACATAAGCATTAATTCTGGATTCAGTTCTACGGGCACCAACAAAGAATGGAGCTGAGCACAATGACAAAAAGGGCATTCGCATATCTTAATAAGCTGAAAATGATCAACAAGTGGATAAAGAAAACTGAATACAACAACAACGAAGAGATCGAGGTCTCTTCCGGATAGTATTGAAGTACTTAGGTTGGAACTTCAACATGCTCTGTGTTTTCAAGAAAGATACAAGAGAAAGACGGGTACAAGAGAGAGCAATAATACGGAAAGAGAGAATGAAAAGGATATAGAAGAAACGAAAACAGTAATTGTAATAGACAGTTCATTGTGGTTCAATTGTATCTCCGATCCTGACGTCTTTTAATATTCACATTTGGCTGATTATGACCCGCGACTATAAAATGTTGCTGACTCCTGTATTATATACTAATAATAACATGAAATTATAATATTATATCTATTATAATATTAAAATTGATAAAGCCTATCGGAAAGGCTCCAAATTAAATGAAGGATTAGACAAAATAATTAAAAAGTTAATATGTACTTTGTAATTTTTTTTCATATAAAAAAAACATTTCGTTTTTACCTTGTTCTTTATTCTATAGTTTCAATTTATAAAATGAAAAACTTCTAAGGCTACTGTTATGGAATTGCATTTGTTCTGGACGTGGGTAGGCTTTGTGAAAAAGACGCAACTTTAACTCCATCGACGCGGCTCAGTAAAGGCTGATAATTAAATGGTGGATGCGACGGGGAGTGAAGAGCTTTAGTAGTCATCATTCAATTTTAGCAGGCGCCTGGCGAGAGTATTAAATTGGCATCGGAGGCGTTAGCACTATTCACCCTGCTAATAATGCTAATAACACTTTATATAACTAATTGTGCCGATAAATTCAAACAATGCTTAGGGGCTAATGGATCTAGTAAACATGACTCTTTACTATAAAGTATTTATGAGCTTGTATATTAACCGAGCAAATATTAAGGCCCATCCATCTCACGAAAATACACCTGAAAAATGATTACCGAATGAAATACCATTGCTTGAATAGGAAAAAAAAATTAGAAATTAAAACAAATTTTAATAGCATGTAATAAAGACCTTAGTCTGGTTTTCACATCTATACACATTGTAAAGTAGTTTATTTATTAATCGAAACATATGATGAGCAGCACAAGCTCAGCCGCTTAATTAAAGTAATAATTATTATACTATACAGTTTATATTTTTATTAAATAAAATCAGTTTTTATTTTTTCAAGGCGATTCATTATTTTCTTTATTTAAATATAATTATATTCAGATGGAATGATTATTTTTAATTGCATTTAAAGGAATCCATTATTTTTAGTCTGATTGATAACTTTGTAAAGTGTAATAGATAGGAACGTAAATTGTTTATTACAAGTGGAATCAAAGTTCGGACATCTGTTTACTGCCAACGACGTTCTTCCCTATAAGACCAGCGCTGCCTCAACTGTTGAGGGAGTGAGAGTGATATTATGATTGTAAATATTCTTAATTTCTTTATATCACTGCATGCAAAGAAATACTATTTTGTTTTAATCTTCCAGAAAATGGTTCTTTCCTTTCTTTAATGCTTCATGGGTAAAATTTATTTTGTATATGGTATATGCTTAAATATAAATCATAATAATTTTATTTATGTGTAATCTATCCCTAAACAAATTTTATTTTTATTAACAATGAATAACTGGTGCATATACTCAGGACAGACTCAAATTTTTTAATGCTAAAAATTATCATGCCGGAACACTTAGATCATTTGTACATACAATCATTACATAAAACAAGACATTTGACTATAAAAAATAAAATGCTTTAGGGGAAACGAAAAGCTCAATAAGTTTTGATGTTTTAAGTTATTATTAGTAACAATGCAAAGCTGTTATATGATCTTTTAAATTAAATATAATTATCTATCAAAACAAATTGTACAACTCATACACAGGTCGCTAAGCGTTGCCAGTCTCGTGAAACACGCCACGAGCATGTCGATGACGGGAGCCTATAAGTTTTCGCCTACCTAAAGTTTCTCAACGCGGCTAAAGAAGTTTTCACTTAAAAAATCAGAAACGACATTCAGTAGGCTCTAAACTCAAGAATAACATTTTCGATTATGAAAAAAAAAATCACCAGTATACTGAATTAGTAAAAGATGATATGAATTGATAAGAAACCATGGGATACGATTTTTCAAGTATTCAAGTGCAGTATATATTATAGATATTTGCTATAAAATGTTTTTCAGCAGTTATTACCAGAAGGGCCATAATAGAACTAGGATACTTATTGGAGTTAAACTATATTTCCTTTTATATAATGGCGTTGGCCTTCTATAATAGACAGCAAGTCGGGGGTTCATATCGAGTAACACTACTATTGCATTGCATTATATACTTTTTATCAGCTGTAGGCTAATGTTTTTGAAGAGATAGCGCCGAAAAGGTTGAGATAGGTATGTAAAGTGCTGTAAAGATCGGAATATGCAGAACTTAGTATTTAACGAATTCCTAATAAAAACATAATAATCTCTGAGGCACTGGTAAACGTCCAAAGAGTGCACCAATGCGTTGGTCACAATTCTCCGACTAACTTAATCAATAGTGATAGTTAATGATTAATAGTGGTGGATTCGGATTTCACTATTAGATCGAGCTTTCGCGTTCACTAAGTATTATTTTTATTATAATTTTTTCATCTTTGAAACTTATTAAAAAGAATAATATATAACTCAAAGCAAATGACCCCTACCTCCAAAAAAAAAATCCCAAAAAACGTTATTTGCACCTCTAAAACAAAAAATAAATGATTTATTGCTTAAGAAATGGTATGTTATTATTTGAAAGTTCAATTTGAAATATAATATACAAAAGGTTTCAGTGGTTTCTTCTGGTTTCGACCGTGTATCTAAAATTCTCGCCAAAGTTTTACCAGACATGCTGCTGGCTTTCTCAGGGCTTGAATTGAGACTGAAGATGCTCCGCTGCCCCACGGCCTTATATAGCCGCTAGTGTCCACTTGTAGTTTATCGGGTCCCTTCGTTAGTCGATCGGGTCTATTCGTGTCCGGGGACGGAGTCTACTCTTCCATGAATGCGATTGGCTGGTTTCCGATTGGTCGGGCTCTGATTGACTGGACTTCGGCTTGCTTGTCTCTGCTTAGTTGATTTGTTTTTTCTTATTATTATCTGGTATGTTCGTGAGCCACAACTTACGTAATTTTTATCCGTCTCCCCTGTTGAAATTTTCAGGGTGTTGAACTATTTCGATCGTTTGTAGTATTTTTCTTTCTGTCGCCTTACTACATTTCTTAACCACTCTGATTTTTTCAAATTTAATTGCGTTATAAGTGGTAGCAGAAGAAACCATAAGAAACCACTGAAACCTTTTGTATAAATAGTGGCCGTAGAACCTTAAAAGAGTATTTAGATATTATATGTTTACACGGAGTGAATGTATAGGAATGGTTAGATCAGATTGAAGATAAAGATGGCCAAGGTCCAAGGATATTTGACTAGAGTGAATTCCAGAGGATAGTGGATCGGGCAAGGGCAAGTGTTTGTGGGAAGTGGTATGAAGGTCAAAATGACAAAGGGTTTTCTGAGAGTAGGTATGGGATTTCAATCCCAATTTTTAAATATTTAAAGGCTGTCTTGAGGTATTGTAGAAATATTGTGAATGGTTTGAAAGGAAGAGCTATTTAAACTCGCTAAAAACAAAATTAGCATGATAATATATACATTAACATAATAATGTAAAATAAGAGATTTTTAAGTGTAGGGACATTTTAAAAAATAAAAACATATTTTTAAGTCATGATAAGACCCCCGAAGAAAGAGAAGAGGGGTGAAAAATTCACGCATGCTTAATTAAATTAAAAACTATTGATAGCAATGCTTTTTATAGGAAAGTTTTTTTATCAAAATAAGAGGGTCATTCTATAAAAGGAATGAAGTAGAGGACCTAATCAAAGAATCTGAATTTGATATCCCTATAGCGTTATCACAGGCGGACCAGCTGCAAACATCTGATGAGGAACAAGAAAAAAAGAAAAGAAAAGCTGAAAATAGACTGGATAAGTTTAAATTTTGACTACGAAGTTCATCTGTCTCAGCAATGGATAAGTCGTCCTGACGGACCGAACCTATCTCCTCTGGTCCATACCTGTTCATGATTCACGGAAAGGACTCGGTTATACTGTCTACCCCAAAAATGTACAACAATATGGACATCATATCTTGTTTTGCAATATAAATGGTTTAAAAACTTATTCAAATTTACAGTGAAAGAATGTGATACTATGAGGTAATATCCCATATTATGTTTCGTAGAGATATTGTTTCGTGGTTGATTGACGAGAATTTCTCTTAACCTCCATGGTTACATGATTATACACCTTTTAGTGGTAAAGCTGTAAAAATAAACACAACTTACCCTAGTTCATAGTTCCATTATTTCAGGAACAATATTTATACAATACAATATATAAAGTATTGTATATACCGGCCATTACGGGCTTTTCGTCAATATTAAAATTAATAACAAACTATTAACGGTTGGAAACATTTACCTGCCCTTGTAAGTGATATGGATACAATACTGGAAGAACTATGTAACACTATTATGGAAATATTACTCACTTATTCGAACATTTACTTGTTTATCAATGGTGACTTATCTTGGAATCTTCTGATAACAAAAGTATCCAAGCTATACTCAATATCGATAGATCGTAGATAAGTTACATAAAGTGTATTATTACATGAGGGGAGTTCAAAAAGTGCTAAATTGTTTATCATAAACCATTTTCTATCAAGTGTTTGTTTTTAGTTATTTTTAAAGTGATATTTTGTTTTTTTATTTTTATTGTTTCTATCATAGCACCAGTAATTGTTTATTATTTAATCTGTTATTTATGTTTTGAAAACCCCGAATGTTTTAGTAAATTTTATTTTATTTTTATTTTCGAAATGATGTGTACATAAATTGTTAGAATCATAATATCGTAATTTATAGCCAAGCTGGGCTCTATTTGTATGGGGAGCCCTCAAGGACAAATAAAATTTCTATCTATCTTTCTATATACATTAACATGTATGTAAAAAATTAAAACTATACAGGGTGTCCCGAATTTAAATGGCAAAACTTCAGGAACTTATAGGGGACCGAAAAGCTAAGACAAAAAGTCCTTTAGAGATTTGCTCGTTTTTGCTTAGTTTTGAGCAAATCGCAAAAAAAGAAACAAAACAAAAATGTTACAGGTAGCGATTATCACCTTTCAAAGTTCGTCAGGCAGTGAGATATGTAAACACTTAATGTTATCCTTTACATTCTTTTATTTGTTTACATTTTGGCTTCCTTCTAGGATTATAATTCAAGAGATTATGTCAAGAGATTGAATTTTAGTAACTGGTTTCTTGAAAAAATTTGCGATGATAATTTATATCCATTAAAAATTATATGATATTTTATTTTGTTTATACCACTTTTTTGTTTTGTTATGGAATGGTTGTAGCTTCATAGCACCATTACTTATTGCCCACAAGTGGCAGATTATAATGTCTGAATTAAAAAAAAAAAAAAATTATATGGACCGATGAAGCTACTTTTACAAGAGGAGGAATTGTTAATCAAAGAAATTATCATGTATGGGCTCTTGAAAATCCCAGAGCTATTAGAGAGAATAGGTTTCAGCATGAATTTGCTATTAACGTTTGGCTTGGAATTTGGAACGGATTACTGGTGGGACCATATTTTTTACCTGGAAGATTGAATAGTATCACATTTACACATTTTTTGGAGATCGACTTTTCTAATTATTTAGATGACATTCCCTTACAACAGCGGATTGAAATGTGGTTCCAACTCGATGGATGTCCAGCTCATTATAGCGGAGTTGCTCGAGCTTGGCTGGATATAAATTATCCACAACGATAGATTGGACGTGGAGGAGTAGTACCTTGGCCACCCAGATCACCTGATATGACACCCATGGATTTCTTCGTATGGGGAACCTTGAAGCAGAAAGTTTATTCGGTGTCAATCAACTCAAGGGAGCAATTAAGAGACCGAATCATAGATGCAGTGCACCAAATGTCATCAGAACAATGTTTAACTGCAATTTATCAAGTGAGTGCTAGATGTAATGATTGCATTGGTGTAAGAGGACTAAATTTTGAGCAATATTTACATTAAAAAGAACATAACATAAATATAAATGTAAATAAATAATTATAAAAATGAAAACTTGTTTTGTTTCTTTTTTTGCGATTTTCTCTAAAACTAAGCAAAAACGAGCAAATCTCTAAAGGACTTTTTGTCTTAGTATTTCTGTCCCCTATAAGTTCCTGAAGTTTTGCCATGTAAATTCGGGACACCCTATACTTGTAGTTATATTTATGTAGAATCATTTGGGAACTCTAATTTTAATAAATGGAAAATAAACTCAACTGGAATTATTCGTTTAATTTTTTTCTGGCCCCAATTAAAATAATTATAATTAACATATGAATAAATTAAATTTAATAAAAATATCTCATTTAGTTTGGCTAATTTTTAAAAATCTTCTTTTAAAATGTAACCAATGTTATAATTATAATAAAGATGAGTAATACGAATAATTTCTCATTCGTAACGCAATTCGACATGGGAATAAAATAATATAAATAAAATGATATAAATAAAAGTTCCGCGTACTTGACCATAAGTTGGTGAAGGTTCGCTTCCAATTAGTGAGGATATAAACATTTAATAACATTCATTCAGTTATATAACTTTTTCCTGCTCTTGAATGTTTGTCGAACTATTGGAACAATTCACTTTTCATACCCTATAATTTCTTGCATAAAACATAAGATATCAACTGTAGCCAATAACTTTGTTCATCGGTACAGAAAAGTTTTGTCCTCCATTAATTTATAAGATTTATGTGACCGAACCAACTGATGTAATCGTTTGGTTAACTTTTATTTACTTATTAATTATTCATCTATATTAATTGGGACAGCAAAAAACTAAACAACTTTAAGTTTGTAGCGGTTATTTCATTTGTACACATGAGAAACACAGCTAGTTTTAAGTCCAGAAAGGTTATTTAGTTAATGTTTATGTTGTTGAACCATAAGTTCCTTAATAGCAGATTGTTAGGTCTCATGTGCCTTTACCCGCGCGCGCTCTCCCAGTCATTACTTTCACGCTTACTACACCTTGCATTATCAGTCTTATCTGCAAGGCACTGCAGAATAGTTTTTGTTTTACATTTATGAATCTTTAGTTAGGCATAATGAGTACTCTGGGAAGGCCTCAAACAAACTGATAAATGTTATTGATTGTTCTATTCCTTTTCTTATTTTTTATTGATGTTCTATTCCAAACAGTATTAATCCTAAAGTCAATAGTTTATGTACAGTTAGACAAGGTCATATTAGTATTCTATCTAAATTTATTTCCTATACAAATAAATAAGTACTTCGTACGAAATATTTTTTCTTGTTTTAAGGTCCTTAGTTCATATTTTCAGTTTGGTCACTGCTGCTGTGAAAGAAAGATGCCGAGCCTGTTTGAATGCTCAAGGAAATCACTTTGAACATTTAATATGAATGTTAATGATTTACATTTAATAAATAAAGTAGTTGGAACAAATAAAATAAGTTTTATTTATTCACTATGCCTAAATAATTCGTAACAATGAAATTTTTAGATGTGAATATCTCCTAGACAAAGCGTTTGCGGACATACCTTCATAGTAAATTTTTTTCTTGTTTTGAGGTCCTTAGTTCAAATTTTCAGTTTGGCCATTTAACCCTGAAACACCCTGTATAAGGTCAACTTACATTTAAGAAAAAATACACAATTTTAAAATTAACTTTTTTTAGTTCAATCAGGAAAATTTGTCCAACACGATACTTTGCCACCGTATTGTTTTAATCCTGTTCTGTTCATGTACTTTCGACCTTATAAAACATTGCTCGACTAAGATAGTGAAAAAAGTGAAATAATTTTTTTTGGAATTTGTAGTTATCCTCTTTTGATCCTGAAAGTCTCATATGCAGATACATACAGATAACGGTACAATATTAATTGATGCAGAGAAGGTACAATTCAATGATACTCAACTCGTGGGCTAAGGGCCCTCTAATTCCTTCAAAACAAACACGTTAGTTCAGATCCAGATGATAAAGTTTTGGGAGCATATATTGTAATCAAACATGAGTATGTTTAATAAATGGTAACTTATTTAACAAGTTTTGTAACATCACAAAGTTATAACGCAAGGTATGGTCGCAGCCTGTGTGTTCTAATTATTTTTCCTTTCCTTTATTTTAGCATTTATTCGCGTAAACAAACACATATCTAGATATTTTCCATATCATCATCAAGTGACGAGTAACAGCTTACAATATTTATGTATGCTTATGATATTATTTGTTATATTAAATAACTTTATATTAATAACAGAGATTCTCTAATAGGTCTAATACTCAATATGATCTACAGAATCATTATTTTTACTGTAGATTTTTAAAATTTTAACTATAAAATGTATAGTAGTATGACGCCCAGTTTTAATTGTTTGTCATTAAAATTAGTTAAACTTATGGTTAAAAATTTAGTAGTCGATTGATAATAATGGGTGGAGACTGACAATTGCCTAATAAATAGAAACTATAAAATATTTGTATAACTAATGAAGAAAAAAGGAAATATGCTTTCTCATCCTGAAATACAAAAAATAACAAGTCGGAATCAATAGTAGGTACTAATGAAGGTGAAGTGTTGAAAATCTAAAAATTTCAAAAAAATATTATCGAATCTAATGTAAGAGGCAACTATGGCAGATTAGGTTGCTTCGGGTCCCAGGGAGCTCGGTTCGGAACGTAGTGGGTTCGAGTTACATCTGGATCAATTAATTCTTATTTCTAGGAGATTCAGGGTTTGGTCAAAACATTCAGTGCAGAAAGTGCAGGGAAGTCGAACTTACTTTCTTATTATAGGCCATCTTGTTGACCTGATTAGTACATTATACAACGACAATTACACAGGCCAACGATGAAAAAACTTTTTTAATGAAAATACCTTATTCTTATGTTGTTTAGGTTGCTGAATCCAAATATGATGCTTAAAAAGTTGTATCACCCACCATTTATTCACATTTTATAGTTAAATTCATGAAATAAAGAAATATTTTTAGAATTTAACAGCTTTTTCATAGTTAAGATAACATGAAAAAATAGGTCTAATGAACAAAGATGATGTTGGCAGCACTGCTGAAACACATGCTAAACAGCTGATGTTTTGTTTATTTTCAACATAACCTCACTTTTACGTTTCCTGTACATGTGCTCAGTGCAATGTCTCATCGCGGCTGTAAAAACTCTGCTGACAGTTTTTGTTATATTTGTGGTGAGTTTGTTATTAAAAAGCACCAAAGAAACATTACAGACTTTGTGAAAAAGGTTTATCTAGCATACTTTGGAACCAAACTTGGAGACCAGGATAAACCTTGGGCACCGCATAAGGTATGTTATGTATGTGTTGAAGACCTCAGGAAATGGTCAAAAAAAGAGAAAAAACACTTTAAATTTGCTGTTCCCATGATATGGAGGGAACCAAAAAATCATTCCGATGACTGTTACTTTTGCAGTGTAGATATTACTGGTCATAACTCTAAGAACAAGAAGGTAATAAGCTACCCTAACCTTCCGTCCGCCATCCGACCAGTAGGGCACGGTGTAGATTTGCCAATCCCGGAACCACCAGAGGACTTAAATTCTATTGAAACAGAAGTATTTTCTGATGTACAGTCGGAGTTAGATGAACACGATGAAGAATTCCAATGTGTTACAGAAAATGTAGAGCCTAAATTGTTCACTCAGGTCGAGCTTAATGACTTAGTTAGGGATCTGGGCTTAAAAAAAGAAAAAGCTGAACTGCTTGGCTCTAGGCTAAAAGAAAAGAACTTGCTGGCGGCTGGAACCAGCATTCATGTGTATAGGAAGAGAGAACAACAATTTTCGAAGTATTTTGAACAAGAGGGTGATTTGGTGTACTGCTCAGACATTCATGGTTTAATGAATGAGTTTGGAATTGAATACAAAACAGAAGATTGGAGGTTGTTTATTGATTCATCCAAAAATAGTTTGAAGGCAGTTTTAGCACACAACGGTAACATGTATGCCTCTGTACCTGTCGGTCATTCTGTACATATGAAAGAGAGTTACGAAAATCTAGAAATAGTGTTAAATAAAATAGGTTATTCTGCACACGGTTGGATGATATGTGGTGATTTGAAAGTTACGTGCATGCTCCTTGGTCAGCAAGGGGGTTTTACCAAATTTCCATGTTTCTTGTGTGAATGGGACAGTAGAGCTCGGAATCAACATTGGTGCAGAAAGAACTGGCCTGCTAGGGAGTCTTTAAAGCCTGGCGAGAAGAACATTTTACGCAAAAACCTTGTAGATCCAAAAAACGTGCTCCTACCACCACTACATATTAAGTTAGGTCTCATGAAACAGTTTGTAAAGGCTTTGCCTAAAGATGGGCTTTGTTTCAAATATCTCTGTCAGAAGTTTCCACACCTTTCAGAAGCTAAACTGAAAGAAGGCGTCTTTACCGGGCCTGATATTAGAAAAATGATGTTTGACGTTAACTTTGAATCCACAATGACCTCAAATGAAAAGGAAGCATGGGTTTCATTCAAGCAAGTTGTCACCAAGTTTTTGGGAAATGAAAAAGACCCAGAATATAAGGCTATTGTTGCTAACATGTTAAAAAAATTTGAACAGTTAGGATGTTTGATGAGCCTGAAAGTTCACTTTTTGAGCAGCCACCTCGATTA
The DNA here is from genome assembly GCA_037127475.1 of Arma custos. NCBI lineage: Eukaryota > Metazoa > Arthropoda > Insecta > Hemiptera > Pentatomidae > Arma > Arma custos. The sequence continues at coordinate 29,604,621 of CM073764.1, read as the reverse complement.
CTTCCCGGAAAATTTAGGAGATGTTAGTGAGGAGCAAGGTGAGCGTTTTCACCAGGACGTTAAAGTGATGGAAAAACGTTACCAGGGCCGCTGGAATACCAACATGATGGGGGATTACTGTTGGTCACTTCACCGGGAAGTTCAGCAAGCTATTCATCGCAGGAAAAGCTACACAAGAAGCTTCAAGGAAAAAAGGGAAAGAAAATATAAACCAATTCCAGTTGACAAGTGAACCTTGTATCATCACATAAAATTACTATTCCAAGTATTTTACTGTAAATACAAACCATTTTTACGATTCTACAGTGTTTCATTGATTTCCCTATATACTGTAAATGGGTATTAGACTATATAATAAAATACATTTTGCTTGGAAACTAAGGGTGATACATAAAAACTACGAGCAGATTTGGATTCAGCACATAAAAATCTATCAAGATCAGCTATTAAAATTAAAAAAGTTTTCAAAAAGGTTTTTTTTGTTGGCCTGTGTTATTAATGTATTCTGCGCAAACATGAATAGGAATATTGCTAATTTTGTAGTATATACTTTAACTAGCATTTCTATTATTATTTATTTAATAACTACATTGATAATTAATGTAGTATAATTTGTAATAAATATTAAAGTTTTTTATAATAAAAATATTATTAAAATGCTAGGCAAAGTAAATGTGGTATCCCTATCCATTTTTTTTGTTTTTGGCCAGTTAATTATAATTTATTAATTCTAATCGCAAACATACTGATATCTCAATTGCCAAATCGTCAATAAACGAAACTGAATGAGTCCGTAAATTATTTTCATTTAGGCATTATGAACCAAGAACATTTTTAGACCAATCTTTGACAATTGGGTGAATATGATTGTGTGACTAGGTGATTTGTTGTGAATAAATCTAAAAGCCGAGGATGTATTCAAACCAAGGTTTTCAAATCGTAGGAGATCGGAGCAGTAAGGTAGCTGGCAAGGTTTATTTTAAGTAAAATATTGTGTAATAGGCATGATTAAGGAACATTAGAATACTCATCATCATAAAAAAATGTATCAAGACGATTGTGATACCAATTAGGAGAAAAAAGGAGTTTAAATGTTTTCGAATAGCCAGACGTGCAACTTGATGCGCACAAAGTGCCATCAAGTGGGAGTAAGGGCATTTGAAGAGGGAGTTTGCATGTGGCGCGCGATCCATCACTTGCAGATGATTGACTTACTAACTGGCCAATTTATGGCCTCCTCCTCCCGCTTTACTCAAAGGTACACAACGCTTCATTACAGATGGAGCATGAGCCCTGCTTGCTCTCCGATCCATCACCAATGTTCAAACAGATTGTTTATTCACCGGAAAATTGACTGTACTCGATATTAATACAGCCACGTGATATAATATTTACTCTTGTGGGGAAGCAATTTGGTAGGTTCTTTGCATATACACGAATAGTTCAGAAAACATGTAGGACATATTAAACAATTTAATGCTCATCGTCTCACCCGAAGGCCAGCATTCTCAGTTAAGCAAAAATACGTCCATTCTACGGTACGATTACCCATTCTTGAAACTATCATATTTTACAAAACTTTAAGCTGACGTAAAATGTTTATAGATGCAGTAAAAAAATTATGATAAGCGATGCAATCTGTACCATCAGCAAGAATAAAGCAATTCCAATGATAATTGGCCAACAAATCATTTTTAAATGAGTGCTATTCTGTAGTAGACTTTTGCAATCCATACAATCACTGCTCCCTGAATACTACATGATCGCCTTCGAAATTAGTATCAAGACCATAGTATGAGCGGTAAAAAAATTCTAATATTAAAATATAGAAGTGAATTCAGATTAGACAAAAATGGTAGTATTTACCTTCAAAAGAGGGATAACGCTAATATTTTCCCATAAAAAAACTATTTAGACAACCTTTATTTATGGGGTAACGTTGTTTCTGCAAGCTGCAAAGTAAATTGAAAAGCTGAAATAATGAGCAGGAGGTTTCAGGCGAGAACAAAGCAAACGATCCAAATCTCCAATGATGAAAGGAGAAGAAGTTCGGAGAGGATGAAGCGATAAGGGCTAAGAGAAAGTTGTAGAACAAGCAATAATATTTGATCTATGGTTCCTCAAAGTTAGGGAAAAAGTATGTTTTCATTTGTATTGCAAAAAGTTAAACGAATAGATTTTATTATTGTACTAGATATAGCAATTTTGTATTTACTAAGTATCGTATATCTTTAAAACGGTTAATGTAGTTTGTTGGTGAATTTAGGTGAATGAGGGCAGTTATGAGGCGGTGGTGGCCATGTACTAAGTCATTAATTACTGTAGGTTTCTACATCCTTGGCGATATATCAAGAAGAATCCCAGGTACTTAACTTAACGACAGTCAACTTTAATTTTGTCTTAAGGGGAAGACGTTCCCTCCTAATAATAATTTATTTTCTTATTCCTTTCAAAAATCATCATTAGTTGTTTTTTAGAATTGGTACAAACTAACCACTTAACGTTAACGTTGTTTAGCATCATATTCTGACATCAACAGTTTAAACATACTCATGAAATAGAGGCAGCAAACCCACTTTACAACGTTATTCAATCAAATGAGGCAAAGGAAAGTAAAACATGAATAGATGGGAAGGTTATAAAAACAGCTAATAAGCAAAAAGGTTCAATAAGAAAAACGAACAGTTATAAGAAACGACATATAAATATTAAAAAACTAGCAAGTTAAATTATTAGCATCATTTTAAATACTTAATGTTTCAGAACAAAATTTGTTCAAAATTCTAATATCTGTATTATAATTAACAGTAATATCTAAATTCTGGGCAACATGCATGACCTCAAATATTTTTCTCCTAGAGCTATTATTCTCTTATTATCTTATTAAGAACAAAGAGATGCTTCAGTGTCAGTCTAGACTTCAACCAGTGAGGATCTCTGTGAAGGATTAGCTGAACGCGCCGGCTCCTGCTCGTCAGGGAGTACCTTATCATTATAATTCCTTTCTTTTATTTACTTTTACTTTCATACGTATATATATTCTTGTATTTTTCTAAATTTATTTTTGTATTATTATTATTAATTAATGGCGGATAATAACATTATTAGGTTGGAACCCAAACCACCTGACCCACCTTTTGATTTTAAACTCCCGAAGGGAAGATTCTCTAAAAAGTTTTTAGTGATGTCTATTGCTAAAAACAATGATAATAAAAGTTTCCTTGACTTCAGTCCATTTAAAATTTTCCGTTTTATTAAAAGTTATGCACCACAAGTTAAAATTAAGTTTTTAAGAAACGGGCTAATCCTATTAGAAGTACTAGTCGAAAAGGATTTTATCAATTTAAAAAATATAAAAGCTTATGAAAATTATCAAATTAATTTTTCGTTACATAGAACATTGAATTTTTCAAAAGGTATAATTACCTGTAACGAATTCATGAACTGCTCAGAAGAAGAACTTAAACACGAATTGGCTGATCAACATGTTGTAGACGTGAAAAGAATTTATAGAAATTCTAATAATGGAAAAATGCCAACATCTTCTCTAATTATTACTTTCTGTAAGGCTGAATTACCCGAGAGACTTATATTAGAATTTACAAATGTTAAGGTCGTACCATATATTAAACCTTTAATGTGCTTTAAATGTTACGATTACCGTCATGGTTTTCGTAATTGTAAAAATATCGAAGTATGTGGAAAATGTGGTGAGTCTCACCAAACTCAAGAAGAAAAGTCAAATTGTAAGACATATAATTGTAAGCATTGTGGCGGTCCTCATGCCACCTGGAATACGTCATGTTCATTTTTTAAAAGGGAAAGAAATATAGAAGAACTTAGGGTTTTACGAAAAGTGTCATATGCCGAAGCTGAAAAGTTACTTCAGCCCCTCCCACCACCTCCAACTGATCTCCGGAATACAAGTCATTCTTATGCTGAAGCAACATCCTCTCCCCCTACAAATTTAATTTTAGAACAATTTGGAAAACTCACCGCAATGGTTGAGGTTCTTACTAATAAAATTAATATTTTAGAAACGATTGTAAATAATCAATTTACAAACCAATGTGCTCCACTCGATAACGAAAAAACCAAATGTACGTCAAATATAGTTAACATACCTGATAACCATAATAACGAAACTAATGCCAAAATGTCAACAAAACCTCCAATTAAAAAAATAGACCAACAACCCGTAATCCAAAGAACTGGAGATAAACGGGAGAGACCTTTATCTCAAGGGTCGAGTATGTCACTTACCGATTCTAGTTCATCAGGACTTGCGTCGGGGGGCAAACCACCACGACCCAAAAATAAAAACATTAAAAAATGAATGTCTATCTATTGAACTATAAAAGGGTATTTCAGGATTATTCTTATAAGAGCTTACTTTTTCTCTCTTTTAATAAATATTCTGTACGTACAAATTAAATTTCATATACTTAAAAAAAACATGATCGCATTTCATAGCATTACATATATATATTTCTGTACCTCTCTACCTTCGAAACGCATATATTTCTATAATATGCTCATTTATACATCTATATGTTTATATTTATATCTATATGTTTATACTTATGCATATATATTTATTTATTACTTTTTATGTGTTTTATTTTGTGTATATATATATATATATATATATATACATATGTGTATATATTTTGTGTATATATATATACATTTTTTTTTTATTTTATATGTTTATATTACTTTTTTATTTTTTTTTTATTTTTTTTTTATTATTATTTTTTTTTTCTTATATGCCAATCAAATTTTCACATCGATCCGTCCATCATCCGTTCTAATATGTCTATTCTTTAAAATCAATATTCATAATTATTGGACAATGGAATATAAATGGCATTATCTCGTATATAGCAGATCTCATCTCAGTCCTAAGGGACGTAGATTGTAAAATTATATGTATCCAAGAGACACGTCTAAAAGAATCTGCCGATTTTTCTCTCGCTGGTTTTCAAATCTTCAGAAAAGATTTTACAGAGGGACGAATCGCATGTGGTGGAGTGTGTATATGGTTTTCCAATCTTTTCTCCTGTTCTGAAGTCCCACTAAATACTACTTTACAGGCAGTAGCAATCCAAGTTCTTCACCCATGGAAAGCCACTGTTTGTTCACTCTACCTACCTCCAAACAAACCATTTACCGACCAACAGTTGCTTCTTCTTTTTAGGCAACTACCTCAGCCTCTTTATTTGTTAGGAGACTTTAATAGCCACAATCTCATTTGGCACTCTTCTAAAACTGATTATAGAGGACGTATAGTCGAGTCCTTTCTTGATTCATCCCAGCTAGGGATTATGAATGAAAATTCCCCTACACATTTTTGTAGTGCTACAGGTGTCTCGTCACACATAGATCTGTCTCTGGCTAGCCCATCTCTGTTTCAACGAAGCAACTGGCGTAGGATTGACGATTTGTATGGATCAGATCATTTTCCATTAATCATTGATTGCCTTGATAGACAGCCACAATTAAAGTTTATAAAAGAGCCGAGATGGAAGATAAAAGAAGGAGACTGGAAAAAATTTCAAAACTTAGCTCAGCTGAAAGAAATTAATTTAGAAGAACCGGATATTAATAAACTTACCGAAAATATTAACAACACTCTTTTGTCGGCAGCAGAAATATCAGTCCCCAAAACGAAACAGCAAAGTAATAAAATAGGAGCCCTCTGGTGGAATAAAGACTGTGAATCTGCTGTGAAATCCAGGAAAAAGGCTTTAAGAAAATTCTGGAGGCACCCGTGTTCAGATCATCTCGAACAGTATCAAAATGTTCGCCGTAGAACACGGTACATATTAAACTTAGCGAAGAGAAAAGCGTGGAGAGAATTCGTATCGCAAATAAACCATCAAAAACCTCCATCACAAATCTGAGACACGGTCCGTAAAATATCGGGAAGATGTAAAACAAATACCCGTCTAAACTCATTACAAACTTCAACAAACACACTTACAAACCCCTTAGAAATAGTTAATTATATTGGCTCATACTTTCAAGAGATTTATTCTGATTCCAACTATTCCCAGCAGTTTTTAGTAATAAAACAACTAAAAGAATCCGAACCACTTAATTATAGCACAGATCCTCTTGAACCTCTTAACAATACGTTTACAATCTCAGAATTCAACGATGCTCTAAGATCCCGAAAAGATACAAGTCCAGGCCCTGACAACGTTTGTATTAGTTTTATCAAAAATCTCTCCCTAGAAAACAAAATTATCATTTTAAAATTCTTAAATAGGATTTTTCGTTCTGGTGAATTCCCTGAAGTTTGGAGAAAATCCATTGGTATCCCAATTCTAAAAAAAGATAAACCCGTCAAGGAGGCCTCCAGCTATCGGATTATTTTTCTCACCTGTTCACTGAGCAAACTAATAGAAAAAATAATATCAAACAGACTCCAATGGTTCTTTGAAAGCAAGGGGTTACTAGAGGAATGGCAAAGTGGTTTCCGAAGAGGTAGAAGCACTAGAGATAACATCATACGTTTAGAAAACGATATATGTGATACTTTTGGACGGAAAGAGAAACTACTAGCAGTTTTCATTGACATTAAAAACGCTTTTGATTGTGTATGGAGATGGCTAATTCTAAAAAACCTTGCAAAAAATGGAGTAAAAGGCTATATATTAAGGTTCATACATAATTTCCTCGAGCGTAGAATATTTAGGATAAGAAATGGTAGTATATACTCTGATGAATATGAACAGAAAAACGGAGTACCGCAAGGAAGCGTAATTAGCCCTTTCCTGTTTTGTTTAGCCATTAATCCAGTCTTGCGTAAAATTCGGTTAATGGTAAAAGGTGATCTGTATGCAGACGACCTTCGGATTCACTATTCAGATAAATCAATAGAAAACCTACAGCAAGTCATACAAGAAGTTCTTAATATAATAAATAGTTGGCTAAATAAACACGGCTTTACCATATCTACCAACAAAACAGAATGCATACTCTTTTCCCCTAGAAAAACTCTACACCTTCCATCTCTTTACATCAATAACGAAGAAATTCCATATAAAGATTCCGTTAAATATTTGGGCTTACATTTTGATTCTAGACTCAACTGGAACATACATTTAAAACATCTTAAAACATCATGCCAGCGTTCTATTAACGTCTTAAAAATGTTATGTAGTACTTCTTGGGGGGGAGACCGCACTAGCATGCTCATGCTATATAGAAGTCTAGTTAGGTCTAAACTTGACTACGGTTGTATGGCATACGGTTCGGCTTCAGAGAGAACTCTACAAATGTTAGACAGTGTTCATCACGCAGGCATTAGGATAGCAACTGGTGCCTTCCGTTCCAGCTCTGTTCTTAGTATACTGCCTGAAAGTGGAGAGCCACCTTTAAAATACCGCAGGGAGTAAGTAAAGTAAAGTACCTCACCATGAACTATTATCTCTCCATATTAGCATCCCCAGTTCATCCATTACACGAATTCGTAAAATCTGCACCTCCAAATCATTTAAACAACAGGAAAAATCATTTAAACACCGAATAATTGAAATAATAGACACCATAAATATTACAATACCAAATGTTTTACCTCACAGTTTAACATCAAAAGCACCGTGGATTACATATCCCCCAAAATTCAATCTAACATTAACTAAGATGGTTAAAAAAGAAACTAACCCCATAGCGTTTAGAAATGAATACCTCAGGCTTTCCTCCAATGATTTCCCATCAGCTACTCACATATTCACAGATGGTTCAAAAGACAAGAACGGTGTTGGTGCTGCTTTTGTCTGTGGGTCCAGGAAACAACAATACTCAATGAATATAATCAGTTCAAACTACACGGCAGAACTACTAGCTATCGCCAAAGCATTACACATAATAATACCAACTACAAGCACCATCACTATTAACACCGATTCCCTCTCTGCTCTCCTCACAATTCAAAATACATTCTCAAGACATCCTCTGATAATTGAAATATTTGAGGCACTTTACAATTTAAAAAGAAACAAAATAGGTGTGACGTTTGTTTGGGTACCTAGTCATTGCGGTATTTTGGGCAATGAAATCGCTGATAAAGCTGCTAGGGAAGCAATTAAAAAAGGCGATCAATATAATAAAGTTACACAGGGAGACGTAGTTTGCTTCATTAGAGGAAAAATAAATGAAAAATGGGGATTAGTTTGGCAAAATACCACTAATAATAAACTGCGTGAGATAAAAGCAGATTCCAGAAGCTGGAGTACTTCGGTACGTGAAAACAGAAGAGAAGAAGTCATTCTCACCAGGTTACGAATAGGTCACACTCGTCTGACTCACTCATACCTCATGGCTAAAGAAGAACCCCCTATGTGTGAAACGTGTGGACTTCCGCTGAGTATAAAACATTTTCTCACGGAATGCAGGCGATACCAACTTCAAAGAGAAAAATCAGGAGTTTCAGGAAATTTGGATGAAATATTAGGCAACAGCGAACAGAACTTAATTTCCTTGTTTAACTTCCTAAAATCAACAGGCCTTTTAAAAAATATATAAATTAAAAAAAAAATAGGAGTCAATTATTCACGAGAGACTACGATTAAAAATATATATGTGTGTGTGTATGTATGTGTAGTGTGTGTGTGTGTGTGTGTGTGTGTGTGTGTGTGTATATGTATGTGTATGTATGTGTGTATATATGTATATATATATATATATATATATATATATATATATATATATATATATATATATGTATATGTGTGTATGTGTGTATGTGTGTATGTGTGTATATATATATATATATATATATATATATAATAAATATTTATTTTATTTTAAATTAGAAAGTATATAATAAGATTTTCCTTCAGTTTAAAATAATTCATAGAGCATTAGTTAAGCCACATTGAAATATTCCTTCCTATTAACCTATCAATAAATATCAACAACTCCATTATCCACTGGCGTTAATGACATAAGGTTGGCACGCCAAAAAAAAAAAAAAAAAAAAAAAAAAAAGAGATGCTTATAAGTCTTGGTATATCGTTTCAATGCTCTGCTAAGTTCTTTCAAAATAAACATTCCTGCAATCATACTGATCTACAGTTTTATGTTTTAATTACGATATTTCACCCATCTATACCTTCGAACGCTACTAAGAACTAATTTCATAAACTACATTTATGAAGGAATATGGACAAAGCCATAGCAGCATAATGAAAACAAAATACAAGAAAAAAAGAATAAAATAGCCGAGGTATCATTATTAAATTATTTGTTCTTTATACTTATTCTTTATCATGGGAAAGAATAATTCATAAATCATTGCTAAATATAATATCTATTTAATAAAGATAAACAACGGTGCCTGACTTCAGTGATAGGATTGCATGAAGCTAAAGAGGTTTAGTATTAAATTCGATTAGTCCAGGGCTGTTTTTTAGTTTCCTCGTCAGCAGATTTGACTAGCGGCTATGAATGAGATCATCATTAAGTAATATTGACTTAAAAATTGTGTTGATTGAGTGATGATTGAATATAGCATTAGAAAGCTGAATTGATGTTGGGGTTTTAAGTAACTTTAATTAATTTTTAAAATAGTTTTTAGTAACTGAGAATCGTGTAATGTTAATATTAATGCAATGTAAATTTAAAAAATGGAAGTTTTGCTTAAGGAGCTTTACCTTATAAGAAAAGTTATCTTGTAAAATTTCAAACTCCATTAACGGGACTGGCCCTTGGGGATTAAATAAATTAGGTAATGCTCTCCACTGGACGGGAAGCCAGGAGGGAGTGTATTGCGCAAGCGAGCAAAGGATTCTGTTGGTCCTGCTGTGGAGAACTTTAATCGGGTTTCTTGAAGAGTTTTATAGAAGCCTTCCATCGAAAAATGTACTCAGAATTTGGTGAAGGCTCTCAACGGATTGGATTTCTAGATGGCTTGATTGTTTAAAACTTTAAAGTATCCTCTTCAATTCCCCAAGTGAAAAAATACAGTTCAAAAGGTAAACCAACTACATAATTATTTTAACATCATTTCCTGAGAGTTAATTGTACAGAGTCAGAAACTATATACGAAAAATATTGATTAATTAATTAAAAATCATGCTTAAATACCAAAAAAATATTAAGAGAAGAAAAAAGAACCTCATTTTAATTTTTGTATGCCATATAAAATAATATTAGTTGAGGAAGAAAATGGCCCGGGCAAAGGTAAAGAAAATTCTCTTATACAGGGAGAACTGTTTATCGGCAAGCCAACGTTTCGACCCACATTGCAGGTCTTCTTCAATGCTAACGAGAGGGGCGGTGGGGGGGGGATCGGTGTGAATTAGTTATTAACAAATAACACATACCTAACTCAAATTTTTTATTTATTTTTTTATGATAATTGTTAACAAATATAACTGGGCAAAACAATTTAAATATACCCTACTATATTGGCTTCACTGCTCAATCTGAATAATAAAATGGGAAGCCACTCTGAGATCGTTATACTTAATATATATCAATTCTATATCATTAATTAATAAGATAGATATCTTCTCTAAAGGTTGACGTGGTTGACTGACCAGGTGTTGTTTATCAAATAAAGATCATTTTTAATTTCATTTAATAACATTATATTTATTTGTGCTGATCATGGTTACAAGATAACTTATAAAACTGCTATTTAACCACTGATGAGCGCTTCACACACACAAGTTGTGAGTGGAGAATCTGGCCAGCGCTAGTACTCCAAATGACATTATTATATCAAGTCTCGGGGCCATTGGGGGTTTAGACTCCGGGGTAGGTTATATGGATGTGTGGAACTGGATAGTGACTGAGTCAGGGGGTTGGGATGACAGGCAAGGTTTTGGTGAAAGTTTGAGAACTAAGGGTATTAAATAGTTTAATTGTAATCTCCTAAACAAACGAACCAGCTGAAATAATGATGAAACAATAAAATTTTTTATCACTACAACCAATGTTCCCTTCTAGGGATTAGCAAATGATGAACATATTAAGGCACCATCATCATTACTGGCACTACAGCTCGATACGGGTCTTCGCCGCATCAAGACGACGCCTCCACTCATCTCTGTCTTGCGCCAGGGTCTGCCAAGCTCTCGTGTTGAAAAGCTTCTTTGTGTCGGCTTCGACCTCATCTGCCCATCTCAGTCGTGGCCGTCCTCTCATTCTCCTCCCATCCACATACCCAAAGAGCAGCATCTTGATAGGTGTGTCCCTGTCCATTCTTGCAACATGCCCCGCCCCTCGTAGCCTTGAGATCCTTTTAAATTGTACCACATATAGCTCCCGGTAAATCTGCTACAACTCTACATTGTGTATCTGCCTGTACTGGGCGCCATCCCTTACAGTTCCAAAGATTCTTATCAAAATTTTTCGCTCAAAAACCTGCAAGCTGAAGGCATCTGTACGTGATAAGGGCCATTTCTCGGAAGCGTATGTCTGCACATGACTAATTAAAGATTTGTACACAGCGATCTTATATTTTCTTGCCAGAAAATGACTTCTTAGTATTTTGGCTAGGCCAAAATAACACCTGTTTGCTGTCGTTATTCTTCTCTGAACCTACTGACAGGGCATATTGTCATCACACACTAGGGAACCTAGATACACAAAGGTGTATGCTTCTAACCTAAGAGTAGGTGATGGTTAGCCTTACAGGGTTAGCAACCATGGATTTGGTCTTTGCTTGGTTGACTTGAAGACCCATTTTTCGCCCTGCTGCCTCTATAGCCGAAAAAGCCTGTACCAAGTCCCTTTGTGATCTTGCTATGACGTCTATATCATCTGCCTAGGCTAGAATTTGGACTGACTTGGTGAGAATCGTACCGTTTCATTGCACTTCGGAGTCCCTTATCACCTTCTCTAGTGCTAGATTTAACAACAAGCATGATTGGCCATCTCTCGGTCTCAGGCCTCTTGTGGTCGAGAATGTCTCTGACAGGTCTCTCTGTATTCTTTCTTGACATCTTGATCCTATCATCAGCAGCTCTGTAAGATGGATCGGTTCAAGGGGGGTGTTCATTGTTACCATACCCGAGTACAGCTTCTCTCTTATAACACTATCGTATGCACTGCTGAAATCAATAAAGAGGTGGTGCGTGGTGATGTTATATTCGCGCGTTCTTTCAAGCAGGGTCCTCAGAGCAAAGATTTGATCAGTGGTTGATCTCCCTCTCATAAAACCACTTTGGTAGACTCCTACCTCTCTTTCTGCATTCGGAAGTAGCCTCTGATAGATGACATTAGACAGGACCTTATACGTGCAGTTCAGAAGAGTTATGCCACGGTAATTACTGTAGATTGTCTGATCCCCCTTTTTATGAAGTTGTATGCATGATGATGCCAGTTTACCGTTCTTCAGGCATAGTATTGGTAATACAAATGCTATGAAGAAGGTCACGAATAAAATAATCTAGTTGATATATTAATATAATTTTAACTTTTGGAAAAGAAATCTCAGTATTTTGTACATAACACCACTACTGCAAACTTCTGAATGTTTTTGTGTTAATGAAAAAAAATCAAAAAAATGTGGAGGTATCATCAGTCAGATATGATAAACAGAGTGGGCTCGATTGGATTGTTTAAAAAAATAACTGTAGATCTTATAAAATATTTTTTTCATTTTCAAGATATTTGTTTTCCTTGGATTAAAAGTGTAGGTTGATAGAATATTGCTAATACGTTTGTCGATCGAGAAAATGTTCTCGATTATAAGTGAATTGAGCTAAGTTACTAACCTGAAAAAGATACAAAGACAGTCTTATTATTGTTTAATGAAAACATATTTTTATTCTATATTACTTGCGTGTCGTAAGTCTGATGTACAAATAGCGTACGGAAAGTAGACTGGAATGTGGTGAAAAAATATATAAAATTAATTGTTATATAGTTTATAGTTTATTAAGTATAGTTAAAAAAACTAATCCGAACCCTGCCACGTGTAGTATATAGAAGAAAAATATAACATCTAAATTCTCCACCCTTTTTAGAGATTTTCGCCTGAAAGAAAAATATCGAGTATAAAGTGGTTTATAAAAAAATTTGTTGACAGACTGCATTGTGCTTGGTCCTCGCCTGTGTCAGCAACACACGGATCCTTCACTGCCACTCACCGCTTCAGCTCGTTCTCGATTAAAATGGTCCATCTTTTCTCCTAGCCCCTCCCCCCGCTCAGGGGGAAGATAATTAAACCGTCCTGACGTGAAAAGATTTCTCCGAAGTTCTTCTTCACTCTTCTTTTCAAAATAATTTAATGCTCTTTAAGCACGTGTAAAAAGTCTCCACTTTCTTTTTTTTTATATTATATACCTACAACATATTTTCCCCAATATCCAATATCAATATATAATGGGATTTATTTTCAAGTACAATTAGATATTATTAGTTTTGGGGTGTCCAAACCGTGACTCACCTTAAAAAATTTCCGGCCACGAGATGTTCATCACTCTCCCACAAAATTTACTTATTTTATAATGGGCAAAGTATTGAAAACGAAAATGTTGGCATATATATTATTTGTGTATACATTTATTCATAAATTAACTGTCTAAATAGTATTATAAGTTATTACAATGTGCGCATAAATGCATAATTTACTATACCGCCCGCCAAGTTATGATCCATTCCAATGTTGCCCGCAAGATCATTTAAGGCCCCTGTATTAATAGTATTCTTAATAAAATAAAATAAATAAATAATAAAAGACTTATGTTGTCTTAGACATTCATTCAGATAAAATCATTTAAACTAGTAAAATAGAGCCAAAAACTCAAAAAGAAACACTATTATTTATTATAATCCAATTGGAAAAAAACACAATACAAAGCCTTATGTTTCAAATCCAGTAATACACCCACTTACCAGTCGACTATTCAGGCATTATCAAGACACAAAACCAAAAAAGGGTTATGTCACATCTCGAAGAAAAAGGTGCAATACATCCCAACGATCTACAGGCCCCAAACATGAGACAGCACCCCACCACCAAGACGTTCAATATACAACTTGTACTCAAGTAACTTGTAATATAATTGTATATTGAAAGTCTTGGTGGTGGGGTGCTGTCTCATGTTTGGAGCCTGTTTGGGCTGTTGATCGTTGGGATATATTGTACCTTTTTCTTCGAGATGTGATTCACTTAACCTTTTTTTGTTTTGGTTCTTGATAATGCCTGAATAGGCGAAACGTCGACTGGTAAGTGGGTGTATTACTGGATTTGAAACATAAGGCTTTGCATTGTGGTTTTCCCAATTGCATTATAAATCATTTAAACTAGTTAACTCTATACTTCTTACTTTATTAGTGGCTAAACAAATCTTTTTATGTAGCTAGATCATACACTTTGTGGAAAATCGATTCAAGAAGTGAAATTCTATAAAAACATAGAATTTTTACGAAAAGTTGAAAATGATCAATGATTAACTGATAGTTATTGGAAATTTAAAATTTCGCCAATAATGAAGCACAATTTCGGTTAACCTACAATCTAAAGTATTGCAGTTTTTAAAAAGGGAAAAAAATAAAAACACGAAATTTACCTGTCTAAGCTATTTGTGAACTGAATTAATTGGTATTTTAGTTTTAGAATGCCTTAGATCGTAATATTAGAGAAGTTTTAGAAAGACTGGTCCTCAAGCATGATAATTTTAACTTTTTAGGTAGTTTGTTTATTATATTATTTTTGTGTTATTCTAAATTTTATTTTACATTGTTATGAATAAATCACAATTCACAGCAAAACGTGTTATTTCATGAATGACCTGTACAAATTAAAAACGGCGCCAGGCTACAGTGACAGCAATGCCCAGCGATTGTACGGGTTTAGTATTTCATACAATAAGCCCAGAATCTATTTTTTAGTTTCCTTTTCAGACGTTTTGACAAGCGTATAAGAAAGAGATCATCATTTAGAATTAAAAAAAAAATGTCTTTCCTATCCTCAATTATTGCCAAATTAAACTGTAACTATATAAATTCTTACGTAATATGATTTTTATTCAAATATCCCGCTGAAATCGCGCATAAAAACAACAAAAATAGTGCTAGTTCTATTCTAAAAATCCAGCTAAAACAATTCGTATTTCAATTACCATATAATATTCACTGACACTAATAATAATAATAATAAACTTTATTTTTCCTCTTTCTTCTATGTACAATTTTTACATGGTTTTTATTTACAAGTTTTTTTTTTTTTTTTTAAAGAAAAAAAGGCCCTTCTTTGGGCATAAGCCTCTCCCAATTTACCCCAGCTGCGTCTGTTCCAAGCCGAACGGTGCCATAATACTCCTATGAAGTTTTGTATGTCGTCCCGCCATCTCGTAGCTGGTCTCCCTCTTCTCCTAGTGCGGTGTATTGGATACCAATCCGTTGTTGCCTTAGCCCAATGTGTTGGTGCCATTCTTGCAATGTGTCCAGCCCACTACCATTTAAGATCAGATACTGTCCTGAGAATATCGCGCGTACCAATCAGCTTCCGTAGTTCTGTCTTCTTTATTTTTTCCCTTCTACTTTTTCTTAACATACTTCGCTCCATTGCACGCTGAGTGATTGCTAGGGATTTAGATGTATCATCATTTAGGCTCCAAGTTTGGCATCCATAAGTTAAAGAGGGAATGATGCAAGCATCAAAAACTTTTCTCTTGTGATGTATGGCCATGTTGCTTTTAAAAATATTTTTGTGTGACCAAAATTTGGACCATCCTATTTTAATTCTTCTATTCACCTCTTTCTTGGATTTATCTGCAAATGATATGAGTTGCCCTAGGTATATTGTTTCTTTAACCCATTGGAGTTTGCTGGTACCGAGAAATATTTCTTCTTCTTCGGCATTTGTCATTAAGACTGATTTGTTAAAATTTATCTCCAGCCCAGCCTCATTTCCTACTAGGACTAGCTCTTCTAGCATTTTCTTCAGTTCAGATTTTGAGTGTGAAATGAGAAGTACATCATCGGCGAATCTCAGATTTGACAGTTTGTTACCATTAATGTCTATCCCAAAATTCTCCCAGTCACTGACACTATATAATGAAAATTTATTTTGGAATATTATTTTCACTCGTGAAATCTAATTGAAAAACGATATGAAATAGAATTATAGAGTGTTACTGACCTGAGGGGTAAACAGCGATATATGTACATAAGATATCATAAATTATAAATCTTTAATTTGTGAAGTTTTACCAACATTTTTTGTCAACGTGTTTTGTCAACATTTTTTTAAAAACGTCAAAAATTTATATAGTAAATCAATCAATCAGTGGTACACCTCTGAGTCGAACGAATACAAATCCAGCTGTGGTGGCAGATTTTATTTATTCTGTTAACAGCTAGGAATGGATCCTTTAGAATCTGGGACCCTCCTGAGGCTCACCAAAAGAGAAATACCTGGTGGTTGAGCGTGTTCTGAGACAAATCACATTAATGCACAACCATTGTCCAAGAAACAGTAGTCTCTACCACGTAATGAATCCAAGACCCTTCATGGGTAGAAAAAAATACAGTAGTGGTTTAGTTTTTGTTTTCTTTAAGAAAAGTCACAACGTAATAATATCGTATCAATTGATTTTATTGAATTTAGAAGAGGGGCAGTGGTTAGGTGGTTATTTTCATTTTACCATTAAAGGTGATCAATGAAAATCATATATCAAGTGACTATTGGAGCCAGACTATCTGTCTACTCAGTGAAAACTTAAAAAGTCAAAGGATATAGAAGTTTAGGTATTGGTTACGAAAACATCATTTATAAGCTACATAATACATATTAAGGAAATTAAAAAGTTCCAGCCAGATCACTAAGATCGATAAAATAACAGCCAGTAAAAAGCCTATTAATTGAGTTTTTTTAATGAACTTGATTAGATCATGCTTTAAGCTTTACGATAAAACGGTTTGGCTTCTACCCATTTCCGGTTTTATCTCGATGTCTTTCACTTTAAATATTGAATTGGTTTTTGGTTTTATAATAAAAAACCGGAAATCACCTTGCTGTACTATTAATATACGTAGATAAAACATTTTGTATAAAAAAATTCGTGCAGTAAAAACCGACAGTGTATGACTCCTGTGTATATATCTTGAAAATATACATATATATGACTTAGTTTTAATATTTTAGCACCAATACAACTTACATTTAAACAAGTTGAAAATAATCTACTTCGATACATAAATCCGCATTGAGCTACCCCGTTTCTATGCATTCACTTATATACTTAATTATTTTTACTGTACCAATAAATGTAATAGTTCTTAAAATTTTGAGTTTGAAACCATCTTTAAAATGTTATGTACTTCGACAGATAAATCAGTAATACCTAACATAGTTTTTGATAATATATTTAAAAAATAGAAGTGTTCCACCTTTAAATGATTAGACAGTCAAATAACATCTGGCCGGAAGATCCGACGGTTATCGCATACACGTTTGCATCAAATTGATCCCTTACAAATGAAAATACTGAATAATACATGTACGGTAAGATTATTTCGTGTAATTTCTTCTGCAAGGCGTACAATCAGATATATATTGCCTTGTCACGGCATTTTTTGATTAGGCATCATAAGCATATTGATGATATGACACTTCTCTTATTGCGTTCTTATCTCATTATCATATGCTTTATCAACGGCATCTACTGTGACGCATTCAGACACTTTAGAATTCAAATCGTTCAGAGGAATATGAGAGGAGGAAAATGGTCAAAACATCCTTAATAAAGAAGGTGATCTACCGTATTAAGAAAATCGGATGGCAAGATATTTGGTTCAACATGAGAGGTAATAAACTAGCGACCAGTCGGGAATCTAAATTTGACGAGTAGAGAAGTATGGGACTATTGCACTATACTATTACTAACTTGAGAAAAAGGAGATGAAAAATGTTTAGCTACTACCCAGAACAACTACTTAATGCACTATCGCAAACAGAATTTATAAATGCGTTAAATATAATAAAAATATATTATCATGAAAAAATAAATAAATACGTTAAAGTAGCCACATCATTAAAAATAAATTATTCCCTTTTTACTCACATTCCCACGTGCAGCCAATGAATTACAGAAAATAATAATAACTTATTTTATTGTGTCTATGTTTTGACCTAAGATTTAGGCCATCTCAAGGGCTGAGAATAAAAGAAACAGAAGCAAATATATAAAACAGTGCGGGGCCAAAGGAGATTAACAGATTTTCAAAACAGTTAATATGTTGAGTTTATATGTAAAAATATGTTGAGTGGTTTTCCCCACAGTTTCCACGGATTTCAATTTCTTGTCAAAATCCATTTGATGACCTTTTTCACATAATGTGATCTTTGAAATTATTCATTACGTTCATTCATTATTATAAAATTATGTTTACGTTAGAGGTGGTTACCTATACGGGATATGGTGCCTCTGATAAGAGTTTAGTGGACTGTATGTTAAATATAAATGAAAGACCGTTTCTTTATACATATTATAATAATTATTGACAGAAAATTATATATATTAGAATGTTACTGATGTTGATTGTTTTCTGCGTGGCTGTGTGTTGTGTCCTCCAACTTGCTGCCGGCCTCCTCATACTCCCTCCCGGCTCTGCCGGCCCTCTGCTCTATCTCCCAAAGTACACTATGTTAATTAATGATGAAATTAATCACCTCCATATCTAATAGAAAAATAACACAAAAGTGACATAACTGTGAACGCTGCGTAATCGATTGTAAGTCTAAATTATTTTAAATAATTTTATAATGTTGGAGCCTTGAAGTTGGCAAAGATCGTTCAACATTCCATGAGGATCAGTAGATGACATTGTTCCTCCTGACGGGACGTGTTCTTGAAGATGGATCGATTGGCATAAGGCATCGGAAGGAGAAGTTGCAGCGGATATTCGCTGGAACCTATTCATTTCCAGAAGCTTGGGAGAGTTGTGGTCTCCGCTTCTAAACTTTCTGGATTAAACTTTATAATTCGTTTAAGGTGATCCTGTTTTCTTGGGGTAACCAAGCTCTACGCTTCTCACTCCGTCAATTGAGTGTGAAGAGTTCATAATCTGTGCAATAATAATCGAGAAATCTTTGACTTGTAATAGTATGAAATGTTAGGAACTTATTTATTTATGAATATGCATCAGACCATCATCACACAGGTGATTACTACTGGAACCTCTCTCTCTCTCTCTCTCTATATATATATATATATATATATATATATATATATATATATATATATATATATATATATAACACCTATTAGAATCTATAAATAGATGACAATAAAGTAAGTATTAAACCAGTTCTCGTGCGAGTTGTTTCATCTTTTTTTTCCCTGGAACTATATAAGTGGGGCCAATACCAGGGAAGTTTAAAGATAATTTTTCTGTAGGTTTAAACAAAAAAAAGAAAAAAATCCTTTATCATTTTTTTTTTTTTACCATTTCTTCTTCTCTCTCTTGTTGCCATAAATAAAAATGACAGAACCGAGACAGAGAGACGTTCTTAGTAGTAGGCCAGCTACATGAACGCTTACGCCACCGCCGCAATCAACGCCACAACCTCCGACACCGATTGACCCTGAGTTCCCGCCTTTGCCGACGACTACGCTCGTAATGGCGGGTGCGGACCTAGGAGCAGCCAAGGAGACGAACAGGATCGCAGAGGAGACCAACGCGCTTGAACGGCTGAAATTAAAAAGGGCTAACGCACAGGATGTTAGAAGAGAGATTTCTGATCTAGCAAAATTCAATGGCGATGGGGGAGCTGAACCATTTCCTCAAAGGCGGCGATGATATTATGTTCTATATTGAATCCCAGGTCACTGCGGATCTAATAGACGAGGTGGTTAAAAGAAGTGTACTTAATATATTTCCTGGTTCGACCTCGTCTCGTGCTTCTTTCTCCCGAGCACTCGAATCTAACATTTCTTTGGCGCATTTCAAGAAAGGCTTATCTCGAGGTAGGCAATACTTCTTTCCCGTGTCCCTTCGTTCCCGTGTACTTACTGCACTTTACGGACCGTGGTCATAAAAATCATCCATGAAAAGCTTCCACTGCGCCAGTATCCATTACTTCTCGTAGTTTGTCATCGATCCTAGTTAATTTGGCCATTAGGTCTGCGGCGTATTGCCCGTTCGACTGGTTAGGTCTCTTCATTTGCCTAAACATGTGCAGCATGTCTTCTTTAGCGTCCAGCCGTAGTGTTTTAGCGTCCAGCTCGTCTATTAGATCCGCAGCGACCTGGGATTTAATATTGAACATAATACCATCACCACCTTTGAGGAAATGATTTAGCCCCTCCCACATCGTCATTGAATTTTTCCAGATCAGAAATCTCTTTTCTAACATCCAGTGCGTAAACCATAATATGTATAAAAATTAAAAATATGTAAAAAAAGGAAAATAAGGATGAAACAACTCGCACGAGAACTGGTTTAATACTGACTTTATTGCCATATTGAACCTCTATTTATAGAATCTAACAGCTGTTTACAATGGCCAGCTTGATATTAGCGACTATGCGATCATCGTCTTGTCTTAACTTATTTATATATACATAGGTATTTATTTGGCTGTTAATAAATAAGCTTTACTTCTATTTTGCCTTAACGCTTTATAAATAAAATAAATATGCTATCATGCTGATCAGAACTCTGAAATTTATTATCAATTAAAGCTAAATATAATTTTTTTTTCCAGCTTCTAGGGTTAAAAATACATACTGCATGATGTAGAATTTCAGCTTTGTGTTTCGCAATACCATCTTATTTTTGCATTAGAAAGCTTTTCCGTTTTATCAAACAAATTTTTACTATGTAGGTTGCTTATCGGAAAGGAATGGGAGAAGATAGTATGGCTTAACTCAAATTTTGAGCTATGTCGAAGTTCTTTTGAAGGAACGATATTATTTAATAAATCACTACCTATGTGATTTTGATTATAACACTCCTCCTTATAATTCCCGTATTTACGAAAGATGGTGCAATAGGGTACTAATACAGTGGCAGAAATGGGGAAAAAGATGGGGATGCGCCCATGGGGGGGGGGGGGAATGGATCGGTTTTATAGGCAGTTGGGAAGCATTAGTAGCATCAACCGCCTAGCCATCGACCTAAGCCCACATAGGGATTATGACCCCTGCCCGACTTATCCGCCATCTATGTTTGAACTTCCTCTAAGTCGTTTTTTTCCATTAGCCCCTCAAAGCCACTCCCTTGGTATTCTACCAGTTCTAAATCCACTTTTATTTCGGTTCTATCTCTCTTGCCATATTATCATATCCACTGAGACCGAAATTAAATAAAAGGTTTATTTACTCATATACCTCAAGTTATAAAGTATAAATATTTTACAGGCGGTGATGGTTTGAGGTACCATTTTGAAATAACTTAATATAAAGTTTTTTGTGTTGCGACCCTTATAATCATCATCGTTTAAAGTGTAATAACAGTTTCTATATTTCTTTAATATGAAGTTTCTATTTTCAATTCGAGACTATAAAAACATTTCTTGGTTATAGATTGGTTTCCACTTGCATCAATATCTACATTAGTTGCATTAATATCGTTATGCAAAAGTAAAAAATAAACAAAAGGAAGAAAAGGCACTTATTAATTTAATAACAAAAAGTTAGAGCTATCAGCTGACAAAATTATGCTTCAAAAAGGAAATATAGTGCCCATATTCTGATTTCAGGCGAAAGGCCTTTGCTTTGGATCTCAAGGAACAATCAGAAACAGAAAAAGGTAGCTAGAACTTTAGAAAGACCAAGGTGTTATCAATAGGTATAATCTATTTACTTATTTGTTTTTTGCGGTTAGTACTTAATTAGAAAAATATCTTTGAAACTTTTCTAATATTTTTTATTAATTGTAATTACTATATCTGATTCATATTCTGTAATAGAGGTAGATACTAGCTCACCTCCTATCTTATTTTCTCTTTTCCTATCTATCTTTTCCTATCTATTTATTTATTGCTCTCTCTCACTGTTTCAACCTCTTACTTGCCCTTACTCTTATTCCCTACTCCTCAGTGGCACATGAAATGTGAAATTCAACCATTACATTGTAAATGTTTTTGTTTTCAGATATGGTTCTTCACAATATATTCCTTATGAGTTCACAACCCACTTCTTACAATTTTTGGTAAATGCCTTTTGATTTCAGAACGAGTTTTTAAAATATAAGCTAAATTTAACCTCAATTGTGACAAGAGGTATTTATTACTTAAATATTTGTTTGTTTGTTTTCTTGGGTTTAGGGGGCGTAAAACATCTAGGTCATCAACGCCCGTTGGTTATTATATTTCACATCAAATGGTGGTCATCAGTTTACACTTGGTAATGAATTTAATGACCGCATCTATTGTGGATTTGTCATCTCTCAGAACCATTGAGAATAAAGAGGTAAACCGAGTTAGTGTAGCACAGATCGATAGTAATGGCATTCTTCGAATATG
The DNA here is from genome assembly GCA_037127475.1 of Arma custos. NCBI lineage: Eukaryota > Metazoa > Arthropoda > Insecta > Hemiptera > Pentatomidae > Arma > Arma custos. Next base: position 29,582,180 of record CM073764.1, on the reverse strand, counting down.
TGTCTGATGGTCAAGATGGCATTGCATTTTGGACATTTCGGAGGTGTTTCTCTTGTCATTAGGTAAACATGGGTTAGTCGACTATGGCCTATTCTGAGTTAATTACCACCGGGTTAATTACCACTTCTTCACGGCACTTAAATATTTATCACATTTCTTAAAGCACAGTATGGGGTATGGTTTATGCTAGGTTAGCATAAATGGACCTTTGTACTCGTATTACGGTATCTCTGCAAATATCATCTACACCAGGGCGTTGCCTTTATCCAGGGCTCATAAGATAAATATCGAGTAATGCATTAAGAATAAATTTATAATTGATTGTATCGTATATGTTTTTAAGTAATGGTTATATTTTTCTTTTCGGAATTTTTAATATATACAAAAATAATTCGTGAATTGAATTATATTTTACTAATGTACACCACGCAATTTTGTTCTAGATTATTTCTTGTTTTATATTAGTCAGGATATTATATTAATTAATCAGGAAATTAGCGATTTGGTATATTTCACCGCAATTTCGGTGATTATATATTTCTAGTCACGTTTTCCAATGTTGAAGTAAGTAAAAATGAGGAAAGGTAAATCTCTTATTTTAATGCTATCGTACTTTAAACTTTATTTAATTCAACATATCTATGAATGGTTACTTAAATTATTTGAAACTGCATAGATTCCTTAATTTCATTGTATTTACTGATCGTGTTATACTGCTTCGATTGGTAAAAATAAAAGGGTGATAAAAGTAAAAAAAAAAATTTCTCGTACCTCCCATCGTTGTATTGTAATATTTGTTTCAGTATTCTAACTACTTCCGTTAGTGTCTATTGCTAGCTGCTGGTGGTGGTAAGATCACATCGCCTAAGTCAAGAAAAGTCAGATGGGAGTTGAAATTAGAGTACTGTGAAGTAAGTTAAGGGAAGGAGAGAATCTACTCACGGGGAGCCTGTTACAAGAAGTAGTTCCGTAGGGTTAGGGCAGGAAAGGAATGAAATTCAGATGAGCCTAGAGGACTGTCCAGTAATGAAATTCTGCGGAGTCTTCTCTTCTCCAAGCCTCTTCCCAGTTTTTAATCACTCACTTCAACTGATTTCGACCGGGTAAAATATTATATTATATAATGAGAATTTTATAAGGACCTGTCATATATTATATCTTTATTTATATATTTGAAATATCCCCTCCCCCCAACCCCTTCTAGTTGTCTATTTTCCCCTAATCTGATTCATCCTACTGACCAAAACTATAAATAAAGAATGGACTTACAATCTGATAATTAAACAAAACATAATTTTTATATTTTTTCCCTAAATATCTTATACTTAGGGAAATTAAATCGTATTATTTTCGTAGTGAATAAAGAGCTAAGTCAGGCGTTCCTAATAAGTTATAAGTTGCTTATATTATTATTGTTACAGCATTTCAAGCCAATAACAATGAAAATGGCACGATTCCGATTCTCTCAACACAAACTTACTCTGGTCAAAACTCGACTTATCCACTAATCCAATGGATGTATATCTACAGGAAGAGTATATATCGGGGTTGGCAGAGTATCTATTTATTATTTTTTATTAATTTGTGATTGCCTATACCTACTCTCACTCTCACTATCTCTCATAAGAGGATTTAAAAATCAGTGGAACTACATCAGTGGTTTTGTGTTCGCAGCCAGCTTGAAAACGTATCAGGTTTGGTTAGTAAACAAATTGAAAAAGGCTTATCAGCTCTGAACCGATGGATAAATATCTGATTGGGGATCGTGTTGTAGATGGGATGATAGTGTTAATTCTGACATGACAGACTTGGAATGAGGGAAATAACGGGTTTACTGGAGGGAGGTATGTTTGTGACGACAGGACATTTTTTTTTTATTTTTAGCCGTCAAGTGTCCCTTTACAACGTAGGCAAAAATATGGTAAAGTCCGTTTTGTAATAACGTGACGGTTTTTTCAACGAATGGCTCGACTGTTATTGATGCTTGATGACTCAAATCAGTCCTTTGAGAAAAAATGAGATGAGAATACTAAAATATATTGTACTTAATATTTTTAATGTTCCCTTTGGAATGTATGTAATGAGTTATCCATTATGAATAATTTGAGTTCAATGGACTGAGAATATATGAGAATATTTTATTTATCATATTTTATTTTTGATCTCTTTGATTAACATAACACCGTTAAGAAAAAGAAAAAAATAAATCTTAATTATCTTGAACGAATTATATTTTGGTTGATAATTCTTTCAAATTTCATTTCTTCTCCCATTTTATTGAGCACACCTGTTTTTTCTTATATATTTTTTCTCTTTTAGTTAATTATTAATTTTATTTACTTATTACTTAAGGCAAGACATTTTATAGTATGACTAACTATGAGGAATTGTTAGTTTTCGAATAAAAAAATGTAAGAGGTACTTTAGAAGAAGAAATATTTACACTTCGTCATTTTAATATTAATTCGTCATTTGAGGTAAATAAGACCTAGTTGATAATGAGTGTTTTCAACTTCTATTAATAGAACAAGGCAATCGTTGAAGCCATTTTTGAAATAAAAATCACAAATAATGCAAGCACTTTATAGTATAAAGAGGTACTTTTGGTGTGTAGGTTTTCTCAAAAAAATGACTGAAAAAACCTTGAGCATACTCTTAATTCCTAATTTCAGTTTCATACAACTGTTCGTTTTTGAGGTAGATTTTTAATCACCCACACACGCTATTGTGAAAAGGTTGTAATCAAAGAATTTAAAAAGGTGCATTTATTTTTTAATGTCTGCCCATTTGTGGAAAGCACTCGACTGCGACTGTGAATATGCATTCGAGCCGATGTAAAGCTAAAATTTGTTATAAGAACCCGATTCTATTAAAAATTATCGTACACAGTTCAATGACTGTTTAATAAACCAAAATGTTAACAAAATTCAAGCTAAAACATACAAAAAGGCAGCAGTTTCTAAATGGTAAGGCAGAAGGCATTCTATAAATGGAGAGTACAGTAAAAGAAATAAGCAGAGCCTTCAACATTTCCCTTAAGTTGTTTGCTCACATCCGCAGTAAACGGAAGATGGATAAATAGGATAAAAAAGCTGTATTTTAGGAAGAATCTGTTTTATTTGCTATAAAACTAATACTATAAAACGTATTAGTACTCAAATCATAAATTATAAACTTCAAAATTGGACTGAACCAGAAATATAAAATCCGTATTACTTCATATTGTCTATAACCAGAAAACTGATAGAGGAACAAAAAAGATTTGTTCATCAGATATCGCCATCACGAGTACATTCACGAGAAGTGAATTGAATATACACCCGAGATTGGTTGAGTTACGTGTATATTGTTAGGGCTATACCTTGTTATGAGGGACAATTTATTTTTTTCTGGCAGGAGGCAATGTCTTATTAAACAAATGAGTGTTCATTTTTTTTTTTTTTTTTTTAAATTTCAACTAGGCTCAATCTCCTATTTAAACAAATGGGAGTTTTAACACACCTACCACAGTTGTAATACTATTACTAATAAAACGTATTTTTAACCTCTTAATAATTAAGTTGTTAATAAATCCGCTGATTTTTAAAAGCATTCATTAATCGGTTAAAAATAAGTATTATTTAAATTTATATTTAAATTGGTGATGGTTGATTTTTACAATCTTGTAGTTCAACAATTAATCCTCAACGATTTCAGAAAGAGGACAAAAACAGAAGATATACATTTAAAAATATAAACATACAAAATACTTCACTATAATTTGTTCATTTAGGGCGCCGTCTAAAACGTTAATAGATTTTTCCTCTAGAAGCTTCAAAAGATTACAACTGAAGATTAATCGTAAACGAGGCTAAGAGTTGATCATTTTTCTCTTTCCAAGAAAACATTAGTTACGGGCAACTCCCATTCCAGGCAAGACGTTTATCTGATGGTCTTCGCCAGTTTTCCTTCTTTGTCACAGTTTTTCAGTGTTCAGGCGCCACAATGTCTAACCATTAAAGTTATTAAAACCACATGTAATATATATATATATATATATATATATATATATATATATATATATATATATATATATATAATATAAGCATAATTATATATATATAATTATATAAGTATAATTATATATACGAGTATAAGTTAAGTGAATATTTGAGAGACCTTTAAGTTATGTTAATACTTAGGATTATCTTTTATTTATATTTAGTTATAAAAAAGCTGTAGCTATAAGTACTGATGTAAAACGAAAATAAAGTCAGTTGTTAAATGAATCTCTGTCTGTGTCGTTACTCTGCCCAAACCCATATATTTTTTTAGTGTTTATATTCAGTCTAATCGTAACTGGTGCCGAAAGCTGGGACGTTTTGTGCGTGTACGCGTTTTAAAAAGTTTTTTCTTTTAATTAATTAATTAATTAGATTAAGCGGAAAAGTACGTTACTCGCACAATGGCCGAATCAGAAGAGTTGCTTCAGGAACGTGCGAAGTATGAATTTCAGCTGGCTAAGGCGGCGGAAGAACACGCACAGCTAATGACTCAGCTTAAGGAGGCGAAAAAGTTGGCACAAATTGAGTTGGTGAAGGTGCGGACTCAAAATTCTACCTTCATAAATGAAGTTATAGGACAACTTGAGCCATTTACAGGTACAGTCGGCGACTTGCATCATTTTATAAAAGGCGCCGACCAAATCATGAACCTTATTGTGTCACGTAAGGCAAACGGGACTATATTTGAGTCAGACGAGAAGATTTTGGAAGCGGCTTTGGTCGGTCGCATCTCGAGACGCGTCTTAAATGCCATACAAGGTGATACGACGATTCCGTGGGATACATTGAAGCAGAGATTGAAGAAACTGTACGGCGGAGGGCGCTGGACACCAGAAGAGGACGTGTTCTATTTGTTAAAAACGAGACGAGGTCAAGGTCAGTCGGAAGGCGACTACGCAGAAAAGTTATTATTTCTCTACAATAGAGTAGTAAAAAGAAATGGTGGAAGCTTTTGGACAAGAGGAAGGTGGACGCCGTTTAGAGTTTGTAGGGGGACTCCTGAAGGTCCAATTGAACCACTATATGGATCGGCCATGCTCGTTATCACGAGAGAGGGATTTTGTCGAGTGTGCACACGAGTTGGTGGATGCACACGACAGAAACAAGGCACGGCAAGAGAAATGCGAGGGCAAGTGGACGGAAGTGAGAGCCACGAGAAGACATAGGAGTCCGCCCAGGCGCAGCAACTGACCCTCTGAGAACCGACCAAATAGGGGTGCAGAAGAGAGGAAGAAGCGACCGGAGCGTCGGTGTTACGAGTGCAATAAACCCGGCCACGTGGCAGCACAGTGTAGTCTGGCACGGTGCTATGAATGTGGCAGGAAGGCCAAGTGGCACGAGAATGCCCGAGACGTAGTTCGAGACCACGACAAGCAGAATTCAGGCTGGAACCGATGGAGGTCAATAATCAAGAATGGAGAGACCGGCGGAACTACAGGAGGAGCGGAGGACGAGATACCAGCGGGGAGTCTTCAGAGGAAGGCAGCGTCACGTCTGAGCGCAGCACTCTGTCCGGGAGAAAGCACGAGGTAAGAGGGGCAAATTCGTGGAAGGGGGGGGTCCTCTGGGGTGGAAACAAACGCGAACGGAATGAGGGTGCGGTGATAGATGGGGCAACCAACGCGGGGAGATTGTGAGTAATAATAGCGTTGCGAGTGGAAGATGGACAAGGTTGCCCGTGGCGAAGTTAGAGTCGTCGGGAGTAAAACTTCTGTTGGATACTGGGAGTACCCATTCACTGATCAGTCGACAAGGGGCGGTTAAAATGGGTATTTGGGAAAGGATTAAACGGTGTAGTTGCACGATAACCACGGTGAGCGGGTCGTGTAAAACTTTGGGGGGAAATAGTGGTCGATCTGAACGAGTTAGCAGGGACGAGAACGGAAGTTAAGGTACATGTGGTCGAGAAACTGATGTGGGGATATGATCTCATTATAGGGTGTGACGCCTTACGAGAGGCGGGGTTAAGAATGGTCGTGAATCGAGGAACGTGGCAATACGAAATAGGGAATTGTAAATACAAACCGCTTTCGGTTAAAAGACCACATATGGAGATTTGTGCCGCGGAATATTATACACATGGGATAGAGCGGGTGCTCCAGAGGAATTCCGACTTGTTCTATAGAGAAGGGGAGTTCTTGCCGATGACGGGAAAAACCGAACACAGGATACCTCTGAAACGGGAAACCCCGGTGTATGTCAAGAATAGGCGGTACCCCCAGGCCTTGCGAGACATAATACACGAGCAATCGAGGGAGCTTCTCCACCAAGGGATTATTCGGCACAGCAGCTTACCTTTTAATAGTCCCTTGTGGGTGGTTGAGAAGAAAGGCGGGGCTACAAAACAATACCGGGTCGTTGTTGTTTTCGGAAATTACACGAGGCAACGAAGGACGAACGCTTTCCCCTTCCGCGGGTCGATTATTATATTAGACCGCCTATCGGATGCCACGATCTTTAGCACGTTGATTTGAAGAGTGGATACCACCAGGTTAGGATGGCTGAGGAAGACATTCCAAAGACCGCTTTCTGCCGGGAACGAGGTCATTTTGAATTTGTTTGGATGCCGTTTGGGTTAAAGGCGGCGCCTCTCACGTTCCAACGGTTGATGGATGAGTTTCAGAGGGAGTTAGGAGAGCAATTTTCTCAGGTCTATATGGATGACCTAATTGTTTTCAGTAATAGCGAGGAAGATCACGTACGCCACCTCACTCAAGTCATGAATAGAGTGCGAGAGTTCGGCCTCAAGTTATCTGAGGACAAGTCAAAGTTCGGGCTAAAGGAGATTAGATTTCTGGGACACATCGTCTCGCGAGAAGTGGTTCGGCCAGACCCGGATAGAGTAAAGGCAATCCAAGAGGCACCGCTCCCTACGAATGTTCGTGGAGTTCGGCGATTTTTGGGCATGATTAATTACTATCGGAAATTTATCCCAAGTATAGCGGATTTGACACATCCCTTAACAGATATTCTCAGGAAAGGAAAGCGTTCAGGTTAGGATCGGAACAGTTGACCAGCATAAAAAATTGCAAGGAGGTTTTAACAACAGGGCCCTTGTTAGCATTCCCCGATTTCAGGAAAACGTTTAGGGTCACGACAGACGCTATTGACGTTGCGATCGGCGCCGTGTTGTCCCAAAACGCCGAGGGTGGGGAAAAACCGTTGGCTTTCGCGAGTCGAAAGTTAAATGACGCTGAACGCCGTTATAGCGCGATCGAACGGAGTTGTTGGCGGTAGTCTGGGCAGTTGAACACTTTAGGCCATACGTCTATGGGCGACGGTTCGAATTTTTCACCGATCATAAGCCACTGGTTCACTTGGGGGCATTAAAAGAATCATCAGCGCGCATTTCCCGATGGAAAGAACGCCTCGCGGTTTAACGATTTCCAGGTATTACATAAGAAGGGTGCGGAAAACGCTGTAGCTGATTGGTTATCCCGGGAGCTGGTGATCAATGCGTTGGAAGACGAAACGATCCCCGCCGAACCGTTCGCCGTACGCTATCTGAGGGATTGGGCGGAAAATGGGCCGGAAATTCCTTTAGTGCGGCAATTGTCGGAGGAAAGTGCGGCGTCTACGGAACATCCGACGGATCTCCCCGATCCGACGAGATCATTAACAATAAGAAACGCCAGTTGATTATCCGAACGAAGCAGAGTTGCGGGATTGAAACGCAAACCAGCCAGTATGCCAGGGTTGTCGAGCGTTGTAGTGCGGATGCCGGCGACGACAGATGAGACCGAGCTGGAACGAATCTTCCAGGAGTTCAGCATACCTGATCGCGCACTGCACATCTATGTGGGAATCGGGTTATTATGGATAAATTGCAGCGACTGTGGCGGCAAGAACGAATTGGGGTGGGGTACCCGGTTGTTCGATGTTTACGCCAAGTAGAGACGATTCCAACCGAGACCGCTCAAAGACAGAACGTGGCCGATCACCATGTGGGTAAAACGAACCATAGGGGAGTGGAGGAAACGTTACGGGCCCTTAAAGCGTTGTATTTTTGGCAAGGCATGGGACACACCGTACAGCGAGTATATCGCGCAGTGCTTAGTATGCCAGCTGGCCAAATACGATCGCCAACCCCCGGTGGTGGAACAAACAATTACGCCAACAATGATGGAACCTCTTCGACTAATACAGGTCGATGTATACTCGAGTGAGGGGCAGGAGTGGATGACTATGATTGACTCTTTTAGTAAGCTAGCGATGGCTTACCCTATTGCGAAAAAAAACACCAGGGGCAGTTTGGGAGGGCGTTTTGCAATGGTGCGCGACTTACGGGGTGCCAGACGAAATTATTTCGGATTGCGGGAGGGAATTCCATAACGCATTAATCCGCGAAGAAAGTAACCTACTGAGACTTACATGGCGATTGAATACACCCCATCACATTAAGGGAAGAGGGGCGGTGGAGCACCTACATAATACATTAGGGGAGCATCTTCGGTTACTTAAACTAGGCCGGAATTTAGACCCCTATGAAGCTATGCCCAGAGTAATCATCGCCTATAACAATACCATACATACGGCGACAGGGCTCACTCCCGTGGAAATTGTGTTCGGGCAACAGCGTCGCGACCGTGGGGACTTGTTGACAGCGAATAATAATCAACTAACCGTAGAAATTCGCCGGAGGCGCGAAGAACGGAAGACTCGTTGGGATAGGGTGCGCGACAAATTGATTCGCGAAAAACAATTGAGGGTGGCAAAGGCCAATCAAAGGCACCTGGTATATCGCAAGGGACCAGTG